>LR990646.1:8061400-8742382 GCA_905147715.2 Xestia xanthographa
TTCGAATATAGTACTCTATAAAGGCTGCTTTACACCGGGGCAACACTGTGCGGCATTGCATCATGCAACAAGGCCACATGCTACATTAATTATAATATTGCACATCTAGTAGCCTTACGGGTCATCACAGGCATGGTTTCAGGATTGGTTACTGAAAATTAGAAGTAAAGAAACGGTGTGAACTAATAGAATAGACAAATAAAGGGAAGTTAGCGATGAAAGGGAAAGAAAAAAAGTTAAAGTAATGAAATGGAATGAGGTAGGCTGCTATAGCTTTAAAATATTATCCAATTCAATGTAAATAATTGAATAAATATTCAGTTTCATTGGTTCTATTGTCCTAATAATTTACTTTTTCTTAAGTGGATAAGTTGCTAAAAAAAAAAAAAAAAAATACTATGCAAAACAATAATGCACAATAAATTATCTTAAACGATATATCTAATCATTTCCATTGAAAAGATTGATTTGAATTAAAAAAAAAAAAAACAGAGAGGAGTTATGGAATTACAGTTTTGATGTTTTATGACTGGTTGTCAACAAAGAGATTTAGAAACAGTACAGGGAACTAAATACGCGAAAAATTATACTAGAAATGGGCATGGATTTGTTATAGAGTTAAAGAGAGGTTTGTGCGCTGTTATTAAATAAAAACTAAACAATACTTCCCCTGAATTATCCGTTTATGTCCGTAGTTAGAACGTCAGCTGTTTTTGTTTTAGGTTACCGGTACCGTTGTAGTGCCGAAAAAACTTCATTAATTATCAGGATAACAATTATCCTGAGTATTTACGCATTTATGATACGTTTACACAAACAATTACACCATAATATAACTTATTTACTAATTAAATTTAAATTTTAAATACGGAACAAAAAAATTACATGTCACTCGGGCAGTGTTGCCAGTTCAACCTCTGTATCTTGAACATAACCATCCCGTATCCACCTAATAACCGATACAATGGGTATTTAAAGACCCTTAACGAAGCCGAAGAGCACACTTGTTCTTCCCGTCATTTACACCAAAAAATTGTATACGAAATCGTAGTTCATAAGATTTTCTTTTGTTTTGTAATATTAGCTGCTAACCTAACATAAAATTATATTGCTATTAATAGTAATAGCTAATAGTAGAAGGGTCTTCTATACTAATATTATAAAGAGGAAAACTTTGTTTGTTTGTTTGTTTGTAATGAATAGGCTCAAAAACTACTGGACCGATTTAAAAAATTCTTTCACCATTCGAAAGCTACATTATCCACGAGTAACATAGGCTATATTTTATCCCCGTACTCCCACGGGAACGGGAACTACGCGGGTGAAACCGCGGGACGTCAGCTAGTATGATATAAATTCAATCAATTGCTGGAATACTGTTTTATTTAATATAGAATATTTTATATGCATTTTAAATCAATTTATATAATTTTAAAACTGGTAAAAGATTTTGTAAGAAGCGAAGACAGTAATTTTCTATCTTTCTTCAAACTGTCATCAGTATTTAAAAAAAAAATACTTACAATTTAACTGTTTATCATTTTAGTAAAAACCTTAGTGACAAATAGAGGAAATGTAATGCTGGCTATCACTATTACAAGAAAATAGTACGAGGAGTGAGAACCAAGTGGACGTGTTCCACCTACGGGCAGACAAAATGCAAAGCTTCCTTCTTAACCATCAAGGCAACTAGCCACGATCATAACCATAGATGAACCATTTTTTTTTATTGGAATCATCAAATGACCCCTCCCGCTCAGGGCGGAGTGGAAGGGAGTGTCAGACTTTTACCAACTAAACCCCATCCATGTTCCTTGCCCTTGGTGTTCCAGCCCGCTTAGCATGACCACCGAAGAAACGAAAGAGAATCGACAAATCTGTTGTTTATCTGTCATTTTGTCGATTCAATGACAGCAAAATGACAGATGAATAAAAGATTTGTCGATTTTCTTTCATTTCTTCGGTGGTCATGTTAAGCGGGCAGGGCCGCGGTATCTCTTACTTCATACCATAACTGAACCAGTGACAACGATTAACGAAATAAGCTGTTCTGATGTTGGAAGCCACTAGAAACTACTTTATTAATTAAAGAGTTTTCTGTAAGGCTATATTGTGTTTAACTTCGGAAGCTAATATTTTTTTGACTTTAGTTAATTATTGGAGTGGAACCTCTCATCTTGCATTATAAACTGATATCTGTTTTTAATAATTATATGAAATAGACTAACCTGTTTGAAATTTTTATATGTTTTGTTATTCATTATATAATAATATTATTAAACACTTATTTTCACAGCACATTGGTTGGTTTGTAATTCCTCCTTTATTCCCCATCAGATTGACATGATTTACACCGAAGTGCAAAAGGAATAATAATATCTTTGTATAAAAACAATAAAAAAAATGTTTTTTTTTCTTTTCAGTTAAACAGTTCGTGACACTTCAAAATCAGACGGACACACGTTATGACCAAGTAGGCCACATGCCATCATTTAAATCCAAAGGACGATGTAGGTTCTGTGTAAAGGGTCAAACTAAATTTGTATGTGTGAAATGTCAAGTGAGACTTTGTTTAGTCCAAGATCGAAACTGTTTTTATAATTATCACAAGAAGTAGTAAGTAACAGTACTTATTGTGATACGTGTTATTAAACATTTTTTTTAACCGACTTCAAAAAAGGCGGAGGTTATTATGTTCGTGTGTATGTATTTTTTTTTTTATGTATGTTACCTGATTTCTCTCCTATTTGTGCACCGATTTTCAAAATTCTTTTTTCATTTGATAGAGTACACTCCTGAGGTGGTCCCATTTTAATTTGGTGAAGATCTGATGCTGATCTTCGGAGATATACAATAGAACTCTTCAAAAAGGGACGGCAAATCTGTTGTGATAGCTCCAATCGGTTGGATGTTCATTGTTTATACAATATCATGACGTAACATCACGCCTGTATGCTCTGAGGGGGTACGCAGATGTGTACAATTTACCTGATTTCTCTCCCATTTGTGGACCGATTTTCAAAATTCTTTTTTTACTTGAAAGAGTATACTCTTGAGGTGGTCTCATTTTAATTTGATGAAGATCTGATGCTGATCTTCGGAGATATACAATGGAACTCTTCAAAAATAGACGGCAAATCTGTTGTGATAGCTCCAATCGGTTGGATGTTCATTGTTTAAACAACATCATGACGTAACATTACACCTGTTTGCTCTGAGGGGTACATAGATGTGTACAGTACACCCAGATTTCGACAGTTATGGCATGTTATGTTCCATTTATTGGGGATAAGCCTATTACCATGACATGTATTGTTAACCATGTACAATGAATGCATAGCAAATATTTGTAAGTATAGGATATTACAACTAAAAATGGAAAAATAAAATAAAACTTTTTTGCCAAAAATAAAACCGACTTCAAAAAAAACAACAAACAAAAAAAACACAAAAAGAAAACGACAAAAAAGTCGGTGACAAAAACACTAAATCAATTAAACAAGGTCACCGACTTCTGAAACTTGACCATTGATTGATTTGGTGTTTTTCTCACCGGCTTCTGAATCTAAAGTTATTTTTCACTTTTTTGTGGTTTGTTTTAGTGTTTTTTTTTGTTTTTCTTTTAGTGTATTTTTTTGTCCTTTTCTTTTTGTGTTTTTTTTGTTTGTTGTTTTTTTTTAAGTCGGTTTTATTTTTGGCAAAAATGTTTTATTTTTTGTAATTTTGTTTATCTTTCTTTTACTAGCCTCACCAGGGCACACCACGTGACCTTGATTTTATAGAATCATCATCTGCCTAGCCTTTTCCCAACTACGTTGGGGTCGGCTTCCAGTTTTACCGGATGCAGCTGAATACCAGTATTTTACATGGAGCGACTGCCTATCTGACCTCCACAACCCAGTTAGTACCGGGTAATACGATACTCCTTGGTAAGACTGGTTGTCAGACTTTGACTTGATTTTATAGAATAAAAAAATAAATTAATTTTCTACCGATCAAGCAATGCACATAGTTTACCAAACATACATGACTACTTGGCAGTGTGCAGAATTAGATACAAACAAAACTAATATTGTAAGAACTTTTATTTTTTAGGGTCTGTTTACCAGGTAACAATAGAATTATATGAAAGAAAAAAAAAATAGATCAAACTCTCTGCCAAGTTAACAATAATAAATCTAATTATTTATAATAAAACTATTTTTTTTGCTTTTCAGTGACAAAGTACAGAACAAATAGAGGCACAGTGATGTTGCTGGTTGGAGGGTATCGCTTTTCAAAAGAGAAAATCATGGGTGTGAAGATTCGATGGCAGTGTTCCGTGCGATACCGGACGAAGTGTAAAGCGTTTCTCACTACTATCGACGATCAGGTCATGAAGAGTTGTTTGAAACACAATCATTGCGAATAACTGTGGATAACGGCTGACTTGGAGCTCATAGGGGAGCCCCCCTATTTCAGATAGGGACAGCACTCATGAACATAAATTACTTTGACAATAAAGGAAACTCTTAAATTCCAAAAAAAAAAAAATCGGTTTAGTACGTTTTTATCCGATTAGAGATGAATACATTTTGTATAAAATAGTTAATATTTTTTCGACTGTTTTAAAGTTGTTTGTTATCCTACACGCGATAATTTCATGACTAAAAAGTCTTCCTGTATAGGAACGTACCTACGTAACAGTGCGGTCAGGTGGTACGAGTCATAATATATAATATGGTCACAATGTTGCCAACAATTTTAATTGTCAAGGTTCATTAAAAATCCGGCAGCTTTTCGATATTATATTAGTGACGGCTCATCTATGTTCATTTTTATTTGTTTTTTAGTTTCTCGCTCCAATGTTACTAGATAAGAAAAATGCGAAACTTAATTAAAAAAATAATCGCCTGGCGTATATCATCTCCAAAAACTCGCTACAAACTGGGCTAGGAGCTCTTCTTTTGATGATCAACTAAATAAATAAATAGATACATTTCCGATGTGCCGGAATGTGTGTTGACTGTTGACGCAGAACGGCAATGCTCTCAGTCAGGGATCGCATAGATCGCATGTGCATTCGCACTGGCAAAACGTTCACACAAAACGGTTATGTTGTAACTCGTAAGTAAGTATTATTAAGTTTATGAGAGTATTTGATACCAGCTTTATAGGGCTTTACTTGATGTTAACGTGAAATTAATAAAGTACCTATCATTAGTTAAGTTACTCTAGGGTAAGCAGATATTATTACAAAAGGTTAATAAGATAGATATAGTTTTCTATTTTAATATGAAGTTGTTACTACTTATAAGTACCTTCTTATTGATTATTGTACCTATTGGTATATGAAGGAAATAAAATATTTTTACAAAACGATTCTTTTTATTATATTTTTGTCAACATTATGAATATACGTATATGCGAAAAACGACGAGAAAAAACTGATGGGTAATGAGATTCATACCTTTAATAATAAAAAAAGCAAATAATGATCCGTTACTTATTATCACACAGTTAGCATGCTTTTGGTGTACATTAGCTTAACAATAATTCTCTTCTTTACTACATTTTGTAACTAAACCGTTTATTTTATTCAGTTTTCCAGACAGAAAAGAGAACTTTGCTGATGTATTTGGGCGGGTTCCGATTTCACAAAGACAGGATTAGAGGCTGCAAAACAAGATGGCGATGCTCCGTCAGGCACCGCACTAACTGCAAGGCATTTGTCATCACGATTGAAGACAATATCATCGTCAGGTCGTGTCTCGATCACAACCATGAGAAGACGTTGTTTAGGAAAAACTAGATCGAAATGCGAACTCTTTTCTGGCACGAAATTAATGTGTCAACTTGATTTTGTTTTTGTCTCTGGTTTCATAACGTGAATGTTACAGATAAACAAATTTTGACATATGCTTGTTGTTGTTAATTGCAAATATTAAATTTACTATTATTTCACGAGGTAACGACTTCTTTAAGGCCCGTTTCCTTTAACTTACGTATAACTGTCAGTTAATATGCCACGTCTCGCAGCTATCGGTGTTTCTATAAACAGAGTTAGCTTGAAACATACTATCCGCGTCACCTACCTGTCACTTGATTCATAGAAAAATCAAAGAAAAGACTCCGTGGCTGCTCCTGAGAAATGCCTGACGTTACGCACCACGCACCGCGCTCCCACTCTGGCCGAGCACTAAGTGCTCGGCCAGAGTGGGAGCGCGGTGCGTGGTGCGGTGCGGGTGCGGCAACGCGCGCCGTTTGCCTGGCCAGACTGGCCGCGCGGTGCGGCGAGCGGCGCGGGTTCGGAGATCCCCGCTCCTGCCAGGGTTACCAACATAAGGGTTCTCCCCCCAAATTTAGGGGTAAATAAGAGTAATGTGATTTTTTTAGGGGTACTTTTAGTGCTGGGCTAGACTGAAAACGCGGGCGCGGAGCGGCATACTCAAACATATGAACTTGAACACGCAAAGACGCCATAGCTGCATAGCTCGTTCATACAAGTGGCCGCAGTGAGTACGTGGGCGGCAACCGACAACCGCGCGTGACCACCGGGGTTCTCAAACTACATAGTTCGAGCCGTGCTATGGCAACTAGGAGTAAAACAAAAATTCACGTTTTTAATTGAAAACAGCGCTATCTTTAAAAAAAAAAAATATTGTTGCTATGGCTAAATATATTATTGTTGTGAATTAAAATATATAAAAAAAAGAATTTTCAAGTAATTGTGGGAATTTTGACTTAGCTTGAGGGGTAAATATTTTTGGGAGTTGGTAACCCTGGCGCCCGCACTAGCCGCCCGCGCCCTCACTGCGGCCACTTGTATGAACGAGCTATGCAGCTATGGCGTCTTTGCGTGTTCAAGTTCATATGTTTGAGTATGCCGCTCCGCGCCCGCGTTTTCAGTCTAGCCCAGCACTAAAAGTACCCCTAAAAAAATCACATTACTCTTATTTACCCCTAAATTTGGGGGGAGAACCCTTATGTTGGTAACCCTGGCAGGAGCGGGGATCTCCGAACCCGCGCCGCTCGCCGCACCGCGCGGCCAGTCTGGCCAGGCAAACGGCGCGCGTTGCCGCACCCGCACCGCACCACGCACCGCGCTCCCACTCTGGCCGAGCACTTAGTGCTCGGCCAGAGTGGGAGTGCGGTGCGTGGTGCGTAACGTCAGGCATTTCTCAGGAGCAGCCACGGAGTATTTTCTTTGATTTTTCTATGAATCAAGTGACAGGTAGGTGACGCGGATAGTATGTTTCAAGCTAACTCTGTTTATAGAAACACCGATAGCTGCGAGACGTGGCATATTAACTGACAGTTATACGTAAGTTAAAGGAAACGGGCCTTAAAGAAGTCGTTACCTCGTGAAATAATAGTAAATTTAATATTTGCAATTAACAACAACAAGCATATGTCAAAATTTGTTTATCTGTAACATTCACGTTATGAAACCAGAGACAAAAACAAAATCAAGTTGACACATTAATTTCGTGCCAGAAAAGAGTTCGCATTTCGATCTAGTTTTTCCTAAACAACGTCTTCTCATGGTTGTGATCGAGACACGACCTGACGATGATATTGTCTTCAATCGTGATGACAAATGCCTTGCAGTTAGTGCGGTGCCTGACGGAGCATCGCCATCTTGTTTTGCAGCCTCTAATCCTGTCTTTGTGAAATCGGAACCCGCCCAAATACATCAGCAAAGTTCTCTTTTCTGTCTGGAAAACTGAATAAAATAAACGGTTTAGTTACAAAATGTAGTAAAGAAGAGAATTATTGTTAAGCTAATGTACACCAAAAGCATGCTAACTGTGTGATAATAAGTAACGGATCATTATTTGCTTTTTTATTATTAAAGGTATGAATCTCATTACCCATCAGTTTTTTCTCGTCGTTTTTCATTATATTATTATTCATAATGTTGACAAAAATATAATAAAAAGAATCGTTTTGTAAAAATATTTTATTTCCTTCATATACCAATAGGTACAATAATCAATAAGAAGGTACTTATAAGTAGTAACAACTTCATATTAAAATAGAAAACTATATCTATCTTATTAACCTTTTGTAATAATATCTGCTTACCCTAGAGTAACTTAACTAATGATAGGTACTTTATTAATTTCACGTTAACATCAAGTAAAGCCCTATAAAGCTGGTATCAAATACTCTCATAAACTTAATAATACTTACTTACGAGTTACAACATAACCTAACTCACTGCGGCCACTTGTATGAACGAGCTATGGTTTGAGCTGCCCGCATGCGTTTCGCATGCGGCCCGCGCCAACTAGCCCGCACCGCAGCCCGCACCCGCGTGCCCACTATGGACACTCCAATGAAGTTCATATGTTTGAGCTCGTCGCACCGCGCCCGCACCGCACCCGCGTTTCCACTCTGGTTGTTTCTAGCCGTCTGTGAGCAAATGTCAAACGGACAGAGATAGCAACCTACCGAAACCGAACATTAAGTTATTGAAAATGGCCGTTAGTACATTATCAAAGAATCTAATTATGTGCATATTGAATGTCTGGTTAGGGATTTTTCGACAAAATGCAATTTGTCGAATATTTTAAGAACAATGCAGCATTAAAATACCTTTATCTAAGTAGTTTAAAAACTGACCAGGTTTTGTGGGGCCATGCACAGAGGTGGGCAAGTATCGTGTTAGTTACAACACAAGGATGCGACGTAAATAATAATTAAAAGCATGTTCACATTATCAAAGCTTTATCATCACTTACCTCGCGAGAAATCCAAACACAAATTGGCGCACGTCTGTAGCATCTTACAATTTTCAATGCACAATTGACACAACGGCTCTGTAGAGTATGCGCTGTACTTGCAGATGCCATATTCATGAAATGTTATTTTTGGAAAATACGAAAAATCTGCAAAAACACTTTCACGAAAATCTGAATAAACAGAAAGTGTAAATGTCAATATAATGAAGTTGTCTGTTAACCACTAAAAAGGCGGATTTACAAAGTCAATGACCTGTAAATGGGTGTTATGCATAAAAAGAAATAATATTTATAAGGCTAGGTTAGTTGCTCGGGGTTTTGAGCAGAGATTAGGTGTAAACTATAATGAAACCTATGCGCCATTTATAGGCATGTCATATCTGAGATTAATGTTTGCTATTTTTCTTCAGAAGAATTTTAAAATGTATGTATTGGATGTTAAACTGCCTTTTTAAATGGTCATTTAGATGAAACCATTTTTATGGATCAACCTAAAGGTTATGATGACAAATCTGGTCGAGTATTTAAATTGCTTAAAAGTTTGTATGGACTTAAACAGGCACCTAGACAGTGGTTTAAAAGATTCACAGATTTTATATTTAAATTGAATTTTCAGCAATTTAAATTTGAGTCATGTGTATTTGTAAAGAGGTCTAATAATTGTGAGATATATATACTTCTTTATGTGGACGATTTAATATTAGCAGGTTCAAATGAGGCTGAAGTTCAGATTGTAATTCAGTTACTTAAAAAAGAATTTGAAATGTCTAAAGCTGATATTGCTGATGAAATCCTTGGTATAAATTTAGAATATGTTGATGATAAACTTGGTTTAAGTCAGAAGGCATATATTGATAAGGTATTAGCTAGATTTAAAATGACAGAATGCAAGCCATGTGACACTCCTTTAGTTCCTAAGTCTACTGTATCAGATTTTGTTGATGGTGAAGAGTTTCATGGTCCTTACCGTGAACTAGTAGGTGCATTGTTGTATTTGTCAATGACCTCCCGACCTGATATCTTGTATTCTGTAAACTGTCTTAGTCAAGTTCAAGAGCGACCAACTGTTGCTGCTTGGGGTGGGCTAATGAGAATCCTTCGCTATTTAAAGGGAACATCAGAGCTTAAATTAATATTCCAGAGATACATTACTGATGAAGTTAACTTAAATGTTTATGTAGACGCAGATTGGGGATCTGATGTAAAGGATAGAAAGTCTGTTTCTGGTTATATAATTTTCTTTAATGATTGTCCTATAATTTGGTGTGTAAAGAAGCAAAGTTCTATTGCACTGTCCTCTACTGAGGCAGAGATTTTGTCATTAGCTAGGGCTGTTAAAGATTTAATTGTACTTTATAACATAACTAAAGAAGTTTTAAATTGTAAAATGATTCATATGTCTATCTTTGAGGATAATCAGTCTGCGATTAAGGCTATATTGAATGACAATAATTGTGCTAGACTGAAACATTTAGATATAAAATTAAAGTATGTAAGAGATATAATTAAGTTTTATAAGATAAATAGTTTGTATATTGCTACAGGGAACCAGCCCGCAGACTTGTTCACCAAGTGTTTACCAAAACCTAAGTTAGTTAGTTTAAGGTCTGGTTGTAAGTTAGCATGTAGTGATTAAGGGAGGGTGTTGGGAATAATCACTCATGGTAACACTGACTGAATCTGATTCTCTGCACATCCCTAGTATTTAGTGAGGTTGTAGAACATCACTACTGAGGTGTTGTCTTTTGTTTCGTTGTTGTCTATGGTGCGCCTTGAAAGTAAATTACCAATTTGTTTTGTGCTCGTTAATAATAATTACTATAAAGCTTCAAGATTTATCGGCCACTGATTTATTTATACCCAAAATAAACAACATGATTCGAAAGACACGTGGCGCCATCTATTTCCATAAGAACGTAATTGTTGTTTTCCTTGCCAGGAACAGTAGTTTTTTCGGAATAGATGGTACCTTATGTCCGTTTCTGTACACCTGATAACGTATTGCAAAATTTCGGGATGATAGGTTCAGTTGTTTATGCGTGAAAAACTAACAATCAAACAAACAAACATACTTTCGTATTTATAATATTAAAATATTACGAGTTGTATGGAGTACCTATTGATTGTGATCTGTATTATGCGTGTTTTAAATGCTTATTGTCTGTTTGAACTAGTCTATACTATAATATTATAAAGAGGTAACATTTGTTAGTAAGTTAGTAAGTTTGTATGAAGGCGGTAATCTCCAGAAGTAATGAACCGATTTCAAAAATTCTTTCACCATTAGAAAGCTGCATTCACCGTGAGTAACATAGATACACACATATATTTTATCCCCGTACTCCCACGGGAACGGGAACTACACGGGTGAAATTGCGGGACGTCAGCTAGTTTATTATGAAAAGCACGCCTCGTGTTGCCAGGCACTCACTCACATCCATACAAATAAATAAAGTTGAAGTGCCTGTTTGTTATTTCAAAATAAAAGCTCTTTACTGAAGGCATATGAAAGAATATTACGGTACTTATAACAAGAAGAAAAAACATTTATTTTTACGGTACTTGCAACATTGTAGAGTCTATGTGCTGGAGCAGAGCTATATTCAAATGACAAAACTCTCAAAATAATTGGTTTGAGATGTTTTGATATCATTTTGTAGGTTGACTCAAATACTTCTTTCTCATTTAACATAAAACATACGCAACATTCGGGGGCTAATTTGGCACTAGAGTAGAAAATGTATGAATACTTAAGAAATTTTTCGTAATTTCATATTTTTTATGGCTCATTTCGCTTATTTTTCAGGAAAATATATTTAATAATGAATATTTTTAGGAAACTCCACTAATTAACTGAATACATACCAGAAAAATGAATGCTGTGCAAAAAAACCAATTGATTAACTAAACATAAATTATACTGCAAAAAAAACTAAAAAATAACACAAAACGAGATGACCTTTTTTATCGAATTCACACCAAAAATGTGGTTCGTACATCGGATATGTGATTTATAAAACAAAAAAACTAATTGTTTATCAAAAATACTAACTTGCACTCTAAATTCTACAATCTTACTGCGGAATTTCTTTTATGGGCGGCATGGGCACCGGGCCGTAGGCCGACGAATGTGGCCGGCGGAAGCCCGGCACTTCGGGGACAGAAGTCAAAGAGTGTTATTTAATATGCGAGCGAAGCGAGCGCGCGTCATGGAGTCGTAGCAGGTTCTAAAATAACTAAAAAAACAGTTCTGCAAATACCATTAAACAGTATATCGAATTTGATTTATTTAGTGTGCATAATTTGAGTGCAAGTCAGTATTTTTGGTTTAACTTTGAAATATTTTGATCGAAAAAAGGGAACATACAGATATCGATTTAAATATATGCCTTTAATAATTAGATAGCCTCGTCATTTACTCTTGCAAATAGAATCATTTGGGTCTCTTACATTCAGAGACAAACAAACATCTCATTAAACATACCCCAGATCAGCCGATAAAAAAAACAAAATGGCTGCCATTCGCGGGATGTGGGGTTAAGAGTATTTTTAAACGTGTATTTTTCGAAAGAAATAACTATATAATACGCCCTTAAAGTATCGGTAACCTTGCTGCGAAGTAAAATTATGCATGTCGGGTTGTCAGGATTTATTTCACTAGGCTCGAGCTTATGTGGGCAGAAGACGGGTTTCGTGCTATGAAAACACTCAGGATGCGATACACTATTTAATTTCACATTGCACGGTTCGGCATGGTAGTTTCCATGGAGAAAAACCGGCAAGAAACTCCATGGTTACTCTTTTCAAACAGATACACTGAGTCTAACAAATTACTTGACATTACACTTTGACACCCCCCCATCTGTCAAGCCCCTAATAGGGGCACGAACCATGTCTGTCCGACCCCTAATAGGGGCGCACTTTCCTTTGCGTTAGTTTGACATACATTGATGATGACACTTGTACCTATCTCGCTCAAACTTGCACAGAGTCTAGAGGAATGAATAAGACAGACATTTTGCCTCAGTTCAACAACGAACGACGCTTCTAACTGACCAAAAAACCGGTCCCCAGTTGAGAGTTGAGGCGCGCGCCAACAGGTCGTGACAGACGCGAATAAAAAATGTTCTGAGTGCTATTAGTGTGCTAATTAACACTGGGCACAATGATTCGGATACAGTTTCAAGACTTCTTAACTCCGCTGCGATCAGACATAGAATGTCCGCCTCCGCCACGTGTTGTTAATATCAGGACTCTGTCGAAGACACAATAGTGGGGTAGACTGGTAAGTAGATCGCGTGATGTCACTACTGGCGCGCTTTCGATACATTCGCCCGTCCGTACTCATGACCTGATCCGACATGCAATTTGTCGTATTTTGAGGTGGGGCTTAGGTTTGATAAGAATGATTTGTTATTTCTGATATTAAATCACGCGTGAGTATATTATATGGGGCACGATCATACACTGCACTCGACAATACTATTGAACATGTCGGCAACAGAAAGGTGTTTCAAAGCTTTCGTATTAAGTTTTACCTTTCCAGGCAATCTTTTAATTTTCAGTGTTTATTTATGTATCTTGTTATGTAGATAGAAATGTTTTACTGTACATTTTTTATGAATTAAAATAATTTTAGAATTACTTAGTGTCATGTACATAACTTGGATGACGGATGACTTCGTGAAGGATTTGTTTACGTCTTGTTTTTAAATCTAATTATATTATGATGCCTTCTTACTTTCCAACACGGTTTTAACTAGATTTTTCGTTTCAGAGCAGATAGAGTTTGGTGTTTCAAGGTATGGAAAACCGGTAATTAATATGGGACGTTATAGATACAACCAGCACCCTCGAACTAGTGGTTCTAGGGCCAGGTGGTACTGTGTGAAGGCGAGGTCTGGCGGGTGCCCTGCGTCACTGATCACCATTGATGACGTTATAATAGCGATTAAACATGACCACACACATTGATTTCTGTTCCATGTTAGTGAACAAAGACCAAGCCATTCAGACAACTGTGCAGTACGCGGCCCACCTGGACGCACATTTAGGCGTGTCGAATCCATCAGATATTCAAGAGGGACTTCAATTTGTCTATTGGTCGGATACTTATAAGATTTTTGTACAGTATTAAATAACTTATCATTAATGTCGTTTACACAAGTATTTGAATTTTATATAGGTGGTTGTACTTAATCGATTACTTAAAAACATTAAAGTTTACAAGAGTTTATTTGCGATTTTTATTTGACAAGGATTTGTCATTTCCCAAAGCGATGATCAAGGTCAGTATATACCTTCCTAAAGTAGAGACAAGTAAAGGGTACCATGTCTTGGGAGTTGTCTATGTATTTTTGAGGTTCTGATATTATTGGGTTCGATTACAAACGCGATTTTAAAATATTAAGAATAAAATTTGAATGATTCTGGAAGATTTATATGTTTTTTTCCAGGACTAGTTTTTACAAAGTCACGATTCGGGAAACCCGTGGTGATAATTGGTCATCAGCGTTTCAATAAAAACTCACTTTATAAAGGTCGGAAGGCGCGATGGACCTGTTCAAAAGGACAGGGATGTAAGGCGACGGTTACTACTTTCGATAACCACTTGCTTACTTATAGAAACTGTCATAACCATGAGTGATGTAGTGAAAGAGAGAAATGGAGGTATACAAGACGTACAGCAAGCATCTTTCTGGTTTACCAAGAAGCAGTGATTAATTTGACCAGTATAAATAATTAGGACTCATATCTTGTAACGGAAGATCTTTTTGATTGTTTGAAAACAGCTTAACGTTCATCCAAAAAAAATACTCTTATATTAAATTGTTTTGTGTTTGAATGTTGTGTGAAAATTTTTAAAATAGTTTTTGAGTTGAAATTAAATGTACCTACATTAGTACTTTACATGTTTGTTTTTATTTTGAGTCTACACCTGCTTAATATAATGCTGAATAAGGATTTCTCAAATTTACAGCTTAAAATGTGTATTATTTACTAAGAGAAAATAATTCTTCGCTTCTTTATCAGAAAAGCTAGTGTTTGTAACATCAAAGCGGGGAAACCAGATGGTCCAGTACAATGACCACAACTTTAGCTTCAACAAGGCCACTTTAGGAGACAAGCCGAGGAAGAGATGGGTGTGCACGCGGTGGGCACATGGCTGCCGGGCTGCCATCACTACCTGCGAAGACCACATTGTCAAGATTAGAAACGAACATTCCCATTGAAGACCACAAATACAAGGTGAATCGAAGTATTTTCGACGAATGTGGTTATATTGAATACTAGTATAACGTAAGTAAGTGAGTTACTCCGATGTACTTGTAGGGCCTACATAAGTGACATTCTTCTTCCAGATTGTAAAAATAAAATAATATGCCAATTTGTTGGGTTTATTTAAAATATTAAATTCACAAAAAGCTGACGCCATTTTGTCTATATAGAGTGTTATATGGTTTATGGAAGAATTTCTGGAATGAATAGGATAAACTGATGCGAAAGGCATGATATATCTATCACTTTTGCAATAACCTCTTTTAGTTCCAGTTTTTATGATATCGAGTCATGGCAACCCTCTAGTCGAGTTGGGTGGTTGCAGACACTTTCGGAAGAGCGTGAAGTGTGAAGGAACCTTCCGAAGGGGTGAAGTGAAGAATATATTCAGATGCAGCCGCTAATCTCGCGGGTGTCGGGCTCTCTTCAAGATTGTAGAGAAGGAAATTGTCAAAATCAGCGATGTTCATTGAACATTGCTTGTGTTTGTCTTAATATACTGGGAAACTTGTGTTCTACCGGTGGCCACATTTTATTTTATTTGAAAATGTTAATTATTGCGTATTAACAAGGAAGAGTAATTAAAACAATAACTTTTAGAATGTTGCTTTTACTTGAATATTACAGCTCAAATCGAAGAGTGAGTGATGATTTGATTACAAGATCAATATAAAGGTAAATTTAAAACTTAACAAGAGCAATAGTTTTGCTTAACAACATGAAAATATAAATGTTGAATTGTAGAGATATCCACTTACTTACATGGTTAGGTATAACTACTTGCTAATCGTACGGGTACATAACATTCTGGTAGATACAAATATCCGTTTCAGTAACAGTATTAAAACAGGTTCTTTAGTCCTACTTTTAGTAAGGTAGTTTACATTTTAGGGTCACCGCAATTTCTTATTTTGTATAATATTGTGATTTTTAGAGCCGGTCTTCATTTTATCGCAGAGAGGAAAAAAAATGATATACTACAAAGGGAATCGGTATAATCTGAAGGATACAAAATCGGACATCAGACAAGTATGGAGGTGCATTAAAAGGGGCAATGGCTGCAGAGCCAGAATCATCACTTTGTATGGAGAAACGCATTCTATTAAAGATAAACATAGCCACGTAGGCGGTAGGTAGGTGGTAGGTAGGCGGTAGGTAGGCGGTAGGTAGGCGGTAGGTAGGCGGTAGGTAGGCGGTAGGTAGGCGGTAGGTAGGCGGTAGGTAGGCGGTAGGTAGGCGGTAGGTAGGTGGCAGGTAGGCGGTAGGTAGGAGGTAGGTAGGCGGTAGGTAGGCGGTAGGTAGGCGGTAGGTAGGCGGTAAGTAGGCGGTAGGTAGGCGGTAGGTAGGGGGTAGCTAGGTGGTAGGTAGGTGGTAGGTAGGTGGTAGGTAGGTGGTAGGCAGGCTGTAGGCAGGCTGTAGGCAGGCGGTAGGCAGGCAGTAGGCAGGAGGTAGGCAGGTGGTAGGCAGGTGGTAGGTAGGTGGTAGGTAGGTGGTAGGTAGGTGGTAGGTAGGCGGTAGGTAGGCGGAAGGTAGGCGGTAGGTAGGCGGTAGGTAGGCGGTAGGTAGGCGGTACGTAGGCGGTAGGTAGGCGGTAGGTAGGCGGTAGGTAGGCGGTAGGTAGGCGGTAGGTAGGCGGTAGGAAGGCGGTAGGCAGGTGGTAGGTAGGTGGTAGGTAGGTGGTAGGTAGGGGGTAGGTAGGCGGTAGGTAGGCGGTAGGTAGGCGGTAGGTAGGCGGTAGGTAGGCGGTAGGTAGGCGGTAGGTAGGCGGTAGGTAGGTGGTAGGTAGGTGGTAGGTAGGTGGTAGGTAGGTGGTAGGTAGGTGGTAGGTAGGTGGTAGGTAGGTGGTAGGTAGGTGGTAGGTACGTGGTAGGTTAGCTGTAGGCCTGATAGGTAGGCGTAAGAGCTTACTTACATAGATATATAAACATTTATACATACTTATATGTATAAATGTTTGTGAGTTTTTTTATTCCACCATAACTTCTAAACGCCAAAACCGATTTCGATGGGCATGGTATCGTTAGAATCCTTGTGTTACCCCGGGTAACATGAGCTAGTAAAAAAATTGGTTACTGCAATATAGATATCAAATTAAAGGGCTCAATATGAACATCTTAAAATGGTATATCATGACCATATTTTAATTAAAAAAATGTGTTATATTTTTTTTATAATTTGATAGCTGTCAGTTGAAAACAATTCTCCCTAAGGGCCTGCGCAGACGGCAGACTATCCGTGACGTAGTTTTTAGTCTGTGAAAATAAAACCTAAGCAATTATATGTGGGTCGTCCGGCGGCGAGATGGGCAGACGACATAGCTGCCGTTGTGGGAAAAAACTGGATGAGGCTGGCACAGGAACCTGGAGATTGGCACAAGAAAAGAGAGGCCTATACCCAGCAGTGGGTGAGTTCGGGCTGTGGATGATGATGATGATGAATTATATGCAGTAACGCAAACGATGCGCAGCGCCGCGCCACGCCGCGCCTCGCAAAAGTGCGCCAAAAATTAGAACGTTTGCTCCAACACGTGCTAACGTAATTGGCGCACACTTTTATTAAGCAATCTGCACTAGAATAGAATGATCGAAAATGTGCGTCGTGTGCATTGAGTCTGCGTAAAATCCGCGACGGATATTTTGTATGCCATGCAGACATTTTGTGCGCAACAGACTCATCCGCACAAAAAGTCTGTCATCTGCGCCAGGCCTTAAGGCTGAAAACTACCTAGGTATTACTTTCAACCCGCTCCTCAGGCAACTTCAGACCTACTTTCCGAGTTTGAGTAATGAAAACATAATTAGGTATTTTATCTGTCTACTAGCTGTTGCCCGCGGCTTCGCCCGCGTGCAGTTCGGTGACTGTCCCACTGAATTATACTAAAGGGATAAATAGTGTCCTACATGTTAATCCAGGTTATAAACTAACTATGTGCCAAATTTCATAATCATCACAATTTATTATTATCATCACAATCACCATCACTGTCACAACCACCATCACTATCAGAACTACCATCATTATCACAATCACCATCACTATCACAGTCACTATCATTATCACAATCAACATCACTATCACGACCACCATCGTTATCACAATCATTATCACAATAACCATCACAATCCCCATCACCATCGCTATCACCATCACAATCATCGTCACATTCACAATCACCATCACCATCGCAATTACCATCAAAATCAATATCACAATCACCATCATCGTTATCACAATCATTATCACCGTAATCACAATAATTATCACAATCACCATCACTATCACAATCACCATCACTATCACAATCACCATCACTATCACTATCACCATCACTATCACAATCACCATCACTTTCACAATCACCATCACTATCACAATCACCATCATTATCACAATCACCATCATTATCACAATCACAGTCACAGTCACCATCATCACAATCACTATCATCATTATCACAATCATCATCATCGTTATCACAACCATTATCATCGTAATCACAATCATCATCATCACAATCTCCATCTTCAATCATTATCATCGTAATCACAATCATTAGCCTCGTAATCTCAATCATTATTATCATCTTAAACAAAATCATCATGATCACAATCGCCATTTCTATCACAATCACCATGACTATTACAATCACCATCACCATCGCTATCACCATCACAATCACCGTCACTATCACAATCACTATCATCATTATCATCGTAATCACAACCATTATCATCGTAATCACAATTATCATCATCATAAATTCACAATCTCCATCCTCGTCACCACAATAATTATCATCATAATCACAATCATCATGATCACAATCGCCATCACTATCACAACCACAATCATTATCACAATCACCATCACTACCACTATCACCATCACAATCACAAACACCATCACCATCACAATCACTATGAAAATCTCTATCACAATCACCATCATCGTTATCACAATCATTATCATCGTAATCACAATGTTTTTCATCTTAATCACAATCATCATCATTCCTATCTCCATCCTCGCTATCACAAACATTGCAATCACCATCACAATCACCGTCACTATCACAATCACCGTCACTATCACAATCACCATCACTTACAATCACCATAACAATCACTAAGTATCACAATCACCATCATCGTAATCAAACTCATTGTCATCATAATCACAATCATTATCATCGTTATCACAATCATCATTATCACAATCATCATCATCGTTATCACAATCATTATCATCGTAATCACAATGTTTTTCATCTTAATCACAATCATCATCATTCTTATCTCCATCCTCGTTATCACAAACATTGCAATCACCATCACAATCACCGTCACTATCACAATCACCGTCACTATCACAATCACCATCACTTACAATCACCATAACAATCACTAAGTATCACAATCACCATCATCGTTATCAAACTCATTGTCATCATAATCACAATCATTATCATCGTTATCACAATCATCATTATCACAATCGTCATCATCGTTATCACAATCATCATCATCGTAATCACAGTTATCATTATCACAATCATCATCATCGTTATCACAATCATCATCATCGTAATCACAATCATCATCATCATAATCACAATCAACATCATCGTAATCACAATCATTATCATCGTAATCAAAATCATCATCATCGTAATCAAAATCATCATCATCGTAATCACAATCATTATCATCGTAATCACAATCATCATCATCACATAACCCTGTATAAAAGTCGAATCCACCATCTTCTGGATCTCAAAATAAATGCCATTTTCGTAATCAGCACCACTGATAATCTCGGAATCGACACCCATATTGATTTTTAGACATTTCAACCCCATCGCACCCCAACAGGGAATGGTGGTATTTCTGGTCCGCCACATTAAATCATAAAATCGTTGTTTTTGTAATACACCCGACCCAATTCACCGTACAAACAATACTGCCCCCGATAGGAAAAAAGACGTATGTAACAAAAAGTAAAAACCGAGAAATAAATGTTTTAATAAATGAAACGGGAAATCGTTTGCTGTCTTCGAGTAAATCAAAATATTTACATACTAAAAGTTGAAAATAATGCCCAGTCTTAATGGCTTTAACTTGGTTTAATAAAAATATGAATTTATTAAATTATTATAACAAAAATAATGAAAAAACAAGTTCATCTTAGCATAAAAAATGCAGAAAAATATTACATACTTAATTGAATAGACGTAAATGGCTAGATGCGTTCTTTAACCCGTGAGAAGGCACGCTATGAGCAATTTACTCACACAAAAATTTAAAGCAAAATTTTTTGGCGATACCGACGCCCTAACGTCTCGAGCGCCTAGATACCTTCCTAACTATTCATCCCCTCCCCCGTGACGCAACTCTCGTGCCGGTCAGTTCTGTTGCGACCGCGCAGCTAAGTGTTTGTGGAGGCCGCGTACCATCGTGCGGCAATTTGCTCATCACGCGCTCTGCACCGAACATATTACATATATGTGTTTAATGTGTTTCGAGAGGCACACTTGTCCAGATCTCATGGAAGAGTAATTTTTTTAAGTTTTTGTTATGTAAGATTTTTTATTGTGATTTATATGAAGACTGTCATAACTAGAAAATAAAAATTTGTTGATTTGTTATTTGTTTTAGAAGTTGCATTTATGTTTCATATTTTTAATAAAAATACTTATTTTCTTACTTATTAAACCTTGTTTTATTCATATAAATCCATTATAAGTCAATAAGTACTATAAAAGTAGAAATATGAGCATTTAATTAATTTAATTTAGTAGTGTGAGTAATTTGCTCGCGCGCGCCTCTCCATGTAACAAACAGAGGCGCGCCTTCTCACGGGTTAAATTTCAAACACTTTAGGCTATTCTTTTCTTCTAAGTATTAAGTTTATCTATTTAGTATATGATTTTAACAGAAATGGGCGCATATAGGTATTTCCGCCTTTTTTCCTAAGAATTAGAAAGTATGTAGATAATAACCCTTTGCTTAGATAAAATGTTTATAAAATTATATAATCCTTTTATTTATGGTAGTATATCTGAAACAGACTGTAGGTTCGTCGTGGTTATCATATAAGCCATAGCCTAATTTATTATTTGTAAAAAAATGCTATCCATGGCACAGTAAATTATAATGAAAATCAGAACTATGTATTAAACTTGAGCAAAGTTTAGCTTAATCAGTCTTAAATAGATACAGATCTATTATAATTATCTCTTTTATTCCTTTATTTATTTTACATTCATATTTTGTTTTATATTTTTAAATATTACAATACAAAACACTATAAAAAACACAAAAAATAATAGTCCGCCGGTGTCGGGAGCAGGGTCCAAGCTACCGGTGGTTAGGGCTCCAGATACAGGAACCTCCTCACTATGCGAGCCGTGTCAAGGAGTAAAATAAAATTAAATAAGCCTTTAGTGCAAATAAGTTAAACTAACAAGTTTTAACTTATTTGACCGAACATTACTTAAAAAAATATATAACAAAAGAAGTAACTCAAACATATTTTTGGCATTCGGCTGATCTGCTCTCTTAGAAGCTTGTCTTTCGACAAAGGCCACCTCTAAGGATTTCCACTTGTTTCTGTCGTTTGCTGTACTACATTTCAATTTTCTGCATACCAATTGAACTTTTACAAATTTAGTCTTTCCTTTGATCTTTTTAAATTGAATTTTATTCCTTCTTCTTACTCCCAATATACGCTTCTCTCTATCCCATTCTGACATATATATATATTCTTATATTAAGGCCCAAGTTTGGCATCCGTATGTAAGACATGGCAGTATGCTTGCATTGAAGACTTTTCGTTTCTACGCCATAGGCATTTCTTTATTTTTCATTACTTCGCTCAACTACCCAAGACCGCGATCACGATCTCTTCCAAGTGTTTGTTATTCTTCTTTCAATTTCTTTTTGCATGCTCTCTGTTGGTGATCATGATTGTCCTACATAAATGTATTCATTTATATATCGAGGCGGTTGAATCAGGCCCTTGATTCAAGCGCCTAAAGAGAGCTTCGATAGATGATCGTCGAGGCTCTTGGCCATAAGGCCATTGGCCGTCAAGAAAATCGGCACAATGATAGCCGAGTTCATATTCCATATATCATGTCGCGAACCTCGTGTGCCAAGTCGAGACATTTTATTTATTTCTCTTTCTCAGCTTTCACGAGGTTCTCGTCATGCGGAATGGTAACATCGATTATCAATACGCGGCGCGCTGATGGGTCTATCACCACTATGTCAGGCTTATTGGCGATCAGTATGCTTATTGGCTTATTGGCTGTCAGTAATGATAGACTGATCCCATTACAGCGTGGCATGGTTCTTCTCGAGAACTGGATCGGGCACATACTTGTAGTACGGTACCTCAGATTCCATAAGTTTATATTTCAAGGCAGGTTGCTGGTGAATAATCCTGGCTAGTTGGTTGCGCCTGTGCAAGTACTCGCCGTTAGCCAGACGAGAACAACCAGAATTAATATGTCTAATAGACTCACCCGGAAGGTGGCATGGCCGAGACACGTCCACCGTCCAGTCCTTCATAATATATTTCAGGTAGTTGCTCGTTAACATATACAGACAAAACTTTCAGTGTCCCCGAAGGGGTCTCCGAAACGTAGCCAGAATACGGGCGCTAGAGAATGTACATCGGACCCATGTAGAGCCCGGAAGCGCCCATGAAACTCTTTGCCTTGCCATACTTCCTTGCGGTCATCAGTAGTAAGTACTTCAGGTTTGCGGCAGTTCTCTCTAACCATGGACAGCTGGGTGAGTCTTTTGTCCACTGCAACCACATCTCGGTGCATACCCACCTCACCACGGTTGAATAAAATGGCACCCACAAACAACAAACAAATTCAAATAAAAAAGACTTCGTTAAGACGAATCACGCTGCGAATAATTGCGCGACCGCGAAACGTTCGTGCTCCTACAACCTATTTGGGCGCAACTGACGCAGAAACTGGTCAGGCGCCGTACTAAACATACCCCGCCCGAACCCCGCGCAACCCCAACTTGATTCACAGTTCTAGGAAAAAAGGACGTTTCTGCACACTTACGCCTTTTTTGTTAAGTATTATATTGTATTTTTTTATTCAACGTAAAGTTTCAAGACGCTTATGGCAAATGCGCCTATGCTAAAACAATTTTGCGAAGTAAAAAGGGCGTAAGTGGTCAGATGTGGTCTTTTTTCTTAATGTGAAAGCAGATTTTTATTAGCGCGTTAGACGCAAATGTTTATTTGCGTCTTATTAACTTCCTCTTAAAAACATAGACCAATATGCGCCTTTTATATTACTGAACTAAAAAAAAAACTATTAAGTATAAGGACATTATCTACATAAATACGACTTTTCAATTAAGTTTCTCATAAATTCGTCTTTTCATCTTCAAACGGGTGTAAAAAAATGAACAGAAGCGCCCTATATTGTTGTGCTAAAACCGCACTGAAGGAAGTAAGAAAAATATTAAAAATACAGGCAGATGCGCCTTTTTTTCTGATTCTGGCAATATATGTAACTCAAATTTGGAAAAAATGTTAGATGCGTCTTTTTTCCTATCGGGGGCAGAATACCTGTGTTGAATTTCAGGCTTTGTTACCCCATTCCCCCTTTAGGGGTTGAATTCTGAAAAAAACTGAAACACAAATGTTAACTCATTAATCGATAGGAGTACTCCTGTTAAGTTTCGAATAAAGTAGTCTAACTAATCTTATTTCCCCTCTTTGGAGTCCCGTTTCAACCCCTTAGGGGGTGAATTTTGAAAAATCTTTCTTTACTGCACCCCTAAACCTCATAAAGAACCTATGTGCCAAATTTGGAATCTCTAGACTCAGAGGTTTGATTTTTATACTTTGCCACCCCATTTCCCCCTCTTAGGGGTTGAATTCTGAAATAACCTGAAACCCGTTTCTACTCATTTGTCAATAGGAGCACTCCTGTGAAGTTTCAAATAAAATAGTCCAACTAATCTTGTTTCCCCGTACAAACTTTGGAGCCCCGTTTAACCCCCTTTGAAAAAAATCCTTCGTGCACCCCTAGACCACTTAAGGAACCAATGTGCACAATTTGGAATCTCTAGACTCAGTGGTTTGGGCTGTGCATTGATTTTTACAAATAATATTTTTTTTCAGACTTTAATTCACCTAATACAATTTAGATTTTTGTCATTATTTCTGACCAAAATAAATTAAAGTAAATTCTATTGTTCTATTGTTTCTATCTCATTTACTGACTTAAAAAATAATGTTGTGGCCTAACAATTCTAAAATATTGTACAATCCTGCAAATCTTGCGCGGGACTGATGGTCTCAATCTTGCGGATTTGCAAGATTGCCTTTTAGGTGCTGGATTACATTCCCTAGCCAATTATCTAGTTAGGGATATCTAAATAAAGATGAAAATATACCTATAAAAAGAGATTTATAGATTTAGCATTTATTCATTTTACTCATGTGATTTGATTTATATTTTTATTAAAATAAAAATGTTTATGAGTAATAATTAATACTTGTTTAGAAACACACACATACACATTGGAAGCAACGTTTCATGAACTACAAATAATGTCTTGAAATATTTTATGTGCTTTTTAGCGTTTAATTGTAAGGTCTACTTGCACTGATAAGTAATCCAAAATGCGATCAAGAAGCTGATGATTGACTGAGACTATATTTTTAAAGTGATTTGTCGTACAAGCCGGCCTTGGTATAATTGTTTATTATAGTATTTTCTCAAATGTATATATCAAGCGTTGACTAAGGAGACAAAATTTAATTATAGATGAATGGCACTACCTTCTAATACCTAAATAAAAAAAAACATTTATTCTATCAATCAGCTCTGCACGAGTGCGACTAAGGTGGATGGTTATGATGGTTATTGCAGCGAACAATGGCATCGCCCACGGTGAACACGACTGCGGTACATCCTCGTTGCACATTCCGGCACCACCAACGAGATTTCCCATAAAACGTCCGTTGCTTGTAAAATCTATAACCGCCAATTGTGAGTATCGTAGCTCCTCTAGAGCCTTTTGTGAATACTGGCTGCACCACACCTGTAAATAAAAAAGGTAGTGCACGGATTTATTAAACAATAACAAACAGAAGTTTTTAAAAGGTGTTTTGATTTAAAAATCGAAATAATATATGTTAGTGCTCATTTCTGGACACGCGGCGCGTCTGGCGGCGCGTTGAGCGGCGCGTCAGGCGGTGCGTCGGGCGGCGCGTTGCTCGGCGCGTTGCGCGTTTTTCCGTTTATGGAGAGGCGGCGTGTGCAGCGGCGGTGTCATCTGTCATATGTTTGTATTTGCGCGCGCAATGACGCGTTGACTGCGGCGGTGCACGCGGCGGGCAATGTGCAATATGTTTGAAATTTAAGCGGGCCGTACCGCAAGTGAAAATCCGCGCTTCGTAAATGAGCCCTTAGAGTCATCCTGGTCTCCAGAGCAGTACTCGACCCTTTTTTTAGGGTTCCGTACCCAAAGGGTAAAAACGGAACCCTATTACTAAGACTTTGCTGTCTGTCCGTCTGTCCGTCTGTCTGTCACCAGGCTGTATCTCATGAACTGTGACAGCTAGACAGTTGAAATTTTCACAGATGATGTATAAAAACAGAATAAAATTAATATTTAAGGGGGGCTCCCATACAAGAAACGTGATTTTTTTGCCGTTTTGTCTAATGTATAGATAATGGTACGGAACCCTTCGTGCGCGAGTCCGACTCGCACTTGGCCGGTTTTTTCTTTAAGTCGCTAACTCACCGCGGCGCATTTATGCTGCGTTGATTAATTTGTTTGACAACATAGCGGTCTACGTTTCCACTGCAGTACACACTACACACCCATAAACTATTGTAACGTTCCATGTAGAAGAAAACAACTACGTAAACAGTTAGAATAATGTCTGCTACTTGTAAGATTCCCTATAATCTAGTCATAAGGATTTCTATGAAAGCATACCCAGGGTAGTTTATCGCGCTGTAATCTTGCTAAACGGAAGATACATTTGATACGAAATGTGTTATTCTTTTTGGTTTGTTCTGATGCTTCTAGCTAGGAGCGGTACACCTATTTGCATACCAAAGCTAGCTTTTCGGTGGCTAACGCAATCCGATATATTTTTCCAATAGTAACAGAATGTCACTTTATCTACGCTTACCAGAAAAAAATAAATCATAAAAACTTAATTTACAAGTCCAAGGCCCACTTGCTACACAAAAGATTTAATACGTTTTGCGCCTTCCTTCAGATCTTTCTCAGATACAAAGATGTTTTTGAATTGTAAAGTTACTAAAGGCAAGCGAGCCTAAGAATCAAACCAGTGCTGAAATATCCTGTCTCGTTGCAGTACCTGAAAAAGAAAAACCTGCTTTATAATTTACCAATAATTTTATCTTCTACAAATATTGTTTTAGCAAGATTATCTTTTTTAACAAGAACTTAAATATTTAATATTTTTTATGCAAAAATAATTAAGGATTGTATTTGTCACAAAATTGTCTACTAAGAAACAGTAAAATTATTAAAATAATGTTATTATAATCATGGTACCATTACTTTTTTAAAACTAAAATACTGCAAATACAGTGTGGAAGCGATATCACGTCTTCAGTACATAATTCTGAGCCGCCCCACATAGAAATTTTCATCGATTATTAAAAAAAAACAGCTGTTTCCTGCAAAATTCCAATACCTACCTTCATGGTCAAAATGTATGGAACCGCTGATTTGTTTTTAACAACCCAATACGTGTTAACCGTTGGTGTTTCGGTGTCCATCACCACCGTATAATTATGATAATAATATTTGAAAAGTGTCACAATTAAAAGTTATGTTTATTGTGCCATTAGCAAGCCATTGATAAAAGGATAAATTGTAAAGAAAGTAAATTGAGCCCAAACCGATTTTACAACGCTAAGGTAGTATGAGTACTTCCTTATGTAACCTACATTCACATAGTTTTATAATTAACAACTGTTTTGTTTAGGTGTATGGTTATGGTCCTCATTTATCTTTAGAATGACGTTCTGATATGTATGTATGTTCGCCCTGCAACCCT
The DNA here is from genome assembly GCA_905147715.2 of Xestia xanthographa. Taxonomy (NCBI): domain Eukaryota; kingdom Metazoa; phylum Arthropoda; class Insecta; order Lepidoptera; family Noctuidae; genus Xestia; species Xestia xanthographa. The sequence goes on from LR990646.1 coordinate 8,088,493, forward strand.
TTTTGTGATGAGTGGAACAGAACCATCGGCATCTGTCACCTTTCTTTCGATGCAAACTGTAGTTATAGCCACTACGGGATATCATCCTTCTTCCTTGATTAGTTTTACTGTACACGAAACCTGAAAAGCAAATCTCGTTCAAAAACTTTTGTTTACGAATGATTGGGAAAGGAGAAAGAGAAAAAAATACGTTTCGTAAAAGTAAAGGACAGGTAAAGTTTTCTATAAAAAATGTTTATATTATCAATTTATTTATTCCAATCAAAGTCAAACACCACATTACGTTGTAAATACCTTTGTACGTTGTATTTACAACTACTCGTAATCTTAATTAGTTTTTTTTTTTTACATTGTTCAACCAAAATTACAGCCAGTTCCTGGTAAAGTCAAATAAGTTAAGTCTACACTAAAAAATTGCGCAAGGATTCTCCTTAGCAATTAATGGTTTTGTTGATTATTCATTTTGGTGATATCATTAGTACGAATGATGGAGATTATTGACGCTCTGCGCAGCGCTCTCTTTGGACGCTGTCTGTGGAGTGGTTCCAGTGAGTTTTAGGACGATAGTCAATCTCATCCAACCTTTTTCAAAATTGGATGATTATGCTTATTGTTGATGCTAACAATTTCATCGCCCACAGTATAAATCACTGCACTGCATCTTTTACAATGATGTGTGGAGCAATGCCAACGAGTCTTGCATCCAATTTCACAATGGCGGGAGAATCGGTACCCAGCGAGTATTATCATACGGTTTCCTCTTTGAGATACAGTGAACACAGCTCCTGTAGAAAAGAATAATATACGTATGTTGTAGTTGTAGTTTAAAGAGGAAGGTAACGAGATACATTTAATTATGAACAACAAAATGCTTTAGTTATCCATCTTATTTAATGTAAATAAAAAAGTATACAATCGTAATGTTTTGTTAAAAATATCTAAAATAAAAAATAACATTAACCCGTCACCAGTAATGCTCTCGTTTTCAGCATTCTTTAAAAAAACCAATATAAACGACTCGTAACTTTAAAAAAAATCTTGATTTATTTTAGGCGACTATAGGAGCTAAACGCGAGTTCTATATTGCAAAAAATCATATGATACACTGCAATAAACAAAACCAGAAAAATATATGATGTTCTTCAGGATATAAGCTAGTACGATAGTGTTTTGAAAACATAATACAACAAATTTTATTCGATAAAAAAAATCACGAACTTATCTCTAAAAATTTCTTTTAACAAGTTAAAACCACACCTTTGTAGGGCGAAGTGGGAAAAATTCTAACTGATCGAAAATATCTCTTGAGACCCACCGGGATGAAAACGTCCCACCTCGTATCAGCAAATTCAAACCTTATTTTTACTTTACATACGGTTCTAAATCGTTAGACAATTTTTACCTCTGGTGCCTGACAGTAGTCGATTCGAACGATGCCAAACACTATTAACTTAAAACGGGCAATTTAAAAAAAAATATAGAAGCGCTTCATTGTCGTTGAGGTAAACATTGAGTGACAGTCAAGTGATTTAGTGTGTTTTTGTTAGTTAAGTGCTTGAAAACTTTGCGAAGTGAATGTTTATTACCTTATTATAGTATAATGCTACTTTGCAGCAAAAAATTTAGGTAGAAAAATATCCCAAAAGTATTTTTTGAGCCAACAAAATTTTCGTCGATCGATTTTTTTTGTCAACATGGAGTGAACAATTGAAAATGTGAATTTCTGAATTCTGTTCTAAAATGAAATTGGGTCTTGGAAACAGTACTAACAAGGTAAGAATTAGTGATAATTCATTATTTCCACTTATTCGAGGTTTATATAATTCATTTTTTATAGATTTCAAGTATTTTCAAGTAAAGGTCAATGACAATGAAATGACAGTTCGCTGGTATACAAACTTTTTGTTGGAATCTATTTAGAATCTGCTATGAATGTATCAGTATGACTCTTATATGAATTATGTATTAGGTTACTTGTTACATTAGTTTTAAAGTTTCGTGTAAATTGAATCAGTAGTTTTTCCAAAAAAAAGATACGACCACAGGTAAATTCTCCCATGTCATCTATGTTATAACTCATGTTTTTAATTCTGAAGTAGTTTTACAAGTCTCGTTTATTTAATAATACAAGGTCTGGTTCATAACGAATACGAAAATGTTTACGGTTTGAGATAAGGATTAGTAGAACTCGAGCGATAAGTGTTTTTGTGAGCGAGGTCAGATGACGCATGCGATGACGTAACTAGGCGGGGCGGGAGGGAGTTTACCGTTATTTCGCGTGGCCCTTGATACATGCGATCATTCTGATTTTTTGGCAAATAATTCTACAAGCAACATATTATTTTTTGCAAATCGCAAAAAAAAACACTCATTCGCACTATTCGGCCGCAGTGACTGACGTAACAACAACTGTGTAGTGCAAGCTGATTAGAACTTTATTCTAACAGTAGTTCAAACGAAGTTTGAACCACCACAAATAGAGTTGCTAATTTAGCTCCTATAATCGCCTTCTGGAGTTTTATCACTTAGTAATAATGTCACCCCATAACAACTACATTAAACAACGTAACACTAATCAATGGGTAATGACAGTTCTTGTTAACAATGAGAACCAATACTGAAACCCTTTTATTAGACCCACTAGTTTATGTTTTTATTTATTTATTTTATTTTATTTGGCTCTTCAACAATGAGTACACTATTACATAATATATAGTAATCATAAGAAACTTACGTCTAATTGCCCCATTACTTAAAGAAGAGCACTTGACTGCATGCACTATAGCGCCTAAATAGCTATTCATATTAATAAGTGAAAAAAAAGCAATACACAATTAAATAATTAAAACAATGGCAGTATCGATAATATTAAGTTAGTTAAGCCAAACAGAGTGAAATTTAATTAATCTGCGAATTACATTTAGGTAAACATTTTTCTGAGAGTAGGTACAGATGTTGTGCGTCATCTGTCTGTATTTAATTACAAGCGTGTCATATACGGTAGTGGTATCTATACAAATTAATAAAATTGAAGTGTCTGTTTATAAAATCAAAATAACAGATTTTTACTGAATGCATAAATATGAATAATATACGTCACCTAGAACAAAAACTATATTTGTTATAAATTTTTGTTTATCTCTCTTTCTCTTTGTTCCGGCTAAACTCCGAAATGGCTGGACAAATTTTAACGATTTTAAAAATAACTAACGTTACGTGCAAAAAAATTAAAACCCTTGAAGTTGTTTACAAAATTCGATTCAAAAAGGGAAGTAGGTAATATGTTTTCATAATAATGTCACGGGAACGAAGGTCGCGATTTTCAGCAATATATTTTCTACAGCAAATAAATTATCACGTTATAAACTTGTTATCACGACTCCAGTCCAAAAAAGGGATGACACTACTGGTAATGTAAAGCCCCGTCTCTTTCTTGCACTGTAATCACGATGGCGTTAAATTGTCATACTACACAATGGCGTTAAATTGTCATACTACACAATCAATCAATTGTCATACTAATCAATCACAATCACAAGTGCTGCACATAGGAATGTAACTACATCAAAATCACCAAGTTGGTTTCTGAAATATATATTTCGTTGTACAGTATTTAGATATTTTCTTGCACTAAACAACAGACTGTTACGTAACTGGATCTGTACACCTAAAATAATTAAACAAACTGAAAAAATACCATTGAGGTATTTTTTCAGTTTGTTTAATTATGTAACATTAGATCTCATAAAATATTAAAAAAACTCGGTCCGACTTTTCAACAACAAATGTGGTTATGCTTATTATTCATGCTAACAATTGTATCGCCCATAGTATATATCACTGCACAGCACCCTTTACTATGATGTGAGGAGCAATACCAACGAGTCTTGCATCCATTATCGCGATGGCGGGAGAATCGGTACCCACCGAGTGTTATCATACGGTTCCCTCTTTGAGATATAGTGAAGACAGCTTCTGTAAGACACAATATAAACTTAGAAGTTGTAGTTGAAGAGGGAAAATGTGTAGATATCAAGAACAATAAATAATAATAAATCAATATTGCTGGACATTACACACAGCGCCATCTAGTGCCACACTAAGCAACGAGGCTTGTGTCATGGACACCAGATAGTTGATATACTACTTAGATACTTTTTGATTGTAAAAACATACTTATTATCTAAATATATAAAAGAAGAAACTGACTGACTCATCTATCAACGCACAGCCCAAACCACTGGGTCTACAGATTCCAAATTTGGCAAGTAGGTTCCTTGTGTGGTCTTAGGGTGCACTAAGAAAGGATTTTTCAAAATTCACCCCCTAAGGGGGTTAAACGGGGCTCCAAAGTTTGTATGGGGAAACAAAATTAGTTAGACTAATTTATTCGAAACTTCAAAGAAATACTTCTAATGTTAAATGAGTAGAAACGGTTTCAGGTTTTTTCAGAATTCAACCCCTAAGAGGGGGAAATGGGGTGACAAAGTCTAAAAATCAATGCACAGCCCAAACCGCTGAGACTAGAGATTCCAAATTTGGCACATAGGTTCTTTATGAGATTTAGGGTTGCAATAGGAAAGGATTTTTCAAAATTAACCCCTGATCATGATGATTGTGACTAAGATGAAAATGATTGATATAACGATGATAATTATTGTGATTACGAAGATGGAGATTGTGATGATGATGATTGTAATTACGATGATAATGATTGTTAAAATGATGATAGTGATCTTGATCGAGATTATGATGGTGATTGTGATGGTGATGGTGATTGTGAAAGTGATGGTGATTGTGATGGTGATTGTGATAACGATGACGGTGATTGTGATAGTGATTTTGATGGTAATTGTGATGGCGATGGTGATTGTGATATTGACGGTGATTGTGATGGTGATAGCGATGGTGATGGGGTTTGTGATGGTGATTGTGATGGTGATGGTGATTGTGATGGTGATTGTGATAATGATTGTGATAATGATGGTGGTTGTGATAGTGTTGGGATTGTGATAATGATTGTGATAATGATGGTGGTTGTGATAGTGATGGCGGTTGTGATAGTGATGGTGATTGTGATGATTATGACATTTGACACATAGATAGTTTATAACCTGGATTAACATGTAGGACACTACATGACTCGGAAACAAATGTCCATGCTTATCACACAAACATTTGCTCCGACCGGTATTCGAACCCGGGACCCTAAGAACGTAAGTGCTCATTTCTGGACAAACGGCGCGTCGCGCGGCGCTTCGGGCGGCGCGTTGAGTGGCGCGTCAGGCGGTGCGTTGCGTGTGCAGCGGCGGTGTCATCTGTCATAATAATATGTTTGTTTTTGCGCGCGCACTGCCGCGTTGACCGTGGCGGTGAACGCGGCGGGCAACGTTGTATTTCAGCAAACGCGTGTAAATACGCGTCTCCGTAAACGCTCTCATACATTGCCATATGTTTGAATTTTAAACGGGCCGCGCCGCACAACGCGCCGCGCAATGTACCGCGTCTCCGTAAATGAGCCCTTAGGCAGCCTCACTACCGCTGCGCCAATCAGGTCGTCAAAACACAATGAAGACAATGAAGTGGAAGTGGCGAAGTTCTGGGTTGTCAAAATTTAAATACAGTCGTGCTAGCAAGCAACACAGAGAAGAAAAATAATAACAACGCACTTATGTTATATTATATTCTAACAAAACATACAAAAATAAACTTTCAATTATAGATATCGTAAAAAAACATTAAGCACTCACTAATAAGACTCTCGTTTTAAAATACAAAATGTGTTTAAACCGCTACAACACGTTGGTTGAACCTTTTTTAAATAAACTTCAAAACAAATACCTAAAATACCACCTAGATAAAGTACATTAAATATGAATGATGACGTTTACTTTGAGAACTGCAAAAGCTGGAAACCCCATAAAACTCCGCTTGCCTATTCAGAGTTCCGTATTCTGGTAAAGTTTATCCAGGTATTTTTTTTAACTCAACTTAACCAAAAATGTTGATACTGATAAAGTCAATGGTTATGCTCATTAATAATCGTAACAATCTGATCATTCACAGTGAAGAGCGCAGCTCTGCAAGTGCGGTGCATGGTGCAGCGCCACCTCGTCTTAGCTCCAGTACTGCGGTGCCGGATGAACTTGTACCCAGCTACTATGATCATACGGCCTCCTTTTCTGGATCGAGTGAATACAACATCTGTAGAAGGAAAGTAAATTTTCTAGCGTACTCGTGTACCCAATACGATTTCCATGTAAACTTTCATTATCTATCTGTTTAATCCGCTTCAAATTTTTTTTACTGCTCACCTTCCTTAAAATACCTATAAATTGTGCAAAACATTATTTTTGAGACCCCGTGGATTATGTTGTGCGGTATCTTATGTGTATTTTTAATTACAATAAGTGTTAAGGGATGTTCTACATGGTAGTGGTATTCTCAATAAAAAGCAATAACAATTTTTTAAGAGTTTATTTTCTACTTAAAATATACACGTTATTAAAAAAATATCTAATTTCTACTTTCCATTAACACATTTGCGAGGTCAGTATTGGTGTTCAACTGGGTAACTAGACTGTCTCATTATGATTTAGCTTGCAATAAAAAATATGACTGCAAATTAAATGAGTTGCAGTGTTCTTACAAAAACACTACTAACCGTATCAACTACGACTAAGTAGAATGAAAAACTCTCTGGAAATACAGGATCGGCGTAGAGAGAAAAGAGAGAGAGAAGTAAGTGTTGGTCACAGGCGAACCTTTTTAGACACGTAAGTCTCTCGGCTAAAGGAAGAGAAAAGAAAGAAAGAAGGAAATATTTTTTTTCTGTCACAGAAACGGGAAGAAGAGAATGCGGTGATATTGTAATGGAGTCACATAGTATGCTTCAAGGTCTATATACAACTACATGACTACGTCCAGCTAGATCTATATGTGTACGTTAATTCACGACCGGATAATTATGTGTGTTATCAATTCTGACTAACCTAATTGATCATTGTTGGTGAATATCTTGGCTCAACAACCTTTCTTTTAGTGAATGGTATATTGCTACCGTGCCTTCACCATCAAGAAGCACTGTCGGAAGAATCTGTACCCAGCTAGGAGGATCATACGAGCCCCCGGTTGGAATATGTAAATACTGCCCCTGGTATATAATAAAAGGGAAATGACTAATTATATTACATATTTTTTATGAGATAGGAAACAAAAATATCACGATGTACCTTATAAGTCTAATTACTACACATACTGAGTCATACTTTTCTTCTTATAGCTGTTGTACTATCGAGGACATTCCCGCCTGACCACCGCTAAGCTTATTTTTGCTTGCACTCGCAACATAGAAACGCTCTCTAGCCCCGCCCCGTTGACTTTGTATAGAAATAAAAAATGAAAAGATACTGAATCGGCCGAGCGCACTGACGACGCACGCTAAACGAGAGTTATTGTTATTTTGCGCGCCAAAGTTGAGGCTTTCCTAATAGGCCCAAACTTTAAGGGGGTGTGGCTCGGCGCCTCCGCATGTTTTAAGCGAAAAAAATTAAAGATGGTCAGGCGGAAAAGACCCCGACTGTACGTGGTGTACTACAAGGTGCACTAAGTAACGATTATAGATCTTGGCCTTAAAGTCTGGTAACAACGAACACGTGGTTCTAACACATGTACTTTCTTATTCTTCTAAACAATTACAGACACAAGCCGAACCCAACACAATTTTATTTAGTTTGGAAACGGCCAGATGATGATACACGAATAATGTAGGGTTTGACACGTAATTTTTTAAATTATTCATTATTAATGATTATGATTATTTTTAACTTTAATGATCAAATTCTCCAGTGTGAAGACTACAGCTTTGCAGCCTTTAGAGGAATGACTCGAACAAAGCCAGCGCGTCTTCATCCCACTGACTCTTTTGCGGGTAAATCGGTATCCATCCAGTACTAATACTACACCCCCTTTCCGACTTCGAGAGAATACAGCTTCCTGCATACCTAGGGAAATCATAAAAACAAATTTTGTATAAGGTTAAATTGCTACTGAAAATAATCCGCAAGAGCTATATTATAGCCGATCAAGTACATGTCAATGCAGCCATTTTAGATAATGTTTAGCTAGAAAAGTACATCATTATAAAAAATACATCATTACATACATATTGTGTGTGGAATGATATGCAAGAAAAAAGGAGTAGATAATAGCGTGATGATTGACAGGGGAGAATGGATGAAATAACGTGTTGTGCCGACCACAGATAATATTAGACAAGGGCTGGAAGATGAAGAGGATGATAGAAAAAAAATGGAGTAAGCTGTTTGTTAGTTTCGTTTATAGGTTGTAATCAGTCATCGGTATTATTATACGTATATATTCAGAATCCTGGTAAAGCAACAGGTTCTATTTTTGGTACGAAAACTAAAACTATTGTGACGTTTACCTACGGTTTTTATAAAAGAAAAATGGTTATAACAATTTATGTATTCAAATCAAAGCTAAACATTAGGTACATTACGATACATAGACAAAGACATAGACATAGACTACTCGTAATGTAAATTTAGTTTTTTCTACATTGTACAACCAAAAGTAGAGACAGTTCCTGGCAGAATTAAAAAAACTGCACAAGGACTCTCATTAGCAATTAATGGTTATGCTTGTTATTGATGCTTATAATTTCATCGCCCACTGTATGAATCACCGCCCTGCACTCTTTATTGTGATGTGAGGAGCAATGCCAACGAGTCTTGCATCCTTGGTCGTGATGGCGGGAGAATCGGTACCCAGCGAGTATTATCATGCGGTTCCCTCTCTGAGATACAGCGAACACAGCTCCTGTAGGAATGAATATAAACTTAAAAATTATAATTTTAAGAGGAAGCTGAAGAGATAAATTTAATAATGTACAACAAAATGCTTTGGTTATCCATCTTATTTTATTCTACTGCAGTACCAATACTACACCCCCTTTCCGACTTCGAGAGAATACAGCTTCCTGCATACCTAGGGAAATCATAAAAACAAATATTGTATAAGGTTAAATTGCTACTGAAAATAATCCGCAAGAGCTATATTATAGCTGATTAAGTATATGTCAATGCAGCCATTTTAGATAATAGTCAGTTATAAAATTAAAAAAATACATCATTACATACTTATTGTGTGTGGAATGATATGCAAGAAAAAAAGAGTAGATAATAGCGTGATGATTGACAGGGGAGAATGGAAGAAATAACGTGTTGTGCCGACCACAGATAATATGAGACAAGGGGTGGAAGATGAAGAGGATGATAGAAAAAAATGGATTAAACAGTTTGTTAGTTTTGTTTTAGGTTGTAATCAGACATCGGTATTATTATTTATTCAGAATCCTGGTAAAGCAACAGGTTCTATTTTTGGTACGAAAACTAAAACTATTGTGACGTTTACCTACGGTTTTTATAAAAGAAAAATGTTTATAACAATTTATGTATTCAAATCAAAGCCAAACATTACATTACGATATAAATACATAGACTACTCGTAATCTATATTAGTTTTTCTACATTGTACAACCAACAGTAGAGACAGTTTCTGGCAGAATTAAAAAAACTGCACAAGGACTCTCATTAGTGTGCATAACCCTGGCAAAATGTTGTGCATTTGAGAGATGAGACCATAAAAAATAATTAGTGTATCATAAGGAGCAATTTGTTTAATAGTAGCAAAATTTGTGTGAATTGTAGTTTTAAAGTTATTTGAGAAAAACACATTTTGCTGGAGTAACGTTTGAAACGTTATCCTGGCAAAATCGATTTTCAAAAATTCGTTCATCCCGGAACCAAATAGATGATTAGATAGCTTTTGTTGCGTAGTAAATGTTTGTAAATAGCAAAATTTGTGTGTGGTATGGTTCTTGAGTTATTTAAGATTTTGTTGCGGTAACGTTTTGGGATTTCCCATATCTCGAAAACGGCTCAACGCAGAAGATTGAAAAAAAAAAATACCAATAAGAGACCTTAATTTGTTTAAATTAGTTTAAACATTAGTTTTTGATTTGGTTGTCGTAAACCAATGGAATTAAATGGTTTCAAAAATCAGATAAAAACGGATTTTCAAGTAAACCAAAACACTTATAACCAAATAAACAGCTCTAAAAAATACCCATGGTAGACACTTATCACGTCAAGTAAAATAGATTATGTAACTTTATACGATATGAAGATAAAAACAAAATTGATTAATTTTAGACTGGTCGTACTTTAGCGATGAAATACGCAGTTCCCAAAACATTAAGAAACGTGGCATACTTTAAACAAGTTAAAATTATTCATGAACATTAATTCCTGTTAATTTCAGCTTTATTACGGCTGTAATGAAAACAGGAAAATGTCAGCAATTCTCTAATAAGCCGACCAAATCGAAAAGGTCTAGAATAAGCGGCCGCATTATACATAATCGTAACCATCTTAAATGAATGGGATAATATAGGTGTTTTGTTAGTACAGTTGCGTACGTACGTTGTTGTTACTGTTGCGTAGGTTGCTGGTCATGGTGTTCATTATTTTTATTTAAAAATCAGTCTTATACAAATTATGGTATATCTTTGCCTTAGCATTAACATATTGAGGAAAAAATCTCAGATAAGTTACGTACGTACCTACTTAATTTTAATATTTGGCATAAATGTTTTTCTGTTTGTCAAGTACCAATGCTTAAACTTAAAATACAATGTTGATTCATAGTTTGTACAATTTTCCTTAAGACGGAGATAGGCACCTACTAAACACGTAGGTGGTAGGTGGACTCCATTTCCCCTCGACTCACAGTATGGCATTTAAACATGAGCTTTGTAACGTGTAACTTAGTGGTTATTTCAACATTACATGTGACTGTTACAGGTGACCAACGTGTGAACCACGCGTCGTCAATCAAAATCACACTATAAATTATTTACCGAGATTATTACTTACCTTTTTAAAGTTACTTTGACTTTAAATAATTACTTATGATCCATTAAATTGTTAAACTACTGTTAATTAACATGATTTTCATTTATAAAATAGAAAACTAGTAGAAAATGTGTAATATGCTACCTGCACTTCGAACATTAAAAGATCGGTTACACGTAAAACGTTTTTCTGCTTAACTGTACAAAACATCGGACACTAAGTTGCTAATTTGCGAAGACTACTCGTACGTACGGTGCGGCCGCTTTTACGTGACCTTTTTAATTTGGTCGGCTTATTAGAGAATTTCTGACATATTCTTGATTTTGATATAACTTTAATTACAGCCGTAATTGAAAGCTGAAATTAACAGAAATTAATGTTCATGAAACATTTTAATTTGTTTAAAGTATGACACGTTTCTTAATGTTTTGGGAACTGCGTATTTCATCGGTAAAGTACGACCAGTCTAAAATTAATCAATTTTGTTTTTTTCTTCATATCGTATAAAGTTACTTAGTCTATTTTACTTGACGTGATAAGTGTCTACCATGGGTATTTTTTACAGCTGTTTATTTGGTTATAAGTGTGGTTTACTTGCAAATCCGTTTTTATCTGATTTTTGAAACCATTTAATCCCATTGGTTTACGACAACCAAATCAAAAACTAATGTTTAAAATAATGTAAACAAATTAAGGTCTCCTATTGGTATTTTTTTCAATCTTCTGCGTTGAGCCGTTTTTGAGATCTGGGAAATCGCAAAACGTTACCGCAGCAAAATCTTAAATAACTCAAGAACCATACCACACACAAATTTTGCTATTTACAAATATTTACTACGCAACAAAAGCTATCTAATCATGTATTTGGTTCCGGGCTGAACGAATTTTTGAAAATCGATTATGCCAGGATAACGTTTCAAACGTTACTCCAGCAAAATGTGTTTTTCTCAAATAACTTTAAAACTACAATTCACACAAATTTTGCTACTATTAAACAAATTGCTCCTCATGATACACTAATTATTTTTTATGGTCTCATCTCTCAAATGCACAACATTTTGCCAGGGTTATGCACACCTCTCATTAGCAATTAATGGTTATGCTTATTATTGATGCTTATAATTTCATCGCCCACAGTATGAATCCCCGCCCTGCACTCTTTAGTGTGATGTGAGGAGCAATGCCAACGAGTCTTGCATCTTTGTTCGCAATGGCGGGAGTATCGGTACCCAGCGAGTATTATCATGCGGTTCCCTCTTTGAGATACTGCGAACACAGCTCCTTTAAGAATGAATATAAACTTAAAAATTATAATTTAAAGAGGAAGGCGAAGAGATAAATTTAATTATGAACAATAAAATGCTTTGGTTATCCATTTTATTTATTGTAATTAAAAAAGTATAACATCATAAAGTTTTTGTTAAAAATATATCTTTTGTAAAAAATAACATTAACTCGTCACTCAGAGGTTCTCGTTTTCTCTTAATCTTTAAAAAACCAAATACTTTGGGCGACACGAACGACACGTGACGTTTAATAGGAGAACAATACTGAAATACCTATAATAACACCGCGTGTGAACAGAGCTGGTTCCGTTGCATTTGTTCATATTCCGTTGTAGGCTACTTTACAATTCACTTAAACTAATTACATATATTTATCTATATCTTAACTTAAAACTAATATACACAAACAAACACAATCACTAACATACATACTTCCTTACCAGTTGGTCGATAAATTTACCATCGATAGTCGATGGTCATTAAACTATCGACCGAACCGTCATCACTAATTACCAATATCCGTACAACTATCAATAGCCATATACGGCCGGCTACGGTGGCGCAGGCGCATGCCTTTCACCGCACAAGGTCAAACCAGTCAGGATCACACCTCGACGCGGAGCGCACGCTTGTCGCCTCAATTTTATAAATACGCGATACCGCTATTCAGCTTTGTTTTTCATGTCAATTTCAACTGTACTTCATCTATCTATCATTCTTCTTATTTCATCCTTCCGCCGCTACATACTGTGCTTGTGCTTGTGCTTGTGAAGACTTCCTATTGTGCCTTCTGAACTTTGGTTATTGTGTAAGGACTTGTGGACAATATATCCTTTGAAACGTGAGTTTGCCTACTTATTTATACTGCACACCACACCTAACCATACTGGTGACCCCGTGAAGAACAATGGAAGGGAATATGTTTAAAGACGCACGAGGCGCGGAAACGTCACCGCCACCTAGCACTAGTGATGGGGGGATGTCGATAGACCCCGGCAATGTTTTCAAAGTCGGCGTACGAGTGCCCCCGTTTTGGGCTGAAGAGCCGGAGATTTGGTTTGCCCAGGTCGAAGGACAATTTAGTATAGCAGGAATAACTAGTGATGTCACAAAATTTAATTATGTCATCGGACACCTGGACAATCAATATTCTAGAGAGATAAAGGATATAATTATTAGCCCGCCTGCCACTAACAGGTATGAAAAACTGAAGACTGAGCTAATAAAGCAACTCACCGCGTCTAGAGAGAAGAAAATCAAACAGTTATTGATGCATGAGGAGCTTGGCGATCGCAAGCCATCACAATTTCTTCGCCACTTGAAAAGCCTGGCAGGCTCAAACGTTCCTGACGATTTTCTGAGGACGTTATGGATTAATCGCCTTCCGTATGGCATCCAGACGGTGCTCGCGGGTCAACCAGGTGCAGCTTCTCTCGAGGATCTAGCGGACTTAGCCGATAGAGTGAACGACCTGGCTACGACAACTCCGAAGGTCGCTGTTGTGAGCGACGCTGTCCCTAGCTCGGATCTGACCGAACTAACTAGGGAGATAGCTGAGCTTCGTCGACAGTTCCAGCAGATGTCAACTCGAAACAGCCGTTCACGCTCCCGTTCCACCAGAAACACTCGCAGCAGTTCGAGGCAGCGCTCTCAATCGACCTACAAAAAGTTCCCCAATTGTTGGTACCACAACAAGTTCGGAGAAAAGGCCAACAAGTGTATCCGGCCCTGCGACTTCAAGGCGGAAAACTCCAAGGGCGGTCGGTAATGGCGACCGACGATTGCCCTTTGCCCGCTTCTGGTCGCCTGTTTGTTACTGATCGATCTTCGAAGACGCAGTTCCTGGTCGACACAGGGAGCGACCTCTGCGTGTTCCCACGGTCAGCGCTTCATGATCGTCGTGCTCGTACGGACTATAGTTTGTGTGCTGCTAATGGTTCTAGCATACACATACGGCTGCTGCTACATATGGCTGTATCAATTTAGATTTAGATTTTGGTTTACGCAGATCCTTTCAATGGCGTTTCATTGTAGCCGATGTTACGAAGCCCATAATAGGAGTAGATTTTTTAAACTTTCATAATCTTATAGTTGATTGTCGTAACAAACGCCTAATTGATAATTTAACTTCTATTTCTGCTATTGCTGCTGTAGTTAAATGTAAAAACATTTCTTCTGTTAAAGTCGTGACTGGTGAGACTCGGTATCATAAAATCCTCAGCCAGTTTCCGGAAATTACTCGACCATCTGGTAAGCCACACTCTACACCGCACAAAACAGAGCACCACATACGCACGACACCAGGCCCTCCAGTTTGCTCTTCACCACGTCGTTTAGCACCGGACAAGCTTAAGATTGCCCAAAAAGAGTTCCAGTCTATGCTAGCCCTTGGTACAGCTAGACCTTCTGAGAGCCCATGGGCGTCTCCTCTACACCTAGCGCCAAAGAAAAACAACGGCTGGCGTCCTTGCGGCGATTACCGTAAGTTGAATAGCCGTACCGTGCCTGACAGGTATCCGATTAAGCATATCCATGACTTTACCCATAGTATAGCTGGATGTAAAGTCTTCAGCACGCTCGATTTAGAGAAAGCATATAATCAGATACCTGTCAGCCCGGAGGACATTCCTAAGACCGCCATCACAACACCATTTGGGTTATTTGAATTTCCTTTTATGACATTCGGTCTTAGGAACGCAGGCCAAACTTTTCAGCGGTTCGTGGATGAAATGACGAGAGGACTAGACTTCGTATATTGTTACCTGGACGATTTTCTCGTGTTTTCTAGAAGTCCAGAGGAGCACGAGGCACACCTACATCAGATCTTCAACAGGCTGAAGGAATATGGCATGTTGGTGAACACTTCGAAATGCGTTTTCGGTATGGAGGAGGTAACGTTTCTAGGCTACCGGATTACCGAGAGCGGTACTAAGCCACTTGATGCCAAAGTTCAGGCAGTCAAGGATTTTCCCCCTCCAACCAATGTTCGCCAGTTAAGAGGTTTCCTAGGCATGGTTAATTTTTATAGGAGATTTCTTCCTCACGCAGCCGAAACCCAAGCCCCATTTCACGCCTTACTAACAGGCTCCGTCAAAGGTTCGCATCCAATTACCTTGACAAGCGACACACTAGCTGCTTTTGAGGCTTGCAAAGAAAGCCTGGCCAACGCTGCTCTACTAGCTCATCCGGACTGCACTGCTAAGCTTGCAGTAGTTACAGACGCCTCCGATAAGGCTATGGGAGCGGTCCTGCAGCAATTTAAAGATGATGCGTGGCAGCCCTTAGCTTTCTTTTCAAGGAAATTGAGCCCATCACAGGTGAAATACTCGCCATATGATAGGGAGCATCTAGCAATTTATGAGGCCATAAAATATTTTAGGCACATGCTAGAAGCTCGCCATTTTATAGTCTACACTGACCATAAACCCATAAGTTTTGCCTTCAACGAAAGGAAGAACAACTGTTCGCCTAGGCAGTTTAGGCACTTAGATTTTATTTCCCAATTCACGACAGATATCCGCCACATTTCTGGTAAGGATAATGTGGTTGCTGATACCTTGTCGCGAATTGAAGAGCTAGCAGACCCCGTGGACCTCGAGAAACTAGCTCAAGCTCAGGCTTCTGACTCAGAACTCTGCAAGCTTTTGAGCGAAGGTTCTTCTTTGCAGCTTAAAAAATTCAATGTCCCTGGAAGTCGAATTCCCCTGTACTGTGACATCAGTACTCCAGCTTCCAGGCCATACGTACCTGAACCACTTCGCAAGCAAATCTTTAATAGCTTGCATTCTTTAAGCCACCCTGGTGCCAATGCGTCGGCCAAGCTGATAGCCGAGCGGTTTGTATGGCCGGGCGTGAGAAAAGACAGTAGGGACTGGGCGCGTGCTTGTATACCGTGTCAGAGGACGAAAGTCAACCGCCACGTGACTTCCCCTCTCGGCACTTATAACTTACCGCGCGCTCGGTTTAAGCAGATCCATATCGACCTGGTGGGTCCTCTTCCACTTTCCCAAGGTTATCGGTACTGCTTAACGGCCGTGGATAGATTTACACGGTGGCCAGAGGCAGTACCGATACAAGATATTACAGCGGAGACGGTGGCCAAGGCTTTGCTGTCCATTTGGATATCACGGTTCGGTTGCCCGACAGATATTGTAACCGACCGTGGTCGCCAGTTCGAATCGGCCTTGTTTCAATGTTTGTCGAAGATAGCCGGATTCGAACATAAGCGGACGACAGCCTACCATCCAGCATGCAACGGTTTAGTTGAACGTTTTCACCGACAGCTGAAGGCCGCGATCGTCTGCCATGCAAACGATAGGTGGACGGAATCTTTGCCATGGGTCTTGTTAGGCGTAAGATCTGCCTTTAAGGAAGACCTCCAAGCCTCTTCTGCGGAATTACTGTACGGGGAGCCGCTAAGGTTACCCGGAGAATTTTTTGAGCCAACAGTCAACGGTACAATAGACACAGCTGAATTTACTGCTAGGCTCAGAAACTTCGCCGAGAAATTGCGACCAGTACCAGCTTCCCGCCACTGCAACCCCAAAGTGTTCGTTTATAAAGAGCTAGAAACTTGCGGTCACGTTTTCCTCCGTGAAGACGCATTGCGAGGTGCTCTCCAGCCTGCTTATTCTGGGCCATATAAAGTTATCTCACGAGGGGACAAGATATTTAAAATACTTGTTAAAAACAATGAAGTGACAGTGTCCATTGACCGACTGAAACCTGCCTTCATTCTATCTGACCAGGTGGAGGAACCCCCACCGGTAGTACCGCCAAGTTACACAACACGTTCTGGGAGGCGAGTTAAATTTACTGACTTCTATCGCCCTTGACGGTCTCTGGAGGGGGGTGGTGTAGGCTACTTTACAATTCACTTAAACTAATTACATATATTTATCTATATCTTAACTTAAAACTAATATACACAAACAAACACAATCACTAACATACATACTTCCTTACCAGTTGGTCGATAAATTTACCATCGATAGTCGATGGTCATTAAACTATCGACCGAACCGTCATCACTAATTACCAATATCCGTACAACTATCAATAGCCATATACGGCCGGCTACGGTGGCGCAGGCGCATGCCTTTCACCGCACAAGGTCAAACCAGTCAGGATCACACCTCGACGCGGAGCGCACGCTTGTCGCCTCAATTTTATAAATACGCGATACCGCTATTCAGCTTTGTTTTTCATGTCAATTTCAACTGTACTTCATCTATCTATCATTCTTCTTATTTCATCCTTCCGCCGCTACATACTGTGCTTGTGCTTGTGCTTGTGAAGACTTCCTATTGTGCCTTCTGAACTTTGGTTATTGTGTAAGGACTTGTGGACAATATATCCTTTGAAACGTGAGTTTGCCTACTTATTTATACTGCACACCACACCTAACCATACCGTATTTGGGAAAGTTTATCCAGGTAATTCATAAACTAACTTACAAAAATGTTGATGACGTCAATGTCAGTGATTATGCTTGTTAATAATCTTAACAATCTGATCATCCACAGTGAAGAGCGCAGCTCTGCAAGTGCGGTGCTTGTTGCAGTACCACCTCGTCTTAGCTCCAGTACTGCGGTGCCGGATGAACGTGTACCCAGCTACTATGAGCATACGGCCCCCGCTTCTGGATCGAGTGAACACAGCAGCTGTAGGAAGAAAGTTGTATTCTGTGTAATTGAGCCGTTCGCGCGATGGTATGTCATCATCTGCCTTGCATTTTCCCAGCTATGTTGGGGTCGGCTTCCAGTCTAACCGGATGCAGCTGAATACCTGTATTTTACATGGAGCGACTGCCTATCTGACCTCCACAACCCAGTTAGTACTGGGTGGTAATACGATACCCCCTGGTAAGACTGGTTGTCAGACTTTTTGGGTCACTGACTACCTGTAACGACTGTCAAAGATCTGCAAATGACAGCCGAGACCAACGGCTTAACGTGCTTTCCGAGGCATGGAGGAAACCCGGTATGTAATGGGTGGTCACCCATCCACAGACCAACCTAGGCAAGCCCAGCTTAACCTAAAGATCGACCCGAGCGGCTGTTATTATTTAGCCACGGGCTCCTCAATCGATGGTATGTGTTATGGGTAAAAATTATAAATCGTACAAATTTTCGTCGCCTCTCTATTTATATAATTTGAAAAATTCTTAAAACATTGTCATCGTAGTGCTCACCTTCATTATAAAATGAACTAGGTACCTACACTAAATATGATTTTAGGCCGATTTGTTGGCGTCATCTATTTGTATTTAATTACAAGGTAAATGTCTCTCGTACACGGCAGCAGCATTTAATACGTACCTAATACGTTTTGCGTCTACCTCCATAAGTTTCTGAAAAAAAATATTTTTGAATTGCTAATCTAATAAGCGTAGTGTAAGCAACCCTTTTTTTTTCGAATGGGAAATCATCAAATGACCCCTCCCGCTCAAGATTCAAACCAGTACTGAAATATCCTGTCTTGATGAAGTACCTGAAAAAGAAAAACATGCTTTATTTAACCAATAATTTTACCTTTTGCTAATATTTTTCTAGCAAGATTACCTTTTTTCAACAGGAACCTAAGTGCAATAATAACCAAGGTTTGTCTTCAACACAAAAATGTCAACTAAGAAACAGTAAACTTATTACAAAAATGTATTATGTATAATCCCATTACTGTTTTAAAACTGAAACATATTAATATTATTTGTAAAGCGTCAGAATTAAAATTGATGTTATGTGTCATTGATAATAGATTCAATTATTATGAAAGCAAATTGACCTCAAGCGGATATCACATTGATAAGTATGATCACTTTCTTGTGTAACCTACATTCACTCAGTTTTATAATTAACGACTGTTCCACGCGGTTATATAGGCGTATGGGTATGGTCCTCGTTTAACTTTAGAATGACGTCCTGATATGTATGTATGTTCGCTCTGCAACCCTTAAGGTAGCATTCGGATCACGGCAGTCGCGACCTGGCAGTGGCGGCTAACTGCCGCGGCCCATTGTCGCTGCTGTGCGGCGCTGCCAGAAGCTTTCGGATAGCAGCGTCCGCGACCCGGGCAGCGACTGCCACGCGCAGTAGCCAAACAAGAGTCAGTGCGAGCGGTTGTGCATTCCAGTCGTGTATCGAACATTAACTATGTCTGACAATTTAAATAAACAAAAGCGAGATCTCGTGAAGAAACTGCTAGAGGATGAGGAAGAGGATGATGAAATAATGTTGCTCTTACTTTCATCAAAGAGGAATAAAGTCGAGAATCATAAAGCGGTGGATTTTTAGCAATTAACTCAACTAATAACTCGTCATTTTCATCTGTAAACGTCGCCATTTTGTCACCCACTGCGAGCGGGCAGCGCGACCGTACTGCCTCCGGAGCGGCTCGGCGGCGCTGCCAAGGTCGCGCGTAGGCCATGCCCCCCGGCCGCGCTGCTCGGTCGCTTGCGTCGGAAACTAGCGCCTATAAATCCCTACAAAGCAGTGCGGCGCGACCACGGCTGCGGCTGCAGGGCCGCGGCTGCCGTGCCGCTACTGCCGTGATCCGAATGCTACCTTTACGGTGATGAGTAGAACAGTACCATCGGCATCTGTCACCTTTCTTTAGTTGCAAACAGTAGTTATAGCCACCACGGGTTATCATCCTTCTTCCTTTATTAGATGTAATGTACTCGAAACCTGAAAAGTAAATCTGTTTAAAAATTTTGGTTAACTAATGACTGGGAAAGGGAAAGACAAAAAAATGCGTTTAGTAAAAGTAATAGTTAAGTTTGGTTAAGGTTTTTCTAAAAGAAAAATGTTCATAACAATTTATTTATTCCAATCAAAGCCAAACATTACATTACGTTGTAAATACCTAATAAAACAACAACAAACGATCAACGATCTATGTATATATACACCACCAATTAAAGGAGAAGGGCAGTTGACTCTCGGATTAGTACACATCACGTTGTTTCTCGTAATCCAAATTAGTTTTATTTTACATTGTACAACCAAAATTACAGCCCGTTCCTGGTAGATTCAAATAAGTTAAGTCTACACTGAAAAACTGCGCAAGGATTCTCATTAGTAATTAACGGATTTGTTGATTTCATTTTATTTTGATGATTTCATTAGTAGCAATAATGGAAATTAATAGCGCCCTTTGACGTTGTCAGTGGCGCAGTTCCAGCGAGTTTTAGGACCATTATTTTAATCAATCTCATCCAAACTTTTTCAAAATTGGATTGTTGTGCTTATTATTGATGCTAACAATTTCATCGCCCACAGTATAGATCACTTCATTGCATCTTTTACAATGATGTGTGGAGCAATGCCAACGAGTCTTGCATCCAATTTTGCAATGGCGGGAGAATCGGTACCCAGCGAGTATTATCATACGGTTCCCTCTTTGAGATATAGTGAACACAGATCTTGTAGGAAAGAATATTATGTTGTAGTTGCAGTTTAAAGAGGAAGGTGAAGAGGTAAATTTGATTAAGAACTACAAAGTGCTATCCATCTTATGTATTGTAATTTAAAAAGTATACAATCGGAAAGTTTTTATTAAAAATATCTACATTAAAAAATTACATTAACCCGTCACCAGTAAGGCTCGCGTTTTCAGCATTCTTAAAAAAAACAATTACGTAGGCGATAGTTGGTAAAATAAGAACGACATGGGACTTCGTTTTTTAATATTTTTTTATTTTAAGGGGTTTTATCACTTACTGATAATATCACCTCCATAACAACTACATTTAACAACTTAACACTAAACAATGGGTAATGGACAGTTATTGTTTACAATGAGACAAATATTAAAACCCTTTTAGACCCACTGGTTTATGTTGTGCGTCATCTGTCTGTATTTAATTACAAGCGTGTCGTATACGGTAGTGGTATTTATACATCTATATCTGCAAATGAATAAAAGTGAAGTGTCTGTTTATAATATCAAAAAATACATTTTTACTGAATACATAAATATGAAAAATATGCTTACGGCATTTAAACAAAAACTATATTTTTTAAAAATGTTGTCTATTTTTCTGTCTCTTTGTTCCGGCTTATGTCCAAAACGGCTAGCCGATTTTAACGGAACTGGCAGATAACTGACTATAAAAAGGATGTTTAGGTCTAACATAGGTTATTTTTATTTTAGAAAAATAATTAGCGTTACGTGCAAAAAAATTAAACCCTTGAAGATGTTAACAAAATTCAATTAAAAAAGGGAAGTAGATAAACGAATTTTGAATTTTCCACAATGTATTGTCCACATCAAATTAACACTTTGTATACCTACTTGTGTCATCACGACTCCAGTCCGAAAAAGGGATGACACTATTGGTAATCTAAAGCCCCATCTCTTTCTTGCACTGTAATCATGGTGGCGTTAAATCGTCATAATAAAGCATAAGGGTGCTGCACTTAAGAATGTACATTAAAATCACCAAGCAGGTTTTCGAAATATTATATTATTCGGTGTCAAAGTATTTAGATATTTTCTTTCATTTAAAAACAGACTGTTACCTAACTGGATTTGTACACCTAAAATAATTAAACAAACTGAAAAAATACCTCAATGATGTCATAAAATATTAAAACTCGGCCAAACTGATCAACAACAAATGTGGTTATGCTTATTATTGATGCTAACAATTTTATCGCCCACAGTATATATCACTGCACTGCATCCTTTACAATGATGTGTAGCGCAAAACCAACGAGTCTTGCATCCATTCTCGCGATGGCGGGAGAATCGGTACCCACCGAGTAATAAAACAAGGTTCCCTTTTTGAGATAGAGTGAACACAGCTTCTGTAAGACAGAACATAAACTTAGAAGTTGTAGTTGAAGGGGGAAAATGTGTAGATAAATATAATCAAGGACAATGAAGTGGAAGTGGCGAAGTTCTAGATTGTCAAAATTTAAATACAGTCGTGCTAGCGACACGAAGAAGAAAAATAATAACAACTCACTTAGGTTATATTATATTTTAACAAAACAAACAAAAATAAACTTTCAATTATAGATATTGTAAACGCTCACTAGTAAGACTCTCGTTTTAAAATGCATTGTTTTGCAATAAACTTCAAATCAAATACCATAAAGACCACTTAGATAAAGTACAGTTGGTAATAATTAAATATGAACGACGACGTTTACTTTGAGACCAAAGCTGAAAAACCTATAAAACTCAGCTTGCCTATTTAGAGTTCCGTATTCTGGTAAAGTTTAGCCAGGTATTGTTTTAACTTAACTTCTAAAAATATTTGTGCCGGTAAAATCAATGGTTATGCTCATTAATAATCTTAACAATCTGATCATTAGAATAGAATAGAATAGTCATTTATTTGCTCAGAATGTAGGTAATTACAATAAGATGGTTACAATAATGTTGGAGAATACATTCTACCATTTTGGCATGCAAACATTGATGCAGTTCATCATCAAACATACTAATATTGACACAAAACTAAAATTTATCAGCTAGGAAATCTGTTACGGAGTAATAACATTTATTTAATAAAAGTTCAGTTAGCTTTTTCTTGAACATTGTTACGGGTTCCTCTTTTATATTATTAGGAATGTGGTTAAAAATAACTGGTGCCATACCAAAAATACTTTTCCTCAACAAAGCAGTCTTATAGCCACCTGTGCGTAACAAATTTTGGTATTGAGATCGCAAAGTTACATCTCGGTATCTGCTTTCCGATAAAGTTAAGAATAGCTGTCGATTGCATTTAACGAAAAGAGCAATTTCTAAAATGTAAAGAGAAGGAAATGTCATTAAATTATGACTTTTAAACATTGGAACACAGCTGTCTGTAAATTTCAAGCCAAATATTGCTCGTAAGCAGCGTTTTTGGGCTTTAAAAATACTCTCTCTTTCAGTACAGTTGCCCCAATATATAATACCAAACCTTAAAATGGAAACGACTAGACTATGATATGCTAGTAATACTGTTTTGATATTATTTTTTTTTTTAAGATTATAAAGTGCATATGCGGATGCGCTAAGTTTTTTACAGATTGCTTCTGCCTGTGCCTTCCATGTCAGTTGACTGTCAATTAAAATTCCTAGAAATTTTGTCACATCTACTCTGTCTACACTTTGACCATTATAATTAATATTTAGATCATTGATGCGAAGTCTCTGGTAAAAATGCATTATCTTTGTTTTTTGTATGTTTATTTGTAAGTTGTTACTATTTAGCCAATTTATTATAATTTTAATGGTGTCGTTTATAATTGTTTTCATAATTTCCATTGTTGTCGTATTTCAAGAGTGCTGTACTATCGTCAGCAAACAGTACCATGGGATGGTGGATTTGGCGTGGGAGGTCGTTAATATAAATTAAAAATAGCAATGGCCCAAGGACGCTTCCCTGTGGTACACCGAATTTAATTTCTCTATTGGAAGACACGTATTTTCGTTCTAATTTAGACTTGGCACATATTTTGTAAATTTCTGTCATCTGTTTTCGGCCGGATAAGTATGTTTTTATTAGGTTGAGGATATTACCTCGAATGCCATAGGCGTTTAGTTTTTGAAGTAGTATGTTATGGTTAACAAAATCGAAAGCTTTTGACATATCCGTATAAATAGCACATATAGGCGTTTTAGTATCAACATTTGACATAATATTATTACGCAGGTCAAAAATTGCCATGTTTATATTCCTATTTTTCCTGAATCCGTATTGTTTATGGCAAAGTATATTAAATTTAGTCAAGAAAGATGATATTGCTTCATATATGACTTTTTCAATTATTTTAGAAAAAACGGGAATTAAAGAGATTGGCCTATAGTTCGACATATCATCTTTACTGTTCTTCTCATGAATTGGTTTTACAATTACAGTTTTTAAGTTATCAGGAAATATTCCTGATGATATGCTTACGTTGATAATATGGGTTAAAGGGCCAGCTATATTATTAGCAACAAATTTTATGACTTGAGTAGAAATCCCGTCATAACCAAAGCTCTTTTTGTTTTTTAGTGATTTAATTATTCTTATCACATCTTGAGGTACGACTGGTGGGATAAATATTGAGTTTGGGTTATGGTCTATTTTCTTAACGTCGTGCATTGGGTTATTGGGTATACTAGTAATTTGATCTATGAAAAAAATATTGAAAGACTCTGCTATTTCTTTCGGATCTGTTATTGTCTGATTATTATTTCTTATCTGTGAAATTGGTTCCCTATTCATTTTGCTGTTATTAATTATTTGCCATGAGGTTTTTGATTTATTCTTTGAGTTCTTGATTAAGTAATTATTTTGGGCTTTCTGAGTTAATTTAATTATTTTTTTAAACCTCTTAGAGTAAGTAACGAAAGCGTTTTTATTTTCTGGTGAAGGCCTTAGTCTATGTTTCCAAAGTAAATTTCGTTGCCTTTTACTGCATAATCTTATGCCACGCGATATCCACTTAATTGTTTTTTCTGATTTTATTGTCACTAGCTTATAGGGAAAGCATAAGTTATATAAGAGCTTAAATGTTTCAAAGAAATTATCATACGCTTTATTCGAATCCTCTGTGTTATATACGTCAGAAAACGATAAATTTTGCAGATAGTTATTAAATTTAATGAGATTTTCTTCACAAGTATCTCGTATCTTAGTTCTCCAAGTTTTATTAACGCACGATTTATTTACTTTTATCTTAATTATTTGAGCTGTATGATCTGAAAGTCCGAAGTCAATTAATTGACAGTGGGATTTTTGTCTGGTATTGTGTGCAATATTATCCAAACAGGTATTACTAGTAGGACGTGTCGCTTCATTAATTTCTAAATTGAGGTTGTAACTTCGGAGAAAGCATTTAAATTCCAAAGTTATTCTATTATTTTTTAAATTCACAGCGAAGAACGCAGCTCTGCAAGTGCGGTGCATGTTGCAGTACCACCTCGTCTTAGCTCCAGTACTGCGGTGCCGAATGAACGTGTATCCAGATAATAGTATCTATAACATCATAATATATGATAATAGTATGATCATAGGATCATACGGCCCCCTTTTCTGGATCGAGTGAATACAACATCTGTAGAATGAAAGTAGATTTAGTATCGTACGAGTCGTGTACCCAATAGGATTTCCATGTAAACTTTCATCGTTTATCTATGTAATCCGCTTTATAATTTTTGAAAAAGAAAAAAACATCTTACTGTTCATTTTCCTTAAAAGACCTATAAATTGTGCAAAACATTATTTTTGATACCCAGTGGATTATGTTGTGCGGTGTCTAAATGTGTATCTTTAATTACAATTGTGTTAAGGGATGTTCTACATGGTAGTGGTGTACGCAAAAAAAGCAATTACATTTTTAAGAGTTTATTTTCTACATAAAATTTACACGTTATTAAAAAAATATTTAATTTCAACTTTCCAGTGATACATTTGCGAAGTCAGTATTGGTGTTCAACTAGGTAACTAGACCGTCTCATTATGATTTAGCTTGCTATAAAAATATGACTAACTCGGTTAAAAATTAAATTTAATGAGTTGCAGTGTTCTTACAAAAACACTACTAACCGTATCAACTACGACTAAGTAGAATCAAAAACTCTCCGGAAATACAGGATCGGCGTAGAGAGAAAAGAGAGAGAGAAAGACAGAAGTAAGCGTTGGTCACAGGCGAACCTTTTTAGACACGTAAGTCTCTCAGCTAAAGGAAGAGAAAAGAAAGAAAGAAGGAAATATTTATTTATTGTCACAGAAACGGGAAGAAGAGAATGCGGTGATATTGTAATGGAGTCACAGAGTATGCTTCAAGGTCTATATACAACTACATGACTACGTCCAGCTAGATCTATATGTGTAGGGGAACCTGTTGTACCTAGGCCAGTTTTTTGAATTTTGATTTTTATAAAATAATGGTGCTAGCTACACCCGTCCATTATGCATGTATGTTAAGATCATTTAATTCATTACATAATTCATTCATAAAACTATGTATATTGTCAAAAACCAGGGAACACAAGTCACTTGAAAAAAAAAAGAGAAAACTATCCCAGGTACAACAAACCAAATGTACCTTGGAGTGTGTGTGTTGTACCTTGGATGGAGCAGGTGCAAATCGAGATAAACACTTTTAATAACTATAATTTGTTAATTTTCTGTTGAAATAATATAAGGGAAATTACTAATTATATTACATATTTTTTATGAGATAGGAAATAAAAATATCACGATCTACCTTATAAGTCTAATTACTACATCACATACTGAGTCATACTTTTCTTCTTATAGCTTCTGTACGTGGTGTACTACAAGGTGCACTAAGTAACGATTATAGATCCTGGCCTTATAGTCTGGTAACAACAAACACGTGGTTATAACACATGTACTTTCTTATTCTTCCAAACAATTACAGACACAAGCCGAACCCAACACAATTTTAATTAGTTTGGAAACGGCCAGATGATGATACACGAATAAGGTATAGGGTTTGACACGACATTTTTTTAATTATTCATTATTAATGGTTATGATTATTTTTAACTTTAATGATCAAATTCTCCAGTGTGAAGACTACAGTTTTGCAGCCTTTAGAGTAATGACTCGAGCAGATCCAGCGAGTCTTCATCCCACTGACTCTTTTGCGGGTAAATCGGTATCCATCCAGTACTAATACTACACCCCCTTTCCGACTTCGAGAGAATACAGCTTCCTGCATACCTAGGGAAATCATAAAAACAAATTTTGTATAAGGTTAAATTGCTACTGAAAATAATCCGCAAGAGCTATATTATAATAGCCGATTAAGTACATGTCAATGCAGCCATTTTAGATAATGGTTAGTTATAAAAGTAAAAAATGCATCAAAAAATACTTATTGTAAGAGGAATGATATGCAAGAAAAAGGAGTAGATAATAGCGTGATGATTGACAGGGGAGAATGGAAGAAAAAACGTGTTGTGCCGACCACAGATAATATGAGACAAGGGGTGGAAGATGAAGAGGATGATAGAAAAAATAAGGTAAGCAGTTTGTTAGTTTTGTTTTAGGCTTAAATCAATCATTGGGATTATTATATTCAGAATGCTGGTAAAGAAAGAGGATCTTTCTATTTTTGGTACGAAAACTAAAACTATTGTGACGTTTACCTACCATTTCTTTGAAATTAAATAAGGTACTATATTTTACTTTACAAATGCTCTATTTTTGAAGTAAATCCCATACAAATACTATAATATTACATACGTTTACAAGGACACTACAGCATTACGATTTTTTTTTGTTATCTTTATTTATTTTGTGGTTTTATCACTTATGCCCGGTTCCTATAAACAAGAAACGAGTAGTTTGCTTACGGATAGTAGTATTTTCTACGAGACGTACGCCAAAACCATTCCTATAAAAAACGTTTCGTTACTTCTGTTACTGTAGAGTTGTAGAGTTACAATGTAGAGCTACACACTTTACAAGCATCTCTTAGCGCTGGAACGACGTTTACAGAGGAAGCAGTTGGTAGAAAAAATGTAATCATCTGAACATTATGCTAGGTGCTTGGAAAAATGTCTTGCGCCGACCCCAAGTAATATGGAAGGAAGGGCAGATCAGGAACATGATGATGACTTGAAATCATGCTAGCTTAAAGACTTTTTGTGCGGGCCCGAAATTATATGGAAGAAGTGGTTCTTGGTAAGAAGCATCATTGATTTCGGGAGAAAAGTTGGCAGTTTTTTCTCTGAAAGTTGGTTACTACGGATCGATAAATCCGTGGTGCGTTATTAGGGAACCCTTTCTTGACGAAGTTGGGGGTAAGTACTTATTTATTTTTCGGAGACATGTTCAATAATAACTCAATTTTAGGTGTCATTTTATTTATATCCGTACTTCTTTAATATAATGGTTGATTTTATTTTACCTCGATGATAATTGTGAGGTCACTTTCTTTTGAAACTTAAATTCACATAGTTTTATAATTAATAATAATTCCACACGGTGCTTTAGGCGCATGGCTATGAATATCATTTATCTTTATAATGTCGTCCTGATATGTATGTATGTTCGCTCTGCAACCCCTGTTGTGATGAGTAGAGCAAGACCATCGGCATCTGTCACCTTTCTTTAGTTGCAAACAGTAGTTATAGCCACCTCGGGATATCATCCTTCTTCCTTGTTTAGACGTAGTGTACTCGAAACCTAAAAAGTAAATCCCGTTTATAAGTTTTGGTTTACCATGACTGGATAAAGGAAGAGGAAAAAGTGCGTTTAGTAAAAGTAATAATGAACAGTAAAGATTTTTATATGAGAAAAATGCTTATCAAATAATTTCTTCCAATCAAAGTCAAATAATACATTATTACGTTGTAAATATCTACGTATAGATTACTCGTTAATTTGTAAAAAAAATGTCATTGTACAATCATTAGGACCAGTTCCTGGTACAGTCATAGAACTGCACAAGGACTCACATTAGCAATTAATGATTATGCTTATGATTAATGCTTAAAATTTCATCGCCTACTGTATAAATCACCGCACTGCACCCTTTACTATGATGTGAGGAGCAATACCAACGAGTCTTGCGTCCACGGTCGTAATGGCGGGTGAATCCGTACCCAGCGAGCATTATCATACGGGTCCCTTTTTGGGATAGAGTGAACACAGCTCCTGTAAAAAAAAAAACTTCAAATTTGAAGTATGAGGAGGAGGATGAGGATGAGGAGATAAATTTAATAAATAACTACAAACTGTTTGGGTTATCCATCTTATTTACTGTAATTTCAAAAAAAACATAAAGTTTTCGCTAAAAATATCTATAGGTAAATAGATTTACTGTTCCTATAGATTAATAAAAGGAAATGAGACAAAAAAATAATAATCAAGGATAGGAATTAAGATTATCATCTTTTGGGGAAAAGAGTCATGATGTAATGACGTTAATGTTATTCAAAACAGAGTAAATAATTGACTTTGTGTTTGTATAATATAATATATTATTAATATTTTAAAAGAACAAAGTTTTTCCATTAATCACGGTCTACCTTACAAGCCTAATTACTACATACTGAGGCCGTGATCTAGAAACGTAACATAGGTTAAGCGTTCTTCTTAAAGCTGATCTACCCATACACAAATTTTAAAAGTTGACATCGAGCCCGCAGGCCAGGTTTTGCGTGGGCGAGATGTCCCTTAACCCGTTGTACGTCGTGTACAAGGTGAAAAAATATTTAACTCAAAGCAGTGCTAAGTAACGATTATAAATCTCGGCCTCAAAGTCTGGTAACGTCAAACACGTGGTTATAACACAATGTATTTTTCTTATTTTTCCAAACGAACAACACACAAAATTACAGACACAAGCCGAACCCAACACAATTTTATATAGTTTGGAAAAAGCCAGATGATGATACACGAATTAAGTGGGGTTTGACACGACATTTTTTAAATAATTCATTATTAATGGTTATGATTATTTTTAACTTTAATTATCAAATTCTCCAGTGTGAAGACTACAGCTTTGCAGCCTTTAGAGTGATGACTCGAGCAGATCCAGCGCGTCTTCAGTCCACTGCATTTTTTTCGGGTAAATCGGTATCCATCCAGTACTAATACTACAGCCCCTTTCCGACTTCTAGAGAATACAGCTTCCTGCATACCTAGGCAAATCATAAAAACAAATACATATTGTATAAGATCAAAGTGTTACAGAAAACAACCCGCAAGAGCTATATTATAGCTGATTAAGTATATGCCATTGCAGCCATTTTAGCCATGGATTACAACAGCAGCAGATCCTTCCAGAGACGCTCGCAAATAATGGAATTTATTAATTTGATCAATTTCATCGTTAGAGTGAATGAGGCTAGTAAAAGTGTCGCGGAACTCCAACCAATTGCTAAAACTCCCATTAAATTTAGGTAGCTGTATCGTGGGTAACTTAACAGGCTTACGTTGACTAACACGGGTACATTTTGTACTAATCATGGACTCATTATCGCTGTTATATTTACATAACAGCTCCTGTGCCCTAGCCAGTGCTTTGTAATACTGTGTATCGAATTCAGTACGCTCAGAGACTTGAGCTTTATCATCATCTACCAGACATTCTAATCGCAACTGTACCTCATCGTAATGCTCATATAAGGACTCGATTCTTCCAATCCGTAACTGCAACTCCTCTTGACCTCACAACTAGTCAACTCCTTGTCGCTGGATGCATCAAGGTAATTGATAAATACAGTTAAGCGTCCCTTTATGCTTCCTCGTTTTTTAATTAATTCTCTTTCTTCGGACATACTGGGAATCGAATGTAGTCAACCTGGAATTTATACAATAACAACTTAAGATATATTTTAATACTGAAATTACGATAGGAACCCTACGTCTAGCTACTATTGTAAATAAAACAATTTAACAAAGGATGTTAACACTGTAAATATTGACTTCTACCTATTGTAAACATTAAGTGAATACAAAATGGGATTTTTAATTTAGACTTTGATTTAAGCTAGGTACAGAAATTCCTCAAAACTTGAACACTTAATTAACTAACGTTTAACTATAAGCAATACAATAACAAATTAATAAGTAACTAAATTGACTAATACGGTTTAAATAACTGAATAAAACTAATTATGACTTGTAACATCATCTAACACCAAACTACACACTAATAACTATTTACTATGAATAGAACTGGTATACTGCTATACAATACAATCATAAATGTAGCAAAATATCTACTGAACTTTCCACTATATTAATTAGAAAGAACGTATAATTGTATTTGCAAAAGTATCATCAAACAAAATAATGATAAGTACTAGAAACTATTCACAATGTACTAAGGTAAATAAATTATTTTTAACAATATTCAGGAAAATAAAATACTAACCTTTTAACATCGCTAATTATGGTTATTTATTACCTGAACGAGTGTTGGGTGATGAGTTTTTAACTATAATATTCTTAACACCGCTTGCAGCTTGAAGTTCACAATCACGTTGCCGGCTTATAACCTCGTCGGCACATCTCCCGGGTAATATTTACACAAATCCACTGATTTTTAGCAAATCTTCATTGTATTACCAATCCGGCTCGAAGGACCAAAATGTGGGGGAATTTTAGGTGATTTTCCAAAGAAACTTCAAAAATGCTGATAATTAGTCAAACTATGTATTGCTTCGTTGAAGATCAAAAATGGAAGACAAAATGACAAGAAAGTACATAAAATCCTTACATCTAACTACAAACTAATGAGTACGCAACGTTGATTGTTGCTCTCTCCAAACGAGCAGGCGTTAGCTCGAACAGTGATTGTGATTGTAATGGTGATTGTGGTAATGATTGTGGTAATTATGGTGGTTGTGATAGTGATGGTGATTGGTGATAATGATGGTGACTGTGATAGTGATGGTGATTGTGATAATGATGGTGGTTGTGATAGTGATGATGATTGTGGTGATAATAATTGTGATGATTATGAAATTTGGCACATAGATAGTTTCTAACCTGGATTAACGTGTAGGACACTATCATCCCTTTAGTATGATCTGGTGGGATAGTTACTGAACTTCACGCGGGCGAAGCCGCGGGCAGCAGCTAGTTAACTATAATGAATGTCACTACCTTCTAATAAATTTTAAAATAATTATTCTATTAATCAGCTTTGTACAAGTGCAACTAAGGTGGATGGTTATGATGGTTATTGCAGCGAACAATGGCGGCATCTCCAACGGTGAACACGACTGCGGTACATCCTCGGTTCACATTCCGGCACCACCATCGAGATTTCCCATAAAACGTCCGTTGCTTGTAAAATCTATAACCACCAATTGTAATGATCGTAGCTCCTCTAGACCCTTTTGTGAATACTGGCTGCGCAACACCTGTTTAATAAAAAAGGTATCGATGTAGGTAGTGCACGGAGTTATTAAATACAATAACAAATAGAAGTTATTGAAAAGGTGTTTTAAAAATCTAAATATGTTAGAGTCATCCTGGTCTCCAGAGTAGGAAGTAGTAATCAATGCTTTTTATTTTAAGGCTCAAACACACCGCGGCGCATGCAGAGGCCCTCTCTCTAACGTTTCGTCCGTATATTCGGATCTATCCGTCTCTCTCACTCGCACTCATCTGCAGACATGCGCGGGCTGCTGTTCACGGGCATGCGGAGCATTTGTGCTTCGTTAATTCATTTGTTTTACAACGTAGCGGTCTACGTTTCCACTGCAGTACACACTACACACCCATAAAATATTGTAACGGTAGATGTAGAAGAAAACACGTAAACAGTTAGATTAATGTCTGTTACTTGTAAAGTTCCCTTCTAGTTATAAGGATTTATATGAAAGCGTACCCAGGGCAGTTTATTACGTTGTAGTCTTACTAAACAGAAGATCCATTTGATACGAAAAGTGTTATTCTTATTAGTTTGTTTGGATACTTCTAGCCAATGATATTTAATTAAACAGATATGTTATGAGCGCGCAATCGTGAAGACTCGAAAACGTGTCAATTGGCCTGTTTTTCCTTTATTCTGCGTCACTGCGTGTATGTGAGCTGGCTCTCCCCCGCGGTACACTTTTTTCAGTGGTTTTGTAGGTGTATAACATATCTGTTTGTTAGAATATCATTTCTTCTAGCTAATAATGCTGTACTCCGCGTGTGTGGAGGGGTACCGATTTGCAAACCAAAGCTGGGTTTTCGGTAGCTAACGCAATCCAATATTTTTTCCAATACTAATAGAATGTCACTTTATCTACGCTTATCAGAAAAAAAAAAAAAACAAAAAATCTTAATTTACAAGTCCAAGGCCCACTTGCTACACAAAAGATTTAATACGTTTTCCGCCTTCCTTCAAATCTTTCTCAGTTACAAAAATGTTTTTGAATTGTTAAATTACTAAACGCGCAAGCGGGCCTAAGAATCAAACCAGTACTGAAATATCCTGTCTCGTTGAAGTACCTGGAATAGAAAAACCTGCTTTTTAATTTACCAATAATTTTATCTTCTACTAATATCTTTCTAGCAAGATAACTTTTTTCAACTAGAACTTTAGTGCAACAATAATTGAGGGGCATTTATCACAAAAAAGTCAAATAAGGAACTGTAAACTTATTAAAATGGTGCCATTACTTTTTTTAAACTACAATACTACTTACAAATACAGTGCGGAAGCGACACGTATTCGGTACATAATTTTGAGCCGCCCCACATAGAAAGTTTTCATCGATTATTTAAAAAAAAAACAGCTGTTTCCTGCAAAAATTACAATGCACGGTCAAAATGTATGGAACCGCTGATTTGTTTTTAATAACCCAATACGTGTTAACCGTTTTCATGTCGGTGTCCATCACCACCGTATAATTATGATATTTGAAAAGCGTCACAATTAAAAATTATGTTCAGTGTGCCATTAGTAGGATTGATAAAAGGATAAATTGTAAAGAAAGTAAATTGACCTCAAGCCGATTTCACACTGATAAGTCTGATTACTTCCTTATGCCTACATTCACATAGTTTTATAACTAACGATTGTTTTACACGATTGTTTGGGTGTATGGGTATGGCTCTCATTTATCTTTAGAATGACGTCCTGATATGTATGTATGTTCGCTCTGCAACCCTTATGGTGATGAGTAGAACAGTACCATCGGCATCTATCACCTTTCTTTAGTTGCAGACAGTAGTTATAGCCACCACGGCATATCATCCTTGTTCCTCTATTCGATGTAGTGCACTCGAAACCTGAAAAGTAAACTCGTTTAAAAACTTTTGTTTACCAATGACTAAAAAAACCGGCCAAGAGCGTGTCGGCCCACGCTCAGTGTAGGGTTCCATAGTTTCCCGTCCGTCACAATAAGTGTTCCCACTTATGAGTTTAAAGGTGGGTATCCATTATGTAAAAATGCTTGCATTTAAGAATATACTACAAACTTAGTCCAGAAATTATTTTGTACAACTTTTTGTCTTTTTTGTACAAAAACTGTTGTTTCCATCAAGTTCAAAATAATTTTCCTAGAAAGTTCTTATAAAGTTCTACTTTTCAGATTTTTTTCATATTTTCTAAACTTATGGTTCAAAAGTTAGAGGGGGGGGGACACATTGTTTTTTACTTTTGGAGCGATTATTTCCGAAATTTTTGACATTATCAAAAAATGATTTTAGGAAACCCCTATTCATTTTTAAATACCTTTCCAACAATGTATCACACGTTAGGGATGAAATTAAAAAAAAAAAATCACTTCCCACTTTACATATAGGGGGGCTACCCTAATAAAACATTTTTTTCCAATTTTTATTTCACCACTTTGTCAGCGTGATTGATATACATATTGGTACCAAATTTCAGCTTTCTAGTGCTAACAGTCACAGAGATTAAGCGAGGACGGACGGACGGACAGACATGGCGAAACTATAAGGGTTCCTAGTTGACTACGGAACCCTAAAAAGGGTGAAATAGAAAAATAATGCGTTCACTAAAGTAAAATGTATAAAAAAGAAAACTGTTTATAACAATTTATTAATTCTAGTCAAAGCCAAATATAACATAACGTTGTTAATACCTAGACTACTCGTAATCTAAGTTAGTTTTTTTACATTGTACAAACAAAATTAGAGCCAGTTTCTGGCAGAATTAATAAAACTGCACAAGGACTCTCATTAGCTATTAATGGTTATGCTTTTTATTGATGCTTATAATTTCATCGCCCACTGTATGAATCACCGCCCTGCACTCTTTATTGTGATGTGAAGAGCAATGCCAACGAGTCTTGCATCCTTGGTCGCGATGGCGGGAGAATCGGTACCCAGCGAGTATTATCATGCGGTTCCCTCTTTGAGATAAAGCGAACACAGCTCCTGTAGGAATAGATATAAAAATTATAATTTAAAGAGAAAGGTGAAGGATTTATTTAAAAATGCTTTGGTTATCTATCTTATTTATTGTAATTAAAAAAGTATACAAGTTATTGTTAAAAATATATCTTTATTAAAAAACAACATTAACCCATCATCAGTACTAAGGCTCTCGTTTTTAGCATTCTTTAAAAATCCAAATACCCAGAAGATGATTGGTAGTCATTAAATACGAACGACGCGTGACTTAAAAAAAAATCTTGATTTATTTTAACAGGTTTTATCACTTATACTCCGTCTTCTGGTAAAAATCCAGGTATTTCTTAAACTACCTTAAAAAAATGTTGATGCTGACAAAGTCAGTGGTTATGCTCATTAATAATCTTAACAATCTGATCATCCACAGTGAAGAGCGCAGCTCTGCAAGTGCGGTGCATGGTGCAGTACCACCTCGTCTTAGCTCCAGTACTTCGGTGCCGGATGAACGTGTACCCCGCTACTATGATCATACGGCCCCCTTTTCTGGATAGAGTGAATACAACATCTGTAGAAAGAAAGTAGGTTTTGTATCGTACGAGTCGTGTACCCAATAGGATTTCCATGTAAACTTTCATCGTTTATCTATTTAATCCGCTTCATAAACATTTGAAAAAATAAAAAAACTACTACTGCTCATCTTCCTTAAAAGTTGTGCAAAACATTATTTTTCATACCCAGTGGATTATGTTGTGCGGTGTCTAAATGTGTATTTTAATTACAATTGTGTTATGGGATGTTCTACACGGTAGTGGTGTGCAAAAAAAGCAATTACATTTTTTAAGAGTTTATTTTCTACATAAAATTTACACGTTATTAAAAAAAATATTTAATTTCTACTTTCCAGTGACACATTTGCGAAGTCAGTATTGATGTTCAACTAGGTAACTAGACCGTCTCATTATGGTTGTTCTCATTTCTGACTAATTGATCATTGATGGTGAATATCTTGGCTCAACAACCTTTCTTTTAGTGAATGGTACCTACATTGCTACCGTGTCTTCACCATCAAGAAGCACTGTTGGGACAATCTGTACCCAGCTAGGAGGATCATACGAGCCCCCGGTTGGAATATGTTAATATTGCCCCTGGTATTTAATAAAAGGGAAATGACTAATTATATTACATATTATGAGATAGGAAATAAAAATATCACGATCTACCTTATAAGTCTAATTACTACACATACT
The DNA here is from genome assembly GCA_905147715.2 of Xestia xanthographa. Taxonomy (NCBI): domain Eukaryota; kingdom Metazoa; phylum Arthropoda; class Insecta; order Lepidoptera; family Noctuidae; genus Xestia; species Xestia xanthographa. The sequence continues at coordinate 8,124,752 of LR990646.1, forward strand.
GAGTCATACTTTTCTTCTTATAGCTGTTGTACGTGGTGTACTACAAGGTGCACTAAGTAACGATTAAAGATCTCGGCCTTAAAGTCTGGTAACTTCGAACACGTGGTTATAACCCACGTACTTTCTTATTCTTCCAAACAATTACAGATACAAGCCGAACCCAACACAATTTTATTTAGTTTGGAAACGGCCAGATGATGATACACGTATAAAGTAGGGTTTGACACGACATTTTTTGAATTATTAATGGTTATGATTATTTTTAACTTTAATGATCAAATTCTCCAGTGTGAAGACTACAGTTTTGCAGCCTTTAGAGGAATGACTCGAGCATATCCAGCGCGACTTCATCCCACTGACTCTTTTGCGGATAAATCGGTATCCATCCAGTACTAATACTACACCCCCTTTCCGACTTCGAGAGAATACAGCTTCCTGCATAGGTACCTAGGGAAATCATAAAAACAAATATTGTATAAGGTTAAATTGATACTGATAACAATCCGCAAGAGCTATATTATAGCTGATTAGGTACATGTCAATGCAGCCATTTTAGATAATGGTTAGTTATATAAAAAATGCATCAATAAATACTTATTGTAAGAGGAATGATATGCAAGAAAAAGGAGTAGTTATCTACTCCTTTTTCTCCCAACCGAAAAACGTATACTTATAAAATCACGTTATTATTAACGTGATTTTATAAGTATACGTTTTATTACATACGTTTTGCCTTCAAACCTTTTTGAGATTAAAAAATGTTGAATTGTTAATTTACTAAACGTGCTTAAGATTATTTGTGCAAGCGGGCTTTATTTTCGGATGGGAATTCATCAAATGACAGGGCTCATATGATGATTTTCCATCCCTATCAAGATTCAAACCAGTACTGAAATATCCTGTCTTGTTGAAAGTACCTGAAAAAGAAAAACATGCTTTATAATTTTCCAATAATGTTATCTTGTGCTAATATTTTTCGAGCAAGATTATCCTTTTTCAACAAGAATCAAAGTACAATAATAATCAAGGTTTTTCTTTTACAAAAAAAAAAAAATAAACAAGAAACAGTTAACTTATTAAAAATATGTCGGATCCAGATGAGTATGCACTTAAAATTAAACACAAGCGCCTTTGTTTGGCGTTGTGCGGAGTCTAGAGGTATGGTGTCCGAATGCGGGCCTCAGTCCCAAGGAATCGACAGTGATCGTTCGGGCGTGGTCGCGACACATACTGGTCTAGGAACTGCTCTGTGTTTCCTTTTAAGTTCAGAGTATTTAGTTAGTACAGAAGTGTTGGTAATTGACTCTGTAACAATAAACTGTGTACAAGTTAAGGGAGCTATTTCTCTAGTTTACCCGTATCCCATTCTACGCTCACAACAGTTTCACACGATGTACGTCACTTAGTACGTCCTGGCCAGGGTTCTATGTACCTGGATGCGACAAATATATATTTTAATCAAAGTGCCATTACTCTTTTCGAACTAAACATTACAAATATATTTATAATTTTTGCAAAGCGTTGCAATTACAAGTTAGGTTTATTGTTATTGATAAAATTATAAATGATATGAAAGCAAATTGACCTCAAGCCGATGTCACATCGATAAGTATGATCACGTCCTAGTGTAACCTACATTCACACAGTTTTATACTTGACAACTGTTCCACACGGTTGTTTAGGTGAATGGTTATGGTTCTCATTTATCTTGAGAATGACGTCCTGATATGTATGTATGCTCGCTCTGCAACCCTTACAGTGATGACTAGAACAGAACCATCGGCTTCTGTCACCTGTCTTTCGATGCAAACTGTAGTTATAGCCATTACGGGATATCATCCTTCTTCCTTGATTAGTTTTACTGTACACGAAACCTGAAAAGTAAATCTCGTTTAAAAACTTTTGTTCACCAATAACTGGGAAAGGAGAAAGAGAAAAAAAAATGCGTTTCGTAATAGTAAAGGACAGGTAAATGATGTTTATTTTGCAAGTAGGTTTTTACAAACACTTTTACACGTCATTTTTTTAAACTAGATGGGGCCGGTGTTTCGTACCTGACTACTCTGAGAAGAAACAGCCGAAACAAACTCAGAGGTCATAGTCTCTTTTAAAGTCCAGACAATCTTGCTCAATTCACATGAGGACTATGCAGATTAGTGTCTGAGATGGTCTTTTGAAGAAAGAACCATACAGATTTGAGTGGACCTGTCCAGTCAGTGCAAGCATTTGTCAGTTAACGTGTAGCTCCACTTATAACTCAAGGAGCTCAACGAAACGACGAACAATACCAAAGAAAGGACATTTGGGTAGGTCGCTTAGAGTACTCAAACTGCCAGACAGTTGTGGGAAAAAATAAACAAAAAATATAAATGTGACCCACCTGGTCCCCACATTCACAATAATCATATAAAATTCATAACAAGTTCTATTCAAAAGAAAGTAAATAAAAATCACAAAAATCATTAAAAGTCACAATGATGATAAAAAAAAGTAGAATACTTAACAAAATAAGTATTCATGTCAAATCAGTAAATGTCAAATAAAATAATAAAAAAGTAAAAAATTATAAAATACATGTCAAAACATTAAATGTCGGAGTGTATAAAAAATAATAAAATACATGTCAAAACATTAAATGTCAGATTGTATAAAAAAGGAAAAAAAAAAATATATAAAAGGAAAAAAACATAAAAAAGGATAAAGGAATAAATAATAAACAAGCGAAGTCCGAAGCTTCGACATTCACAGAGCAAATATCATTGGAGCAGCTTAATCCCAAGCCTTTTTATCTTCGAGATAGTGATTAACATGATAGTAGGCTTTCAGGCACAGCTTCCGTTTTATAAACGATTTGAATTTATTTAGGCTTAGTGCTTGAATTTGGCTTGGAAGTTTATTGTAAAAACGTATACATTGGCATCTGAACGTACCCCCTATTTTTTTGAGCCTCGTTGCAGGAACAACAAATTTGTGTTTGTTCCTTGTATTTATGTTGTGGATGTCACTGTATTTTTTAAACAAATTAATATTTTTGTGTGCGTACAAAAGGTTTTCATAAATAAATTGAGAAGGCACAGTAAGAACATTAATCTCTTTAAATTTTTGTCTGAGGGAGTATCTGGGACTTAATTTATAAATTGAACGAATTGCCCTTTTTTGCAAAACAAATATTGTCTGAATATCGGCGGCATTGCCCCACAAGAGAATACCGTACGACATCACGCTATGGAAATAACTAAAGTAAACTAAACGGGCTGTCTCTAAATCAGTTAACTCACGAATTCTTCTAACGGCGTATGCTGCAGAGCTAAGTAAGCATGGACATTTGTTTCAGAGTCATGGATGTTTATATGTATAATAAGTATGTATTTACAAACAAAAAAAAGTATCTATGTAGTATATCAACTATCTGGTGTCCACGACACAAGCCTCGTTGCTTAGTGTGGCACTAGATAGTGCTGTGTGTAATGTCCAGCAATATTTAATATTTATATTTATTTATAAGTTTTTTTGATAATTTGTCTATATGCGGGCCCCACTGAAGCTTGGCATCCAAAGTTATGCCTAGAAACACTGTGCTATCTTCCGGTTTCAACTCTTCATCCTTAATTAGTACAATAGTTTCCACTTGTCTTACATGGGGTATCGTAAATTTAATACATTTAGTTTTTTTCTCATTTAGGAGTAGGTTATTAACATTAAACCAATAGGTAAAGGTTTCTATAAAAAATGGTCATAACAATAATTTATTTCAATCAAAGCCAAACATTACCTTACGTTATAAATACCTAGAATACTCATAATCTAGATTAGTTTTAATTTACTTTGGACAGCCAAAATTTTAGCCAGTTCTTGGTAGAGTCAAATAAGATAAGTCAACACTGAAAAACTGCGCAAGGATTCTCATTAGAAATTAACGGTTTTGTTGATTGTTCATTTTGATGATATCATTAGTACCAAAGATGGAGATTATTGACGCTCTGCCCTTTGGACGCTGTCTGTGGCGCAGTTCCAGCGAGTTTTAGGACTATAGTCAATCTCATCCAAACTTTTTCAAAATTGGATGGTTATACTTATTGTTGATGCTAACAATTTCATCGCCCACAGTATAAATCACTGCACAGCATCTTTTACAATGATGTGTGGAGCAATGCCAACGAGTCTTGCATCCAATTTCGCAATGGCGGGAGAATGGGTACCCAGCGAGTATTATCATACGGTTCCCTCTTTGAGATACAGTGAACACAGCTCATTGTAGGAAATAATATGTTGTAGTTGTAGTTTAATGTGGAAGGTGAAGAGATACAAAATGGTATCCATCTTATGTATTGTAATTAAAAAAGTATACAATCGGAAAGTTTTTATTAAAAATATCTACATTAAAAAATAACATTAACCCGTCACCAGTAAGGCTCTCGTTTTCAGCATTCTTTAAAAAACTAATTATCTAGATGGTAGTTGGTTAAATATGAACGACGCGCGACTTCGTTGTTTAATCTTTATTTTTTATTTTAAGGGGTTTAATCACTTAATGTTAATGTTACCCCCATAACGACTACAGTAGACAACTTAACACTAAACAATGGTTAATGGCAGTTCTTGTTTACAATGAGACAAATACTGAAACCCTTTAGACCCATGACTGGTTTATGTTGTGCGTCATCTGTCTGTATTTGATTACAAACGTATCGTACATGGTAGTGGTATTTATACATATCTACAAATGAATAAAATTGAAGTGTCTGTTTACAATATCAAAATAACAGATTTTTACTGAATAAGTACATATATGTGAAAAATATACTTACGGCACTTAAACAAAAACACCGATTTTAACGGGGCTGGCAGATAGCTGACGTTATAATAAAATTATAAAGGGTTTATTAAAAAGGGAAAAATAATTAGATTTAAAAAATAAAACCCTTGAAGATGTTAACAAAATTCGATTCAAAAGGGAAGTAGGTAAACGAATATTGAATTTTCAATAATTTATTGTCTACATCAAATTAATTAACACGTTCTAAACTTGTGTCATCACGACTCCAGTCCGAAAAAGAAATGACGCTACTGGCAGTGTAAAGCCCCGTCTCTTTCTTGCACTGTAATCACGATGGCGTTAAATCGTTATACTACACCATCAGAGTGCTGCACATAGGAATGTACATTAAAATCACCAAGTTGGTTTCTTAAATAAATATTTCGTTGTCACAGTATTTAGATATTTTCTTGTACTAAACAACAGACTGTTACGTACACCTAAAATAATTAAATAAACTGAAAAAATACTTTAATGATCTCATAAAATATTAAAACTCGGTCCAACTTTTCAACAACAGATGTGGTTATGCTTACTATTCATGCTAACAATTTTATCGCCCACAGTATATATTACTGCACAGCACCCTTTACTATGATGTGAGGAGCAATACCAACGAGTCTTGCATCCATAATCGCGATGGCGGGAGAATCGGTAACCAGCGAGTGTTATCATACGATTCCCTCTTTGAGATAGAGTGAAGACAGCTTCTGTAAAACACAATATAAACTTAGAAGTTGTAGTTGAAGAGGGAAAATGTGTAGATAAATATAATCAAGAACAAAGGTTAGGTTAGGTTAGGTTGTCAAAATATAGTGCCAGTGACAAGAAGAAGAAAAATAACAACAATGACTAACGTTATATTTGATTGTAACAAAAACATACAAAAACCGTAACTTTCAATTGAAAATAGATATCGTAAAAAACATTAAGCCCTCACTAGTAAGACTCTCGTAAGACAAAATATGTTTAAACCGCTGCATACAACGGTTTAAATCCTTTTTTCAATAAACTTTAAACTAAATACCTAAGAGCCATTTAAACTTAATACAGTTAGTAATCTTTTAATAATGAACGAGACGCGACGTTTACATTGAGATCAACGACGTTGTAATTATTCATAGTCCGTGTTCTGGTAAAATTAATCCAGGTATGGTTTTAACTTCACTACAAAAATATTGTTGCCAATAAAGTCAATGGTTATGCTCATTAATAATCTTAACAATCTGATCATCCACAGTGAAGAGCGCAGCTCTGCAAGTGCGGTGCTTGTTGCAGTACCACCTCGTCTTAGCTCCAGTACTGCGGTGCCGGATGAACGTGTACCCAGCTACTATGAGCATACGGCCCCCGCTTCTGGATCGAGTGAACACAGCAGCTGTAGGAAGAAAGTAAATTTTGTATATTTTTTATAATTTATGAGTCGATCGTTACGATGGTATTTTCATGTGAATTTTTGTCGTCTATAATTCTTCCGCTTCAATTTTTTTTTATAAATAATATTGTTGTAGAGTTAATGTGAGCTCTCTCGATATAAAAAAGCTAATTATAGTTCTATTAAGGCATGTTGTACGAGGTAATGGTGTACTCATTAAAAATAAATTGCGACTTTTCAAGATTATTTTTTATAGAGCTATGATGTCATGACGATAACGTTATTAAAACGTTTTGTATGGAAATAAATATAAAGTTTTAATTCACTTGTTGTTTCTTTAATATCTATGTAATCAAAATAAAAATAAATGATTTTTGCCTAATTTATTACACATACCTACTCAGGCCTTCATCTAGAAACGCAACTTAGGTTAAGCGTTATTCCTATCGCTATTAAATGTCAAACTACAAGTGCAAGACGAAAAATGTTTAACTCAAAGCACGTGCTATGTTAAGATTATATAGATCAGCCTAAAATTCTGATAACAAAGAATGATTATTTTTAACGATATTAATGGTTATGATTATTTTTAACTTTAATGATCAAATTCTCCAGTGTGCTGACAATGGCTCTGCAGCCTTTAGAGTGATGAGTCGAGCAGAACCAGCGCGACTTCAGCCCACTGACACTATGGCGGGTAAATTGGTATCCATCCAGGACTAATACTACAGCCCCTCTCCGACTTCGAGAGAATACAGCTTCCTGCATACCTAGGTAAATAATAAAAACAAATATTTTATCAACCAAGTGCTACTGAAAACAATTCGCAAGAGCGATATAGCTGATTAAGTACATCGTATAACTAAAAAATATATCATAAATACCTATTTGAATTAAGAGGCGGATATACAACCAATTCATGCAAAAGTATACAATATAATACGGGAAACCCGAACCTGAAACGTTGTATTTATAAACAAAGGCCATAATTTATGTATATTTTATACTGAGACTCCTTCCTGCACAGCAGCTCTGGCCCCTCTTCGAGTGCACCCTGTTAATACTAACTGTCCTAAGTGAATAGATACGAATACTAAAACTATTGCAACGCTTACTATTTTTTCCATTAAGTATAGTTGTAGGTACTGTAGGTATTTTATTTTACAAAAATGCTCTATTTCTGAGGTAAAACCCATACAAATTGTATAAAATTATTATATAATCACATACGTTTACAATCTAAGAACACTACAGTAACACTACATCATTACCAATAATAATAAAACATTCTATGTATTATGCTCAAATGGAGTTTTTAGTATGAATATTTCAACACTTGACCTGTCCACTAATCAGAGACATTAGAATAATAAATACTAAGAAGAGTTTTAATATCCTACAAGCTGTAATTGAAAAACTCAAAGCCTATGACACCCCAATATAAGTAATCTAGTTCGTCTATGTGCATACCTACCATTTGATTTTATGTCTAACATTCAGAAGTCCAAACTCAAGTATGTATGATGTACTTTTAAATAAGGTACTTTACATCCATGAAATGAATCAGGAAAAGTTTTAATATTATGTATTATATATTATTTTCTAATTTAATAAAAGAAGTTCCAATGAAACAAAGTTTTGCATGTCTCAAGAACCGTCCATATTATTTCCTACAGGTGAATGATTATGAATATTTCTGCTTTTAACGATAGTATCATCGTCAATGGTGAAAACCAGGGCCTTGCATCCTTTATTCATATGTGTGGAGCAGTGCCATCTGGTTTTGCCACTCTTTGAGTAATGCTGGCTGAATCGATGACCTGACAGTCGAAGTATTCGCCTCCCTCGAGAGGACATCGTAAACATTGGTCCTGAAAACGAAGAATTCAGAAAATGAGTAAACGTAATTCAAAAATCTTTTTGACCCGATTTCAGTGACGACCAAATTACGCTGGGTTTCGTTCATCTGTCCTAAACCAAACGTGTTAATGCTTAGTTTATAGAGAGAATGAGCCTCTGTTTTATCATGCGAGAGATTGCATGGGTGCTTACATCTAAACTTTGATAGACTTTATCTCCTATCAGCCAAATCATATGTATTATTACATCAATGGAAATACAAAGCCCTAAGTTTGTTCACAAGATGTTATGAAAATAAATATTTAAAGTAAATACTTTTTTTTACAACAACACACATACACGACACACACGACATACACGACATTAATAGGCTGATGATGATGATGATGATGATGACTTTTTTTACAAGAAATTTTACAATTCTTAAGAATCATCCACACTTTTGACTGGTGAATGGTTATGGAAATTCCTGTTTGTGATGATCGTACCATCGTCAACAGTAAAAACGATAGCTTTGCATCCCATCACGTGTGTGGAGCATCGCCATCTTGTTTTTTCGTTATATGAGTAATGTTTTGCGAGTCTGTATCCCGACAATCGTAGAATCTGCAACCCTCGAGAGTTCACCGAAAATATTGGTCCTGAAATTGACCTAAAATAAATAAAAAACCCCAAAGATCCGTACTTACGTTCTTGACGCAAATTACCTACAATGGCTTTTGCTCGTCTGGCCACTACGTATGAAACGTTATACGTAAAAATATTAATTATACATAAATTAAAGAAAGACCAATATAATATGTTTATTAGGCACATGATTGCCACAAGTAGGTATGCTCATAATTAAAAGGTAATATTTAATTGTTAGGTACAAAAGTCGGCTTATGCAAATACTTGTTGTGGACTATCGTTTCATTGTAAAAGCAATATGATATTATAGGTAGAGGTACTAAGATAAATACAAACTTCAGTTGTGTTTATCAAAATTAGGTACAAAGGTCGACCATATTTTTTCGACGGCCGAATGGTTATGCAAATTCTGGTTGTGGAAAATCATATCATCATCGTCAGGGGTGAAAACAAAAGCCTTGCATCCAGTATTCATGCGGGTGGAGCACCGCCATCTTGTCTTACCGTTCCTTGAGTAATGTTGTGTGAGTCTGTGTCCCGACAAACGAAGAATCCGTCCTCCTCGAGAGGACGTCATGAATATTGGTCCTGAAAACGACGTAATATACGTATAAGTAAGAATGATAAAAAAATAACAAAGATTCGCTCATCGTTGCCTTAACATATAAGTAGGTAAAGATATTAACACATAAGAAATTTCAGATTTATCTATTGATGGTTATTAAATTCAATATTTTCGACAGGCAAATGGTTATGCAAATGTTGACTACGGATGATCGTATCATCGTCAGGAGTGAAGACATATTCCTTGCAGCCCTTATCCGCATGTGTGGAACAACGCCATCTTATTTTACGTTCTTTGAGTAATGTTTTCTGTATCGGTGACCAGACAAGTGAAGAATCGGGCCCCTCGGGAGGATACTGTAAACATTGGCCCTAAAAACGATGAAATTAGTTAGCTGAAATTCATGAGACTCAAGTTTAGCGACGCAAATTACATTGGATTATGCTTGTCAACCTAACATGATTCACATGTACCTTTCAGATAAGATATCATTCAGAAGGACGTGTTCTTCCCGACAAATTTGAAGCAAAGACGCAATTAACTGTAAAAACTAAATGAAAGTAAGCTAATAAAAAACATGTACATTTATTCAGCACAATATGGTGTATTACATATTTTTTACTGGACAATATTTAAGTATTAATTAAAAAACCCCACACACACACACACAAACACAACTTGCTCTTAGACACACACACACACCACACTTTGACCCAGGAATCGAATCCAAGACTTCAAGGTAAGCGATTTAAATTTAATGTTTTCTTGTTTATTAACACTTAGTTCAAGAGGTGGAGAATGATTATGACCAACAAAGGCCTTCATAATAACACCTTCCTCGTTCGTAAACACTGCGGCGCGGCAACTACCTTTACTTCGCTTAGAACACTGCCACCTGGTGTGAGTTCCCGGTGCTCTATGCTGGGTAAACTTGTAACCTTGACAGCAGAGGAATTGTCGACCTTTAGATTTAATGAAACAGCCTGAAAGGAAGGATTACTGAGTGATATCAGGCAGATTCACTGTTTTAGTCTTCTCCTTTCTGCTTCTTCTCTATTCTCCGTTTTTTTCTTCTTCTTCTCTTCTTTTTGTTTTCGCTTCTTTGTCATCTTCTTCTTTTCTTTCTTCTTTCTCTCTTTAAGTATCAGGCTGATTTATTAAAAAAACACAAAAGGTAAGTGTGTGTGAATGAGTTTATTATTTTGATAAAATGGAATCTTAAGCATATCCGTAAAGCTAAACATTTAGTCATGAATATAAAAAGTACTATCTCTAAAGTACATAGAGTACATATTAGGATGTCTTTGGCTATTGTCATTATTATTTCTACTGGAGTTTTCAATGTGACGGCCGTTTTCTATAACTTACTTACCTACGTATAACTGTCAGTTAATATGCCTACGTCACGGAGCTATCGGTGTTTCTATAAACAAAGTTGCTTGAAATATCTTATCCGCGACACCTACCTGTCACTTGATTCATAGAAAATTCTAAGAAATATTTTCTGTGACGTTTTGTTTCTAACCGTCTGTAAGCAAAATGTCAAACAGACAGAGATAGCAACGTACCGAACAGTAAGTTATTAAAAATGGCCGTAAAAGGATCAAAGTAGGAAGTAAAAAGGAAACAAGTAGGAAGTGATAAACAAATATTTATTTCATAAATAATAGGCACTTTAAAATCTTTTTTACGATTTATTTGTACTACCTACAAATACATACACTATGAATTGATAACAGCTGCAACAATCATCTAGAAATAGTCAAATTGACTTAATCGGACTCCGGCAATACACCTGACTTTGATAAGGCACTGAAATATCTGTCAGAGTCTGGAGGCCGCAACTATGAAGTTGGATTGGCTAGGTTGAAACTCTCTATCACATTCTTTGCAATTAAAAAATAAGGATTCATTTGGTTTCAAAAGTCACTTTGATGTTCTTTAGAAAACTGACACAGTTTGACCCCGAAAGTCTTACCACAGGAGAAATTTCATTGTTATGGTTCTTACCTAGGTAAACAAGAGGTATTTGTGTAAGAATTTGATTTTAAAGGTCACCAATCTAGGTTTATTAAACAGAATAATATTAACTATGTTATGTAATATTTACCCAACACAATGTTATTAGTTATTAATAAAATATAAATAATGTAATAATGAATACTCTACAGTCTACAAATGACAACATAACTGCCAATCATCGGATCAACTTGTTTAATAGTGTCGACGCGACGTTGCGAGGCATTTCGAACTAAGTATACCTAAAGTATGTACCCGGATGGTTATGTTCGTTTTTGGACTTACAAACTCTATTTTCAATAGTAGTCAGAGTTGCCCGACAACGGAATGAGCAATGTTGTGACCATCTCCAGGTTTTCTTCATATTTCTTGTGTACTTGAGATGGTATGTGTAGCCTCGGTAAGTTAGCATCACGTTGCCTTTCTTAGACATCATAAATGTGGAAAGAATTTTATGCAAAAAGGAACGTATGCAAAGGTGCGAGTGAGAGGTGCAGATGTGTGAAAGAGAGAGGAAGAATAAAAAAAAATATGGAGAGACGGATACAGTACGATTTACGAGGATAGACGTGTTTTTTTTTATATTTCAAAAATATACAGTTTTATAAGAAAAAATCTCTATTATTTCACCATACGATCCCACAAACTTGGGGGCTCATCCGGGATTGCGGTGAAATAAGTGGAGTTAAAACGCCGAACGACTCAGACGCACGCACGAAGTACGAGCACAATCAATCGACGCCATAACGACGCACGCCGATTGATTTTCAAGATCCTACGGACAACGACGACGTTTACGACGATATTCTGGTTACGACGACTACGAGGAATTAATTACGATGACGGATAAATCCGACCTTGAATTTCAAGATGCGGCACCTACGGCGTTGGCACGAACGGCACACGGCGATTTATTGCACCTCACGGAACAGCTCATTCGAAAATTCAGTGCACAAGACGAAACGCATACAGTGTCTATGTGGATAAGAGAAATAGAAGAAAATGGCGAAGTATTTCAGTGGAGTCCCTCTCAGCTATTGTTAGTGGCTCGACGTTCGCTAACCGGCACAGCAGCACTGTGGCTACGCAGCGAGAAAGTGTTTAAATCATGGGATGAGTTGAAGGTGGCTATCGGCAAAGAATTCGCGGATACTCTAGATGTAAAGAAGATACACGAGTTGATGAGCGCAAGACGTAAGAAGAAAGACGAGTCATGTATTGACTACATGTTAATCATGAAGGAATTAGGCAAACGCGGACTATGTAGCTATCAAGTACATAGTGGACGGCATCATAGATGACGAAATAAATAAGATTATGTTATATGGTATTACAACTTACGCGGACCTGAAAGAAAAACTAAAGTTGTACGCAACGTTCAAGAAAAATTCAGTTAAAGATATTCGACGTAGTAAGCCGCCTAGTGGCACACAGAACAGCAACAATAATAGAAGAAACGAGGCTGAAATGATGCGATGTTTTAACTGTGGAGAAAAGAATCATTCGTCGGAAAATTGTCCTCATCGGTCGCAAGGTAAAAAGTGCTTCCATTGCAATGAATTTGGTCATATTTCTCCAAATTGCCCAAAGAAAAAGATGGCGAGTTCGGGAACGATCGGAGAACCCGAACAATATCCAAAGGTTGGCACTTCTGCTGAACAACGAAGATCAACCAATGAGATGTCGAAGAAAGCATTCTCAACATGATGCAAGAGGACGCCACCAGCAGCACGAACGACGAAGTTCAAGACGATGTTCAAGGCGATGTTTACACAGCGACAAAGACAAATGATTCGTGTTACGATGTTGGCAGTATGAAACCACAGAGCAGCACAGCGATTGGCTGTAAGGACGACGGCCATGTTGTTGAGTTTGACACTTATGATGTAAACAAACAAAACGAAAACAAGGAACTTGACGATAATGTACCGGTTGTACGCATTGTACGTCGTACAAAACCACTAAAATCAGTGTTTGTGCGCGGTAAAATGGCTAGTGCGTTAATTGATTCGGGCTGTGATGTAAACTTGATGTCAAAGGACTTTTTTAACGAACTTAGCAAGTCAGACTTAGTGCAGTGTAACGAAAACAACATTACGTTAACCGGTTTAGGCTATTCACAAGTAAAGTCATGTGGTGTTGTCAAGTTAGACATAACGATTGATAATTGTTTATACCGTGATACTACGTTTTATGTAATGCCTAACGACTCTGTACCATTTCAAATGATAATTGGTAATGCTTTCTTGCGAAATGTTATGATGTTTATGAAAGATTGTAAGGTTTGGTTATTGCCGACAGATGATTGGATGAACCCAAACTATGAGTGGTTGAAAGATGTTGCATATTTTTCTAGTTCTGTTGATTGTTTAGCTCACGTCAGTAATCCTGCTGTAAAAGAAGAAGTAACAAGGTTAGTAACAAGTTATGTGCCACAACAAAGTAAAGAAGCTCCAATAGAATTGAAAATTGTTCTCAAAGATGATTTACCGAGATTACCAAGATTCATCACATCACAAGGTATTGTTATTGTCTTTATTGATGACATTTTAATTCCAGCGGAAGACGAGTACCAGGCTCTTGAGCGCCTAAAGGAAGTTCTGAATACTGCATCGGAGTATGGGTTACAAATCAACTGGAAGAAGTCTCAGCTGTTAACCAGGAAGGTAGAATACCTAGGCCACGTTATTGAAGGTGGTGCAGTAATGCCATCGCCAGGGAAAACAGATGCTGTTACAAAATTCCCTGAGCCTCAGAACTTGAAGCAACTGCATAGTTTTTTGGGACTTTGTTCCTACTTCAGGAAATTTATACCTAGGTATGCACATATAGCGCAACCCCTCACGGATATGCTGAAAAAAGAATGCAAGTTTGAATTCAGTGATGCACATAGAGCTATTTTTAACGAATTGAAGATGAAGTTGGCTACTAAACCAGTGTTAAAGATTTATGATCAGCGAGCGGAGACTGAGCTCCATACTGACGCATCAGGTATTGCTTATTCAGCTATTTTAATGCAAAGAGGTGATGATGGAAACTTACACCCAGTTCATTATATGAGCCGAAGGACTACGGACGCGCAGGCCAAGTACACAAGCTATGAGCTTGAAGCACTTGCTATAATTGAAGGTGTGAAGAAATACAGACACTACTTATATGGAAAATTCTTCAAGATTGTCACCGATTGTAAAGCTTTCCAAATGACGCTAAACAAGAAGGATTTAGCATCATCAACAAGAGTTGCTCGATGGATTTTATTTCTACAGGATTATGATTTCACAGTAGAACACCGTGACGGAACTGGAATGAGACATGTTGACGCATTGAGTCGAAACCCGTATGTAGCAGCCATAACATCTAGCTTACACCAGGATATAAGACGTGCACAGGAGTGTGACGAGGGCCTTAGTGCAATAATTCAAATTTTGAAAGAAGGAAACTCATTTAAGGATTACAGTCTAAATCAAGAATTACTTTATAAAGGATCAGAACAACAACTTGTTATACCTAGTACAATGGAAAATGAAATTATAAAGAGGGCACACAGTAATGGTCATTTTGCGAAGAAGAAAACTTTAGAACTAATTAGCAAGGATTACTACATTGAAAAAATAGGAAAGAAAGTTGAAGATTATATAGCATCATGTATACCATGTCTATTAACGAATAGAAAAGAAGGAAAACAGGAAGGTTACCTGAATCCAATTGAGAAGGGAGACACTCCATTGCATACTTTGCATTTAGATCATGTTGGTCCCCTGACAGAGACTCATAAGCAATATAATCATATACTCACCGTTATTGACGCCTTCACGAAGTTCGTATGGTTGTTTCCATGTAAAAGTACCACAACGAGGGAAGTGTTAAATAAATTGGAGATACTACAGCATACTTTTGGAAGTCCAGAAAGATTCATCACAGATAGAGGAACTGCTTTCACCAGCAACGAGTTTCAACAGTATTGCATGAAGGAGGGAGTAGAGTTATGTCATATAACTACAGGAGTACCTAGAGGTAACGGTCAGGTGGAAAGGGTTCACAGAACTATTATACCAGTACTTACCAAGCTATGTATTGAGAAACCAGGATTGTGGTACAGGCATGTAGGAAGAGTGCAAATGGCATTAAACAGTACTTACCAGAGAAGCGTGAACACCACTCCATTTGAGATGCTAATAGGAAAGAAAATGAAGAGACAAGACGACATAGAAATATATGAACTACTACAACAAGAAGGACGAGACAGCTATATGGAAAATAGAGAAGATTTGAGGAAGAGAGCAAAACAGCAAATACTGGAAGTACAACAGGAAAATAAGAAGAACTATGACAAGCATAGAAAGGATAGTAAGAAATATCAAGAGGGGGAGTTAGTTGCTATAAAGCGAACCCAGTTTGGGCCAGGGCTCAAACTCAAACCTAAATATTTGGGACCTTATCAGGTAACGAAAACCAAACGACATGACAGGTACGACGTAGAAAAAGTGGATATGATGGCAGAGGGTCCAGTCAAAACCACAACATCTGCAGATCATATGAAAAAATGGCCAGATGACAAGGAGTGAAATCAAGTGAGTATGTAAGAGTTAAGAAGTATGAAGTATGATTGTTGTGTGTTAATTGTATGAGAGTGATAGGTGTTAACAAAGTTTTTTTTTGTGTTTTTTCTATTTTGTTATGTTCTAGATTCGTTATTATACAGAGTTGTTAAGATTTGGTTTGTTAAGCATTACAGTAAATTATAACGTGTAATATTGTATGAGTATCACTAAGGTGTTTTGTATTTCTTTGATAAGCTAAGATGTAACAAGAGGTCAAGCTTAAATTGTAATTGTCATGCAGTCTTTTATCTCTTTTTCTAGGAAAATAAATATTAAGATGTAAGCTGGCTATGTTAAGGAAATAAAAGTTAAGTAAATAGGTCACTATCTAAAACAAAATATATTGTTTGTGAAATGTGTCACCTTCTAAAGTAAATGTTGGTTTGAAGCTATATTGTTTAAGATCGAAATTTCATTATGTTTCTGTAGCTTATGTAAGACTTAATTTAAGATGTTATGTATAGATTTAAGTTGTTTTGCAAGTTGTGTTCATTTTATGAGGTTTATACTACTTGTAACATGGTGTCTGTGGGCAGACAGTGTGCAGGATGACCGAGTGTGGAAAGAATTTTATGCAAAAAGGAACGTATGCAAAGGTGCGAGTGAGAGGTGCAGATGTGTGAAAGAGAGAGGAAGAATAAAAAAAAATATGGAGAGACGGATACAGTACGATTTACGAGGATAGACGTGTTTTTTTTATATTTCAAAAATATACAGTTTTATAAGAAAAAATCTCTATTATTTCACCATACGATCCCACATAAACATTAGCCGCTCATTAGCTGAAAAGGAGAAAAACATAATAATGTACTACGACTATTGTATACGAAGATTGTTTAATTTTTTTTTTTTAATTATTATTGTTTTTCTTGTTACAGGGTATAAACAGACCCTTCACGAAGCCGTCAACCCAGCATTCTGTACATCAAACTAAGTAACTCTACACGAAACTTTTTTTGGGGTGAAAAATCATGTCGTACGGTAAAAGTCAATGTAACGCACTCAAAACATTGTGCTTATGGACGCTTTTAATAGTAACATCCATCCACCATCCAAACCAAAAGCACCACTACAATACTTTCATCAATAATTTATTGCCCTCAGAATGCCACTAACACATCTCACAGCATCACGGAGGCAGCTTCGTCTTGCAAACTGATGCAAAATAATCATCTGAATTAGCCTCAGCAAACATTCCTGATGCACCACAGACCCGAGGCAGCCACAACATCACTCTCAAGGCATTTTTGTATTGCAGAGTGTCGTAATTACTGGATTGTTTACAAAAGTATTATCCACTATTTGTTACCGGTGAGTCTAGAACAACTAAACATTGGCGATCAAATTTTTTAAAGTGTTCTAGTAGTGTATGGTTAATAATCTTTAATGTAAGTTATATAAAAGCAGTGTTTGAAATGACTCCGTAATCCCGTAGTGCTATTGATACAATGAAACTCTTTGTTACACATTTTACATGTTGCCATATGTTTGTTTAAAAATAAAAATATTCCAATAGTGAAGAAATATTCAAACTAATTGTTGCGCCTAAAAACTCCTACTTACCTGTAAATAAAAGGTTTAATAAATATTTCATAATACACTCTGACAAAAGGCATGCTATGAGGTAATATGGTGGTATTTCTGCTATGTTGAGATTTATATACATGGCAAAACTACTAGGATAAATAATAACACAAATGAAAATTTTAGCTAATAACTTTTTATTTGGAAAAAATGGAAAAAAATTCTGCTAGCTACTTTGGTACCAAGTTAAATAATATCGCATTGAACATTGTATTTAAAATTATTTATTAATAATAAAGAAGTATGGAAGAAGAAGACACATGCTGCGCCGACTGCAGATAAATTGTGATAAGGGCAGGAGAATGATAATGATGATGATCATGTATCGTATTTGCCCATTATACTAACTGTTGTTTTTATATATAAGGATTAATATAATTTTTAATTAACATAAATATATGCAATGTTTTGATGCTAGATGTCTCCGTAATCCCGAAGTAGTTTTGTCGCAGTTTAACACTTTGTTACAAATTTTACATTTTGCGCAGCTTTTGTCTGTGTTTATGAGAAAATACTTCCAGGCGGGTGAAGGCTCGTTCGTGTGATCCAGCTTTCGTTCTGTAAACTCTTCATTTTCTGAAAATTGAAGGTGTATGAAACAGAACTAGTTTATTGCCCAGCTAACAACTTAGAAGATTTAGTAATATGACCTCTAAAACTTAGATAATAAGTAGATACTAATTTTATTGTTTATTTTGTTTTGTTTTAGTAGTATATTAATTTCGATTTATAGTATAACGACAATTCTGTGAAAAAATGGAATCATTGGATATATAACAAAATTGATTGTTTTATAATTATGTTAAATAGGCGTACGTACCTACTGCTCGTTAAACTTACTCTCAATGTCTTTGGTAGCTTTTTTCGTAGCTCATTTCATTTACTCTCCGTCAGATGACTCCTTGTCTTCTGTAAACACAAGGAAACAGTATGTCAAGTAATTTGGTGAATAGTAATTCATATTGCGGTTTTAATATAGGTTGGTACGAATACGTTATTTAGACAAGAACCAATGCAAAATATTGCTACCTGAAACCTGAAAAAGGGACTTTGAACTTAATATTAAGATTATTTTTCGCGGTTTCTAGACTGACCTCTTTTTGGTTTTTAGATATTTCAATGAAACCTTATTATTATTGTACCGAATGAATGGTTCTGTGTAGTAATCGCGACACTGCGCTTCGTAACAAAGCAAAGGGGATGCTAATGGTAAGTAGTTCGCTGCGGTAAAGACCCGTTTTCTGTTTTAAGGTAGATATAAATCGAAAAAAGTCATATAAAATGTTAAAACCCAACATCGATAGTTTACATACCATCATTTTCAGTACTTTCGTACTCAGCCTCAAAACACACAATATTTTCGGTTTCTTCTTTCATTTGATGTTTTCTTTTTAAGTGACGTCGTAAGTTCGAAGTTTTGAGTTTAAACACTTTGTGACATAATGTACATTTCGCAAACTTTTTGTCTTTACTTTTGAGAAATGCTTGCGCCAGACTGTGGAAACATTCTTTCTGCCATTTTTTGACACGTCTGCAAAGCCCGTCTCTGTAAAAAGAAAGAAAATACCATGGTAAATAAAAAAGTAATGGCGAGTTTTATGGATCTAGAACAGTAAGATAAACTAGATTTTCGTGAAATGATTCGTCATTATGGCTTCGATTCCAAAATGGTATAGGTAATTTAGAAAAAAAAGGCACGGTTACATTTCTGTTTTATTTCATTAATCATCATGGAATGGACATTATTTGTATGTAGAGTATTTTTAGAAAGAATATTTTTGTTTGGATTGAAAATTGATATAACACTGGTCTTAATTAATCAAACACAATGATTAATCTTTATCCAAAATGTCGACATGTGGACTGGCATACAAATATTTTAGAGAAAACAAGTAATACTAACATAGACGTAGAAACTGTAATAAGAGTATTTCAAGCTTTAGTACAATAACATCATTACTATCAGTATAATTTCAACTCTTAACTCACTCATCAAATTAGTAACATATTTATCCGTATTTAATGGGTACTGTTTGGATAACATTATTTTAATGTGATCGAAAATCATCCATGAAAATTGAAGTTACAAAATTCACCTCAACTTTAAAAGAAAATAATTCTATGAGGTGACTTGAAAATGGAATTTCCGGTTAAAGAATTGAAACCATTCCGTTCAAATTCATAAGTGGCACTACAAGTTATTGATCAGATTCTTATGGAACAGCGTATAGTTAAAACGTGTTAGTAAGTCGCGTCACACTATTTACTTAGATATGTCATCTGTAACTTTTAACAAAGAAGAGGATTTTCTGATTAAGTTCTTGTGTGATTTTGCTCCCAAACACTTGGGAGCAAAATCACACAAGAACAAGAATTAATCCAGTTGTAGAACTACCTTCGCATTTTATCACTTTGTGACACAATTTGCATTTAGCACAAGTTTTGTCTCTGCTTCTGAGGTAATGCTTCCAGACTGCGGAAACTTTTTGCTTCTTTCGACGATACACGTTTTCGGAAAACTCACTAATATCTGTAAATACAGGGGGCAGATAATAGTCGATTCAAAACTCTTGTGCCATTACTGAGGTTGTGGTAAACCATGAAGGAGGTGGGAAAGGAATTTGAATGGATTTCTTAAGGATCGGTAAAAGTTTCCTGGATGCGTTTTTCCAGGAGTAGGACATATGGTTAAACTCGCGATACAGAGACATCGCCAAAACACTGCTCATCAAATGTGTAGCGTGCCAAGGAAAACAATGAAATGTTTTAGTATGAAGCGGCGGCACCTTCAACATTTCAATAATTATAAAACGGTAATGGGCCTCATCAGAAGGCTTAAAGTCACCCAAAGGGCAATGGAGAGGGCTATGCTCGGAGTTTCCTTGCGCGATCGAATCAGAAATGAAGACATCCGCAAGAGAACCAAGGTTACCGACGTAGCCCGAAGAATTGCCAAACTTAAGTGGCAGTGGCATTGCTCGCAGAACGGATGGCCGATGGGGCCGAAAAGTTCTGGAGTGGCGACCGCGAACCGGAAGACGTTGCGTTGGAAGGCCTCCCACTAGGTGGACCGATGACCTGGTGAAGGCTGCGGGAATCCGCTGGATGCGAGTCGCACGTGACCGTTCAATGTGGCGACACTTGGGGGAGGCCTATGTCCAGCAGTGGACGTCTTTCGGCTGAAATGATGATGATGATGAAAACGGTAAGTATGACGTCATAAATTGTAATGAAAGCGATCCCGAAGCAAATGAATATAATGTTTTAAAATGATATAGCACCAGTTTAATTTTTTTATCCGTATCACGTACGGGGTGCGGTAATGGGCCTCATCAGAAGGCTTAAAGTCACCCAAAGGGCAATGGAGAGGGCTATGCTCGGAGTTTCCTTGCGCGATCGAATCAGAAATGAAGATATCCGCAAGAGAACCAAGGTTACCGACGTAGCCCGAAGAATTGCCAAACTTAAGTGGCAGTGGCATTGCTCGCAGAACGGATGGCCGATGGGGCCGAAAAGTTCTGGAGTGGCGACCGCGAACCGGAAGACGTTGCGTTGGAAGGCCTCCCACTAGGTGGACCGATGACCTGGTGAAGGCTGCGGGAATCCGCTGGATGCGAGTCGCACGTGACCGTTCAATGTGGCGACACTTGGGGGAGGCCTATGTCCAGCAGTGGACGTCTTTCGGCTGAAATGATGATGATGATGAAAACGGTAAGTATGACGTCATAAATTGTAATGAAAGCGATCCCGAAGCAAATGAATATAATGTTTTAAAATGATATAGCACCAGTTTAATTTTTTTATCCGTATCACGTACGGGGTGCGGGTGACGTACGGACTCTAAAATACTACAATAATTGTATGTAAACCAGTTTAAGGTTTCCGTTCCGTTGGTAACCAAATAAACAAAAGAAATAAAAGACCGCAGCAATATTGCTGGTCTCTATGTAACTCTATGAAAACGCTTTGTTATATTGAGCATCGACCGCAGACTGCTTACCAGTGCAGTAGTGTGGTGCGTTCAGTAGCTCTGTCTAGCAGACCTACACGACATATTATCGTTTGAGGAATGACTTTCGCGAAACTGAAGAAATCAAACCGCAATGACATTTTTTCTTGCTTTTATTTTGTAACATAACGCCATTGCAATCTGCAGTAACCATCACTTACAGCCATCATCATTATTTTATTCAAAGAAAAATGAACAAGACGATAATTATAATTAATTAATTATTTATATATAATTTATTTCTGTACAAAATGTTTATTCTTTTTATGCGCATGGCTATCCACCCTCCCTATTGGTATTGCCCATTTGGAGAATGATTGTGAACCGTCTTCGAGTAGATAATGAAATCGTCTACTGTATGCACTACAGCCTTGCATCCTTTTCTATGGTGTGTAGAACACATCCATCTGGTCTTTTGACTGCCCGACGTCTTATGCCGATAAAATGTGTATCCAGATATTAAAATTAGCTTACTGCCTCTCGATGAGAAGACGTAATTTGCCATGCCTGTAAAAAAATATTCTGTTAAAAATACTGATCTCTGTTTCTCTGGTAGTGTTATTACTCTGATTTCTAAAAATATTGATGCCTTCGTGTCTGTTAGAAAGGATAAACAATAAAAATGCTTTCGATGACGTTGTAATATTTATTAGATCTAGTATTTGGAAACGGAAAGAAAAAATAAATAAATTGGAGTACTAGGGCAGGAGAACGATGAGAATGATGATGTAATGTTGATCAATAACTTAATGACCAGATAATTTTTAGTTCCAAACGTTCTATTCAAATACTTGCAGGAAAATAAGGAGTGAGCCCTAGTGAGAATCGTGATATGAGTGCCTGTTTGGAGAATGATTATGTTGTTCCTTAGAATAGACAATGTGATCCTCTACTGTATGGACGACCGCCTTGCACCCCTTCTTGCGGCTTGTGGAACAAATCTACAGCGTCTTTTTATTGCCGAACGTCTGGTGCCCGTAATAAGTGTATCCTGATAGTAGGATTAACTTATTCCCTCGATTTGAGTGTATGTAACTTGCCATGCCTAAATAAACAGTTTTCGGATTATTGTTTGTTTGGTATTGGGGGTTTCTCTGATTCTGGCTTTTATTGGATTCCCAATTAATAAAAAAAAATGTATTTTAATTTGCCTTGCATAAGCCAAGTACTGGGTGTCAGCAATCAAAAACTACTGGACCTGTTAAGTTAATCAGAAACCACTTGATATGGTTGGAGTTCATTGGTAGGATAATAATTGTGATGATTCTCAAGTAGGCTATACGGTCGTATTTTGTATGGATGCCAGCCTTACATCCTTTCCTATGGTGCGTGGAACACACCCACCTCGACTATTGTCTCTTAAAAGTATTGAGTAGGTAAAAGGTATATCCAGATATAAGGATTTGTTTACTACCCCGCGTCAACATGACATAGTTTCCAATATCTGTAAAATTAAACAGTTTTTCCACTTTTTTAGGCATGAAAAACATAAAAGTAAACTATTTATTTGAATTTGCTTTGGGAAAACACAAATGAAGGTGTAAAAAAATACTACTTGTAGACTCTACCATCATCATAATAACCTCGATGTTAACTTTAAGAGCTCGGGAAATTAAATAATAGCTATCCAAACTAATACGTGGTAATTATTAATGACTTTAGACATGAAAGGCAAAGAAAAATCTAGACCGCTACTTGTTAAGTTGTTTTATTTTTATTATTTAAGTTTATTACAATAAAATAAAATAAAAATAAAAATGCCTTTCATTCTACCATAAATGTACAGAACATATAAATTAATCAATTAATCATAATTGTAACAAATCATATCAGCATTACATTTTTCATTACATGAATTATCAACCTTACAATATCAACATAACATTACTTATATCACATTACTTTCATTACATTATTAACATTACATTCATTCCATAACTTTCATCCATACCATTACATTCGTATCATTACATTCATTTCATTACATCAATTTAATAACATTACATAGCATCCATTTAAAAATACATTCATCTGCTTAGCCTTTTCCCAACTGTGTTGGGGTCGGCTTCCAGTTTTACCGGATGCAGCTGAATACCAGTATTTTACATGGAGCGACTGCCTATCTGACCTCCACAACCCAGTTAGTACCGGGTAATACGATACCCCTTGGTAAGACTGGTTGTCAGACTTTTCGGGCCTCTGACTACCTAACGACTGTCAAAGATGTACAAATGACAGCCGGGACCAACGGCTTAACGTGCTTTCCGAGGCACGGAGGAAACTCGGTATGTAATAGGCGGTCACCCATCCACAGACCAACCTAGGCAAGCACGGCTTAACCTAACGATCGACCCGAGCGGCTGTTATTATTTAGCCACGAGCTCCATTTAAAAATACATTACAACAATTTAATAACATTACATAGCATACATTTAAAAATACATTACATCTATTTAATAACATTACATTCTTTTCATTTTGTGACATTCATTTTCATTACACTAATTTAATTTAATTACATTCATGCATTACATTTTTTTTTTGTTCATTTATGGAAGTCGCCTCTGCGGCGTAGGCCTCCCCCAGTTTTCTCCATTTTTCCCTATCTCTTGCTTGTCTCCTCCAGTCAGGTCCACATCTTTCTTTAAATACATCTTCCCAGCGCTTTCGTGGCCTTCCTTTCTTCCTTTTTCCATCTCTAGGCACCCACTCCACGATTTTCTTTGTCCATCTTTCATTTACCATTCTACAGATATGTCCTGCCCATTTTCATTTCAGACTTCTTATTCTTTCTATTATCTCCGTTATTCTAGTTGTTTTCCTTATGTCCTCATTTGTCATTCTGTCAGACAATCTTATGCCCAACATGCTTCTCTCCATTTTCCTTTGCATGACAGCGAGTTTGTGCTCGTCTGCTTTCCGCAGTGACCATGTTTGGCATCCATATGTGAGGCACGGAAGGATCGCTATCTCGTATAACTTGCTTTTCAACTTCACGTTTATCTGTGTGTTCTTCATAATTTCTTTGAAACTCTAGTACTTTTTCCATGATATTGCTATTCTCCTATTTATCTCTTTTTCAGTTTGGTCTTCAAATGAAATGGATTGTCCTAAGTAGATGTATTCTTTAACGTATTCTATTCCTTGCCCAGCAACAATTATTTGTGTTTCCAAACCGTTTGTTAAAATTTTGGTTTTGGCAGCATTCATTGTCAGACCTACTTTCTTGCTTTCCTTCGCAAGCTCTTGCAACATATTTTCTAGTTGTACCGGTTCTGCCGTGAACACAACGATGTCGTCTGCGAAACGTAGGTGGGTTAAATATTCACCGTTAATTTTTACGCATTTCTTTTCTCAGTCTATTGTCGTCGGTTCTTGAGGCAATATTTAGAAACTTATTTCTAAATATTGCCTCAAGAACCGACGATAATATTTTTGGTGAGAGCGGGTCACCCTGCCTGACGCCTTTTTTTATGGTAAAAGCTGGTCCTTCCAATTCTAATTTTATTTTTGCGGAATTTCTAGAATAAATGCTATAAAGCAGCTCCACATATTTTATGTCTATTCCTTGCTCCACTAGTGACTTCCATATTGCGCTATGTTCCAGAGAGTCAAATGCCTTGGTATAATCTATGAAGCATATATATAGAGTCTTGCTATATTCTTTGACTTTCTCTACTATTTGCGTGACCACTTGGATGTGATCGGTTGTCGAGTAGTGTTTGCGGAATCCAGCCTGTTCACGCGGTTGATTTTCGTCAAAAGTCATTTGTGAATCTATTTAATAATATTTTTGAGAAAATTTTATATAATATGTTGGACATAAGGCTAATTGGCCTGTAATTGCTCAGGTCCCCTCAGTCACCTTTTTTATGACGAAGAGTTGTTGAAGATTCGGACCATTGCTTTGGGGTTTCTCGTTTTTGTAGGATATTGTTAAACATGATTTGTAGTGGGTATTGCAATGGTTCTGATAGAGACTTCAATATTTCATTTGTTATTTTGTCTTCTCCGGGTGCTTTGTCCTTCTTTTGAGTCTCGATAGAAAAGTCAATCTCTGATTTTAGTATTTCGGGTAGTGGTTCGTCTACATAGACTTTGTCTATTAAGTGCTGTGTAAAACCGGAACTTTCTTGTGACGAGTAAAGAGTTTTATAAAAATCTGTAGCTTCTGTTATTATATCTGCTCGCTTCGATAAAACCTTTCCTTTCTTGTCCACCATGTTTGTTGCCCATTTTTTTGTATTTTGTAGGTTTTTGTATGCCTTTTTAATTGCTCCCTTTTTTGATAGGTATTTCTCAAGCACATTTTGTCTGTATTCCTTTCTACTTTTGGAGATGTCTTTATTTATTTCTTTACTTATTTTAGCAATTTTTGTTTTTATTTCCTTTATTCTTTTTTTTGTATAGTTATTTTCTGTCGTCTAGCAGTTGACGCGTGTATGCACTTAAGGGATATTTTTGCTTACTCTTCTCGCATGGTATTTGTGTTACTAAATGTTTCATACCTTTTCCAAATATATCGTATTGTGTTTGGACTTGTGTGGATGTTTTCAGCAGGTCAATAAAATTATTTTCCAGGTGCATTCCGTCTTCATTTGTTACTATAGGTAATTTTGTTGCATAATTAACTTTCATAGATTTGATATAGCTTCTTCTTTTCGTATTTTTTAATTTTATCCTGCACCTTAGCATTCTTTGATCAGTGTTAAAGTTGAGGTTTTTTATTATATCGAAAGCAAAAATATCAGAGCTTTTGTTTGTAAGCATGAAATCAATTTCGTTGTGGTGCTTTCCGTTCGGTGATATCCATGTCCATTTTTGATTTACTTTTATTTTAAACATTCTGTTGACGAATTTGATGTTCTTTTCTAAAGCGAACTCAATCAATTTCTGCCCATGTTTTGACCTTTTGCCATGTGAGTGTCTGCCAAATACTGTTTCTTCGCCTTGTTGTGCTGTTCCAATTTTGGCATTGAAATCCCCCATAATAATGAGTTTTTTTTGCATATAAGGTATCTAAAGCTGTTTCTAAGGTTTCATAGAACTCATTCAACTCTACTTCTTCACACAATTCAGTAGGTGCGTAGATTTGCACCTTTTGATTTGACCACATGACATTTTCGGACATTTTTAACTCGAGGGTGGCAATTCGGTCTGAATAGGAGTGGAAACCGACTATGTTATTTTTAAGCTGCTTTTTTATTATAAATCCTACCCCACTCCTGCCATTTATTGCCTTAGTATAGTATAACATAAAATCTGTATATTCTTCTATACTTTCTTCCTTTCTTCTTGTTTCACACAATCCTATGACATCCCATACTAGTTTCTCCGTGGCATGATTTAACTCTGTAAAACTTGTCTCAGAGAGCAAAGTTCTAACGTTTAACATCGCGACACATAGGTAGTTTGTTATTTCTTTTTTTATTACAATAAGAACTTATAAAAAAAAGGAGTGATTGCTACAGTACTGCTCACCAGTACTATGTTACAATATGAGGCGTCTGTGGCGAGGCTCTGTAGCTTATCACAAGCTATAATATTGTGTCGCATTAGGAGGATGATTGTGTTTTCCCTTCCAGTAGACAACACGATCGTCTTGTGTGACGACAGCCTTTCCTATGGTGCGTGGAACACATCCATCTGGACTTCTGACTCATCATAATCTTGTGCAGGCAATAGGTGCATCCCGATAGTAGGATTAGCTTACCGCCTTGCCTTGAGGTGACGTAGTGTGCCATCGCTGTGAATAGATCGAACAATTTATTGTGATCATTTTATCTCAAGTAGGTACTCCTAAAGATGTACCCAACACTTATGTAAAGTAAAAAAAAAAGTAAGTAATGTTGTACTATTTATTCAAATGAAATGGAAAAAGTAAGGATTGGTAACAACCGGTCCTAATCGTCCTGCATTGGTACTGAGTATTTTTCGTGTCATTGGTGTTCGTTTAAAGAATTTTAAGCTAGAAAGAGCCGGGTCTTGAAAAGAACACGAGTTTCAGATTTTTCTGTGAAACTCCATACTGCAACGCACATTTGTAGCACTGTATTGGTATCGCCTCGGATCGGGATCAGCTACTAAAACGAGCTGAGATGATACTGATCCGTTGCAGAGCCTTTTTTAAACTTTCACGATCGGAACACATTATAATACACATGTAAATGGGTATTTATCGCGAATTTTACCTTTAATATAATGTGTTTACATGTGTATTATAATCTGTTGCAGAGCGTACAAGTGTGCTATAAGCGTTTTAAATAAAAAAATAAAAATATTTAAAAAAAGTTTATTCATTTCATTATTTCTCACTTTTCATGCTGTTTTAATTTTTGTTTTTTCATGTAACTATATTTTTTTATGTCAGTCTATTCTGTCCCACTGCTGGGCAAAAGCCTCCCCCATAGTTTTCCAATCCTGTTTACAATTTGCCCTCTCCAACCAATCCGTCAAGAACGAGTCCAGATCGTCATGAAACAATATTATGTATTTGTAAATATTTAAAATTCGTTTTTAGTTGCCTTTTTTCTTGTACAATTTAAATTTGTCTATGAGTTTTATATGAGTTTCTTATTCTTTGGCAACACGCTCTATTGGTAGTACCTATTAGTGCTGCTTATAAGGAAGATGATTGTGGACCGTCTTCGAGAATACTATTTGATCTTCTGTATGGACTGTTGTGCCTTGCCTTCTTACGGTGAGTTGAACACATCCACCTCGTCTTTTGATTGCTAGGAGAAGTGATGTGCTGGTTATAAGTGTATCCCGATAAAAGGATGAGCTTCCTGCCTCGCTGTGAACAGATGAAATTTGCAAAGCCTGTTAATAAGTCAAACCATTGTATAATCTTATCAGAATGTGTATACTCGTACGAACTACTGAATATTTTTTTACATCTTGCATTTTTTTTCGTGTTTTGCAAGTTACACTTTTTCCATAAAAACTCATCATCTGCCTAGCCTTTTCCCAAATATGTTGGGGTCGGCTTCCAGTCTAACCGGATGCAGCTGAATACCAGTATTTTACATGGAGCGACTGCCTATCTGACCTCCACAACCCAGTTAGTACTGGGTAATACGATACCCCTTGGTAAGACTGGTTGTCAGACTTTTTAGGTTCCTGACTACCTGTAACGACTGTCAAAGATCTACAAAGAACAGCCGGGACCAACGGCTTAACGTGCTTTCCGAGGCACGGAGGAAACCCGGTATGTAAGTGGAGGTCACCCATCCACGGACCAACCTAGGCAAGCACGGCTTAACCTAAAGATCGAACCGAGCGGCTGTTGTTTCCATAAAAACTATAGTAAACAAATGACTAAGGCTCCGCGCAAACGGGCCACCGACCACAGCCACCGCGCAAACGATGGTGGTCGGCTGACTTGAGCGGTCGGTGGCCGCCACTAGTAGTGGGTGGCCGCTACAATTTGTAGCACTCCGGATAACTGAAGGGTAGGCGGGCGGTGAGGGGGGCGCAGTGGCAGCGCATGAGTGGTGAGTGTCGGCGTTTTAAAGTAGTGAGTGGCCGGCACCGGTGTGTGGTGGCGTGTTTTGAACACTGACTGAGTCGCGGTGCAGGGAGCAGTGGACGCCACTCGCTACATGTGTGCAGCGATTTCAAACAAAACGTTCAAAAATTCATGTAAACAGCTTGTCGCTAGCCACCGGTGGCTGTGGTTGGTGGCCCGTTTGCGCCGAACCTTAACGTCATTTATTTGAAATTAAACCATTATTTGAAAATTTGTTGGAATCCCACTTACTGAGATCGTATTTCTATGTCCAACGGTAGGAATAGAACAAACAGCTAGAAAGGGGTTGCGGCTCGAGAAGTAACAAGCGTCACCCCCTTCTTACCCAACCTGTCCGAACGGGACTCCTCAATTCCCAGTTTATTATGGTACAAGCAAATTCATAAAAAAAAAACATTTTAACGATCTTTTTCTTCTGTATTTTGACATGCCAGTAAAAGTAAAATCATAACTATTTCGTGCACTAATCACTATTTCACTCACTTTACTTTAAAATATAAAGGACTGTCGCATGTCGGTTGTTAATATGAAACACCAATAAGACAAGCGAATGGATAAGTACAAAATGTATTAAAGAAACACAAATACAAAAATAAATACTTTAATCATTAGTGTAGTGTTCACTATCACTACTTAATCAGTTTCACTGGCTCACTACTACACGCAGGCAAGGGCTCAAGCGTACGTCCTACTCTCACGGCGTCTGTCGTTAGACTAACCGATTGACAGCGATCCCCTCCCTCGTGTACATGAGACAATGTATTATATCTATTGAATAGATACAAACACTACATCTCTTCCTTTTTATCAAATTGTATTTATTGTAAACGTAATCAGTGTTGATAAATAATCATACTGAATTACTTTTAATAATTTACTTATTCAGTCAAATTATTGTTTTAATGAAAATGCTTTACTTTCTTAGGGTTTACCCAGTTACCCCATTTGAGCATTACCTCCGATAGCCTCTACTAAGTGTGGAGTAGCTTAATAGTTTATTAGACCTTTTCATCTCTTTTCTATAAACTTTATCGTCTACTGTAACCTCTGGGTCAGTATGATCTCGTCTTCCTATTCCCATATTCCTTTCCTTTCTTGTTTTTTTACTACAACATTACTGTTTTCTTTCATAATTACTCAAAGAAAAGTCCCGATGGTTTCTGCCCCGTAACCAAAGGTGGGATTAAATTTATACAATCTACACTAATATCATAAAGAGGAAAGATTTGTACTTTCGTGTGTCTTTTTGTAATGAATAAACTCAAAAACTCCTGCGCCGATTTAAAGAATTCTTTCACCATTAGAAAGCTACATTCACCCTGAGTAACATAGGCTATATTTTATCCCCGTACCCCCACGGAAACGGGAACCACGCGGGTGAAACTGCGTGAAGTCCGCCAGTATGAGATATACTGAGAGAATGTCTCTTGCATCTTTGTGTTTTAGCGATTTTATATTATAACTCAGATATTTTGTGGCTTTATGGCAAATTGCTTCTCGAAAGAAAGATGTTTAAATGATTGATAGCCCCGACAAGAGCAAAGCTTCTTCTTTCTCTATCTGGCTATATCTTCGTACAAACTCTGATGTTTTATATCTATACCAACACCGTAAAGCCGAAAAACTAGTTTGTATGAAAGTACCAATCTCTGGCTGGAATCACCAGTAGGTTATTTTTTTAAATATTTTTACGTTTTATTTATTAATTTAGAATGTCTTACTAAGTATATTTTGTACGTCGTTGTCGGCAAGACATAGCATTCATTTTATTAATTTAGACATCTGTACCTAGGTACTTATTGTTTAGGTATATACGTTCTACAATAAAATACTTGTCCAAGTAGGTTTTAAAGGACCTTTTTCACTGCTCTCATCATAAAGCAACTGAAGCGTTGTCTCCTTCAAGAGAGATCAAGCTTTTCAGGAGCTGGCAATAAGTTAGCCATTTTCGGAGTGTAACTAATTCGTCTCAATATCTACATACGTCAGCTAATATCAGAAGGCATTTGCTGCCTTATACACTATCACGTACGATTTATATTTGCATATAGGTTCGTACTACCTAACACACACGATCACGTACGATTTACAATTTCATGTAGGTTTGTACTACCTGACAATCATTATAGTTAGTACCGCACTAAAATGTATGACACTATTGTTAAAATATATTTTAGTATGCTTTACATTTACTCAACACTTGACGTTGACAGGTGACAGATGACAAGTTTGACGTCTCCGGTTCCCTGCTCTATGGACCTTGTCTTGTTTTTGTGTCCATCGTTGCTACTTTAATGTTTTGTCGTCGTCTAATATTTTTTATTGTAATCTGATATAATCGTTCATAAAAGACATTAAATGTATGTGAGATATTTTGACAAATATAACGCCAATACATTTGCAAACAACACTGCTTTTATTTTTGGATCTGCCTGATGCTCTACGCACAGCCACGCCGCCTCATCTTCCCCACAACTATTAAGTTTACTAAATCACTAATGGATACCCAATGCTCCCAATTCAATGGTTGCCCAATACGTCCAATTGAATGGATGCCCAATTCGTCCAATTAAATGGATGTCCAATTCGTCCAATTTAATGGATGTCCAATTCGTCCAATTTAATGGATACCCGATGCTTCCAATTCAATGGTTGCCCAATACGTCCAATTGAATGGATGCCCGTAGCCTACCACGCGAAAACAGTGTGTGGTAAGTGTTACACGTCTTTTGAAGTATTGGTTCTAGGACGGTTTCCTCTTCCACCAGCTCTTCACATGGGGCTAACGCCCATCCGACCTCCACCACTCAGCCTGCAGTAGGCAACACGACTCCACCTGTTAAGGCTGGTTGTCAGACCTTTTTGGCCACTGATTACCTGCAACGACTATCAAAGATCTACAAATTACAGCCGGGACCAACAGCTCAACGCGCCCTCCGAGGCACGGACCAACATAAGCAAGCACGGCTCAACCTAAAGATCGACGGAGCGACTGTTATTATTTAGCCAAATATACTTAAATAAAATAGGTACAACTAACTGAGTGTTGTCACTACATGTACTATTGTTATGTTTGTTTTATATATTTTGCCTAAATTAAATCAGTTGTTTACAGCTTAAATTTTACTACCCAAATATTTAATACATAACTAAGGTCACATAGTATTTACTTGTTACTTTGTTACCTATGTACCCATAATTTATTTGTAGCATACCATCGATCTAATCGATTTAACATATGCCAATCAATAGTGAACTGTTACAAACTGGTATCTTTTAAAATTAATTTAGCATGTTCATTTTCACATTGTATAAGACAACAATTATTGTAACTGTACCTTACACACTGCTTGAAAGCTTCAATTCAGCCAATGCGTGTGATTTACTTTGCATTTTCCATATTTATCGCACATTAATATTATTTTTTCGCATAGTACCTACATCGCATGACTCAAGTACATCAAGTCTGCAATCCCCCAAGGAGTAGACGGTGGTGCGTATAGTAAATAGCACATCCACACCAGCCAGAAAAATACAATACTTTCAATTTAATGAAAGTCGATCTGAAAATACACCCAATTGAATGGGCTTCTAAATACTTTTCATTTAATAAAAGTTGACCTGAAAATACACTCAATTGAATGGGCGTCAAAATACTTTTGATTTAATAAAATTCAACTTAAAAATACACTCAATTTAATGGGCGTCAAAATACTTTTAATTTAATAAAAGTCATCATGAAAGTACACTCAATTTAATGAGCGTCAAAATACTTTTAATTTAATAAAAGTCAACTTGAACATACACTCAATTGAATGGGTGTCAAAATACTTTTAATTTAATAAAAGTCAACCTAAAAATACACTCAATTTAATGGGCGTCAAAATACTTTTAATTTAATAAAAGTCAACCTGAAAATACACTCAATTTAATGAGCGTCAAAATACTTTTAATTTAATAAAAGTCACTACGTACAGTGCAAGAAGTACCTACATACAGGTACTATACCTCTTATTTAAAAGAAGCCAAATATGTTCCAAATTCAATTTAATGGACTTCTTGTTGGGCTATAAAGAGAGGAGCCTGTGTCCCAGCAGTGGGAACATTAATAGGCTGATGATGATGATGATGATGATGAACTTCTTGTTTACACCACATAGGTTATGTACATACTTCCAATTTAATGGTAAGTAATCTAAATTAAAGTTTATTTACAACTGAATGACAATCCACAATTAATTTGTTCCTTGTAGGTACCTAAATATTCCAATTTAATGGAAATCTAAAATAAAAGTTTATTTTCAATTGAATAAACATCTAGAATTGACCCTAAATTTTCGTAGGTATGTATTTCCGATATTTAATGGAAATGTAACTTGGACTACAATAATAAAACTATGTCAAAATAATTCCTTCTTTTGTTTACTGAGCCACACTAGTACATGCCGTTCGATAAAACATAGTTAGTTAAATAATATTAAATAGTAATTGAATTTGAAGTTTGAAAAACCCACTCTTCCCAAGAATCAAAACCAGGACCCCACTCCACCAGCCATGATTGTAACTAATGAACGAGTCCTCTGTCCTAGTCTCATCATTCTCCTTCCGTTATTTTTTTTTTTTTTTTTTTTGTAACCGTATTACACCAATTTTTGAAAAGTGTCTCAATTAGATTCTATAGTGCTATTTTATGAACTGAAACTAACGTTTCCCGATTGCTTTTTGTTTATGCTATCTCAATAATATTTTTTTTTTTTTTTAGAGTAAAGTACCATAATAACCATTATCAAGTAGATTTTAAAATTAAATTTATATTGTACTTGTATTTCAACTACACCAAATAAATTCAATTAGGTACATCACTCAGCTTATTTTACAGCAAATGTCTGTAATTTCATTATTGGATAAAACTGTTTGAGGTAAATTATTAAATAATAATCATTCCAATAAAAAGAATCAGAAGGTCATCAATAATTCACATAGCTAAAGTTATTACAAGTCACTAACGGAGTTTAGCACTTATTTTTTTAAAAGTAAATATGACTTTTTGAACGGTCTTGTTAAAACGGTATGCTATGACCGAGAAGTAAAACTCAAAACCTTTTAAAATGGTAATTCTTTTAAGTTGGCTATTTGGTGTTGTTGGTTCTTGGTCGTTTAGTTGGTTGTTTTTAGGTAAGTATGGCTAATAAATTAAGTCCAATAATAACTATAAGATTGTGACCTTTTGTAATATCTTGGATGAAATCTATTATCGAGTATAAATGTTCAATGCGATAGTTATCCCTCTTTACACAGAACTGGTCTCACAATTTAGTAAATTATGATAGCATTAAGACTAAAAACCACATTGAAATAGAATTGTACTCACCCCATGTTGAAATCCGGGTGCATACACCTACACTAGTTTTACACTTTAATCCCAATAAAATCACTAATTCACTCGCAACACTTTTCCACAACCGGAAATATCTTTACTTTAGCACCGATAATTTTGCGTCTCCCGCACGATTCTCGACGACTTTGACGTTATGTTTAAAATCCGAATAGACCGTTGCGAAACTATTGTGATATTTTTTACATGAAAAAATGCACTATCCCTGACGGATCTGACGCAGAATGTCTCATTCGCAAAATGTCATCGTGAAAACATGTCCTATTCGCGAAACGTCCTACCAACAGCGAAATACTGCAACTCTGAGATTCGAAAACTAATTTACTTCAACATTTAGAAGTAGGTATTTGTAAAATACGCTTGTAATAATGATAATGTTTAGTATAAAACTAACAAAATTAATGTAACAGATTGTAATAAGTAATTAGAATCAATATTTTGTAACTTATTCTATTCTATTCTATTTTTATTTAATGGCAAGTAAAGCCGATGTCGACTATTCTGCCAATGTCGAGTGAGTTGAAAAAGCAAGTGTGCATGACAAAAAAAAAAAAAAAAAAATATAATGACGGACTGATCTGAGATCGCAGGTTAAATTTTTTGATACCACGTGGATCTTGTCTGGTTAGTACGGGACTGAAACAAACAAAAAATAGAAATAAATATTATAATAAAATTGTTAAAACATAAAATAAACGCATACCACACCCACACAGGCAGATTCATAATTTTATGTTATTGTGACGGATGAAGGTCATCAGCCTACAAGCAGTTCAGGGGAGGAATATGTTAGCAAGGAAGAGAAATTAGTCGGAAGAGGGATTTTAAATTTAGGGAGACGGCTATACAGGTCTAGAGGAGGGATGTTGTTTGAACATTCGAAGAAGATGTGATCCAGAGTGCCCTCTTCTAACCCGCACTCGCAAAGAGAGGAGTCCCGAATCCGGATTTTTTGCAAGAAAACAGGAGTACAACAAAAACCTAGACGAATACGACATAATACGGATATGACAGGTTTGGAGACTTTCTTGTAGCTATAGAACCAAGGTTTTGGCTTTATAGTTGGTTGAACCGCGTAATAAAACTTGCCTTTTTTCCTTCCAGTATTATCCCATTGTTCCTGCCATGACGATTAGAGTTTAGTTCGTGGAAGATTCAATAAGTCATACCCCTGGAGACGATTGTGGGAAAGATCAGCTACTGTCGATGAGCAAGCATCTTTGGCCAAAGTATCAACGCACTCATTGCCCTTAATGCCACAATGACTAGGTATCCAAACTAGCTGAACCTCTTTTTGATTGACAGCACAAGATAATAAGGACGCTTTAACTTTTAAGACCAGAGAGCTGTGCAATTTACTTTTAAAAGGATTTTGTGTTAAGGCTTGCAGACAACTAAGAGAGTCTGTGAAGATTACGGCTTTGTGTATGTTATGGTGTGACTCTATAAAAAGACAAGCTTCCAATATAGCCACACACTCGCCAGTGAATACTGAAGACTCCTTAGGGCACTTAAACTGCAAAATTATCCTAGAGCTCTGGTAATAGACCGCAGCTCCAGTGTGGTTAAGGTCTGTTAATTTCGAGGCATCCGTAAAAAATAATTGGAAACCATTCCATCGCTCGCCCACCACCGCATTGAA
This sequence comes from Xestia xanthographa, assembly GCA_905147715.2. Classification (NCBI taxonomy): domain Eukaryota; kingdom Metazoa; phylum Arthropoda; class Insecta; order Lepidoptera; family Noctuidae; genus Xestia; species Xestia xanthographa. Next base: position 8,160,779 of record LR990646.1, read on the forward strand.
TGCCAAGTTTGCTGACGGGGATTTTTTGGATATACCAATGTTAAAGTCAATTTTTGGAACATAAGTTAAAACTTCATACGCAAAATTAAAAAGGGGCAATCTGGGGAACTGAACAATTGGGCATTCTAAATTTAAAATTTGTCGAAAAGATTTCAGAATTAAGGGCGTTTCTTTATTTTTCCAGTAGTTGGAACTTCCGCATATGGCATCTAACTCGTACAATTTTTCTATAAGGGGATGCGAAGTTCTACATATAAGTCTAGACAGAAAACGGGAGGCCAGATATTGACGTCTTAGGGCCAGAGGAGGTTCAGCACACTCGACCTGCAATGCGTTAATGGGGGAGGATTTCATACAACCTGAGATGATCCGAAGGCACTTAGACTGAACCCTATCCAGCCCAGCCAGGGCACCTTTGTTGCACGGGGTCAGGAGATACGTTCCATAGTCCAAAACACTACGAACTAAGGCATTGTAGACCAATTTCATGGTGTAGGGGTGAGCACCCCACCAAACACCCGCAAGAACTTTTAAAATTGAGATGGTTCTTTCACATCTTTGAATGAGGAAATTTATATGATGTTTGCCACTTAACTTTGTATCCAAAATGACGCCTAAAAATTTTACTTTACTGACTATTGGAATGTTTTGGTCTAAAATGTTAATTGCAACATGAGGAGTGCGTCTTTTACGTGAGAAGATTACTGCCGAACTTTTTGGCGCAGATAGAGACAGGCCATGGCTTAAAAGCCACTGATTCAAAGAATCCAGAGAGAGGCACAAGGATGACGCAGCATCGACAATAGAAGAATCTGTCACGTACAGTGCAATGTCGTCGGCGTATTGTAAGATCTGACAATTGTTGTTTAGGCAGGACCCAATATCAGCCGTATACAGGTTGTACAGAAGGGGACTGAGGGGAGAACCCTGTGGGAGTCCCCTCCATATAAGCCTCTCATCGAACTCCACTCCCTGGACTCTCAGGACCAGTGAGCGGGACATCAGTAGCTCACATATACATCGTACCATCTTAGCCGGTAGACTCAGCTGTTGCAGTTTTTGCCTGAGTTCTGGAAGAAGTACACTGTCATACGCAGAAGAAATGTCCAGGAAGGTAGCTACAACAGATTGATTTTTGGAGAAAGCTAAGCGGATATCCGCAACCAAAATACCAACACTGTCCATAGTACCAAGTCCTTTTCTAAAACCAAATTGGTAATTCGGCAGTAAGTCTCTCGACTCAACAATCCACTCGAGACGGTTTTTGATAAGATGCTCCAGTAATTTCGCTAAGACTGAAGACAAAGCGATTGGCCTAAGGCCATTCGGATCATCTGCATGTTTCCCTGGTTTCAATAGCGGGATAATAATTTGTAATTTCCATTGATCTGGAACCCAACCATTAATATAACAGAAATTTATAATATTCAAAAAGTAGATTTTTGCCTTTTCGCCTGAATGAGTTATAAAAGAATATGGCACGCCATCAATACCAGGAGCAGTGTCCCGTACATGTTTTAGTACCACTTTCAATTCCTCCAAAGTAAATGGCGCATCGAAAGGGTCCTCTGGTACATTTTGAAGGGTTAGGTTGACGCATTCAGAAAAAAGCGGGACGTATGGTGGAGCAATTTTATCAAAAAAAAGTTCAGCTGTTTCCCTACTGATTGGAGAAGTAACTGATAGGGAGCACCCACGTCTAAACCTATTGATACTTTTCCAAACTGCCGACACAGGTGTAGAGGGAGACAAAGAGGTGCAGAATGTAACCCAACCCGCACGTTTCTTCTTGCGAAGGTGACGTTTGGTTCTGGCATTAATCTGACAGTATGCCAACAGATTTACGGTGCTCATATCTGCATTATAACACTCCTCGGCCTCGTTCCTGTCCCTGATTGCCGAAGTGCACTCTGGGTCGGGGGTGAGGGGATTTTATTACGGGCACTGTTTTTCAACGGAAAGCAGGAATCAGCACTGGAGGTGATGGCATTAACAAAACCGTCATAGCAGCTCTTGGCATGGTGGTGATCAGGAGGATCACATAAACTTGAATTTAAATTTGGCAGAACATCAGTTTTATCCTCCAATAATGATACAAATTTTGTCCAATCTGGTTTGGACAAGTTATATTTCAGAAGTGGAGGAGAACTTTTCTCTAAATAAGTCTTATTAACCAAAGATATTACAATAGGGTAGTGGTCACTACCATGCGACAAGGATGTACACTCCCAATGGGTCGAAGCTGCTACCTCAACTGAACAAAATGTTAAATCAACACAACTCTTTTGTTGTCCAGGAAGGGATCTGCGTGTCGGGCAACCATTATTAAGGATACAGAGATCCAGATCATCCAAAATCTCAACCAAAGACACACCAAAGGCATCACAGCGTTCAGACCCCCATCTATAGTGGTGGCAGTTAAAGTCACCCATGACTAAAATTGGTCCTTGAGTGTTTGAAAGAATGTTTTTTAAGACATCCAAAAATTCAGGCCGAGGGTGAGCAATGTATATTGAGAACACTGTAATGCCTTCCACCCTTCCTGCCACAATACTCATATCTCCTGTGAGTGAAGGCAAAGGGAGAGACAAAAGAGGGACCCGATTATTAACGAGGAGAGCTGAGCCTCCATAGCCATCGGATCTGTCACATCTGAGGATGTTGAAATGTGGCATGCGGAAGCTAAGACTTGGGGTGAGCCAAGTCTCAGCTATAGAACAAGCTAGAGGCTTGTATTTATTTAACCACTTCGCAGCTAAGCGCGCGGATTTGCAAATACCGTAACCGCTCACATGCAAAAATTTTTGCAAGTTTTCAAAACATTTTCTGCCCGATCCGATAAAAACACCTGTAGCTCAAAAACTACAAGTCCTAGAGCAATTTCAAAAATACTGTTGTCAAGCTGATTAGATAAGAAATCTACTTATCTAGAAATCAAAATGAAATACTTTAATTATATACTCCAAGTCATAATGTATAGCAAAAAATAGTTACAAAAACTGATATTTCGCTAGAAATATCAGTTTTCTCTTAGTTTTTTATCCATTTTAACATTAAAGAAATAAACTAGACTATATTTCCTTTCCAACAAGACCACAATCTCATTTATAGCTCAATAGCATCATATCTAAATATACTTATGAAACTAGATACTCACTGTTTGTTTACATCTGGGAACTAATTTTTGCCAGCCGGTGTTGGATGAAAAAACACACAAACCCACATGTTTTTTGGTGTAGATAGTTGAACAATCTAATCACCTCACTAATTAAGCACTGTTTTTCCCATTTCACGCACGTTTTAGTCACTAAATCACGTATTTCTTCACACAACACAATCACTATAGGTACATATAATAACTACTTTTTCACGGGCGAAATATTGCAACTTCGAGATTCCAAAACGAATTTACGTTGACAAAATAATGAAGCACGGTTCACAAGGATAATTTTGATATATAATAGTATCAGCTACCATTAAAAATACCAGAGTTATCACGACATTTGCTGCGCAGGTAAATTCGAGTGTTCACCGTCTGTCAAATGAAAGTTTTTTTTTTTTTTCGGCAAGTTGTCTATGGAGTAGTGTTGCGATGTTCGATTTTATTATTGAGGAATTTAGTAACGAATTGAACACAGAGGTATAAGCTCTAGAGGAGACAGTTTTAGACGGTTTTTAATGCAGTTTTTTGGGAGGCGGGTGCGCGTAGTACAAGTGTGACAGATAGCTATCAATTGTAGGACAGCGATGCACATGTGTGACAGATAGCTGCGGAGAGGGAGGAATATGAGGTCGTGCTTTTTATGCCACACGCTCCTCACATTCCACTGAAGGAATACTAGGCGGGACGCCATTTTTAATTAATAAAAGTAGAGAGATAAGTTGGTCGGCAACGTTGGACGGTGATTGGGAATTGGGAGAAGAATGGAAAATAACGGTAGGTAGGAGTTTAGTAAGGAGGTCAATAATAGTACCGGTATTGTCTGAGACATGATTGTTATTAAGAGCACAGCCATTGGGCTGTGAGGGTTGGGGAGAACTAACTATCTGCTGATGAGCATTTTTATCATATGATGGGGAAAGGGGGGCATGGGTCCTGGGCTTAAGTGCCACAGTTTTGCGATAGGACTGGGAAACAGGAGTTTTGGCGATGTTGGCGTAATTGCGGGAAACTGTTGGGATGATTTTACATGCCTCAGCATAGGGAATGGTTTTCTCTGCCATGACGGTCTTAATAGCCTTTTGCCTGCCATACTCAGGGCATGACTGGCTATCAGCGAAGTGATTGCCTGAACAAAGCACACAGAAGGCCTCGGCAACCGTAATGTTGCAGCCATCACCTGGGTGGTCGTGTCCACACTTATTACAGCGTGGTTTAGACCTACATAAGTTTGCTACATGACCAAATCTACAACACTTGCGACATTGTATAGTTGGGTAAATGTACTGTTTGACCGGGAGGGACGTATAGCAGCAGAATATCCTAGGCGGTAGTACCTGTCCATCAAAGGTCAGAACACATGTTTCGGTGGGCTTCCACTCATTAACCCCGTCTCTTTGTGTTTTCCTGTTAATGCGTCTTACTTTCAATATTTGACCGCAACCTAAGGGCACAGACAAATAAGTCATGGCCTCTTCTTCAGTAAGTTCTGAGGGAACTCCAGTAACAACACCCATCCTTGTGATATTGAAAGAAGGGATTGATGCAGTATAGCTATACTTGGTCAACAAACTGTTGATTAAGAAAGAGTTAGCATCCTGAGGGGAAGCAAACTCCACCGAAACACGGTTTCTGCCGACTCTATTGACTCCACCACGAACAATGTTGGCAATGTTGTTGTTCATGAGGAACTTTCCGAAATTAACGGGGTGAAGGGTGGTGCCTGCATTTGGTTGGGACTCAATGCGTGATACGTGGACAATATAAGGAGCCTTGTCCATTGCCGAGTATTTAATACGCCCAATTTGGCTTCTTTGTTGCTTGCTTGGGAGGGACGGAGACGAGACTTCCTCGTCAACAGGACGCTTACGTGGGTTTTGTTGAGGTTGAAAAACCTGTGGCACATCCATCGCTGTAGCACTGCATACAACATCCGCGAATTGCGATAGTGGGTTGAGTGGACTCTGTTCAAAACATGTAGGACGAATATCAGGTGGGTCCGGATCAGGGGGCTTATTTCTCTCCATCTTGGAGAAGAAGAGACTTAAAACTAAACAATCACAATACAAACCTGTTTACGAACACAAGGACAACACAAATACACAACGACAAGTCACTAAAATACCGAAAAACTCTTAAAAACAGCAAAAAATTCTAAACACACGTGCTATCCAACAAACACCGTGGCCGAATCCCATTGTAACTTATTAATTTGTTTTAAATTTTGCATTGCCCTTATAGGGTGCATGTCTTACACTGCATTACACATGATAGAAAACAAATAATTAATTTACCTGAATTATGTATCAAATAGAGTCCGGTATCTTTACCTTTACTACCGACTTTTTTTTTTTTGAAAATTTCCACGAAGTATTATTATTTGAATTTCTGACCTTTATCCTCGTCGCCACTTGTAGTGTTCACTATCACTACTTAATCAGTTTCACTGGCTCACTACTACACGCAGGCAAGGGCTCAAGCGTACGTCCTACTCTCACGGCGTCTGTCGTTAGACTAACCGATTGACAGCGATCCCCTCCCTCGTGTACATGAGACAATGTATTATATCTATTGAATAGATACAAACACTACAATTAGTACATATGGAATGTACATTTTCAATCCTTACAAACTTTTTAAACATCGGATTTTCGTTAAACCAATTTACTATTGGCGAATGTCCATGGTCCAATTTAATGTTACCCGTTAAGTCTGCGCAATCTCCGTTTGTATAGAAAGCAGCTTTACATCCTTTACTTGAATGCGTAGAACATGCCCATCTTGTCTTATTATTGTAAGTCCTTTGGCGATGAAAGGAATATCCTGCTACTAGGAGCAGCTTATTGCCTCGCCTCGAATAGGCAAAACTTGCAGCAAAGCCTGTAAAAAAATAGAAAACATTCGTTATACACGTCCATAGGTCCAGGTAACTTCTCCTTCTTATCGTATCGATATACTTCTAAATTAGATAGTTTGGGCCCAGTAGGTGGCCACGTTTATTGTAGTTGTAGCGGCAGAAGCGCTATTCAGGTCGTCAGGAGGAACGGACACCTGGGACTCTCCAGCAGATGGGGCATAGTTTGGTCTGGAGCGCCGCACTCGCACTTGGTGTTGGAGGAACCAATATGACCCCAGGTACCTGAAGAGGTCAAACTAAACTGAAAAAGGTATAATCCGTTTTTTTTAATAAAAAATAAATAAATTATCCTTTGTCATTTATGTATTAACAGTGTGCTTGAAAACTTTTCTGAAAATCTTGCGGACAATTTGTAGGTTTCTCCTCCACCCAATTGACTTTCGGTGCATGATTATGTTCTAACTTGCTGGAAATAATTTCATCAAATAGTGTGTAGACAACTGCTCTGCATCCGTGTCGTTGATGAGTAGAATACGGCCATGTTGTTTTCTTACTGAAAGAAGTCCGATGACGGTAGAAAGAGCAGCCTGATATCAGGATTAGTTTATTTCCCCGCTTTGAGTAGACGTATTCTGCAATGCCTGTAACAAAAAGTATATCTGCCATTCTTTAGGTAAGCGAGGAAAACCTGCACTACACATTTTAAGCATCAACGTCACGCGAAAACTTTTCGTGACTAGGCACAGGATAAAACTTTCCTATGACATTTACCACACGCACAGTATGAAAGAGGTGTTTGGTGATTAAGCATTACAAAAGACTTTAATTTTGTAAGATAAAAATCAAACATCATGCGATTTATTTATCTGTATCCTAAAGTAAATGAGGTAAGCCTATCCAATCCGACATAATAAACAACTTTCCCAAAGAAACTCATATCCGATCCTTGAAACAAAAAATCAAATTCCCAGACAACAGTAGACAGACTATTTCGATGCTACTATTTCGACCGAAGAGGGCAGAAAATGATACAAAAAATCTCTAAAATAAGAAACATTTATTAAATGATTATAAAATTACAGGCTTAACATTATATAATGTCAATGATACGACTTTTAACTAAGGCTGGTTTTCAAAACTGAATGAGCAAAATTATTTAATTCAAATTAAAACAAATATAATTTAGTAAATAACTGCTTAGTACTAAAATAATGATTATTTAATGTGTGTGAGTGCAAGTGACAGAAATGTATTGGTTTGACATAAGCTACCGAAAAGCTCATGTCGATTCTGTCGAACATGTCGAACTTGTGTGTGATGTTGAACAAACGTGAAACGCTTTTAAAGCGATTGTCACTTCTGTAGGTAACAAGGCTATGTAATCATAGGGAGAAATCCACTGCTGGTTAAAAGAGCCCCGTTTTTATAATACAATAAAAATAATACTTGTATTGTGATTATAAACTACAAAAGGCCAATACTAAATTAAGCAAAAGGGATCGATTATATTAATATTCCTAACTACAACATTACTAGGGGCGTTGACTTTATTAATAAAAAATGATACAAATACACACACCAATATTGTAAGTGTTTATTACCACTTACAGTCACATAGTCAAATTTTTAAAATACACTAAATTAACACAGGATGTAATTTGTTTGGTTCTAAGATTTAATATGTTTTTTTAGCAAAAATAGCATGCATACAAATATTAGTAAAAAAATCTTACGAGCCGTTGACGACATTTATTTTGTACGTCAGTCATCCAAAATGTAATCAAATGTAATATTGTATTACATTAAATCATGCGTTTTTCGTTTATTGACTTCCAAAAGAAACCGATAGTACAATAGCGAGGGGAGCGGGATTAGGGCGAGGGGAGCGGAGTTAGGGTGGTGGGGGCCCGTAAGAGCGTCCAATTTAAATATTTCTATTTTTGAAAAGTCACGGGCTGAATTTCAGTGTAGAGCGAAAGGAGCGTCTGCGCAGAGAACTTGCTCAATATCATTGTAAAATAGACTTTATTTTCATTGATTACAGTGCAAGACCGAGGGCACCCAGGCATGCATTAATGATTGTGTGATTCCACACTCAATTTTTTTGACATTAAATTCAATGTCCGCTCTACTTTTTCCAGTTCATCTGAGGTTCATGGTTGTGTACATTCATCACTTTCAGTATACAGTCGTCATATGTAAAGAGGCCAGCTTTGCATAAAGTTTTCTGCACACACCGCCATCTTGCCTTGCCATTAGGGCAAGTCACTTGTCGTTGAAATGGGTATCCTGATAGTAATATCATTTTAGCTCCTCGCTTCGAGTACACAAAGGTCACCGGGGCGCCAACTGGAAAACAAAACTCGTAAGCTTGTATTTATTCTACAGGGTCAAATAATGTTAGCTGGTGATACTTTTTATCTAATGTAAGTTATCGGGAAGAGAGTTTCTTGTAACCTGAGTTGAGTCAATTTCAACAACTCGATTTTTTACCTAATTTCCATGGACATTTTCATTTTCAGGTTTTTTGAAAAACTTTAATAATAAAGCGCAACATATCCAAATTATATATACATTTTCTGAAAGGGGATATTATAATTAAATTACTTAGAGTTATTTGGCCCACAGAAATTGGCGAGCCACATAAATTTTATTATTACCACTGAAATTGTATTGGTGACACAGAAATTCTGCCTTTGCACCGAAATTGTGAGTTATTATATATATACATTGTTTTTTAATAATATGTTATGAAAGACAAGGTTTAATGAAAAAACTGATATAATACGAATATCGTCGTTAATATATATATATATTATCGTCGTAATTGGGGGGGGGTCTGTATTTATGCTTTCGCGGTTGCACAACGACATGCTTTGCTTTGGCTTTGCTTGGTAGTATAGATGCAGGCCTACCCTACTGCCTCCCTCAGAGGCGGTAGGGTGGCGGGGTCTTGAGGGGGAGCGCTACGGTCGTGTAGATCCTCAAGGCAAGTCTGGGGGATTCACCTTCACGAGGTTGCCACCCTGTTCTTGGTCTGATTCCATAAGAAACAGACGCAACAAAAACCCCCAGGCGCTTTATCTCGCACTTTCCCGAAAGCCAAAATCCCAGGCCTAGGGTAATCCCACACCCCACTCCTATGATCCTACGCCCAGTCCTTCCCTCCTTTTCCTCTTTCTCCCTTCGGTCCTTGAGGACGGGTAACCTCAACTCCAAAAAAGCCCACAAACCCCAAATCATGCAGAGTGGAAAAAGTCAAATTCCCCAGGTGGGTCCCGGCAACGGGGAATCCCACACCGACTCGTCGGTCTGCCCCCACCGTAATCTGGGGGGGGGGCACCAATCTGCCTTCTAGCGCCGCGCCTTCTGCGCGGCTGGCTGCTTTAGCGCCGACATCTCTGGCTGCGGCTCACGCGCCACAAGACTCAACAAGGGCTGCGCCTTCTGCGCCTAACGACTCTAACACGACTGCGACTTCCGCGACAAATACTCTGACGACTGTTACACCTTCCACGAGGGCCTGGCAACAGAGCATCGTTCGGAACAGTGTAACGAACAATCCTGACAACGACAGTGACAAAGCTCGACTCTCCAGCCTTAGCAGCGAACTCCGCGCGCTGGCACTTCAGCGCGAGAAGATCGAGGCAAGGTTGAAAGACATAAACTCTCTCGGGACGGGAAAGGAAGCGGAATCTGCTGGTTCTGGTTTCATCTCTGTGGACGAAGTACGTATGCTGAAAACAAAGCGCGGAAAGATCCGGAACAGAGAGAGAGAACTCAACAACCGTTTGCGCAAGATCCGCGAAGGCAATAGCCTGCGCGAAGCACAAGCGGTTAGTTGTAAGGGAGTACGCGACCGGCTACAGACACGCGAAGGGGAAACCCTGCGCGAACAGCAGTCGGACGCGGAAACGAGCGGGCAAGGAACAGCACGCGAAGGGGAAACCCAGAGCGCAAAGCTCCTGCCCGCACCAGGACCATCCGGAGGAAACGACCGGAACCGCAACGAGATGACTGTAGACCGACCCCGAACTAGACAGAAGCGAGGCAAGCGGGCTGGGTTCCTGCGCCGGCTGTCCCTGGCACAAAACGCTGTGCCAAGCCCCTCAGAACCGCAACCCGGTCCAAGTGGCCAGGGAGCGGCGAAGAGGGAGCGCCCGGACGACACGGCTTCGCCGAGTACGCTCCAGGGGGACGCCAAGCGTGTTAGAACCCAGCCTGCTCAAGGGGAGCAGAGAACCTACGCGCGGGCCACAAAGGATATCCCTGCGCGACTCGCCGTAGCGATCTGCCTCTCGCCTTCAACTCGAGACATGACGACTGACGAGGGAGAGCACATCAAGCTCAGCCTTGAAGACCTGATAGTGGACACGTGTCGAACTGACCCCACCAAAGTCCCAGCCTTCCGCGGTTACCCAAGGGTAGCGGATGGCACGGTGCACATGTGGTGCGAAGACGACAACGCCCTGACTTGGCTGACCCAGAACGTGCCTAAGATAAGACTGCCGAACACCGACTTGACACTGACAGTCATGAGACAATCCGACGTACCAACCCGGGTTCGAGCAGCGCTCTTCGTACCCAGGTACAATGGGGAAATAGAGCTGCTGCAGACGATTTTGACCTGCCAGAACCCCTGGTACGCCATCGGTAGATGGTCCCTGTACAGGGCGACATCGGTCGGTGGGGATAACTACGGGACTTATCTGACCCTGGGTATCCCACCGGACGAGGCCGAAAAGGTCTTGGGGAGGGAGCGACGGATATCGTACCTACTTGGGTCGATATACGTGCGCTTTTTCCCCAAAACCCATCCCTCCGACACCCAGACTGACAACGACACCGAACAGACGAAACCGGCACCGACTGAACATGATCTGACGATGACGCAACTGGAGGAGGAGATGGCCAGAACAGCGATGGCTGATGCTGACGCTGTGAGGATGCCATCCTCACCACCAGGGTGGACGGAGCAGCTGCTCTCATCGTCACCGGCACCCATTGAAGACCAGCACGGGCTGGAGGACAGGGGGGAATCATCCGATGGATCCATCTCCCCCTAATTCCACCCACCTGCCTCCCACATCCCGTCCCCTAAACATCATCCAGACCAACCTCCAGCATAGCCAGACGGCTACTGCTTGTCTGCGCAGGGCACTGGAGATGGAACCCCGAACCATTGCACTCATCCAAGAGCCTTGGATCCGTAATAACAGAATATGCGGCCTTGGTAACATTGGAGGTAAGCTGATCCTCGACACACAGGGCACAGATAAACCACGAACCTGTGCCTATATACCCAAAGATTTTCCCACCACCACACTCACGCAATTATGTTCCATAGATCTAACAGCCGTCAGGCTCAAAACCGACGGCGATGCACCTGATATCGTCCTGGCCTCGGTATACATGCCAGGCGAGGATGAAGACTGCCCACCAAAAGAAATGGCCGACCTGGTAAAGTATTGTGAAGACGCCAACCTGGACCTGGTCATCTGCACGGACTCGAACGCCCATCACCCGCTTTGGGGTTGCAATAAAGCCAACAATAGAGGTGAGGTACTATGCACATATTTGTTCTCCACTAACCTTAACATCGCAAACCGCGGCTCGGAACCCACTTGGGTCACATCCCGCGGACAAACGATCATTGATCTAACGCTGGCTTCGGAATGCGCGGCAAAACTTATCTCTGACTGGCACGTATCCAACGAGCCTTCCTGCTCTGACCATAGAAGGATTCGCTTCTCATTAGTAGCTAATTTTAAAAAACCAGATCCTAGACGCAATCCACGCCGTACCAACGTACCCGGCTACAAACGACTGTTGGCCTCCCTATTAGCGCAGCACCAAACGCCCAGTATTCTAACAGACCCCAAACAACTTGAAGAAACAGTGACAAAACTCTCAGAATTTATAATTGAGGCCTACCACGCCTGCTGCAAATTAAAAGATCCAAGCACCAAGAGCAAGGGTAACTCCTGGTGGAATGCGGAACTTAGTAAGCTCAGGCACACCATGCGCAAACAATTCAACAGAGCCAAAAATTCCAGACTACCAGAAGACTGGGACTCATACAAGAAAACACAATACACCTTCAAAAAACAAGTCAGGAATGCCAGCAGGGCTGCCTGGCGGAAATTCTGCGAAGAAATTGAATCGAACAGCGAAGCCGCGCGTGTGAGAAAGATCCTATCCACTGATCAGGACCGCACCCTCGGGTCGCTGGAAACCCCAGATAACTCTTACACCAAGTCGGACCACGAAACAAGTAAAGTCCTTTTGGAAACCCACTTCCCAGACTGCAATCTCTCTGAGGACAGAACCTGGGCAAGTGAGCCAACGCACACACCAAATGATCAAGACTGGGCCAGAGCCCGCACCATAGTAACCGCAGAGAGAATAAAATGGGCAATAAAGACTTTTAAACCATATAAATCCGCAGGCTTAGACGAAATTTTCCCCGCCCTGCTACAATGGGGAGTAGACATCCTAACGCCGTGGCTGACCGCCATCTACCGAGCCTGCATAGCACAAAAATACATACCCCTTGCATGGCGAGAGGTAAAAGTTATTTTCATCCCTAAACCAGGCAAACCAGATTACACACAACCTAAGGCGTACAGACCAATAAGCCTAACATCTTTCCTACTGAAAACCCTCGAGAGACTCTGTGATCGACACATTCGGGACGGACCTCTTCGGGAGCGACCACTCCACAGACAACAACACGCGTATTCCTTAGGAAAATCAACAGAATCTGCGCTGCACAGTGTGATCTCCAAGATCGAATGTGCAGTGGACCACAAAGGCTCCTCACTAGCCGTCTTCATTGACATAGAAGGCGCTTTTGACAAAACCGTCTTCCATAGCATCAACGCAGCCCTCGAGGAACACGGTGTGGACTCGACCCTGCGAGGATGGATCACAAATATGCTCCGACTAAGAGCCGTACAAGTTACGATAAACGACACCACCAGAGCAATAGTGGCGAAGGGCTGCCCCCAAGGCGGGGTCCTTTCGCCACTACTATGGAACCTCGTAGTAGACAGCCTCATCAAACGTCTCAATAGCAGAGGCTACTACACGGTGGGCTATGCCGATGATCTGACCATAATAATAAATGGCACACACGAAAACACACTATGCAACCTTATGCGCCAAGCCCTAAGGATAGTAGAAGACTGGTGCAAGGAATACAGACTAGCAGTGAACCCTACCAAAACCGAACTCGTCCTCTTCACAAAGAAAAGGAAGCTAGCAACGTTACAATTACCAAGCTTCTTTGGGACAACCCTAAGCCTATCGACTGAAACCAAATACCTGGGTATCTTTTTGGACAAGCAGCTGAACTGGGCAAAACACACCGAATACACCATCACAAAAGCCAGTATAGCCTTATGGCAATGTAAGAGACTCCTCGGGAGAAATTGGGGCATAAGCCCCAAAATCACCTACTGGCTATACACCACAGTTATCCGACCAATCATCACATACGGCTCTTTAGTTTGGTGGCCCAGGACCAACCTAAGCACGAACCAAAAGGATCTCGAGAAACTACAAAGGTTTGCCTGCGTAGCAATCACCGGCAGCATGAGAACTTCCCCCACTGCTGCCTTACAGGCGATGCTGGGGCTACCACCTCTACATCTCGTCGTAAGAGAGGAGGCGGCCATAGCGATTTTCAGACTCGAAGTATCTGGCACCCTAAGTAACGATTCCAGAATCAAACACACACGCATCAGAGCAGATGCTATCAAACAACAGCCCATGATGGCATCACCCAGCGACAGAATCCTGAAGACCCACTGCTTCCAAAAACACTACAACATAGAGCTCACAGCGGAGTTGTATGACTACTCAGGTACGAACGAGCTAAGAATCTACACTGATGGATCAAAAACCGACGACGGGACAGGTTTCGGGGTATTCTCCGACGACCTAAACATTAAAATAGCCAAACCCCTTGGAATACTCAACTCTGTTTAACAGGCAGAGTGTGTGGGTATCATCCAAGCGGCACACGCTATAGAGGCCAGAGAGGTTACGGATAGCAATATTCGAATAATATTCGACAGTGCCTCAGTCCTTCAATCCTTAAAGAGTACTCAGATAACGTCGAGACTGATACTAGAATGCCACAATGCCCTAGAACGAATCACGGTACTAAACCATAACACGGTAACACTACAATGGATCAAAGGTCACAGTGGATCACTTGGGAACGATGCGGCTGATGAGCTTGCCAGAAGAGGATCCAGCACAAAACCCTGCGGACCCGAGCCCATTGTGCCTATTCCCTTCAAGCAACTAAGAAGCTGGTTAAGGGAACACACTCGAATACAAGCGGAGAAATGGTGGACCTCGGCACCAGGGTGTAGGCAATCCAAGGAAGCCATGCCATCCCTTGACACAAAGCTGACCAGGCGCCTTCTGCGCCTGGACAGAGATAGCCTACGACTGGTGGCGGGGACCATCACTGGACACTGTTCACTAAATAAACACTTCCACACCCTAGGAATCACTGACAGTCCTCTATGCAGAGCGTGCATGGAGGCGGAGGAAACGGTGGCCCATGTGCTCCTTGAGTGCACTGGCGTTACCAAGATTCGCGAGGAGACCTTGGGTACACCAAGATCCCTTGCGGACGCCCTGAGAAGACCGGGAAGTTTGATCTGCTTCTGGAGGGAGGTGGGCTGGTTGGAGTAAACGGCCACCACGGCTCACGCACAATGGTCCACTTTAAGGACTAAGTGCGGAAACCAAAACCCCATGATAGATAGATAGATATCGTCGTAATTATGTAATGAACACCTGCATGTAACCCATGTATGCTATATAACCAACCACCAATACATTTTAATAAGCATTTCTAAAAATACAACGTCTCATAAATCAGTCTTAGAAAATTAGCAATCAAGGAACTGATTATGTTTTATACTTCTATGAAGAGGATGGGAAATCATCAAATGACTCCTCCCGCTCTGGGCGAAGCAGGAGGGACTTTCAGACTTTTACTGACTAAACCTCATTCATGTTCCTTCATCACCCTTTGTGTTCCGGGGCCACGGTATCTCTTTCGAACAGTCCCGCAAACCCAGCAGGCATCGGCTCTTGCGGACTCCTTCCTATTGCTGACTCTCTTTGAGGCGCGCGTGGAACACGAACTCGCCGTCGACACGGTCTGTTGTCATGAGACGGACAGACGGCGAGCGAGCCCATAGCCCACCGTCCACAAGCCCACCACGTGGGCCCCTGGCCACGACTGCATGTGCATGGACCGCACTACTCGCAGACGCGCAGAGCCTCCGGCAGGAGGCGTTTGCCCCCCCCCCCCAGGTTGGGCAGGAGCCGCCTGAAGGCAGCCCCGGTCCGTTCCAGTTTGGGGGCCAAACGTCGGAAGTGCTCCACGAAGTTCCACCGGCTGTCGAAGACGAGTCCTAGGTATTTCAAAGTCGATTCGACCACACGACGAAGGTAGGTCAGCACCCGGTGATACCGGAGTGCCTCCCTAATGCAGCTCCAGGGCATGGTGTTCAAGGAATTGGTGATATCGAGAGACACCGCCAAGACAACCCCACCCCGGGAAACCGCATTCCCCGTCGTGAGGGCTCTCACGCGCATGATAGCGTCCACCGTAGAGCGCCCCTTGCGGAAACCAAACTGGTGTTCCGCAAGATCCGGCCCCGACCCCGCAAGGTGCTCGGCGAGGCGGTTTGCAATTACTCTTTCAAAGAGCTTGCCTACCTCACCGAGCAGCACCACGGGCCGGTATGCGGACGGAGATTCCGCAGGGCGCCCCGGCTTCCGAATGAGGACCAGCTTTCCCATCTTCCAACTAAGCGGGAACTGGCCTCTCTCCAAGCATGCGCTTAGGAGCCCCTCTAGTTGGGGCCCGAGAGCCTCCGAGGCCAGGACCCTGGCTTTGCCAGGCAAGTCGTCGGGTCCCGGGGTGGTATTTTTGACACTGAAGCTACGTACCGACACTCTCAGGTCTACCCCAGTCACTTCCGGAGCGTTTTCGTCGTCGTCCTGTTGGTCCGCTTCCAGCATCCCAGGCGGCGGAGCCATAGGCGGGGGGGGGGGATGTTAACCTCGCGAAGAGAATAGAGTACTCACCATGTCCTCCACGAGCCCAGGCCGGAGACTCTGCGTCAGTAGGGGGGCCCAGGTGCGGAGTTTATCGCCCCCACGGATCTCTGTCGAGAGTCCCCAGCGTCTCTTCGCGGGTCAGATCCCTGGCCCATGAAGAGATGCTGGGGACTTGACATCTGCGCACGTCGCAGATGTCGGACATGGCCTCCTGGAACCACCCTGCCTCATTGTCAACGTCGGCAGGTCTGGCCGGTGATGTCACCCAGGCCTGAACGATCGAGGCTTCCAGGAGGAGCTCCCGGAGGGTGCAACCCTCAAAGTTCAGTTAATCCAATTGATGTTTTTTTTTTCAAAAAATAGTCATACAATTTTATTTTAATGTCGGGGGCTAAGGACCTAGTTCTGTCAAAGTAATTTCGGCATAACAAGTATTGATTCTTTTCAAAAATCTTCATTAACATTAATACAATAATTGATTGGTACAATTCCTGTGGAGTTGTGTAATTTCCGTGGGCCACGAGATGCCACGGAAACCACAGAAATTGCCCCACAGAAATTGGAAACGTGGTTATTTTTTTTTTTTTACAAGAAACTATCAAGGCTACGACTATTATTTTCTATAATATTAAATGTGTACCAAAGGCTACTTAGCATGCATAAAAGTGATACCTTTATTTCTTGCAAAAATCCTCTTAAAACCTGATCACCGAAATTGCAAAATTTCGTTCCGAGTAAACTGAAATACGTACTTACATTTTCGGCGGAAAGACCTGGTGATATATGGTGCACTACCATTCTTACTGCGCGTAAGCACACGACTGTCTCTTGCCGAGCAGGGATTTATTGTTCGTTTAAACTCATTGGTGGTAGCTCAGGACGGTGAAACAAAATGACCATAGAAATTAGTAATTTCGCTTGGACAAACCTACCGTTGACATGTACTCATTAACTATGAGTCTAAACATTCAAAACTAATTAACGTCTTGTAGGTCAATCATTACTTAACGCAATCAAAATACTTTTTCCTATATATGTTGGAGATTCCTGAGAGGTAAATGCTGTGTATGAAAGTGATTGTGGACAAGACACAGAAATTGATAATTCATCATTTACCAATTTTTTTCATAAAAAGTAATAGTCTTATAAATATAATTTAAGTGGCTTCATTTAGATTCATGTCACTTTAGTTCTGAGAAAAAAAATCGTTGCATTATCTGTAAAGCAGCACTGCGGTTTCAGCCTAGACGCGTAAATTTTTCGCCTGAGAAATTCACTCAGTGACAGGGTAACAACTAACAAGTTTATTCAAAATCAAAAATCAAAATCAATTATAGCTATATTAGAAGCAGTTTTCTTGTCACAGAGTTAGTTATGATTTCAGTGCCTAAAAAAATGTAGTATCTGAACAGTAAGGAGTAAGGATTAAAAAAAAAACAAAGTATAACAAGCAAAATACACAATAATATTTGTAAATTAAACATTGATTTATGTTTAACAACATTCTTACTACCTACATAAGCAGATCAATTTCACTCAAACGCGTACAAAATTTTGTAATTGCAGTATTTCTCGCTGAACCTAACGTCTTGCGTCGGTGTTGTAAACATCGTCACATCTGGTCTTAGAACGTCACATCGTCCAGGCCCTCTTTAATGGCTATTACTTTGCACATTAGTGCAAAAGAGATTTTGAAAGAAACGAAAAACGAAAGTATTACCTTTTTTTTTTAAGTTTACGCAAACGGCGTTATGGCCATGGGTAGTCAGCCCGAAAGTCTGACAACCAGTCTTACCAAGAGCTATTGTGTTGCCTAGTAACTATGTTGTAGAGATCAGATAGCCGGTCGTAATGTAAAGTACTGGTATTAAGCTGCAACCAATTAGACTAGAAGCTAACCCTTACATAGTTGGGAAAAGGCTATACAGATTGTGACGTGAATGCGATATTACTTATACGTGAACTTTTGGGGATGCATTCGAGACTTGTGAATATACTTCGAAGGATGCGTATGACTCTCGTTCACATTTATAACGTGGTCTTCGTAAGTATATACTGCAGCCTTGCAATTCTTGTTTCTGGAACAACGCCACCGAATCTTGGGTCCCATTGAAGTAGGGTAATATGTGTAGTGGTTGAATTTCAGCATACGCTTGCCTTTCATTGATACGACGAATAATGGTCCTATTTCGTCGTCTGTACCTGAGAGCAAAGTTGTATAGAAGTGTCTGAGTCTGACTGACATGTCTCACATGACTATGGATGAAATAGTCTCTAGTATGAAATACTGGGGCTCATCCTTTCCTTTTTTTTCTTATTTCTTTTTGTATTCAATTTTATTTTGTGTTTTATTGAAGGATGAGTGAACTAACCGTAGATTTCTAACATACAACTTAGCCGTAATTGTATTTCTATGTTAACAATATAACACTTTATTCCCTTGTTCACATGACAAAATCTAACGTCTGCTCTACACTTTAGCCTCAACTTAAAGCCAATTTTCGCTGAAAATGTGGACATTCCACTAATTCAAATCAATCATAACATTATTCTTGTTTTTGGATCTAGGCATCAAAAGCTATTACAATATACTTTCATAGACTTTGCATTCGGCGCATGATTGTGTTCGTCACTTATTTAAATAATATCTTCATCCACGGTGACGACGTAAGCTCATCCTCGCGATAAGTGTGAAGAACATCGCCATTGCCGCTTACTAGACATTGTAGGCCTGCCTAGTACGTGTACCTTCTGAACCGGATCAGGCGATTACCTTTCTGCGACTGAATGAATACCGCTGTGAATAATAATAATCCATTTATTTATATAATTCACTTTATGATATAAGTAAGCGTTGTAGAAAATTTGATAGGTCCTATAATGAAAATACAATTTCCCAAAAATGAACCAATAACTAGTTTTTTTAGTCGAACATTTCTAAAATTCTGGATAAAAGAAATAAACCAATATAGGTATAGGTAAAGAGCTATAAAGGTTTATACTTGGTTCACGACTATAACATTTGCTAAGTGAAAACAAAGTAATTGCGAGTAAACAAACTGAAATCGTCAATTTGATTTGATTGGTACTTAACTACAACTAATTGGCCTCAAATTTATCTATTGCTTGATCTACTAATGCATTGTATACAGGAAGCTTATTGGGCATCGCTTCCAAAGAGTTTCGTATTTCTAAAACGACTTTCAACAGAATTGACACAAGCTTTTCGGTAGCTTATGTCAGTCTAATAGATTTTTGACTTGAGAATGTCACTTAGAAGGCTTTGCACAGTGACGATAATATGTAACTACATAAATAAGGTACAAATCGGTTAAGATTTTTTCCATGGGATATACGGCTTTTCCAGTTTCTTACATAAGTGGGAGCAAGATTGTGTCCTTCGCGAATTCTTGTAATTAATTAATTTTCCGTAATGATGTCTGCTCAACATCCTCACAACAACAGCGCCACTGTCAAAGTACGTGTAACCGTAACGTGTTCCGTTGTATGAAACGCTTCCCTTTCCTCGATACTATAGCCGTACAGCCATTACGTTCAGCCATTCTAGCGTGATTGAGTATCATACATCCATCCATCCAAACTTTCGCATTTATAAATTAGTATACAGAATGAGAACAAAATAAAATAATAAAAAGATATTAGATTTATTTAAGACTTTTTTTAATTCTGATAAAAAGGTTTTTTAATTACTTACTACATTCCATAAGTGTAATTGAATAACTTTTTTAGTGAATATTTTTACTCAATATTTTCTATTACTTCTGATCTTGCAATTTTCATCGGTGGCCGAAACAGGATTTGATAGTAATCTTCTCCTTTTAACTAACAACCTTCGTATTACCAAAATAATTGAACATTTTCTTCAGAACCTGCGGAGGATGCTGATGTTGGCCATTGACAGCGATCACACGGTCATCCAAAGTGACGACATGAGCGTGACATCCCACTGGCGAATGAGTGGAGAAACGCCATCTTTTTCTCTTCGACTTTGAAGGCAGCGATGAGTAATTAAATCCGTTTATTTGGATCATCCGCCTGCCTCTCTGGGAAAATATAAATCGTGCTGAAAATAGAATAAGAAAAAGTTAGAATACAGCTAAGAGTAAAGATTGTTAATGCAAACGTATATTCATAACCTAATTAGTGAGTAGCTTATGCTCCTCCGCCGAACCGCCGGGAGGAATGTAAGCCGAGATGATGGTAATCGGCAGATGACCGGCCATAACCGGATTATTCTCTTGCCACGACGCGAATTGATGAATATTGCTAGAAAGAGTGGGATATAAATTGAACATGTTGTAGTAGGCTTCGGGGGTTTTTGGAGGAGCCGCGCCGCGTCCCTATTGAACGTCACGGGGGAGTACAACTCACTCCCCCGCGGACTTGAGGAGGCTCGCAGACGCAGGCTGGCACTAGCCGGAGATCGTCAAAGGTGCACCAGTTCCCATGATCCCTATACCCGATACTGGGTAATAAAATATCCCTTGGTAGGTAAGTCTTACCAATATAATTATGATAGTGCAAATCAGACCTTAAAATTACAGACCCTTCTCACTGAATGCTTGGCTCTCACAAAACAATATAATAATATATCAAAGCTGTTGTCATGAACCGTGGTATAAATAAATAAAACTTTTGAATAATTATCATTTTGAAATTACGTTACAGTTTTTATTTTTTCTGATTAAAATTAATTGCCATTTTGTTTGTTAAGCCTTTCCTTACAAGGTCTGAATGGTAAATACCTGTCTTTAGCACTCTCGACCCCTGTGTTCTTGACTACATTTTCTCCGTGCGAATGTAAGTTTTAACTGAAAATGAAACCTCAATCAGCCTTTACCTCCAAATCTAACACATTTATTATTTTAATAACCATTTGCCATAAGTAACTTTTAAATTATGAGAATTTTATTAAAATAAACAAATTTAAAATATTAATAATCTTATTTCATTGCAATTTTATCTATGCCTATCTTCAAATCACAATTCGGATTTAGCATTAATACCAATCTAAGATGCTGCATCCTCCTTAACATGGAAATATAACGTTTTAGAACTTTCGACAAGTTCATTCATGTTTCATGTTCCGGATGATGATTGTGTTTTGGCAGTGGACTGCACAATTCCCCATCAATCATGTAAACGACGCTATTGCAGCCTTTCTTATGGTTAGTACACCACTATCTTGTTTGTTCTCCTCCGTACTGAATGAGTCTCCTCACATGAACGTTGTACTTGAAGCCAGCCACTATCAATTTTGGTTTTCCTTTTCTATTTGCTTCGAATCTTGGTATATAGAAAGCTTTTCAGAAACAAAGAAATAGGGTTTTTTTTTAATGACGACAGGTAGCTGATTGGTTTAGTACTCGTCAAAAAGGAAGTTTCAATGTCTCCGTAAAGAGGTCAAGGGAGGGGTCACTGTTCCCCTGAAAAAGTATTTTAAATGCCCAAATAATGAGGAGAGAAAGAATACTATCAACGCAATGAAAACGCTTTCAATCAAAGCTTTTTTTGTTTGTACGAGTAAGTGAAAAAAACATTTGTGGTAGATTTGGGATAAATAATTAAAACCAATTAGTTTACAACAAAATATATTATATTCATTCCAGTTCCACAACATAATCAACCCTGTAACACGCCTCCTCTTTAAATGATGAGAAGTAAACCGTCATCCACCACGAGGGCCTAATACGGGATGGTAAACGTTACATGTTTTTTGAGCTAAATAATTTTTACAAAATAAAAAACATAACATTTTTTATTTTTTATAGGTGAAAAGTTCGGAAGCAACAATGATCTTTATTCAAGCAAAGATCAACTTTACATTTTTCGCACGATATAAATGTTTTACCTCTGCAGCCAGGATATTTACAACGTTGTCGTCTTCGATTCCAAACAGGATAATGCATAAATCCGTCAAATCTGAGATCAGGAGGTGGAATGTCCACCCTTTTATGACGCTTCTTACTCTTGGTATCAATTTCATCAAGCAAACTTGCCGGTCTACCTACTTTCTTGTTTATAGATATTTCAAATTCTTCTGCGTTAAGTGTCCCTTTTAGCTTTTCGAGGGTATGGCCTTGTTCGTCGACGTGGTCCGTCTCCACGAAGGAAAAGGTGTGTGTCACAACTGTAACATAACACATACACCAAGGTTAATCATTTTGTTTGTTTTTTTTTTGTGGATGAACTGAAATGGACTTGCTATTATTTCTTGCGATCTTCAATATATTCGGGAAATGTGGGTGTACATCTGTGTAAATCCACATCTCAGCCTACCCCTTGTGAGAAATTAAGCGTTTACATATGTATACAACCATGCATGCACAGCTATTAGAATATATAAATAATAACGAGGCATGGAATTATTTTATAATGGAAAATAGAAATGTAAGGGTGTAAATAAAGTACAATGTTTATCTTATGATTTTTTTTTTATTAAACAGAAAAGACTAGGTATACAACTTTTGTTCAAAATTATGTAATATTTTTTCAGAGAATAAGAAAAAAAGCAAGATACATTGTTTCTTAATTATGTCAAAAAAATCTTCGGCTCGACAACGTCACTAATGCAATGAATAGGTATTGTCAAAACTTTCGATTAAAAATTGTATGTTGACAACCAGTCAAACCTTGGTGATTTTTTTGAATTCAAAATAAGACATTGAGTTGAATCAAATCAGAAACCGGTTGTGAATGTGATACACAAATACCCCAGTTGATTGTCAACCGATTAAACACTCAAAATGATTACTTCTGTACGAGCATCGCCACATGATATTTATTGTTTTAGTTTTTACCTGAACTAGCAGTTGCTAAATTCACAGATTTATTTACATTCTCTGACTTGGCTATTACGCCCGCCACAAGTCACCTACTTTTTGTATTATATATTTTAATGTTTTACATAATAAACTGTCAATCATTTACGGACACAAAACAGTGATTTTATTCCCTGTACACATCCCGTGTGATTCGTCCATCTACATACAACATCTCAGTGTGCGGAGCTGCTGCCCGTACATTTTTGGTCCTTCGAGTCGGATCGCCACTCCTGGAGCAAACAGTGCTACAAGCCGCACAGGAACGAAGTGTTTCTACTTACGATAGCGAATCGGTTTGACTGGTCTTCCACAAGCGGATCGCCCCAGTCAGATTGAGAAGGCGCACAATATCGTACGGAGAGATTCTTTCGGACCCTGTGATCGCCACAGGAAACATCAACATTTGGTGGTTCGGGAACTACATCCTAACAATTCAACAGTGAAGTCAACAGGGCTAACGTCCATCAACAATACGCATACATACTCGTACAACAACTATGGACGCTAGACAACAAGAACTTCTCAAGCGGCGGGAAGCATCGCAGAGGGCATCCGGAAAATTGGTGTCAACTTCGGAAAGGATGGCCCTGACCGCAAAACCGCAACATTCATCCGGGGTAGACTGGATACTCTCCAGGCGCACTGGAACGAGTTTGAGATGAACCATGGCGTACTAAAGGCGCCACGGACCGGACCGACATATACTATACTACAAAGGTGTATGACAAGGTCAGGGCGGAATACTCAAGCATACAACATAAGCTGCAAACATGGGCTACCTACACTGCGGAACCCGCGGGTCACCAAGTTGAAGAGAACAAGAACACTGGAGTCCTTTCAAAATCAGACGAGCTCAAAACGCAACAAGCAACTGACTTCAGAGCCTTCTCCCGTTTCACCAACAACCTTCGTACTGCTGACATTAGCGAGAAATGGGATATAAAATACAAGCTCAGGACCCTCGAATCTCGATGGAGGGTGATTGATGAAGTACACTGGCAGCTCGACAACATTCTCGTCGCTAGCGACGTTAACTACGAGCTTGAGTTCTCGCAGTATGAAGAAACGTACGAGTGCACAAAGCGAGATCTTAACCGCAAGCTCAATCTCGCTGTCCAACAACGGGACAGCGCACCGAGGATGGAAATACCGATATTCTCTGGTAATTACACACAATGGCCAACATTCCTTGACCTATACATTGCGGCCATCCACAACAACCCTTCCCTCTCGAAGGGGCAGAAGATGCAACACCTGAAAGGGAAGCTAAAAGGGGAGGCTGAGCGCCTGGTGCAACATTTACCTGTTTCCGAAAGCAACTACGACTCCTGCTGGGAAATTCTCCACCATAGGTACAATAACTTGCAGCTGCTCTTCACCAAACAAATGCAAGTTTTGATGAGTCAACATACGATTCAACATCAAAACGCCTACGAGTTAAAGCGCCTACACGACACCAGTCTCGAAACCGTGCACGCGTTGCGTAACTTGGGCATCGACACGACAACATGGGACCCGATTTTGGTGCATATCCTGACGGGAAAACTGGACACACAGACCTATTCTGATTACATGGAGGCAAGGAAGAGTCCAAGAGGGCTTCCCGATTTCAAAGAATTCATCCAGTTCATCGAAGGGAAGTTCACGGCGCTGGAATCAGTGGTGAAGAAAACAAACAAACCAAACAAACAAACAGATGCCGACGCGTCCCCAAACAAAGGGAGCTCGACGACAACAGTCCAAAGGGATGCGTACAACAGATACAGACGCTATCCCAAGGCAAACCATACAAGCTCCGACAGAAATTGTCCTGTTTGCAAAACAAGCCACATCTTACTCTACTGCAAAGCGTTTCAAGAGATGTCGCCAGACATAAAAATTAGGACAATTGAACAATTGAACATTTGCAAAAACTGCATGTATCCGCACAACGGAAAGAAATGCAACTCGCAAAAAAGATGCAAAGTGTGCAACGTTGCACATCACACCACGCTACATGACCTAGCTCGTGATACTACGTCAGCGACACTGTCGTCAAGTCAACGGTCAGTTGACTTGACGTGACTTGACAACGTGACTAACAACAACTCACAGCGAAAAGCTAATCACGTGTCAGGAAATTTCAACGAAGTCCTACTAGCTACAGTACAGCTTAAAGTAAAGGCCGCAGATGGAACTTACACCGTACTCAGATGTCTCCTAGATCAAGGCTCCCAACTGAACCTTATTACAGAATCTACTGTGCAACGACTTGGCCTCCCGCGACGCAACCACAACTCAACTGTGTCGGGAATCGGAACATTTGCCAGCCAGAGCAACGGGACCGTTCAGTTGGACTGTAAGTCCCTTTACGGAGATTACGAGTTTTCAACGCCGGCACTAGTAATGGCTAAACTACTAAACAATCTACCTAACTACTCCTTCGACAAACAAGATTGGCCTCACATAGAAAACATTAACCTGGCCGACCCACATTTCAACTTATCAAGGCCGATTGACATTCTGCTTGACGCTGGAGTATATGGCGACATAGTCATAAGCAGCATCATTCGAGGAAACATATACGCACCTATAGCACAACAAACTAAGCTCGGCTGGGTATTAGTTGGAAATTCGAATACTTTCAACTGTCATGTCGTGGTAGACACTAACGATATCTCTCGCTTTTGGGAAATTGAAGAGATAACATCGGACGACAAGTCTATAAGTGTCGAGAAGGAGTACTGCGAGAAGCTGTATACTGACACAACTAAAAGACTAGAAGACGGGCGATACGAAGTTAGAATCCCCATGAAGACCAACTTCGAACAAAATTTAGGACGATCAAAGCCTCAAGCAGTCGCACAATTCAAGCAGCTGGAAAAACGTTTAGCTAGAGACAAAACCCTCACTTCTAATTACAAGGCTTTCATCGACGAATACAAAGCACTACAACATATGAAAAAGTGCACAGAGCCGGACACACCGAGCTGTTTCCTGGCCCATCATGGAGTAATGAGACCTGATTCAACGACAACCAAACTTCGAGTGGTTTTCAATGCATCAGCAACCACGAGAACCGGACACAGTCTAAACCAATTGATGGAATGCGGGCCTAACCTACAACAAGACTTACAAGCTATGATTCTACGATGGAGGGCATTTGAATACGTATACACAGCGGACATTGAGAAATTCTACCGACAAATACGTATTCAAGAAAAAGACCAACACTTGCAGAAAATAGTGTGGAGAGATTCAGTCACAGAGCCGTTACAAGAGTTACAACTGACTACAGTAACATATGGCACCAAGTCCGCACCCCTTCTGGCAATGCGAACCATAAAGCAATTGGTCAAGGATGACGGCGCGCAGTACCCTTTGGCGGCGGCTATTCTCTCCAATCAACTATACATGGACGACTTACTAGGCGGATGTCACGACTTCATAACAGCACAGAAAGCTCAAGGTGAACTTATAACAATGCTGAAGGGCGGTGGGTTCAACTTACGAAAGTGGGCTAGCAACAAAACGCGCTTACTCGAAGGCTTGCCAGATGAATTGATAAGCCAAAAAATGATCGACTTCAAGGACGCAGACACAAACAAAACGCTAGGCATCACTTGGAACCCGCGCACAGATGAGTTTACTTACAAACAAATATCACTGTGCCACAAACGTGACGTCAACACAAAACGCACACTATTGTCGGACATATCAAAACTGTACGACCCACTTGGCTGGCTATCACCGGTTACAGTGAAAGCCAAGCTAATTTTTCAACATGCATGGTCAACAACAACGAGCTGGGATGATGAACTCCCACCGAATATACAGCAAGAATGGGAACAATACCGCAGTCAGCTCGCACACATACACCACATAACCATTCCACGCTGGGTCGGCAACACCCAAAAACCCTTCGAACTTCATGGCTTCTGTGATGCATCTGAGAGAGCTTACGGATGCGTTATATATTGCAAGTCCACTGATAAAGAAGGTCAACAGATGATCAGGCTAGTAGCAGCTAAAACAAAATTAGCCCCACAGAAAAACCCTATTTCTCTGCCACGACTGGAGTTATGTGGTGCATTACTACTAGCTCGCCTGATTGAAAAAGTTAGAAACTCGATCAACTCGCAGATTTCGACACCATACATTGCTGGACCGACTCTATGGTGGTGCTTGGCTGGCTACATGGGGACGTGTCGCTGGAAGAGTTTCGTAGCTAATAGAGTCACACAAATAACTCAAATAACTCCATTCATCTTCTGGAAACATGTCAAGTCCGAAGATAATCCTGCGGACTGCGCAAGCAGAGGAATCTCACCATCAGACTTAATAGGTCACGAACTGTGGTGGAAAGCCCCTACTTGGCTTCAAAACAACAACATACCCAAAAAAGAATTTTTTTACAACGAACGAAGAGCAGAGGAAACTAGGTCAAATATGCGCAATACAAACAAAACATGCGCCACTGATCGAGCAACTACTGCAAAAATACAGCTCAATGACTTATGCAACCCGAGTCATCAGCTGGATCATACGATTCATAAACAACCCGCGTGACGTAACAAGAGCCAACCGCATGTCACACTTAACTACAGAGAATATAGTGCAGACTCAACACCTGCTCGTCAAAACTGCACAGAACAATGCCTTTGCCGAGGAAATAGCGTACCTAAACAAACATAATAGGGTACGGGCCACAAGCAAACTGTTGAGTTTGAGCCCTATACTAGACGCACAAGGCATTCTTCGAGTGGGAGGTAGACTTGAACATGCCAAGTTAAGCAACTCCCAAAAACATCCGATAATTCTACCAAACAATCACAAGCTGTCAGAGCTCTTGATTGACCAAGCCCACAAGAATACTCTCCACGGCGGTGCCAGGCTTACTTTGGGACACCTTCGTAACAAATATTGGATACTTGGCGGCATGAAACCAATCAAGAAGCAACTAAATAAATGTGTCACCTGTCATCGCTACAAAACGCAACGCAGTAATCAGCAAATGGCAGACTTACCAACACCTCGAGTTACACCGTCACGGCCATTCCCACACACAGGCGTAGATTTCACGGGACACGTTGAAATAAAGGCTAACAAAGGTCGGGGCATTAAAACAGTTAAGGCCTACATTGCGATCTTCATTTGTCTATGTACAAAAGCTACCCACCTTGAACTGGTGTCAGATCTCAGCACTGTAACATTCCTCGCAACGCCCCATCTTGGCCAACCGCGAGAGGATTGTGGGAAGCTGCAGTCAAGAGTATGAAACACCACCTTAAACGAGTTCTTGGTGAACAAAAGCTTACGTACGAAGAATTTAATACTTTACTAGCACAATTTGAAGCCTGCCTCAACTCGAGGCCACTTGTCGCTCTAACAAACGACCTCGACGACATCGATTACTTGACACCAGGCCACTTTTTAGTCGGTGGACCGGTACTGGCACCTCCGATGACGTCAGAGGGTGATAACAGTCAGTTAACTTTAAGATGGCGCTTGACAGAAAACATGTACAAAGAATTTTGGAAGAAATGGTCCAAAGACTACCTACAAACGTTACAGCTACGAGGAAAGTGGCAAACCCCAACACACAACATTGAAGTGGATGACGTCGTCCTAATAAAGGAAGAACAAATGGCTCCCGCCCGATGGTTATTAGGGCGAGTTATAGAGACGCACCCTGGACCAGATAATTTAGTACGAGTCGTCACGCTCAAAACAAAATCCAACATAATGAAGAGACCCGTAACAAAATTGTCCCGGATACCCATTGAAACAGGGAACAATACCAAAAACAAACCAACGAAACCATCAAACAATAAACAACCAGAGGCGACTTCATCAACATCACAACGACAACGTCGGGTGAGCCCTAGACAGGAACGGAAGGGAGTTTCCCGCTGTAACGACCTCAAGTACCTAAGCACATTACTAATACTCATGGTTACGTACGTGACACCGTCCATGCAACAACTCGTCAATGTAACAACCCTAGACCCTACCCGTCTTGTATACTTTGACAAAGCCGCAGACTTACAGATAATACAAGATGAATGGAGACTGGTGGTGTACTACAACATGTCGACTTACTGGAAAAGTATTTCTGCCGTTGAACAAAACGTCCGGCAACTACATGGACTTTGTAAACTAAATATAGCGTACTTGACTATATCCACACAACTCGAGCACGAACTAAACGAGCTCAAACACTACAACGAAGTACTACAATCTGACCATGGAAGACGCACTAAGCGAGGTTTCATAAACGGAATTGGAAACTCTTTGGTGTCCTTGATGACAAATTTGCCAAAAAATACCACAACGACATCAAACTACTACACAGCAATGAAGACCACTTGCTCAATCTGTACAAACAACATACATCAATAATCGAAGGGGAATACAACCTCCTGAAGAGGAACGAGCAAGTAATGAACCGACAGTTCATCGTCATCAACAAAAGTCTCAGAGACTCGCTGCAACAACTGAAAACCGAATAAGACCAAGCAACATTCCTTACTGCTACAGCACTTGCCGCAAACATGATGGTAGCAAACTTGCGGAGAATACAAGACATGTTGATCAACCTAGTTACAGATCTTCGCCACGGCAAAGTCGACACTCATTTGCTGAAACCCGATGCATTCGAAAAACAGTTGAACATCATATCGGGACAAGTACCGAAAGGATTATCACTACCCTGCTCAAACAAATTCAAGTGCATCCGGGAGATGTATAAACTAGCAAGTGTGCAAGGAAAACTAACTGAAGAATTTATTATTTTCGAAGTGAAAATCCCGCTAGTAGCAGACGAACAATATGAACTAATCGAAGTCATCCCAATCCGCAACATAAAGGGACCCCCTCCACGATTAACATTATACCAACAACTCAATACATAGCCGTTAACTTGAAAATGGACATGATGATATCACTGGATCAACAACATCTATCATCATGCACACAAGTAAACACAAATCAGCTGCTTATAGAAGCAGCTGATTTGTGTTTACTTGTGTGCACGCACATTTTTACCGTAAATAAAAGCAGCCACAAAAATGTGCGAAGCTGACATAATAAACAATCGAGGAGTATCAACCTGCCGCACTGAGGTATCAAGTTGCAGCAACGAATGGAAAAAACTTTACAGCAAAGGGGCTTGGTTGTTTACGTGTTGCGAGGAATGCACTATGCGCATTTCTGTCCAGCTGGAATTACGTCACAAACACTACAAAATACAGGCATAATCACTTTAGCGACAGGTTGCATAATGCGCGGCGATAAACATCTAATTCATGCGCACTACAATATGCAAAGCTCAATGGATTTAGGAAATGAGCAAGAGATCGACGTACCAGAGATAAACCTAAACGAACTATTAAGAAGCAACAGTCAAATTACAAACATAACAAACATGGAAATTGAAACACATGAAGAACAATTAAAGGGTCTTATGAGAAAAATTGAGCTGGTTAAAGAACAGCAAGACATCCAAATAGTTAGTTCCGTGGAGGCGGCGCAACATCACTATGTCCTGTACGGCTGTATGATAACCTGTGCAACAATATTCAGCATATGGGTATACTTTCAAATAAAAGCACGCTGCCTCTGTCTACCTCAAGGAAGCAGAACAGCAACGCAGGCGCACCAGGAAGAGATCGAGATGGTACCAAGTCATACTCAACGGGATCTTCCTGGGAAAGGACAAACAAATGCACTAGAAGAGGCCCCCGGACATCTTCCTAACAGCAACAAGGTGGATCGCGAAACGTCGCCAATACCCGCTAGCGGCGAGCGTAGAACCTGCTAATAACTTTATTTACATACTTTGTGATAATACAGTTTATTTGTTATTTGTATTTTTATAGTTGGCAGGATGTACGAGCATCGCCACATGATATTTATTGTTTTAGTTTTTACCTTAACTAGCAGTTGCTAAATTCACAGATTTATTTACATTCGCTGACTTGGCTATTACGCCCGCCACAAGTCACCTACTTTTTGTATTATATATTTTAATGTTTTACATAATAAACTGTCAATCATTTACGGACACAAACAGTGATTTTATTCCCTGTACACATCCCGTGTGATTCGTCCATCTACATACAACATCTCAGTGTGCGGAGCTGCTGCCCGTACAACTTCAAAACTTAATTATGGTTATGAGAATCGTGTGAAGCTATGATTCGGTTGTCAAGAGTCCGTAACTTGGCTTTACAGCAATACCGCATTCTTTTTGAACATGTCCACCTCACGACCCGAGTTTTACTTCGATTATCCTTCATTTTAGTATACGTGAATCCTTTGTGTAGAACCATTCGGTTACCCCTGTTTGATATCACAAATGTAACTGAAATGAAATTAAATATATTCAAATATTTGTGTAAATATAAGGATAATCATCTACTGCATGTGCATATTTTTGCGGAAGGAAGAGCTATGCTGCAACCTCGTACATCTAGGTTTTGTGGAATTAAAACTAAATATGATTGTTTACAATTTTAATATTGTTTGATCTGAGCCCACTTTACATCGTCCTCAAAGCAATTGAGGCTTCTTCAAGCGCGGGATTCACCTCAGCATGGCCGAAGCTTTAAGCTTATTTCATCAATGATTTTAGTTTGTTTTTCCGATTTGGCTGAATAGAAAGTTCCAGACTTAAAAAGTCATTCGGTAACTCCGATGCAAAACTGTTAACTGTGATAATTTTATTAATCTGTTAACAGTCACTAGAGCTCGTTCATATTTTGGTTACCCAAAAATAGGCTGGACTTGAACATACTCAATAAACAAAACAATATTTTAGATTTTTTATATTTCAGGAATACTAAAAGTAGGTTTATTAAATCATGTAGACCAAATAGTAAAACACTTAATTATCTTAAACATCTTACTAATAAATGGAATGACATAGTTTGGTATTATTTTTTCTTCCATCACATAAAATAAATTAAAAGTACTCAACTATTTGCTTGAGATCAAATAAATAAGTTAATTTGTGTCGTCTTTATATAGGTAGGTAGACAGTGACAACTCTTTGATTCTTATGAACAGCTGTAAAACATTTTTGTTTGTAAGAACATCCTCTGCGGTAATACACACGCGGAGGAAAGGGACGCGCGCGCGTGACTCTTGACGCGATTAGCACCGTCATCGTCTAATCTAAGGCTCATGAGTATGAACATTATTACAAGCAATAATAGTATCGTCATTAACTAGCACTAGTCTCGCTCTACAACCCAGTACGCCTTTTGTGCAAACCCATCGGCTCGTCCCACTTTCTTCCCTTTGCCTTCGTGAGTCATTTTTCTTGTAAAATTTATATTCACCGACAGCTATGTTCACGTTACCTTTTCTCGATACAGTGAATTGTGCTTTTGTGCCTGCAAATATAATTATCAAGGTAGCTTCTATAAAATAATATTTTTTTTTTATTGTTTCATAAAAAACAAAAAATATGATGTATCTCCTTTTACACATTTGGATTACTTTCTGAAAATAATTATCAAAAATAGATACAAACGTCACGTCAGGTTAGATCTTTACTTCTTAAAACAAACTTTGGTACTTATGTGAAAATATTTTATTTAAAAATAATAATTATTGCCGGTTACAAAATCAGAAAAATGAGAGAAACGTTCTTTGTTACAAGTTTACTTTTTATTTGTATTTTACAAGTTTATTCGGTTACGTATCTAGAATATTATTGAAAACTACACAAAAGATAAAACGAAAGATTCTTAAAATAAATTCTTAACGCAAAATAAAAGTGGTTGACATTTGTCGGATCTGTGTTGACATGTAATGGTGAGTGGGGTGCCAGGGGGGTGTGTGAGTGGGTTGGCGTAGTAGTGCGTAAGTGTGTACCTATATGTGTGGTGTTGGAAAAAAAAATACACTAAATTAGGGTTTGCTAAAATTGTTTTACAATATTCAATATACACTAAAATTCTATTGTTTGTATGGTAATCAGCAGCAAATAAAACGTTTGCAAATCTTTCGGGCACAGTTACTTCCTTACTTCCTTTACTTATTTCTTTTTCGATAAAACTTGTTTTTAACATTTTTGAATTCAGGAATGTTTGTTATTCCTTTATCTTTTAGTATTGAAACAGTCTGTCGGAACGCATCTGGTACAGAAAGAGTACAGTCACTTTTCACTTTTTCAATGCACTTGTTAAAGTCAATCTCCAATTCATTTGACACAAAATCAGGCACACAGTTGTGCCTGTCCTCTCGTATGATGCCGTTATTGCTAGCAATAATAAGTCTCGCTTTACATATACTTCTCTTCGAACACCTCCAAATACAGGAACCATCTTTATTTTGTCTGTCTTTGTTATATTTATATCCTCCACGAAGTAGTCTTGACTTCCCTCGCTGGGATGTAATTATTTCATGTCCAGTTCCATCACAAGACGGACCTGTTAGTTGTAAGGTGCGGTGTTGATGGTAAATGAAACCAACGAATGCTCGAGTAATACTGAATTATATTTCATAGGGTAGTGCATATAAATGGTTACAAAGGTGCATAGATTATAGTAATACAGATCTTAAAGTAGGTAATTAATACAACCCTTACATCACCGCACATAGAGAAAAAAAAAAAAAACATACATGAAGTTTTTTTTTTTTTTTTTTTTTTTTTTGTTCTAAGATACATAGTATGGTTTCGTTCGATTTTTATGAACAATGTCCTTTTTTCCAATTTGATTAACTATTTCTACGTTTGGTGGTATATCTTTAACAACTTTGAAGGGACCTGAATATAAGTTGTCTAATTTCTTACATGTCGTATCATTTTTAACTAAAATTAAGTCATTCGCCTTATAGCTTATAGGATTTACATTTTTATCGTATACTATTTTTCTATTCAACTTACTTTTTAATAGGTTACTTCTAGCTTCTTTTTGCGAAAGTTGCAATCGGTATTTTAATTCATGAGGATAGCTGTCATAGTTATACAATGGTTCTAAATCTGTTGTTAGATTACTAGGAAGAGAACATTTCTTACCAAAAACTAACTCGTACGGAGTGAATCCTGTTTCTGTATGTACGCCCGTGTTATATGCAAAACACCAAAAAGGAATCCACTTACTCCACATCTCTGGGTGATTCTCTGTTTGAATACGTAAAAACGCATTTAAATGTTTATGAGTGACTTCCAATGCTCCTATGGATTGGTGATGGTATGCTGTTGAATTAAGTTGTTTTATGTTTAATAATTTACATACCTGTTGAAATATTTCTGAGAGAAACTCCTTTCCTCGGTCTGTTGCTATTATTTTCGGCACACCGTATCTGAGAATGAAGTTGTTGACAAAACTTTTCGCCACTTCTTCTGATTTTTTAGAAATTAAGGGATAACCTTCTACATATTTGGTAAGTTCGCATTGTAATGTTAGCACGTATGAATAATTATCACTGTCTGTTTCCAATGGACCGACTAAATCTAAATATACTTTTTCAAACGCAGTATTAGCTGTACTAGTAATCACCATGGGTTCTTTCTTAGGTATTGAATACTTTTGCCGCTGACATTTGTCACATCGTCTTACATATTCCCGAACATCATTATCAATGCCAGGCCAATAATAGTATTTCTTTATATTATTTGACATCCGTCTCATACCAGCATGGCCACTACTAAGATGGAAGTCATTTAAAATTACTTTCTTGTCATCCTTATTCTCTATTCTTTTTACGTCACTTAAAATACATATGCGCGGTCCGGACCTACTTTTATTATTTTTTATTGACGTTAATAACTTTTTTATAAAGTTCTCATTATCTTTATTTTTTAATATGTATATTTCATCTAATTTTAATAGTTTGCAAAATTCATCTAACTCTCTCACAAACTCGTCTCGCGTCATTTGCGATTGAGAACTTAGGAATTTCACGTAAATTGTTGATTTATTTTGTACGTAACAGAATATTTTATTTTCTTTGGAAATAATCCCCATTTGTTTTAAAATTCTTAATTCTTTAATATCAATAAATTTTAATTCGACAGATTCTTTTGGTTTGATATGAGTGCTTACGACTTTTGGTTGATCAGGCCTCAAGTCTGAAACATCCATATCCACCATTGAGTCTGGTTTATTTAATTTTTTCGCTTGTGCTCTTGTCATGACGTTCATTAAACTTTCATGCATTTCCTTCAATGCTTTTATAGTAATTCTAGACAGTGCATCTGCAGCTGCATTGTCAGAACCTTTTATGTATTGTACTTCAAAATTATACTCTTCTAAAGTCATTCTAAATTTCATTAGTCTGCTCGACGGGTCTTTCATATTAAACAAGTATACTAATGGTTTATGGTCTGTAAATATTATGAAAGGTCGTCCATACAAATATGGACGGAAATATTTCACAGCCCATACAATTGCTAGAAGTTCTTTTTCTATGACCGGGTAATTCTTTTCGGCTTTGTTTAAACTTCTGCTAGCGAAAGCTACTGGTCGTCCGTTATTATTTGACAAAATGGCTCCTATAGCATTATTTGATGCATCTGTGTGAACAACAAAACGATTTCGTTCTGAAAAATCAGGATACTGTAACACTGGTGGATGTATTAAACGTTGTTTTAATGTTTCAAATGCTTGTTGACATGCCTCACTCCATTCGAATGGTACGCCTTTTCTAGTTAATGTATTTAAAGGATGTGCAATTTCAGCAAATTTTGGTATGAATTTTCTGTAATAATTTGTGAAAGCCACGAATCTTTTTACTTCTTCTGTACTTTCTGGACATGGATAATTTTGAACTGCAGTTATTTTTGCAGGGTCAGGCATTATACCATCACTTGAAATAACGTGTCCCAAATACAAAATTTGTTTTCTAAGGAAATCACACTTGGTGGGATTTAACTTTAAGTTTACGGTTCGTAATCTTTCAAAAATATCTTGTAAATTTTTATTATGCTGTTCTAAGTTACGTCCAAACACGATTAAATCATCTAAATATATCAAACATTTTTCATTTTTTAGACCGGCCATTGCTATTGTTATCATTCTTGAAAACGAACTGGGACTGGTTTTCAATCCCATAGGCATACGTGTCATCTGGTACTGCCCGGAATGAAAAGCTGTGTACCTTCTGCTGTTTTCCTCTAAAGTGACGTTATAATAGCCTTGGTGTAAATCAAGATGTGTAAAATAAATGCTACCTGACAAAGATTCTAAAATTTCAGTAATATCCGGTAATGGGAATTTATCGTCCTCTATGCAATTATTTAGTTTTCGGTAATCAACTACTAGTCTCCATTTTTTATCTCCAGTGGAATCTGATTTTTTCGGTACCAATAATATTGGACTGGACCAGTCGCTTTTACTTGGCTCTATAATACCTTCCTCTAGCATTTTATTAATTTGACATTTAATTTCACTTTTTTGTGAATGTGGCAATCGGTATTGTTTTGAAAATACTGGTGTGGTGTTAGGTTTTATGGTTATCGTATGACTGTATACATTTGTCGTAGTTAGTTTGTCTTTGGGGAGATAAAATATATCCGAATATTTTGCACAAATATTTTCTATAGTTTTTTGTTCTTCGTTATTTAAATGTTGCAATTTTAATTGAGAAAATAAGTTTTTTACCCTATCTGCATCATTTTGCGTTTTTTCATAGAGACAGACGTCAAATTCAGTAAGTTTTCTAATATTAGGTTCTATTTCCGTTAGCGATATATCTTCGTCATTAACGTTTAATATTTTAATAGGTATTAGTCCATGTTTAGGAGTACCTATTGAACTTGCTAAAAACACACCATGTGATAGTTCTTTTGAAGATACTACACAATCCTCATTAAAGTTCGTTTGTATGAAGTGTATAGACTCACTTCTAGCTGGTACATCTAGAGTATCATTGTATTTACTTAGTAATGGTAAGCAAATAGTTGTTCTTTCTGTTGATAAAGTTAATACACTTTTATTAAAATCTAACTGTGCTTTATGTTTATTTAAAAAGTCACGACCTAAAATTCCACCTCCCTTAATAGGTAAGTTATGAAATACATAGAACTTCTGACTAATTGTTTCTCCATTTAAATTGAATTGTAAATACAAGTATCCTATTGCTTGCACTCTGCCACCTAAACCGTTTATGGCTACATGCTCGTTATGGATTGGAATGCCGCATTCGAGAGCATGTTTATATGTACATGCTGACACCGATGCTCCAGAATCTACTAGAAAATAATGATTCTTAATATGACGATTATGTAATGACGAACTTAAAGAAATATAACAATTACTATCACTAGCTAAAATATATTTATCATTATTAGTCACGAAAAAATGTTAATCCTGACTCTGTATTTTGTTCCGTATTATTGAGAACATTTACGTCACGATCTTTAGGTATCCCTTGATTTCTTGTATTAGAAAAATTAAAGTTACCTCTTTGCCATCTGTGACTGCTAGCTCCTCCTCGAGCCGGCTGCCCCCGAGAGGTAGGGCGGTATCCTTGCTGCTGTCCTCGCGCTTGGCCTCTGTATGCATAGAAGCTTCTTCCTCCACCTCGTTGGCCTCTATAATTATTTGAACGGCTTCTGTTATAATAAAAATTATTGTGAGGCCTTTTATACATACCCATAATTTCACCATGTGGAGTCGAGACCTCCTCGTCCTGTGCAGCTTGGACTGCGTCCTTCAATGAGCTGTAATTTCTTGCAGAAATAATTGTACTTAATCTGCGATTCCGCAAACCATCGGCAAATTGTTTGATTGCTATCTTCTCGTTTATTGGTTTTAATATAGTAAAGTTTTGTTCATTGTCGTTGGCTTGCGTAATCGTCAGATCCACAAATAATTCCGTGATTTCTTTCCCGTAATCAGCAATCGACAACTCATTTTGTTTTATTTTCATTAATTTATTTTGTATTGCCGTTGCAGCTTTCTTAGACAATAACACGTGTTTCATGTCATCAATTAAGTCTTTTACAGTATCATACTTTCCATTTAACTTTATCTTAGCTTCTTGTGTAAGTCTACTTTTTAACACAAAATTAATTAAATTTTGTTTACAAGCGCTATCTTTTAGTAGAGAGTTATAATATTCGATATTATCAATTAACTGTTTTATACAAGTTTCCTCATTCGTCATAACAGGTAAAAGAGTTAAGGCAGTTTTCAAATCAAATGAATTCATTTTTGTCGATGTCTCTAATATTTCACTTTCACACACTAATAAAATATCCTCACGTAAATCTATAAATTGACGACAACAATTCTCTATTAATTCTATATCTTGGGCACTATAATATTTTTCCTTAATTTTTTCTTTAAAATCAATCAACCAAGTTTCATACTGGTCATAAATTACATCAACCTCATCTAATTTATTTTCTAATATTCTTTCTATCCTTCTTTTCGGTCCTAACTTTATTAAGTATACTCTTATCTTCTTTAAATCATTATACAATTTTAAGATAGCATCCATACCTTATTACCACCATAACGTAGAGAAGAATTAATGGTCTTACAACACATTATTACACATTAGTATAATATTATGACTAAACACTGCACGCAATTAATACCAAGGTCTAAAGTTCAATCAGCGCACCGTCCATATTTGGTAACAGATGATTTTATTGGAATATAAACACGATTATACTTATTATTTTTTGATTATGTTTATGCACTTGATTATTTTTATTGGGAAGCCCTTTTTTTATAACGCACTCTTTTTTTTTTAACACTTGTTTTACACTATTTCTTCCTCGTAGTTTTTTGAAAATTGCTCCGTGGCCCCCAACCGCATGCGTCGACGGAAAAGGGATCTTCTCATAGTCGTCCTATTTATCTCATTGGTGATCCATTTTTTATGGCACCTTTTGTACAGCCGATACACGAAGCCCAATACGCCGAGTAGTAGTATAAGCAGGATACAGGACAGAATAATGTTGGATGTGGACATATGAAAGCGAAGTTCGTCTGCTGTAGCTTGGTTACTGCCACCCGCCGCGTTTTGAACGATCAGGGTCTCCTCTTTAGACTGCTGCTTGCCCATTTTCGTGGATGATTCGTACAGTACCGTTGACGTCTAGTCCGTAGGCCCAAAAAATCAGTACTCGTCCCATTTTCACTAATATTTTTCGTAACACATCGAATGGTATCAAGTTCGCGGAGCGCGTATAGCTTCCTCTGGCAGGGTCGCCATGTAAGGTGCGGTGTTGATGGTAAATGAAACCAACGAATGCTCGAGTAATACTGAATTATATTTCATAGGGTAGTGCATATAAATGGTTACAAAGGTGCATAGATTATAGTAATACAGATCTTAAAGTAGGTAATTAATACAACCCTTACAAGTGATCCACTTCCTGAAAAGAGTTAGGTATCAATGAACAAAGGAGATGGTCAATTTACTTAGGACACTCTGCCTTGCATCTAAAAATGGATAAACACAAACGAATTTTGGTTTATTTTGTAATTAACTAATTTAATTTATAATCCACTAATATCAGATTTATTAGGAATTAACAGAAACATGTATTGTCCATGAACATTGTTAACAATGTCCAAAACGTATCCAGTCCGCATTAATAAGCACTCGATAATCGTTGGGCAATGGAAACAGTCCGTGAAGAAAAGCAATGGTCGATATGGAGAAAAGATAATCGCACACTTTCAAAATTCTTGAATGCTTTTTAGTTTCACGATTAGTTTTTGGTTGCCGGAAAATTTACAATATTTTTTATTAAGTCTTAAAAGTACTTAATACATAACTTAATGAGTCGTTTAACATGGAGGTAACATGAGAAGGTCAACATTCTGGCAACGCTGGATAGCATTCTTGGGTATCGTGCGTCGTCGGCCGCATCTCCCTCGCCTTATTCCGCACCTAATTTCATTTGAACCTTGATAGGTTAAAAACAAAGTCCGCTCGCTACTACCCAAATTATTAATGATTATGATGATCAATACAAAACACAATATCTTGGCCTAACGTATGGATCCTCGCTTTGCACCCCTTGTTGCAGTGGGTAGAACATCGCCATGAGCGTTTTCTTGACCCTAGAGGGTTCCTTTTCAAACAATAACTGTAGCGCCCGACCCACAGGATATAGCCCCCGCGTTTTGTCTTCGTGAAAAAATGACCTGAAATACATATTTGAGTGAATATTAAGGTGAATGCAAACACCGCCAATTTTGTCAGAAGGAAGACTACTGTTTCGCTGTTATTTTAATTGAACAAATAATTGTATGATCGAAATCACATGCAATTCGAAACAAACAACTTATAGTATAAGATGTTTATTTGCAAAAATAACATATTATTATGATACACAAATAAGGATTCAATGTCACAATATGGTAATACCAAGTCATATGCCACTTATGCACTTTACGGAATTTTCCATCTGGTTTGTTTTAAAAAAAACATTTAATTAAATTAACATAATTTGTGCTCATTCACAAAGTAAACAACATCGTTATCGACTGTGTGTGGTCTTGCTGGACATCCGAAGCACTCGTGAGTAGCACACCGCCATCTTACTTTATCCGAACATATTCTATTAATTCTGTACTTTACGTCACCAATCATAAACATGTCTTTTCCTCGGCTGCTTCGAAAAAAATAAAATTAAAAGAAAAAAAATCTTTTTAAAAACAAGCTTTTATTACTTATTAATAAAAAGAACTAAAAAGTTAAAAATAATTTAAACCTTCTAAGAAAAATAAAAGCGTGTTACATTTTTTAGCATATACACCTTCATTATTTTTCTTTTGCAATCAAAATGTAACACGCTTTTATTTTTCTTAGAAGGTTTAAATTATTTTTAACTTTTTAGTTCTTTTTATTAATAAGTAATAAAAGCTTGTTTTTAAAAAGATTTTTTTTCTTTTAATTTTATTTTTAACTTTTTAGTATTTTTTTGTTCAAGTTGTTTCCATGAGTACCTATAGGACAAAAGCGGTCCATCCCCCAGAGGTCCGTTGTAGGGGGATAAGTGTTTCAGTAAAACAGGGTTCACCCTAATACCCTGAGGCGCAAGCGCAACGTTAGCGATATGACATATTTATACACCCTCATACCATTTAGCCCTGCACGTGCTCACCATGGCATTGGGTCATCCATCTAATTAAAAACAGAATCCACATTCATAACAAACGGAAAGAACGAACGAATGAACTTATTTTCCCGAAGATGGTGTCGCATATTTACGTCCACCAAACCACCACCACTCACACTCACCACCCATTAAAAACGATCCATCCATCAAGACGAATCAAACTCGACACGGTGGTGACGCATAATTACTGAGTTCCTATGGCCACTTTTCTGCACCACCGTCAGACCCTGTTACCATCTAGCACCAAATTACTCATCAAAATGAATCAAACGAGCCCAAACTCGATGGGGTTATGTCGTTCAATTACTGAGTTTCTATGGCCAACTTCCAGCTCTATCATCAGACCCTGGTTACCATCTAGCACCATAGTACTCTTCAAGACGGATCAAACGAGTCCAAATTCGATAGGGTTATGTCGTTTTATATCGGAGTTCCTATGGCCACCTTTCAGCTCCATCATCACACCCTGGATGCCATATAGAGATTAAGTACTCGTCAAGACAAATCATACGAGCCAGCCCCAACTCGATGGGGTTATGTTGTTTTATATCGGAGTTCCTATGGCCACTTTCCAGCTCCATCATCACACCCTGGATGCCATATAGAGATTAAGTACTCGTCAAGACAAATCATACGAGCCAGCCCCAACTCGATGGGGTTATGTTGTTTTATATCGGAGTTCCTATGGCCACTTTCCAGCTCCATCATCAGACCCTGGATACCATCTAAAGACAAAATACTCATCAAGACGAATCAAACGAGTTCAAATTCGATGGGGTTGCGTCATTTCATTACAGAGTTCCTATGGCCACCTTCCAGCTCCATCATCAGATCAGCTCCATGTTCTCATAATATTGCATTGCCCCGCGATATACATATGCGTACAAAATTTCAGCTCAATTGGTAACCGGAAAGTGGGTCAAATTTAACTTGCAAGATTTGATTACAGACAAACACCGGGACAGGTGAAACTAAATAAAAGCTTGTAATAATAATAAGGTGTGAGCGAGAGACCTGAAATAACATTTATGTAACTATGTTAAGTAATAAATATTACTATAACATAAATGTGGAAGTTTGTGAGGATGGATGGATGTTTGTTGCTTATTCACACAAAAACGTCCAATGGATTTTGATGAAATTTGGCATACACATACTTTAAAACCTGGGTTAACGCTGATGAGGCTATAAAAATCACAAGAATATAATTTGAAAATAGCAGAACTTGCAGATAAAGTAACATAAATACAAAAACACTTTTGTTATGATTGTTTATTTCAGTCAAAATAATTCATAGCTAATGCCATCTTCTTCTTTTCCTTGATGTCTCCTGTCTCTTCCTGTTATGATCTTCCAGAGCATACACTATGACGTCGTCATCAATGGTAAGGATTTTGGCATTACCATTACCTGAACATCTCACATGATCTTATGTTAAGGCCCACAACGTTGACTGTACGTGTATCCGTTCATGACTAACTTTTGTTCTTTTCGTGAGCAAACAAAATTATCTGGAAAGTAAAACTTTGTTCATACATTAATTTTATTATTCTACAATTGGATTTAAAGGTACCTACCAATAAAGTAAAGCGGCAAACAGGTTTGAATAATGAAATGAATTTGATAAGGTTTTTTTAAGTTTTAAACAAATAACAAAGCAATGAAAATTTTATATTTAATTAACATTTACATAGGAAGAAAGAGATTGTAACGGACAGGGAACTGTGTAACTCTAAGATCTTTGCCCAGCAGTGGGAGAATTATACAAAACTAGTTCAATGATACCTAAGTTAACAAAATTAATGGCATGAAAAGGAATCAAAAAGCTTTAAAAGTCTAAGAGTCGTTTGATATCTCTCGGTGGATGGTTGTGATCTTTAAGAGCGAACACGATGACGTTTTCAATAGTATGGATCCTAGCTGTACATGTCCTGGTTGAACATTGCCACCTCATCTTGTTTTTAGTCCCAGAAAGTGGATTATACGTGTATCCATTCATAAGTAGCAACTTACGTCCTTTTCTCGAAGTAATAAAATTTACTGAAATTTAAAATGTTATTGTTAGAAACATAATATTATGAATTGGAAACACCAATAAAAATTACCAGCAAGACTAAGTAAAGGAAGTTACATTATAACAGAAAAATATTTTTAATAACAACCACAGGAAAATAAACTGTCAAAAATATTTGAATTAAACATTAATATAGAAATAATACATCGTTAACAACTAACAAGCAAGATATCGGTCGTTTCACTTTCAGAGTGAAGGCTCGAGAGTATATTCACAAGAAGTTGGCAGATTTGTCTCAAAACTAAGTTGTTATAGTTTTTACTTGTTTATCTCTCTTAACTTTATATATTTTGTAATATGTATGTATATATGTATTTATTCTTATAAGTTTTAGCTATATATATTTTCTAGTCTTTTTTTCTGTTGTTGCACCTACTTTGTATTATCTCTGCATCA
The DNA here is from genome assembly GCA_905147715.2 of Xestia xanthographa. Taxonomy (NCBI): domain Eukaryota; kingdom Metazoa; phylum Arthropoda; class Insecta; order Lepidoptera; family Noctuidae; genus Xestia; species Xestia xanthographa. The sequence goes on from LR990646.1 coordinate 8,204,285, forward strand.
CCCTAAGGTAGACTGGTAGAAAATGCCCAAGGCATTAAGTCCGCCTTTGTACAGTTTTTTTGCTTGTGCATAAAGTTTTTATAAATAAATAAAATAAATAACTAATCAAGCTAACTATGAATCATGAACCATAAGATTTTTCTTGCAGATCAACGAGTTGGTTGCCATCTCTCGGTGGATGGTTGTGGTTTTCAAGAGCGTACACGATGACATCTTCAATGGCATGGATCCTAGCTGAACATGAGCGGAGTGAACATCGCCACCTGATCTTATGTTCAGACACACAATTTCGATGAAACGTGTATCCATGCAGGAGAAGTAACTTATAAACTCTTTTTGTGACAATAATCCTTCCTGGAATATAAAAACCAATACAACACGTAGGTAATTACAGAAATTAGTGGGCAAAAGAGAATGATTACTCCATTAGGTACTATCGTGGACATTCCCGCCTGATCACCACTAAGTTAAATTTTGCTTGCCGTTGCAACATAGAACAAAAAAGTTTAAATAATTATTTTTGTATGGATAAGAACTTGATTAGTCAGCTAATCTGACATTTATTTTCACTCCCATCTTTAGCCGAAACAAACTTTTGCTTTTATTCTATTTTATAAATCCATAGGGATGACCTTATGGATTTATAAAATAGAATAAAACTAGGCTGCACAGGAGAGCACACACATGCGCATGCTGCATGTGTGTGCTCTCCTGTGCAGCCTACAACCTCTTTTATGATCATCTTCGCTCGAACTTGGCCCTTCTTCTGATCCTTTTCGAGCAATTCCAGGTGTGTAGACCGCAGAAGTTGACGCGTTTTGTGGAGTACGTGTGCTGACCAATTTTGAGCAAGTAGCTTCCAGTAGGTAAAGACATCAATCAGCTCGTAATCTGAAAGCAAAACTAACGTGAATAGACAAGTTACACCGTTTGTTTGATTTCTAGATATTATTATGGTAGACTGTATAATTTATTCAAACACTTTTGATAAGTACTGATTAAAGTGTTTCAATATCAAAAATACGATAAAATTTTAGGAAAAATAGAGAAGAAACAGCCATTAGGCATTGCGTCGTTAAAAAATGAATAACAAAAAATAACGATACCGCTTCCATTTTTATTTTTAATTAAAATAACAGTTAAATAGAGAAATAAGTATTTAATAAAAAAAAAATGTAAACATTAATTATTTTAGTTACCTATTTCTTTCTATGTAAACGGGATTAATTCAGAAACAGTTTCTTGAGCATCGTTTAGGTAGAATGGTAGGCACTCCTAGATAACTTGAATATAAAATAACATTACCTACACAATTCACTGCTAGAAATAATAATTATCCTAATAGCCGAGTGCAATTAGACATGAAATACTCAAAAGGTGGAACGAAGTTTATAGTGGTCGGATTTTCATGGGACTTTTTTTATTGAGTTTCTAGACGAGTGGAGAAGAAAGTTAAAAAAAAATTTCGCCGCTCGCGTGTTTTTTTTTTTTTTTTTTTTTTCTTTGGAATATTTGTTTTTCGTTCATGTTCAACTTCAAATTCGACGAATTCATATTGTAGCGTAATAATGTGACCTGTGTGCACCCATTTAATGCTAATTTAGTCTGTTTCTTTGTTCATAGTAGTCGATGTAATGCAATATTTCAAGTCTTTTTTTGAAAATGTCCTATTTTCTGCAATTATTTTTATTTTTTTGAATTTTAAGACCAAGATTTCTTTTGGAATTGGTAACTGATACTTTTTCACAGATAATTGGTTGTAAAAATATTCAAGAAAACCATGCTTACGAGTAAAGTGACTAAAAATGTATTCACAATTATCAGGAAATCGTCTATATAAAAGTAAATAAGGCCATTTTTCTCAAAATATTTGTATGACGGTCAACGTAAATATTATCCTCAAAATATCCTTATTATGTCTGCTATCCATAGATAACAAAAACTAAAAAAAAAAATGGTGGTACTCGATAAAGGTTGATTATTGCTGATAAAGGTGTAATGGGGCCGCTGGTAAATTTACAAAAAATATCGTAATTATAACGTAACCATTTCTCACGATTTCTATCTGAGGTAAATTGCAAGCTTGGGTCTCTGCGCGCAATTTAATATCAATGCCAATACCGATACCACTCCCACTTCTTAGCGATAGAGGCCCTTTTGTCATGATTTACTTTTTAGCAGTAATTGGTTACTGCTAAAAAGTATTTAACAAGCATCCTTAAATATTTATCTAGTTATTATACCTCGTTAGATAGCTATCTAACGAGTTATAATAACTAGATAAATATTTGATAAATAAAATGAGGATTATGACAATAATAGCAGTATTTGGAAAAAAAATGCTTTCATTAACATACACGATTTTCTAACATTTCCGAATGAATTTTAAGTCACTACACTCATGAAAGTGGTCTTCATTAATACTTTCTGATCCAGTTATCTGTGAAAAAGCATCAGTTACCAATTTCAAAAGAAATCTAAGTCTTAATTTGATATCTTAGAAATAATTGCAGAATATAGGAAATTTTCAAAAATACGACAACAATGAACAAAGAAACAGACCATATTGGCGATGGCACGTAGGTCACACTATTACGCTACAATATGAATTCGCCGAATTCGAAGTTATTCATAAACGAAAAAAAATATTTCAATGAATATTCAAAAAAAAAAAAAGTTTGTTGTTGTTTTTTTTTAACTTTCTTCTCTCTTCCCTCTAGGAACTCAGTAATAGAAGTCCCACGAAAATCCGACCACTATAAACTGTGTTCCACCTTATTGTCTAATTGCACTCGACTATAATGTCAAAAACATCATCACTTAAATTTTTACTTTTTTCTATAATCACGTCAATTTGGTTAGTAAGCAGACGAACCCTTCTTAAAATTTCGATCCATAAAGTTATTTTCACATTTTATTTTGCCTCTGATAGCTGCAGTCCAATAGCAACTGTATTTGAGTGAAGTTCTCAGGCGAAAAATGTACGCGTCTAGGCTGAAAACGCAATGTTGCTTTACACATACATATACATAGACCGGTACATTATTAGGTTTCGTGAACAATACAAACGTTTAAATACAATACATAAGTTAAAACTAGGTATGATTAATCATTTATTTGGTGCAACACAGGATGCACAAAACGTACATAATATCTATACTTTAGTTAAACATTTTTTTTTTGGACCCTGACGAAATGTTCAGCATTGGTGATAAATGATTATGATCAAAGCTTGTAGCTACGATTTTATCATCTCTGCTTATCATAACTTTCGCCTTGCACCCTTTGCTAGTACGGGCGGTGCAGCACCAGCTGTCGTCGAGTCCTGTTAAACGAGTTTGGACGAAAGTGTAGTTATTGTAGAGTACCAATACCATTCCAGATTTCGTCTTTACATATTGAAAACCTAAAAGTAGACATAATCTTTTACATGTTTTTGTTATAGGTACAATGGTCATATTAAATCTGAGTTGGATCACAATCTTTATCATATCGATTAAAAAGACAACAAAATGGCGTCGCGCCGCTTGTTACTTCTCGTTCGCACACTATCGCTGTCCACCACAACAAGGACACTGATATTGAAATTTTTACGGTTTCATGTAATGTTCAGACAGATTGGGACTAACCACAACATGGATAGAATAGTAAGACTAATGTGTATGTTTACCTTCATTTAGGCTAAACTCCGGGGGTGGATGTGTGTGGTTATCGTCGCAGGAGATGACTCGATTGTTGCTGTCTATAATTAAATATGCATTGCATTTTTTACTCGAGCGAGACCTACATCCCCACAGGTGTTGGTCCCGCGTAAGTGACCCTCCCATGCGCACTTTATCACTAAAGTAGCAGTATGTGTATTTCTTGTGCAAAATTATCTCCGAACCTTTTCGCGATTTTATGTACTGCAATTCTGAAACAAACAAAAAAATATTTAAATAATATGGTGCTAAGAATTATACGTATACTATATTAACAATAATTAGGTGCAAGCTAGTAAAATTCACTGTCGCAGTATTAAAAAACGTAAACATTCTACAAGAATTTATTAAAATAAAAACTTAAAACAAATAACTACTGGAACTATCCAAAAAGAATTTACCACATAGGTTTCAACATAAAAGTAAAGTGATTAAAACTTAACACACAATATTATCTATGTGTAAAACTGAAAGGCATATTAACGACAACGTGGTGGACCAGCAGGAGATGGTGAGATGAGCTGGACTCACATTTTAAATGATTAGCGTTTAATATAATATTAGATTGAGAATAATAAAAGATTATAGACAATTAGGTATATTTCAAGTGTTCTCATTTTAAATCCTGAAATATACTCCATCTTTTATCATATATTTTGGCGGTGGATGACTGTGGTCTGGGTTACCAGATATAATTTTACCATGAGCATCAACCAATAATTTCGCTTTGCAATTGCTTGCTGCTGTCCGTGATGTGCATTGCCAGTAGGTAGTGTTATTAGTAAGATTCGATCTCGTGAAGCCGAAAGTGTATTCTTTGTGCAGGATTAACTGCTTGCCGTTCTTCGAATTTGTGACCTGGATAGCTGAAAAACGTTTTGTTATTAGTGTCGAGGTAAAGAGTTGGTTTGTTGTTTGTTGGTTAGTAATCCACATCTACCCTTATATTATGATTAATGTGGCAGCAGAATAGATTTCGATGGAATACGGCTTAAATAACAAAGTTAAACGAAGTAAAGTAATTTAATTAGTAATTAATTAATTAGTAAAGTAATTTAACAAAGTAAAGTAATTAAACATAATATCTACTGAACATTAACTGTGTGTAATGATAAAAACTACTTCGAGGCAGGTAACATTTGAGTGGTTTCTGTTTTAGCTAACTCTGTAATAAGCTTCGTTTTTTTTGATGCAATGTCTAGCTGCCTCAGATTATTAATTATTATATATCAGATAAAAATAAGAACAATTATGAAGAGCATCTTTTCGAGTTAAACTATTTGTTAATGGATTCCTTAAAAGCTAGAAAGAAAAACGTTGGGAACACAAGAAAATACAAAAGGGAACCAGAGTAAGTTATTAAAACTAAGTATTGTAAAGTGACATTTATTCCTTTCATTGATAGATTCTGATATATATTCCCCATATTTGGTGTAGTATTTGGGTGATAGATGGTTGTGGTACTGGTGAGTCGTGATATTCCCACTGAGACATATTATCAACGAATATTGTCACCTTGCAGCTTTTTGTGATGCGGCCTGAGCATCGCCAGTAGGAGGTTCCTTTTACAGAAGAGTATTTACCAAAAAAGTATGGATACTGTTTGTATAGAATTAACTTCTTGCCTCTCTTCGAAGTGATGTACTGGACATTCACACACACACAAGAAATCATTATCAAATTCAAAAGCTGTTGATATCTTCAGTTATTCAAATGTATTTGTAAGAAAAAAACTATTCAAACCAATCACACCAATATTATTAAAAGACGTAACAAGTTTAAAAGATTTTATTAGGATGAAAAGAGTCGAGAATCTCATAAACGAGGTTGTGGCAACAACAAACTTGTCTGAGCACTAACATTCTTCATTAACAAATGGTTGTACAATATGTTTTAAATTCTGATGTATTGGCCATTACTTATCACGAATTTGGGTGGTGGATGGGTGTGGTTCTGGTTACCCGATACAATTTTATCATGTTCATTTAGGAATAAAGCTGCCTTGCAGAGTTTTGCGGAGCGACTTGTGCACACCCAGTATGTTGTTTTCTTGGTAGGAGAGTAGTTATTATAGCTGTATGAATACTCCTTATAGAGAACTAATTTCTTGCCTCTCCTCGATTTAATGTATTGGACATCTGGAACAAAGCAACGTCATTATCAAATTGAAACACGCAGGCAAGCTGTGAGCTGCCACCGACCGTGACGGAGCCCGAACCAAGTAACTGGCAAAGTTTTAAGAAGAAAAAGAAAATAAGAAAAAATATCGTGCCAGCCACATGAATATGAAGAAGAATTGAAAAGTGGTCAATATCTTAGTATGAGAGTATCACAGCTAGCCAATTAAATATAATTAAAAGACGTAACAATTAAAAAAAAAATATTAGAACAAAAAGTGAAAAACATAGAAATAAATCTGAGAGAGAGAGGCGAGGCCTTAAAAACTAGGCCAGCACGAAGGTACGGATAATCTCGAATAACACAACAGAGTCAACAGACAGGCTTTTATTTACAAGAGGTGGGATTTTTGTTAATATATAACATTTCAGACCGATATACTATGAGAAGACCACTAAAGTTTAAAAGGTTTAATTATAATAAAATTACACACATTATATATACAAGAACAAGAACAAAGTAGAAAAAAAATGTAGCAGTCAGGTAGATTATGACTTGGATGGGCACATAGTTTTCGAATAACACGCGGGCGATGCCGCGGGAAAAACCTTTTTAATCTAACATAAAACTAATGAAGCCACACCACACACCTAAGCTTTGCCTCCAGCCAGCCCGCTGCGGCCCCCCGAAACATTCAAGTCAAACCGAGTTAAAGATGTAACACTGATAACTTTAATAGTTATTACATACATTGTGTATTACCTAAATAACGACAGTGTTATCTAAATTGTTTCTATTTTAAATTCTGAAATATTTTCCACCTTTGATTAAAAATTGTGGCGGTGGATGACTGTGGTCTGGGTTACCAGATATAATTTTACCATGAGCATCAAGTACAATTTTTGCTTTGCACCTGTTATTTGCCCCTCGCGTTGTGCATTGCCAGTAGGTTGTTTTTTTGGTAGAATTAGATCTCGTGAAGTTGAAAGTGTACTCTTTGTGCAAAACTAACGGCTTCCCTTGTTTAGAATTGATGTACATATAATCTGAAATAAAACAAATTATCAATAGGCAGGCTTTTATATAAAGGGAGGTTGCTGATTCATTGATAGAAAAGCTAACATCAAATCGATCCAATAACTGAAAGACGAAAATTGTTTTAATATTTTATTAGGATTACGTTGCTACATTAGCACTTCTAAGAAATAAAATAAATGAGCCTTACTTTTTCAAGAAATTTTACTAAACACTCTTAACATCTAGTTAAGGATCAGTTAAACCGGTACGTTCAAATTGCGGACGGAAGCTGAAACCGGACTTTTACAGAATGTTTAATACAGTGTATCTGTCAGTACCCGGTATGTGGAGCCGCGACGTCAATTCGTCCGTATCGCTTTGACCATACCTCTTGGGGGGCTACACACAGTCATGTTGGGGACGGTCTGGTTCGGCACCAGCCGGGCCGTAATAATAATTGTATTCGTTCCAAAAAATGTCGACTCGAACCGATCAGCACCGATCAGCACTAGCTTGAGGGACACTAATTAATGGTTTTGGGTCAGCGTTCTTGTTCAAGAAATACTGCCGAAGCAAGTAGTTTAAACTATGATATATTGTCCGTCATTTATGATGAATTTAGGTGGTAGATGAGTATGGTCAAAGTGACCAGATATAACTTTACCGTGATCATCAACCACTATTTTCCCCTTGCAATAATTCGTTGAGGTTCGCCCTGAGCATTGCCAGTAGGTACATTTTTTGCTGGAATAGTATCTAGCGAAGAAGTATGTGTACTGTTTGCCTCTCTGCGAACGAATGAACTTTATATCTGAAAAAAAAAACAACTTAGTGTGTAATAATGTGTATAACTTCGAAGTATATAAACAAACGAAAGTAAGTTCAACCATGCGCTTAAACTATTTAATATGAAATTGATGAGTTCGCAAAACATTCAGTGTGTTCATACATAATCTTTACATCCAGTTACAAGAATTTTTGTATTATATTATTATTATAGCTAGCCTGTATTGTCCCACTGCTGGGCAAAGGCTTATCTCCATTCCTTCCAACGTTCATGATTCTGTGCTATTTCTTTCCAATTCTCAAGGAAGACATCCAGTTCGTCCAGTCATCTCCTTCGTGGTCTGCCGCGACCCCGTGTCACTGTTTCAGGGCATTATTTCTGAGTCTCGGGCCCACAGTTCGTTCGGCATGCGACAAACATGTCCTTCCCAGTCCCATTTAAGTTGAGCAGCCTTTTGAGCCACGTCAACGATTGATAAATGTAAATTAGATTGGGAAAACTAAATGGCCTCATCTAGTTTTACCAAACTAATTTATCTCGACGGTTAAAGTGTTTGTAAATACCAATTTTATAAATAAACATCATTTAATCATTTGAACATTAATCATTACTTTTTATAGAATAGCAAGAGTTCGATTAGAAGTTTTATATACAAATACCTACCACTAGTACATACCTCATCACATCTTTAGATTCTTTTAAAATTACAAATAATACGTTGATAAATTTTACACACAAAAATCAACACAATATTTTAAAACTTAGTAATTTTTTTTTTTTTTTTGTTATACAAACTTGAACAAACTTAAGGAAAGTAATTTAACATAAAACTGAACTACCTAACACTTAAACAAAATGCTTCATCATCATCATCATTTATCATTTCAGCCGAAAGACGTCCACTGCTGGACATAGGCCTCCCCCAAGTGTCGCCACATTGACCGGTCTCGTGCGACTCGCATCCAGCGGATTCCCGCAATCTTCACCAGGTCATCGGTCCACGTAGTGGGAGGCCTTCCAACGCAACGTCTTCCGGTTCGCGATCGCCACTCCAGAACTTTTCGGCCCCATCGGCCATCCGTTCTGCGAGCAATGTGCCCTGCCCACTGCCACTTAAGTTTGGCAATTCTTCGGGCTACGTCGGTAACCTAGGTTCTCTTGCGGATGTCTTCATTTCTGATTCGATCGCGCAAGGAAACTTCGAGCATAGCCTTCTCCATTGCCCTTTGGGTGACTTTAAGCTTTCTGATGAGGCCCATTGTGAGCGACCACGTTTCGGTCCCGTATGTAATCACTGGCAACACACACTGGTCAAAGACTTTCGTCTTGAGACACTGCGGTAAGTTGGACGAGAAGATACCACGCAACTTCCCGAACACAGCCCAGCCGAGTCGGATTCGACGATTGACCTCTTTATCGAAGTTAGACCCACCTAACTGGACCGTTTGTCCCAGGTACACATAATCGTCTACAACTTCGAGTGTAGAGTCTCCGACCTTGAGAGGAGTGGGTGTGACATGGGCATTCAACATGACCTTGGTTTTGTCCATGTTCATTTTAAGACCCACTCTTACGGAAGCTCTACTGAGGTCATCGAGCATTGTACTGAGGTCCTCCATGGTCTCAGCCATGACCATTATATCGTCGGCAAACTGAAGGTGAGTGATGTACTCGCCATTGACGTTGTTGCTTAGCCTTCTCCAGTCCAGAACCTTGAAGACATCCTCCAGTGCAGCGGTAAACAGTTTCGGAGAAATGACGTCTCCTTGTCTTACACCTCGCTGCAGGAGGATAGGTTCCGAGGCTTGGTCCTGAATTCGGACTGAAATGGTGGCGTTTTTGTACAAACACTGCAACACCTCGATGTACCGATGGTCGATTTGGCACCGTTGGAGACTGCAGTACAGCCCAGGTCTCGATCGAATCGAAGGCTTTCTCGTAGTTTACAAACGCTAAACAGAGGGGCAGATTATACTCTTCGGTCTTCTGTATAGCTTGCCGCAGCGTATGTATGTGGTCCACGGTGCTAAAACCTTTTCGGAAATCGTCTTGTTCGGGTGGCTGGAAATCGTCAAACCTGCGCGCGAGACAATTCGTGATGACTCTAGAAAACAACTTCTAGACATGGCTTAGAAGTGAGATGGGCCTATAATTCTTCAACATTGGGCATTGTCACCCTTCTTGAAGAAGAGTACTACCACACACCTGCACCATGCCTGTGGTTTTTCCCTCAAGTATGACGGAATTAAACAGCTTCTAAAGGGCTTTAAGTACCGGTTTTCCACCCGCCTTCAGGAGTTCGGCCGTAATTCCGTCATCACCTGGTGCCTTGTTGTTTTTCATCATCATCATCCTAATCTCGTACAGGCTGACGTCCGGGATGTCTTCGGTATAGTGTCGGGTCAGTCTCTTGGGTCGTTTTCTAGATCTACGACGGGTTTACTGGTTGACGTATACAACTGTCCATAGAAGCTCCGGTTTGGCGGATAAGATCCTACCATCGTCGGTCTTCAGTTTCGTGAGCTGGCTCTGCCCAATAGCCAGATCTCTTTCAAATACCTTGGAGCCTTTATTCCGCTCAGTCGCGTCTTTGATACGCTCGGTATTAAAGCGGCGGAGGTCGCTCTTCAAGGATTTAGAAATCTGTCTATTGAGCTGCTGATATTTACACGCCTCGTCTGAAGTCTGCAGGATCATTTCACGCCGCTCCTTCATGAGCTTGCGAGTGTGATCGGAGAGTCTCTTGTTCTGATCTGTACGACGTGCCTTAAAGAACTTAGACCCAGTCGTATGGACAGTTTCCACGAACCCATCGTTGTATTCGTCCACTGAGCTTGCTAGGCACTCGAAACGGTTCTGGAGTTCAAGCTGAAAGCTCTCGGGGTTTTGGATCTGGATCTGTGCTGGACGGAGCGTAGACTTCATCAGTCGAGACCTTCCAAGCTTGATATTGATGTTCAATGTGCCTCTTACCATGCGCTGATCGCTCCCGGTTTTCACCGAATTGATCACCGAGACATCATTTAACATTTGCTTTTTGGTTGACATGATGAAGTCAACCTCATTTCTAGTTGCACCATCGGGGCTTTGCCAGGTCCACTTCCTGTGGTCACGCTTTTTGAAGAACGAGTTTATCATATAGAGGCCCTCCTTCTCCATAAAACTAGCCAGTTGGTGACCCCGGCGATTCCGATGTCCAACTCCAAATTGCCCCACCTGCAGCTCATCCCCGTCTCGTTTGCCCAGTTTCGCGTTGAAGTCCCCCATGACAACGGTGAAGTGAGTTTTGGAACCATGCATGGCTTTAGAAATATCCTCATACATGGTCTCCACTTCGTCGTCGGGGTGTGCCGAGGTCGGGGCATAGACCTGTATGACCTTCAGCGAATATCTTGAGGATATTCTGAGTATAAGGTACGCCACCCTGGTCGACACACTCTCGATCTTCACCACGTTGTTCACAAGGGACTTGTGGACAATAAACCCAACACCACCCTGGGATTGCCGGTCACTCTCACAGAAATAGAGTAGGTTGCCGGATTTCAGGATTATCGTGTCCTCCCCCTCTCTTCGGACTTCAGATAATCCCACAATACTCCATCACAGCCTGCTCAATTCCTCTTCGAGTTCCGCTATCTTCTCGTCGGTCCAGAGTGTGCGTGCGTCATACGTTGCCAAGTCCAGTCGTTGGTATTGGCAGCCGGATCCCATCCGGGGATTCTTCGCACCCCTTGCCACGCCGTAACCTCGACCGCTGCCGTAGTCGAGGGTGGACGGGCTGCCGGGCACTAGGGGCCATTTTTGTAATGCGGTATTCATTTTGGGGGGTTGTGCCATAATCGCCACGCTTGGCAGGCGGGTTGGCGATCGCAGTACAGTTCTTTCAAAAGACACAGAGAGCGCTGCTGCCCATTCTCTGGTAATCCCTTAGTCGCCTCTTACGACACCCACGGGAAGATATGGGATGGTGTTATTCTTTACGTCCGACACTACACGGACTGAAAATGCTTCAATATCAATTATTTCATGATGTAGCATGCGCACCAAAGCCGAAATATCACGGGTGGCTTTCTGCTACTAGGGAATACAACGATGACGATAAAAGCACGATGTTCAAAAACTCCACAGAATGTCGATAGCAAATACAATGCACACACGTACCTTGGACTGCTACGACACACGATGAGCCTTCCACCTCCGATGGTTCCAAGGGCAGGAACACAGGAATTCCGGGATGCGAGTCTTAGATTCACGTGTGTAGATAAATTAAAACGATGATTTGTCCAGTATTCGGACAAGAGAACCGTGAGCGCGAAAGGAGATGTTCTCACACACATGGGCTTTCGAAAGAAGAATGTTTTCGCTCCAACTTTTTAACGAGTCACGGTATGCACCACAGACTATACAAGGTCTGCGTTTTGTTATCGCAAACTGATGGAGCGTTGAGCATCGATTACTAGGATTTGTAGAATTAGAATAAATTACGTTTAGTTTTGTACGGTGACGGAACACATGACATTTTATGTGCTTCGTTGGTCTATTCAATAGACCAACGAAGCACATAAAATGTACAATAGACTCTATTGTAAGCATTACTGCTGGGCATGGGGTCTGACGGGTGTTGGACGTAAAGAATAGCACCATCCTCGAGTCCATCCATCCTTGAGTTATAAGTCGAGCTACACGTTAACTGACAAATGCTTGCACTAACTGGACAGGACCACTCAAATCTTTATGGTTCTTTCTTCAAAAGACCATCTCAGACACTAATCTGCATGATGATGGGGTCTTCGGTTCCCGGGACCGGTGTCATCGGGTTTATCTATCAGGAATAATGAAGCAGCCCGGAATTTGGATTTGACCCAGTTGACGGCAATAAGCTTTCCCTTTTCTACATGGTGAAATATGCTGTGTACACTTTTATCCGCCCCTTCAGGGAAAAACCAGCATAATGTTTGTTAAGTGGTTCCAATACTACATTTTAAAATATTTGCCGCAACTGAGGAAATATTGTGGTGGTGGATGAGTATGATCTAGGTAACCCGATGCAATTCTGTTATGAGCATCGACTTCCATTTTCGCCTTACAACCCTTTGCAATCCGAGCTGTACATAGCCAGTGAGAAGTTTGTTTTCTTGTATTGTAGTTACTGAAGCAGTATGTGTAGTCTCTATGTAGAATTAATTTCTTGCCTCTCTTCGAATCTATATACTTGATATCTGAAATAATTGTTATCTTGAATTAACAAAACTAAAAAATCTCGAGAAAATCGAACAAGTTCTCGGTTAAATACTTAATTAAGTATAGTTCTGTTCAAACTTTATGGCGGCTGGGAAGTTAGCTGGGAGTGACAGCACAAAAGACAGAGTTTTTGTGTGTACAAGTCTGCGACAGACAAAACCTCTACCACAAATTTAGCGTGATTGATGTGTTTGACTACTTTTTTGTCCAATATAAGGATCTACTGATCGAAAAGACTCTACTGATTGCCTTATAGTGGACAAAAACGTAGTCAAACATATCAATCACGCAAAATGTGTCGCAGAGTTTTTGTCTGTTGCATAATTGTACACACAAAAAGTCTGTCGTCTGTGCTGTCACTCCTTCACTTCCCATGCATTGCCAGAGGGTAGTTTCACTTGATAAATATTTTCTAGTGAAGCCGTACCTATGTGTTCTCTTTGTGCAAAATTATCTGCTTGACTTTATCCAAATTTATGATCTTGATCCTATTATCTGAAATGTAGGTGTAAAATTGAAAAGTAGTTCTAAATTTAAAAAAAAAAATCTCAAACAAATAAAACCATTTTAAACTAAACATGTTTTATTTAGATAAAAGCACAAAACAGCTTATTCTCGATCAGAAGAAGAAAATAATCGTCTATCAACATTAATGTAAGATAAAGCATGATTATAACGCAAAATAACACGATGAAGTAAATGACTGCTAGTCAGTCTAACTTGGCTGCGTGCTTTAAAGTTAGAACCGCTTTATTCCATAACACACGCGCATTTTATTTAATTTGTAGTACTGGTCTTGTGTGTGTAACGAAGTTGAGAAAGTGAGATGAGTGAAAGACGCAAAAAGTTCTAAGAATTTTATTAGAAAAATATAAGCATAACAATTAATGTATTTTCAGAAGAAGCCATAGAATTAACCACACTCGTTTTAAGTTAAAAGTATTTAAATGGAAAATATTATAATAAACAAGTTTTCATCGGTAAGTCCCAGCCAAAAAGTAAGATTGAATACCGTGTGTATTTTAGTTATGTCTTTCTCATTATGAAACGACGGCGACGTGTCACTTTATTCCAAGCTGGCAGAGCTGCCAGCTCTTGTTCCTTGTGAGAGGGGTCGTGGAATGTGGCGCACTGACTGTACACATACAAAATCCTGTGGAACTATGCGGATTTCTACAGGAAAAACAGTCATTCTTCTTCAAATACTGATGTACTGTCCCTTACAGATGACATATTGAGGCGGGGGATGGGTGTGGTTTCCGTCCACAAATTTAATGTAACCCAGATCATCTATTGCTATTTTCGCCTTGCAGTTCTTTCTGACGCGTCCAGAACACATCCAGAGTGTGTGACCTTTGGTAGTAGAATGATTATTGAAGCAGTATGTGTAATGTTTATACAAAACTTGTCTATTACCTTGGCTCGAGTTAATGTATTTGTAATCTGAAAAAAAAACAGTGTCATTTGAATTTGCTGAATACTGCGTTTATATAAAATTTATAAACAAAAGGGCAAGCCCTTTTGTTTATAAATTTTTCAAGTAAAAAATATTTCATACTAACAAGTCTATTTTATTTAAACAACCATAGCCAGTCTACGAAACTAAAACCTCTAGTAGTAATTATAATTATGTAGGTGTTCAGATTATTAAAAAAATATCTAGATCCATGTAAAAAAATACTACTAAACATTACGCGCTTATCTAGACTAGCGGGTCTAGACAAAGTGTCATTCTGTCTGCGTTAACGATAATAGAGAAATTAAAATTGTGTTAGATTGACGTAAGGTACCTTACGTCAATCTAACACAATTTTATTTTCTCCGAAAGGCTAGTTTAAATCCTGTAGAAATACTCAAAATTGGAAGCGATTATCCTGTGTCCCAATCCTTAATTAGTACGATGGACTGTGGCTCTACTTTCCACAAACTCTTTTCTCGTTCTTTTCTGTACCTATCTATTAGAACTTACTAAAAGTCTCGCGTGTAAAAGAAACAAACAGTCACACATTTATATTTTATTAATTGTTAGTATTGCTGATAATTGTTATTATAATTCACAAAAATATTTCAATCGACACGATAACACGGGTTTTCACAGGTATCAATTTTTTTACAAACTCAAAATCATTAAAAATACAAGCAACAATCGCGAAAAGCGAAGATCTTGGATGCGCGCGAAGAATGGAGAGGCTAACTGTGGAACAATGTGAAGGCGCTAGCATAGTTGGTACCCAAACATCGTCCTTGGTTGAAAATGTGGTAATGTCATTTTATATTTCAAATAGCTTAACCCAACCTCATTGGGACCACCTATGGTGGCGCCATCTGAGATTAACTTTGCCTTTGCCACCTCATTGCTTTAATTTAATGTAATATTATTCATTTAATTCAGACACAATGATCCATAATTTTGTAAATAGGTACACTTAAAAACATAATGTTAGTTATATAAAAATCTGAGACAAGTAAAATTTTTATTAATAGTATATATGTGTGTGTTGTGTGTGTGTGTGTTGTGTGTGAATTGTGTTTGTGTGTTGTTGTTGTTGTTTGTGTGTATTATGTGTATAGTGTGTGTGTTGTTGTTGTGTGTATGTGTGTGTGTTGTGTACTACACAATAATATTAATACGAATTTTACAAACAAAATAATTTATAATTTACACAATAATTTGTCATGTCAAATGTAATTTAAAATGTTCAACAATATTTTTTTTTTTTGCAAAATTAAATAATAAATAATGTCATTTGAAAACTATTCAAAATTTATTAAAATGACATGTTAGAATACATTACAAAAAAAATTAAAAACACAGTTCATCTTAGTCTATATTTAGGTTGGGATCCGGAATGCTCAACATGCAGCCTGGCCCAGTACCGCATTATTGGGCAATTCAGGTCCATATCCATCCTCAATGCGAACAGCTGAAGGTAGCTGTTGGAACTGCCTCGTATGCGGCGCATCAGGGTCACAACTCTCTTGCGAATAATCGCTGCTAATCCATCCATATTTGCCCCCGCAAACATACCCGATGCGCTACAGTAGCGAGGCAGCTTCATCAGCGCCCTGAAGGCATTATTACATACGAGTAGAACACGTTGTCGTTGTCGTTCAGGGTGTCGTACTAATACCCACTGCTCATTCGGTTTCTCAAACTTCCATTGCTTTTTTAACCGACTTCCAAAAAGTGGAAGTTATCAATTTGTCTGATTTTTGTTTTGTTTTGTGTTTATATTCAGCCTTTTTTTCGCCAATTGTGAACCGATTTCGATGTAGTTTTTTTTTGGAAGAAAATTACTTCGTGGTGGTCTCGTTTAAATTTGGTGAAAATCTGATGGTGTCATTCGGAGATATACAATGGAACTCTTTAATTATAGACAGCAAATCGGTCGTGATAGCTGTAATCGCTTGTTTGTTGTTTTCACCACATCGTAACAACATCACGCCTGTATGATCTGAGGAGGTATGCAGATGTGTACAGTACACCCACATTTTGACAATTAGGTATGTAAGGTTCCATTTTATTGGGGTTAAGCCTATTTCCATGACATGTATTGTTTACAATATGAAATAAATGACGGCCTCGTTGGTCTAGTGGTGGCGACTACTCAGCATGAGGTCCTGGGTTCGATTCCCAGGTTGGGCAAAGTGTTATTGGGTTTTCTATCAGGAATTTATCAGTAGCAGTCACGGACTTTGGATTTGCGCCAGCACTCGCCCCCTATTAAGTACATGAGACTTAAACATAACTGGCAAAATGTGGATGTAGGTACTATTGGGTACACCTCAGACCAACTCTTCGGGGATTACAGGCGTGATGTTATGTTAAAAATAAATGTATAGCTAATATTTGTATAGGATATTACAACTAAAAATGGAAAAATAAAAAACGTTTTTGCAAAAAATAAAACCAACTTCAAAAACACAACAAAGTGAAAAATAACTTTAGCTTCAGAAGTCGGTGGCAAAGAAACTAAATCAAACACACAGAAGTCACCGACTTCTGAAGCTAAAGTTATTTTTCACTTTGTTGTGTTTTTGAAGTCGTTTTTATCTTTTATATTTATTACATTCGCACAAAAATTATGTATACATGTATTCGCATTCGTACTACAATCCGTTCGATACTATGGCGTTGATGACTCAAGCGACGAAAGTGGCGGCTGCGGCGCATTCATGTTCGGAATCACGGTATGTGCGCACTCATTCACTTGCGCTGGAACGGGCGGGCTGGGCGTCGCAGGGGGACTTTGGTTAGGAGGCGTGGCCAGGCTGCCACTCTAAGCAGGTTTGGTTTTATGACTTTTGTTATAGTTTAACATTCTAATATATTCTCCATCACAAAGATGAAACTCGGGCTTGGGATGACTATGGCTATTAACGACGTTTACAATATAGCCGCTACTGTGCAGTGTGAGCCTCGCCTTACAGGTCTTACTATTGGTTGACGTACATTTCCAGTGGACATTGCACTTTGTCATTTTTTCACGGCTGTAGGTGTAGCCGTCATACAGTACCAAAGGTTTTCCTTTTCTTGATGTTATGTACTGGTATTGGTAATCTGGAAATAATAGTAGATAAGGGTCAGTATTTTAGAAATAAGGTGAAGCGTATCGACTACAAAGCAAAATCACAATCGTAACACCGGCTAAATATCGTGGGGCCCAATACAGTGGTAAATAAAAAAACATATATTTATGTATTTTATATTTATGTATATAGGTACCAATAATAAAATAAAATAACTCTTTTAATTATTCGTTTACTATTTTCTCTTCTAACAATACATGTTAGTACCTATATTATTTATAGGCATTTACAAGCGTGATGCTAATATTTGTAGTTGTAGTGACCCAAATTATACAAATTTATTCGAAAACCTTCAAGCCATAAGAAGTAACCACAGAACACGGGATCGCCGTACAAGCAGGGTCTAGAGACGACAGTACTAAGGGTATTCGTGACACCAAAAGTGCGTTGAGAGCACACATTGTGTCACGGTCTGCATTCAAAGCCGCAGCAGTTTCTAATAAATAATAAATTGGTAGGTATATAATTTATTGGTAATAAGAGTTTTAAAAAAGAGCATTTGACAATAGATAAGCATAATATGTACAGGTTACTGGTATACAATATAATAAACACACGCGCAAAATATAGAAAAACAATACAATCGAAAACCGAGCCAATGTTACAAGCTTGATTATTATTGTACTAGATCAGTGTTACACGAGCTAATTATTTCAATATAACCTAAATGTACACATAATATGATTGCCTAGGTACATAAAGTAGAGATAGATCATATCATTTATTTGATCATCTTACGTCGTCCATGAGATATAGCCCAGCCAACACAGAGGCAACGAATACGTGTGCGTTGCGGGACACGACTGCGTGCGTTGACTGTTTTATTGATTAAAAAGTCACGTGACTATTCAGGCAGTTAGAACACCTCCATACAAGTTAGTTGATACAATCTGCCCCAACAAAAGCCCCACGTGGGAGTTCACTGAACTTGGGTACAGCTTTATAGCCCTTAACTAGACACAATTTTATGCTATCCTAATATATTTTCCTTGACTACAGAAATATTGTGGCGGCGGATGATTGTGTTCCTTTTTATAGGTAATTACACTATTGTCAACACCCAAGTAAGTTTTCCCTTGCACTTTTTACTGCTTCTTGAAGTACAATACCAATGATTCGTGCCCGTACTTTTAAAAGTTTTGACATGGAAGTACGTGAAGTCCTCGAGAAGTATTAACTGCTTGCCTTGTCTTGACAAAATGTACTTGATATTAACTGAAACCAAACACAAACAGTTAAGCACAAACCTAAGTAATGGCTGTCTTTTTAAGGTATTCAAGAGTAAAAGTCTTGGCACAGTATACCGCCACGGCACCGGCACCACTCCTACTCAGAAATTAACTTGTCATTCAAATTAAGGCAATAAATCGTGTGTCGTATAATATATTTCATAATGTCTATAATTCTATCTGAAAAAGCTTACGGCGGGCGGTCAGCTCGCTTGCCGCTATCATACGACTGTTCGCGGTGACAGCAAGTTCGCGGCCGGCGTGCAGACTACGAGCTTAGGGTGCTTACATAAAGAAGCAGGTTTCCGGTACGGGCGAGTCGGTACCGATCGGTGCAGGTATTCATTTATATGTTATTTTATGCGCTCGCTTATAAAGAAGCAGGTTTAAACTATATGCAAGTGAACCCTGCACCGATCGGTACCGACCCGCCCGTACCGGAAACCTGCTACTTTATGTAAGCACCCTTACACGTACTTACGCTTCGCCGACGACACGTAGTTAGCGCGTTGGCGGCTAGCCGTAGCCTAAATTCAAGGCAACGCCGGGCTACAGCTGTGTAGGTGCGGTGCCAGTATAGAGTGTCATGACCTTATGTTTTGACACCAAAGTCATGATTCCTTTGTTACCGTTTGTAATTTTTTAACAAATTCTTACTAATGTTTATAACTTGTTCCGTCTGAACAGGTCAGTATGCAGGGTGTGAAGGGAACAAGTGGAAAGAAAAGGTCTCGGGAGTTATTGATTTTAATTAAAATAAAAAACGCTTGCAATAATAAATTATAAAAGTAGGATGATTATTTTTACCTAGAATTAATAATAAATATTTAAATAAACAATAACCATATTTTCAATCCCCAATAAGTTTCTCTAATACTAGTCTTAAGTGCGACATCATCATCATCATTTCAGCCGAAAGACGTCCACTGCTGGACATAAGCCTCCCCCAAGTGTCGCCACATTGACCGGTCCCGTGCGACTCGCATCCAGCGGATTCACGCAACCTTCACCAGGTCAGCGGTCCACCTAGTGGGAGGCCATCCAACGCAACGTCTTCCGGTTCGCGGTCGCCACTCCAGAACTTTTCGGCCCCATCGGCCATCCGTTCTGCGAGGAATGTGCTGCCCACTGCCACTTAAGTTTGGCAATTCTTCGGGCTACGTCGATAACCTTGGTTCTCTTGCTTAATCGTCGATAACCTTGGTTCTCTTGCTTAATTTATTCTGATAGTGATTTTATTGGTTGACTTGGATTTTGGATTTAATTTGTTTTGTTTTGATTCTATTTAATTTAATTCTAGTTGATTGAGTCTGATTCTAATGTATGTATGTATCTACCTAATGTTGTTTTTTATCTTTTATAAATTTTTATTTGGCAATGGGTGTTATTTACCTGAAATAAATGGATTTATTATTATTATTTATTCCATAACACACTTGTATTTAATTTAATTTAGAGTACTGGTATTATGTGTGTAACAAAGTTGAATATGTGAGATGAGTGAAAGATAAGCATAACAATTATCTTTATTTAAATTACTTAAATGGAAAGTACCTATTAAAATAGTTATTAGAACTAGTTTTCGTCTCCTGCTCCCAGCTAAAGTCACTTATAGCCATTTTCAATAACTGTTCGGTTTCGATAGGTTGCTATCTCTGTCTGTTTGACATTTTGCTTACAGACGGTTAGAAACAAAACGTCACAGAAAATCTCTTTTTGATCAATGAGTTTTCTATGAATCAAGTGACAGGTAGGTGACGCGGATAGGATATTTAAAGCTAACTTGTTTATAGAAACACCGATAGCTTCGAGATGTGGCATATTAAGTGATAGTCATACTAAGTAAGTTATAGAAAACGGGCCTTAGAGGAACTCCGTGTGATTTTAGATAGGTCCTTCTCATTATGAAACAACTTATCACGTTATTCCAAGCTTCATGACATCTAATTTCTGACAACTCTTTCATCTTTATGAGCTCTTGTTCAAGTGCAGTACTGTAGGACATTGACTGTACGATATCCCTGATCCAGTGGGACATTCATGCAGTTTTCTACAGGAAAGAACAGTAATTTTTCTTCAAATACTAATGTACTGACCCTTAAAGAAGACATATTTAGGCGGGGGATGGGTGTGGTCTCCAACCACAAATTTAATGTTATCCAGATCATCTATTGCTATTTTCACCTTGCACTTTTTTCCGATACGTCCAGAACACAACCAGACTGTGTGACCTCTGGTAGCAGAATGATTATTAAAGACGAATGTATAATCTTTATGCAGAACTAGCCTCTTGCCCTTTTTCGAGTTGATGTATTTGAAATCTGAAAAAGCAGTGTCATTTAGAAAAAGTTTAAAAGCCATTACCTTAATTTTCAAGTAGCTCATCTCCCGGTATAAACAGACGCAAATTTTTTTTTAATTTACTGAATAACGAGTTTATCGAAAATTATAAAACAAAAGGGTTTGTCAAGAAAAAAACATTTAATGCTAACAATTATATTATAATTAAACAATCATGAATGTACATCATAGACTGAAATAATTAAATCATCGATGGTAGTCAGCCTAGCTCTGCAACGTCTAGTCATGAGCTTAGAGCAGGCCCATCTCGTTTTAAAAGATTTCTCTTTTTCTTTTTTACTGGTGATCATTATGAAATTGTTGCCTCTGTACAATATCATTTTATTTCCAGTTCGTGTATGTCCAAGAATCGCGGGTTCTGAAACTTAAAAAACACACACAGTGATTTAGTAAAGGCATGCTTTTTTATAAAACTAGTTTTGAAAGTAAAGATTTGCTAAGTCTAATCCAGACTCCGTGGCTGCTACTGAGAAATTCATGATGGAAAAACCCGATAACACTTTGCCTATCTAATCGAACCCGCATCGGTTTTTTAATGAAGTCGGTTAAAAATCAGTGAAATGGTACATACTAATATGTAGGTACTTATATAATAAATTATAATGTCATTTACGACAATGTATCTATATAAATATAAAATGGCAAACTGACTGACTGACTGACTGGGTGACATATCAACGCACAGCCCAAACCGCTGGTCCTAGAGTCTATAATAATATTAATCTTAGAATAAATAAAGTTAATATTATTGTCTTTTTTTATTAATTGGAAGTTTAAAAGAAAAACATGAGTTACAAAATGCTATAATTATTTATGTCATTAAAGATTTTCTTACGTTTTGGAAATTATTCTAAAATCTCATTTTCGGTAATAATTATGTCTAACGGTTTTTGATCAATATACAATTTGCTTTTCAATAATTCTACTATTCTTTAACCTAATTTCAAAAACGAATACTTGTGAGATTTTAAAGAAATAGTTTGTTTTTTTTGGATGATTATGAAAGTTATTCATTTTGATGATGTTGTTCTCTATTCTATAGATTTGAGCTGTACATCTAAAGAAACAGTGGCTGAAGCAAACCCATCAGAACTTCAACCCACTTTAAGACTTTAGGGTGACCAGGTAATTACCGACTCTTAACATTGTCCTTCCAGTTTTGCTTGATTCCGTGAATTCGCAAAACTCTACAAAGGGAATTATGTGGGTATTATGTGTTTTACCGGTTATTATGTAAAATAACTATCGAATCCAGTTAAGTTCTATCTATCATTATACTATGCGTGTACCTACTACCTTTTTAGTAGCATTTACTATGGTACCATGAATTACTTGCATGGTTATGTTTGTCTCTAGCTGTCACTATGTGATCACATATAGATATGATAGTTGCTGTGCACTTCTTGCTGTGGTGAGTCGAGCATTTCCAAAATTCCTTGTCTCCATTGGTGCTCTTTCTGAAAAATCTGAAATCTTTGTAGTTCAAGATTAGCTTTCCTCTGAGAGATGTTGAGAAAGAAACTGAAAATAAAAAGGTAGGAAGTAAGTAAAAATAGGAAGGTATATATTTAGTTAAGTTTGGAAAATTACAAAGCACGATCGTAATATCTATAAGAAGTCGTTGACATTGTCGCCAGCCTTTTTTTAAAGTTACAAATCACCTATATCTAAGCAAAGACTGTACCTAAATTCTAAGGCAACAACAAAAATATTGTAATGTCACTGGTCGGTTAGTGACAGGCGTTTATTTATTAGTCGGTGTAAAGAATGCAAAAGGAGAACTGTATCATGATTTAATTATTAAAACAATACATAATACAATACGCACAAATTACAACAATAATTTTAGCAAACGGGACCAGGTTCGGCCAACCAGTCTGGAAAATCTGCTGGCTGCGACCCCGGGCACTGACAGTCTGACATACTTCTGGAGCGCTGTCTACAATTTATCTGTCTCAGTTTGACCACAGAATAATAACTAGTGTCATGATTTTCAAAAATATTATGTAGGGTTTCAAAGATTTTAATAATTCGTTTTATATTTGAGAAATGACAACACTGCCTAGCCGTCAATGTTGAAGCGGGAAGGGGTAGTTTATAAAACATGACACTCGACCGAGAGAGCTCTGTTCATTGGGAGAAATTGTGGTGTTAAGACTAACAGTCGAATCTATGTCTGATAAGTGTTGTAATTATTGCATTTTGTATAAAACGTGAAGTAATGTAGAATTGTGTAATACCAAATAATTTGAAAAGAGTAACCATGGAGTTTCTTGCCGGTTCTTCTCCATGGAAGCCACCAACCGAACCGTGCACCCTTGTCGACGTTCTTAAGTGCCCATCCAGGCCTATGTGGAATGAAATACTTGGATTTGAATATACTGAAGAGTTGATTGGAGCTACAGTAGTTTTTATTACAGTTCAGAAGTGACAAGAACCACGAGCCATCTCTCAGCGAAATAGTAAGTAATTTGTTTCCTTTTCTTTACCCTAATTAGATGTATACTTACTGTTAAATTTCTGAAAAAAAAAAGGGAGGGTGGAAATTTAACAAATAAACTTTCACGTATGCACAGTGTTTTACACCATGGAGATTATTGTTATAACACGAAATAGAGAAAGATTTCTACCCCGCTAAAAAGTTCACGTGATTCAACTATGCAGAAAGTATACATAATTATTAAGAACTGTGTTCTGACTCGCATTGCTCGAATTTATTACTCGGAATTCTCTGAAGTTGATTTATTTAACTCTAATAAACCGACATAAAAAAAAAAAAACGAATAGTGAACAATCTTCTTCTTCTTGTACTATCTTTTATTCAACCGTTTTTTTTTTTAATTTTTCAAAATTGTAATCCAGTTCTAAAAATAACTTAAAAATTATGTTGTATCGTATTTTTGTATTGTATTTTTATTTTTTGAAAATATTTGGCATTAGTCCGTTCGCATGTATTATATATCCCAGTTACACAGGGAATGCTATAATTGGCCATAATAACTGTCACAAGCATATTTTGTAAAATATTTTTATGTATCGCTGTTGGTTAGTTAAATAAATAAAATTAAAATAATTATGGCATTTAATATATGAGTTTAACAATGCAGCCATGAAGATGTGTTGATTTTACATGTTAACATCCATTCTAAAGAACCATGTGTGAGTGTTGTTAATAAACCATGTAGGTTTACATGTAGTGTCATGCCATGTAGGTAGAGATAGGGATACTCGTAGTCGTTAAACTATTAATATTTGCTCGATAAAAAAAAAAAAAAAAAAAAACTGTTACACGTTTTGAAGTATTTTGAAGAATTTAACATGAGGCATTTATGAGAATGATTACCCACAATGTTTATTATAAAATTCTAAATTGTTTTTGCTATTACATGTACATAGCTATGCCGTCATAGGCCTCTGCACCGGGATTTAAATGAGCAACATTGGTAGTGCCAGTGTAACATGCTTTATTTATGATTATTACAAGCATCCAGAGGTAAATGTCAATAAATTATTATTCTGGCCATGGTAATTTCCTAAATGGATACCCAGTGAACTATGTTGGTTCATAGGGTCTTTGTCAAGAGACGTACCTAGTGATTTCGCTGGATATTTCAGTGGGTACTTGTTCCTGCTGATTTATCACAGTGAATCGGTCGTCAGATCCATGATAATGATGATGATAATGATAATGTGAACTAATTGTGTTCACAGGCGACTTGGTTAGTTCACTTGATTTTAGGTAGGTATGACCTACTGATTTATCACAGTGAATCGGTCGTCGGATCCATGATAATGATGATGATAATGATAATGTGAACTAAGTGTGTTCACAGGCGACTTGGTTAGTTCACTTGATTTTATGCAGGTTTGTCCTGTTGATTTATCACAGTGAGTCGGTCGTCGGATCCATGTTAGGCGACTTGGTTAGTTCACTTGATTTTAGGTAGGTATGACCTACTGATTTATCACAGTGAATCGGTCGTCGGATCCATGATGATGATGATGATAATGATAATGTGAACTAAGTGTGTTCACAGGCGACTTGGTTAGTTCACTTGATTTTATGCAGGTTTGTCCTGTTGATTTATCACAGTGAGTCGGTCGTCGGATCCATGTTAGGCGACTTGGTTAGTTCACTTGATTTTAGGTAGGTATGGCCTACTGATTTATCACAGTGAATCGGTCGTCGGATCCATGATAATGATGATGATAATGATAACGTGAACTAATTGTGTTCACAGGCGACTTGGTTAGTTCACTTGATTTTAGGTAGGTATGACCTACTGATTTATCACAGTGAATCGGTCGTCGGATCCATGATAATGATGATGATAATGATAATGTGAACTAAGTGTGTTCACAGGCGACTTGGTTAGTTCACTTGATTTTATGCAG
Organism: Xestia xanthographa; assembly: GCA_905147715.2. Lineage (NCBI taxonomy): Eukaryota > Metazoa > Arthropoda > Insecta > Lepidoptera > Noctuidae > Xestia > Xestia xanthographa. Next base: position 8,229,724 of record LR990646.1, read on the forward strand.
GTTTGTCCTGTTGATTTATCACAGTGAGTCGGTCGTCGGATCCATGTTAGGCGACTTGGTTAGTTCACTTGATTTTAGGTAGGTATGACCTACTGATTTATCACAGTGAATCGGTCGTCGGATCCATGATGATGATGATGATAATGATAATGTGAACTAAGTGTGTTCACAGGCGACTTGGTTAGTTCACTTGATTTTATGCAGGTTTGTCCTGTTGATTTATCACAGTGAGTCGGTCGTCGGATCCATGTTAGGCGACTTGGTTAGTTCACTTGATTTTAGGTAGGTATGGCCTACTGATTTATCACAGTGAATCGGTCGTCGGATCCATGATAATGATGATGATAATGATAACGTGAACTAAGTGTGTTCACAGGCTACTTGGTTAGTTCACTTGATTTTATGCAGGTTTGTCCTGTTGATTTATCACAGTGAATCGGTCGTCGGATCCATGTTAGGCGACTTGGTTAGTTCACTTGATTTTATGCAGGTGTGTCCTACTGATTTATCACAGTCAATCGGTCGTCAGGCAGATGTTAACCCAGTGAACTAAATGTGTTCACAGGGCCTATGTTATGCGACTTAGTGTGTTCGCTGGATTTTTGTAAATGATAAATAATGAATGATAAATGATAAATGATAAATGATAGATGATAAATGATAGATGATAGATGATAGATGATAGATGATAGATGATAGATGATAGATGATAGATGATAGATGATAGATGATAGATGATAGATGATAGATGATAGATGATAGATGATAGATGATAGATAATAGATGATAGATGATAGATGATAAATGATAAATGTTAACTGATGTTTATTTTGCAAGTAGGTTTTTACAAACACTTACACGTCATTTTTTAAACTTTAAATTAATTAATAATGGTGAGCAATGAATTATAGTGAGCAGTGAATTATAGTAGTTGTTTATTCCCTATCAATGTTACGGGTTATCTTTTCTTTTAATGGAGCCCGTGAGTTGCTCGCTGGATGCGTTAGGGGCGATGGATATTTTCTCAATGGATTATTGGGTGAGCTGCATACATTCGTCGGATTTGAGCAAACTATATTTGCTTACTGGTTAATGACTCTTACAACGTTTAGATGAAGCGCAATAAATATATTGAATTCGAATGATTTTTAATTAAATAAATAAGAGACAGATTATGTCGATGAATATTGTACACATTTCAGAAATCAATAGGCGGTTATTGTTGAGGAACTTGACTGCTAAGCTGTACTTTTATGTAGAAGTACTAGCGGACGTCACAGTTTCGAGTACGGGTATAAAATATAGCTTTTGTTGCTCGCTGGTAATGTAGCTATCCATTGCTGAAAGAAAAATGTCCAGCAGTTTTTAAGTTTATTCGTTACATACAAAGATACAGATCTTTCCTCTTTAATAATCTTGGTATAGACTGACGTCTGAAAATTAATGACATTGACGGATAAAAGCAAAAAGCAAAGCAAATTCACTTTCTAAAGAAAAGTTCGTAACTACTATTTAAGTCAGACTAAATAGCTCTCAATTCGAAGTCTAGTCATAATAATTATTATTAGTTTTCTCGATATTATCTTTTCAATTTTTGGTATTTGATAGAATATTTATATTAGTTAATTTTATCTGTATATATGTATTAAAATCAATATAAGTATTGGTATTCTCGTTCCCAAAAAACTAGTTTTTTTAAATATTATTTTGTACCCTATCACAATGTTTTCCTATTTAACCCAAAGGTTGACTGGTAGAGAATACCTTGTGGCATTAAGTCCGCCTATGTATCACTACATAATTTCATAAGTCTTCTTACTCACTTTAAATCACTAAAGTGATAGTATAGCATGCACAACAAAATTATAAAACGATGTCTTATAAAATAGGCAAATGTAAAAAAAAAAAATACCAGAAATAAAGGCAATTTGAATTCGAGTGTACCACTATTGTACATGAAGTTTAAATAAATAAATAAATAATAATAAATTAGACAACATTTTTGGAATACCCTCTGGGCCTTTGTGCCATACAAATAATTAATCAAACTAAATGTTGTGTTGCTAACAGCCTGTAAATGCCTAGCAAACAAATGACATTTTTGTGTTTTACATTGTTGGATTGCTCACTTATTGATTGATTAATTAATTTATATTGATATTTTAGTTCAATTTCTTATTTGTTTGTTTGACCAAGACCAACGTCTTATTTGACTTGATTTGGTAAATAGTATTGTGTGGTATATGTCTTTGATTGATAATAATGTTTTTATGCCTATTACCCAAAATATGGATATTTCTGTCATAGAGAATTAAATTAATTAAAATTAATGATAATTAAGTTTATTGTGATCGATCATTCACATGACATCGTTTTTATGCGAGTGTGAACGGATTACTTCTCAAATGATGTACAATGTTTCAGTGAGCCGTGACGATGTCGTCTGATGTTGAGCTTGGTACCCCGTCTGGTATACCTCTGAGGCGCCGGCGTAAGTCCATGAAAATGAAGGCTAAGGCAGAGAAGCCCATTGATATCTACATAGTTCGAGCGAAAAGACTTTCCCTAGTGAAGAAAGTTACGGACGTCCGTTGGAAGAGATGTTGAATCGTACTTTACCTGTTGATGAAAGTCTTCGTGGGTATTTTATGATAAATTAATTAGGATTATTAAATAGATGTTAAATTACTGGTAGCTGTTGGCTGGCTGGCTGACTAACTGTTCGATTAGGAATAGGTCACAGACTCGGAATAGTTTGGATCCCGAAGATTTTATTAACTTTCTTGCATCTCAGAGACCTCAACCGCAGTTTAATAATAAATTACGTGAACATACGACTCAAAACCACGGTTAAGGTCTTTGAGAAAATAGTTTATGACTTCGGTCATCGGTGTTCCAACTAAGATTGTGTCTGACCGTGACACAAGCTTTACGTTGAAAGACTTTAAAAACCTTTTTGTAATACACATGGTATTAGAACATATTTTAAACGCAGTAGCTTGTCTCAGAGTTAATGGTCAGCAGAGAGATTTAATCAAACCATCTTAAAATTCATGATCATCTTAAAACCTATCAAGCATAAACGTGACTGAGACAAGTGTCTGGGAAACATACAATAGGGCACTATCATCACTGTTCGTAATCATAATCATTTATTTGTAATGTTAAGAATAAGAATTATTTATTTGCTTAAAATACAGGTGTTACCAGATGTTAAAGTTGGTGGTTTAGGCACAAACGATATTTTGGCTTTTTAGCGCATGCAAATATAATTTTACATTATTGTATAATGCGTATCTATGTGAAATTTAACATGTACTTATTAAGTAAAGTAAAATAATTATTATTAATAATTAATATAAAATAATTAGTAAAGTAAAATAATTATTGGTACATATTACTGTATATTGGTACATGTACAATTATTGGTCTTAAAATAAGTTGACCGTAATACATGTCAGATATATTTCATATATCATCACATGCATATTTTACAAGTTACACAATACCATTCTTTAGTATTAGTCTTTAAACATCCATTTTTATCATTCATTATTTTAGCAAAACGTTCAATAACGTTACCATAATTTCGATTTTAGAATACATTAATTATTAACATTATTTATAAATTCTTTAGTAAAATTAAATCGTTTTTAAATAATAATAATTGTAAATTAGTCCACACATTAAAAGAGTTCGTTCTTTAGTTATATTGTCACTTACGGGATATATTCCGTGATTGTTCATTATTTTGAGCTCCCAATATTAAGTTAAGTTAGTTAATTAGATAGTTAGTTTATAAGAAAGTTAGTTAGTTGTGATAAGTTTAGTTTTAAACCGTGAAAGCTTAAAACAGAGTTTGTTCTTTATATAGAAGTCCTGTTAATGCCTCAACACAGAAAACTGCGGCAGAGGCTATGTTTGGGATATATAAATACACGAGATAAATTACATGACATTTTGTCAAATAAGCTTAGCGCCGATAAGTCTAAGTACTAATTTAGAGTTGCCATAAGTCGAAAAACTTAATTTTGATATGATAAGAAAAGTACAAAGCCTCTGTCGAAGTTTGCGGGTCCATACAAGATCACTGAAATTGCAGCTGATAGAATCCGATCATGGATACATTTTGGAACTGCATAGCTCCGATGTCCAGTAGCTTAGAGGATGCTGGCAAAAGTAACTGAGTAAAGCTAACTTAAAATATTTCCTTTTACTGTCTATTTTATTGCAAAACATTTTCTTTAAATGTACAAGCTCAGAAGCTCTAGTTAAATATGTTGTCAAGTTTTAAAATTTTATATATATTTGTAATGTATAGAAATATTTTTTTTTTGTTGTTTGTATTTTTTGTTTTTCTCTCTTCATTTTTAACTTTTAAGAATGTCATGATTTTATTTCTATGATTGTTGTGTGTGCCAGGAGGCCACACTGTGTCGGATGGCCGAATGTCATGATTTTCAAAAATATTATGTAGGGTTTCAAAGATTTTAATAATTCGTTTTATATTTGAGAAATGACAACACTGCCTAGCCGTCAATGTTGAAGCGGGAAGGGGTAGTTTATAAAACATGACACTCGACCGAGAGAGCTCTGTTCATTGGGAGAAATTGTGGTGTTAAGACTAACAGTCGAATCTATGTCTGATAAGTGTTGTAATTATTGCATTTTGTATAAAACGTGAAGTAATGTAGAATTGTGTAATACCAAATAATTTGAAAAGAGTAACCATGGAGTTTCTTGCCGGTTCTTCTCCATGGAAGCCACCAACCGAACCGTGCACCCTTGTCGACGTTCTTAAGTGCCCATCCAGGCCTATGTGGAATGAAATACTTGGATTTGAATATACTGAAGAGAAGTAACTAGCGTTACAGAAGCTTTACTTCGCAATTGTTTTCAAAGAAATATGTACTTAATCTGATAAACAATATGATTTAATTTAGCTCGCGTTCCAGTCGACCACGTGTTCTTTTATATACCTACCAATTTTTTTTTGAGGGAATATGGGCCTTAATTCACTGGACTACGGTTCATAATAAGTTATACGTGGTTATACATATTGAAAGAGCCGCGGACTAGGGTTGCTTACTTCGAGAAACTACTTACGCCATCTAGTGTGGATTCGCAAACTTCCTTTAAGTTGAAAAGAATTCCATAGGTATCACCTATAGTATTACCGTAAATATTTTGCATTGGGCTCTTAGTCTAAGTTCGTAAATGAATACGACAAATGAAATGCAACTCGAATGAAACGACTAAAATGTCTTTTTATTGTACTTTTTAAATACTTTTAGGGTATTGGAATAGTACTTTGTTCAACAAGGGGAGAAAGGGTTTGTAGTTTGAATTAATTTCATTTCAAATAGGAACATAATTTGTAATCCAATCAAAGTAGATTTTACCTGTCAGCGTCTTTAGGCAACCAAAAAAAAGTTAAATTTCGATCACGATCCGTATTTAAACAATTAAATACTGCACAGTATCTTTTTGCTTTTTTTTCGTTTTGTGTCCAGATGGACACAAAACGATTGCAAGATTACAATTATCGAGAAAGTTGAACGTGGTCGAACAAATAGCGCGCGCGCGTGTCTTCTTTCGCTTGGGGCAGCCTACTAGATTGGCCCTTCCGCAGTGGCCGCCGCCTGTAGGTATGTTTTTAATACCTACAGGCGGAGTGACACAGGCCTGGTTTGACCGAACCTTTATAGGTTAAAAACAAAGTCCGATTATTATAACCCAAGTTATCAATGATTATGATAATCATTACAAAACACAACTTCTTGGTCTATTGTATGGATCCTCGCCTTGCATCCTTTGTTGCTGTGGGTAGAACATCGCCATAAGCGTTTTCTTGATATTACAGAGTTCCTATTCAAACAATACCTGTAGCGCCCGACCCACAGGATATGACTTCCGCGGTTTGACATCGTGAAGAAATGACCTGAAATATTTATATTTGAGTGAGTTATAGGTACATAAGTGAATGCAATCACTGCCAATTTTACCAAAAAGAGTAAAACATTTTGTTGCTGTTGTTTTAATTAAAAAAAAAACATTTATCGGAATCATATATAATTAGAAAAAAAAAACAACTTTTGGTAAAGGCTGTTTATTTGCAATGTTTTTAACACACAAAAGAGATTAATTGGGTAACAAATGCACCCTAGTGCGCCATTTGTTCTTAGATTAGAAATTAACATATTAAAACCTAATATAGAGGTTATAAGTACATAAAATTCACTTCATTTGCTTTATTCCTTAACAACTCAGTGGTTTTGTTCACCCGCCATGCTAATAATACTATTCCCGATGGCCAGGATGGAAGTTTTACACACTTTGGAAGGATGAGCAGAACACTTCCAAAAGTCCTTGACCCCAAAACTGTAATTCTTGAAGAACGTGTAACCGTTACATTGTAAAACCAGATTCCCTTTTTGCGGTGTCGATCTGGTAACTCTACTGAGACTGAATAAGGATTTGAAAACTCATACCAAAATATTTAAAATGGTTAAATACTAATACGAAAAGAACTTTTGTCAATGGAAAAATATACATTTCAAAGAAAATAAAAAGCATTTTACTTCTAATTTTACAACTACATTATCATCTTGTACTACTATTATACAATGCATTTGGCTACCGGTTACCGATACTTTAGGGGCATAATAAAATATAATAATTTCTATCGACAAATATAATGTTTATACAGGGTGTAAAAGACCTCATCATGAAGCCGTCAACCAAGCATTCTGTACATCAAACTAAGTAACTTTGAGCAAAAATTATTGCTGGGAAACGACTTTTTTTTTTGGGGTGAAAAATCATGTTTTGTGGTAGAACTCAATGTAATGCACTCAAAACATTGTGCTGATGGATGGATTGAATAGTACGGGGGTCTTGGAGGTGTTTAAAGTAAAAATCTTACCTTAAAAACTTGTATTTAAACAAAAAGTTGGAAACTTTGACGAGGTTCCCAGGTGGTGGTGTAGAACAAAAAAATTATCGCAATAACGGGGAGACCAAGTGTCTTTCGGCTTCGTTAAAAGGTGTTTTACACCCTTTATAAACTGCTAACCCGCCAATGGCAGCCATTTTGTTTTTCTAATCGGCTGATCTAGGGTATGTTCAATGAAATGCTAATATATTTGAACGTAAGAGATCTAGATACATGATATTATTACATCATGTATCAGATTCACTTTCAAAAATGTAAAATATACTAAAAAGTATTAACACAATAATTGGATCAGACTAATTTTATTTTAATACAATGAGAAAAGCCCAAAATATATTGTCTTAACTATCTAAAATATAAATTCTTAAGATGCCACTAATAAGAACAAGAGTTTTACTTAGATATCGAATAAAAATCAACTGATTACTGAAACCAAAATAATAAGTTTCTAATTACAAGCGTACTTAACTAGACGAGCTGGGATTGCATTTATTAGATTTGCACAGTATCAAAGGCGCAGTAAAAACATAGTGAGGAATATGTCCAAAGCACAAACTCTACAAAATTTACGTAATATGCGAGTGATTGTTATTAACTCTTATAATTTCATTATAAACAGTGTGAGCATTCGCCTTGCATCCCTTGTGGTTGTGTGTTGAGCACACCCATCTTGCTCTTGGCCCCGACACGTGTTTCTTGCAAAATGTGAAGTCTCCGATGCGTAGGAGTGTTTTACCACGTCGCGACATTACGAATGATGCTAAAACAGGTAAAAAACATGTTTAGATTTATTAAACGGGAAAGAGGTAATTTTGGAACAGTCACAAAATTACTTTTTTTTACGTTTTTAATTACGAGTATGTAATTGCAACAGGAGACGTAATGGGAAAAAAAACTACTGTCTATTCATTCTTTAATAATAACTTGGAATGGTGAGAACTAACAATCTTGTTAGCCTAACAAAATAGATTAACATTGTCTTATTACTAATTAGGTACCTAAGTAACAACTAAACCTTTTTACATTTTCAACATATTTTTGATTTCTTTGTTCATCTTCTTCTTCTGAATCTTGATAACTATCCAGGTTTCCTTGGCATTCAGTTTATTTGCCCAGAAACTCGATATTGCTTTATTTCCTTCCTAGCCAGTCATAAGGAGCATGCATATCAGTGTAATGTACTACAACATAGTCGACAGTGTGCACTATAGCTTTACATTTAAACTTTTTCAATTTTCAATTTTTTCTCGTGAGATGCACACCGCCATCTTACTTTGCTGCCTGCAACACCGTTGTATCTGAACTTTATATTGTTTAGCACCAAAACCCTGTTGCCTCGAGCGGAGTATTGAAAGTGAGCAGCTAGATCTGTAGAAATTACGTTTATGTTAGACATCATGCTGTCATGATGTCTAACATAAACGTAATTACGTAAGAATAACTGTTTATTCTTTAGTGTAAAACCAGAACTTCCACAAAGTGAAGCAAGTAGCTTGCTTATCATTGCGATATAGCTAGACAGATCTCAATTCATATTAAAATTATCAGACAATTTCCTACCGACTGTACTTCGACTGACGAATTGAATAAAAGTGACGAATCGACGAATCTGGGAAATTATGGAAACTGTCGAGTTGACGCAACTGTCGAATTCACACAAATGTCCAATCAGCGAAAGTTACGAATCAACGAAACTGTCGAATTAAATAAAATGACGAGTGAGGGAAACTGACCAGTGTTACGCGGACTCATTACCTTTGCTATCACCAATTAAAAGCTATTTTGGTACAATGAAGAACCACATAACGGGTATTTCTTTCGAGGCGAAGAATTTTAATTTACTTTAATTAAAATATTATTTCATGCCATTTAGTTTTGAATATCATTTCGGGCATCTGACCACCACGACTGGTTTGTTTTTGAGTAAATTAATTGTATCGCGCCCTGTTTGGCATGAGAAACCACATGTCTTCCAATTGAGGCATGAAAAGGTAATCATGTCGTTGTACCGCTCACCGTTGACTGTATTAGTCTCACCATCATAATTATTTTTGAACCACACCAGAAATGTAGCACAACGCCATCTCACTTTATCCAAACATCTATTAGTTCTGTACTTTACGTCACCAATCATATGCATGCCTTCCTCGGCTGCTTCGAAAAAAATACGGTGTGAGCGAGAGACCTGAAATAGCATTTATGTATGTTAAATAATAAATCTATACTAATATTATAAAGCTGCTGTGTTTGTTTGTTTGAACGCGCTAATCTCTGGAACTACTGGTCCGATTTGAATGATTCTTTCAGTGTTGGATAGTCCATTTATCGAGGAAGGCTATAGGCTATATAACATCACGCTGCAACCAAAAGGAGCGGAGCATAAATGAAAAATATTGCAAACACGGGGAAAAATGTATTCCTTTTGTGAGCTGTTTCTCTTTTATGTGACGCAGACGAAGTTGCGTGGGTCAGCTAGTATTACTATAACATAAATCCGAAAGTTTGTGAGGATGGATGGATGTTTGTTACTCTTTCACACAAAAACGTCCAATGGATTTTGATGAAATTTGGCACACAGATACTTTAAAACTTGGGTTAAGGCTGATGAGGCTTAAAAAACACAAGAATAGATTAAATTTAAAAATAGCAAAACTTACAGAGAAACTTACGTAAATACAAGAACTCTTTTCTTATGATTATTTATTTAGTACAGTCAAAATAGTTCATAGTTAAATGCCATCTTCTTCTTTTCCATGATGTCTCCTGATGGATGGTTGTGGTCCTCCAGAACGTGCACTATGACGTCATCAATGGTAAGGATTTTGGCATTACAAGTCCTGTCTGAACATCTCCACATGATCTTATGTTGAGGCCCACAATGTCGACTGTACGTGTATCCATTCAGGACTAACTTTTGTTCTTTTCGTGAGCAAGAAAAAATATCAGGGGAGTAAAATTTTATTCATACATTGATTATTCTACCATTGCATTTAACGATTCCAATACAGTAAAATGGCAAACAGAAATGAATCGAAAAGGATTTTTTTAAAGTTTTAAACGAAATCACAAAGTACTGAAAATGCTGTTGTATTTAATTAAAATTTACTTAACGAAGAAAGAGATGGTAACGAACAGGGAACTGTGTAAATATAAGATCTTTGCCCAGCAGTGGGAGAATTATACAAAACTAGTTCAATGATGAGTTAACAAATGGCATGAAGATGAATCAAAAAGCTTTAAAAGTCTACGAGTCGTTTGATATTATTTTGTCGGTGGATGGTTGTGATCTTCAAGAGCGAACACGATGACGTTTTCAATAGTATGGATCCTAGCTGTACATGTCCTGGTTGAACATCGCCACCTCATCTTGTTTTTAGTCCCAGAACGTGGATTATACTTGTACCCATTTAAAAGCAGCAACTTACGTCCTTTTCTCGAAGTAATAAAATTTACTGGAATATAAAACTTTATTGTTAGAAACATATTAATATTATGAATTTGAAACACCCAAATAAATGACCAGCAAGATTATGTAAAAAAAGTTACATAATAACAGAAAAAATATTTTATTTTGAAATAACAACCACAGGAAAATAAAGTATCAATAATATTTGACTTAGACATCATTTATAATAAATTATACGTCGATTGTAACAAATCAAGCTAGCTATGAAACATGAGATATTTCTTGCAGATCATCGAGTTGGTTGCCATCTCTCGGTGGATGGTTGTGGTCTTTTAGAGTACACGATGACATCTTCAATGGTATGGATCCTCGCTGAACATGAGCGGAGTGAACATCGCCACCTGATCTTATGTTCAGACACACAATTTCGATGAAACGTGTATCCATGCAGGAGTATTAACTTATAACCTCTTTTTGTGACAATAATCCTTCCTGGAATGTAAAAACCCAGTAAATACAGAAATTATTGGGCAAAAGAGAATGTTTACTCCATTATGTACGCTTGCATCACTACCTCTCCCAATTTCAAACGATTGATAGAAATGAAGCAAAGTTAGTCTTTAGATTTGTGGGGAAAGTGGGCCTAAAGCCCGATGTGAGACCGAGATTGAACAAATAGTATAGGATGTAGAAGAAGGTCGTTCTTCTAGGGATCTTAGACTAAAAGGTTGACTCAATACTTTATCTTGACATTAAAAAGACAAGTCAAGAAGACTAGTTAATACAGCCGTTTTACAGTTTTCGAACACAAACAGACTAGACAATTGCAAAACTAGTATACATATATTTTTTGTAATATTGTATGGATAGATATATATATATATAGTTTATAGATATAGAGTTTAGTAAGAAAATACTATGCGCTGAATAACTGACAATAGGTTACTAGCACATTCCTCAAAGGCAACTCAGCCGTCTACATAGCATGACTAGTGACGGAGCTTTTGACAGACTATTGTTTGTTGAAATGTGTCCAGCTCAACATGATAGGGTTCTATGACTTCCTATAGTGACTGTCACTCCCGTCCATCATCAGATGTGTGTGCTCCTCGTGCTTCCTTGTTAAAACTCCATCTGTTTCAAAGTAGAAGGCCTTGCATCCTCTCTTGGTGCACCTCCATCTTACGCCTAAACTCTCTATCTGTTGGTAGTACTTCGCATTCTTATATATCATTCCGTGCTTCCCTCTTGCGGTTATGAAAAATACTATAAGTAGAGAAACTTCTCATTTTTCTTCTGCGTTTAATATCATAGTCAAAATTCTATTTGTATCATTACGATTCATTTATTAAAGTGCCAGTCAATTAAAAAGAGGTAATTATGTGTTTATATTAATAGTTCATGAAAATACTCACATACATATTTTTAAAACATTTTTTAAACATTTCGTTTCAATTTTAATCTTTTCTTAATTATATTTATTTTAGCTTATGTACGGTCGACCAAGCTATTATTTGGTTTACATGTTTTACAATGTAATTTGCATGTTAAAATTTAAACAAAATAGTTTGGTGGAACACACATAATATTAATTTATCGAGACATAAAATAACATCGCGCCTTTAATCCCGGAAGGGTTTGACAGAGGTGAACCTAACAGTACACCCACATTTCACCAGTTATGGTTTAAGTCAATGTAATAGGGGGCGAGCCTATTTATCAAGACGTTTAGTCAAACATATTTATTTATTTGATTTATGTACCTACACAAAAAATACTAAACAGGTCATTACATTAAGATAGTTGAGCATAAGATATCTTTGTCTTATGTCTCATTTTTTGAAGTATTTCTCGCGATGCGTATGCTCTCCATGAACTCCAACAATCATTTCCCCATAAGTCCTTATTCTGGCTGGACAGTGTCGACTCTTTGTCATGGAGCAGTACCATAGGTATCTCTTATTCTCCAACGATTTCAGGGCTTCATTAGAAAAGAATGTATTATCTCCATAACGCAGCATGTAGTTCCCACGAAGAGATCGAATAAATTCGACTTTTCCTAAAATAAATTTTATTTTCATTAAAGACGTCGAAACAATTTATTAATCTAATGGTAATCATATTCAGTATGTTAATAAAAAGGAAAACGACTTTACCTGTTTAAGCAATGATTTAAGAATCAAGGTAAACAAAAACATCACATATTTATTTATTAAACGCTGTCAGTATTTTATTTCATGAAATAATGAATAACAATGTCGAAACTATACAAAACACCTGTAGGTATCTAAAAAAGAGTATTTTAAATTATAAAGTTAACATAAATAGTTTTCTAGTCATGGAAGGTCACATCAATTTTGACAAAAAAAAAATTATACATAATTATTTTTGTTACCTTATTTCTTTCTATATATACAGGATTAATTCAAAAACAGTTTCTTGAGCAGGGATCCCTTCTTTTTGCATAATGTTCTTTGTCCTGCTGCAAAACCGACTCCACGTAGTCTTGTCTGGCCTACCCCTAGAGTGTAATCTAAGCCCGCGTAGGCGCGGAGGAGCCAAGCGGCCCGCAAGCTGAGGAACAGGTGGCTTTAATGCTTGGTTTTTTAAGCTTCAGCTTTTTAAGCAGCCTCAGCTGTGGCGGTGAGCGTAAAACACATCTGTGACGATAAGCTCGCGTGGGACCGCCGGAGCCCTGCAGCGCCGAAGCGGTGACAGAAACCATGCCTGCTGCATGTTGCATACTGCATGCTTGCTTGCTGCATTCTTGCTTGCATGCATGGTGTATGCTTGTTTGCATGCCGTATGCTTGTTGCATGCATGGTGTATGCTTGTTTGCATGCTGCATATTTGTTGCATGCATGGTATATGCTTGTTTGCATGCTTCTTACATGGAAAAAACTCACATATGTTCACAATCAACTATGTTCAAAACAATATGTTATGTATTACATGCTTTAGGAGACATGGTTTTTTTCCAATCGTCAAAATAAATTGGTATATCCAATCAGAGTATGTCTAACATTTTAGGAGTTAATTATTAAGTATGCTTCTTTGTTATGCCTATAAAAAATATGTTTTAAAATCATTAGGCGTCAATAAATTATGCAGAATGTTGTGCTTAATCATTATTATGATAAGAGAAATTATGCTTAAAAAATTATGCGTAAGCTGATATGCGTAAATAATGTTGTGCGAAAATATAATTAGGAGTAACAACAGTATGCTAAGTTAGGTATATTAGGTCTTAAAATTTTATGCAAATGGATAAGAAACCTCTTGAGCATCGTATACCTGTTAGGTTCCTATGGTAGGTACTTCTATGAGAAAACTTAAAACGAAACTAAACTTACATGACCGACACAATTCACTGCTAGAAATAATATCCTAATGTCAAAAACATCATCACCAATTTCTACTTTTTTCTATCATCACGTCAATTTGGTTAGTGAGCAGACGAACCGAATGTTAAAAATGTCGATCCATATAGTCCTTTCACAGCTAACTCTACCTCTAATAGCTGTAGTCCAATATCAACTGTATTCATAATATTTCGACAGGCTTGTAACCTTTATTACCTTGTAACTTATCTTTTTTTTTGTGTCTTTAACCTCAAAAATTGGCTAGATTTTCCGTTGTGTTCAAACATCGAGACTAGATTATATAAAAAAGAAGAACATAGAAATAAGGCCAAAACCTTTTTAAAATTTTTAATGAAAAAAGTAGTTAAATTGACCGATTTAACTACTTTTTTCATTAAAAATTTTAAAATTTTTTTTGGAGAAGTAGTCAGGGGACTACGAAAGGTTGTTTTTGTGTACTTTTAATTGGTCAGCTACGCGACAGCAATACATTTTAAAAATACCTATTTGTAACGCCTTCAGTGTTTCTTCAATTCTCTTTTGAAAAATCACCAATATTATACAATTTAATCATGGCACTTTAATCGTGGTCGCTTACAATGGGCCTCATCAGAAGGCTTAAAGTCACCCAAAGGGCAATGGAGAGGGCTATGCTCGGAGTTTCCTTGCGCGATCGAATCAGAAATGAAGACATCCGCAAGAGAACCAAGGTTACCGACGTAGCCCGAAGAATTGCCAAACTTAAGTGGCAGTGGGCAGGGCACATTGCTCGCAGAACGGATGGCCGATGGGGCCGAAAAGTTCTGGAGTGGCGACCGCGAACCGGAAGACGTTGCGTTGGAAGGCCTCCCACTAGGTGGACCGATGACCTGGTGAAGGCTGCGGGAATCCGCTGGATGCGAGTCGCACGGGACCGTTCAATGTGGCGACACTTGGGGGAGGCCTATGTCCAGCAGTGGACGTCTTTCGGCTGAAATGATGATGATGATAATCATGGCAATCCTTATTTAACATTGCTACTCTTTTATTCTATCGTTTTACTTTTACAAATTTATTTTCGTGAATATAATATACTAGCTGTTGCCCGCGGCTTCGCCCGCGTGAAGTTCGGTAACTGTCCCACTGGATCATACTAAAGGGATAAATAGTGTCCTACATGTTAATTTAGGTTATAAACTATCTATGTGCCAAATTTCATAACCATCACAATTTATTATTATCATCACAATCACCATCACTATCACAACCACCATCATTATCACAATCATTATCACAATCACAATCATTATCACAATCACCATCACTATCACAACCACCATTATTATCACAATCATTAGCACAATCATCATCGCAATCACCATCACAATCATTATCACAATCACAATCACCATCACAATCCCCATCACCATCGCAGTCACCATCACAATCACCGTCACTATCACAATCACCATCACCATCACAATAACCATCAAAATCACTATCACAATCACCATCATCGTTATCACAATCATTATCATCGTAATCACAATCACCATCACTGTCACAATCACCATCACAATCACCATCACAATCACCATCACAATCACCATCACAATCACCATCACAAACACAATCACCATCAAAATCACCATCACAATTTCGATCACAATCACTATCACAATCACTATCACTATCATCATTTTAACAATCATTATCATCGTAATCACAGTCATTATCACAATCATTATCGCAATCATTATCACAATCACCATCACCATCACAATCATTATCACAATCACCATCACAATCACAATCACCATCACCATCACAATCACCATCACAATCATTATCACAATCACCATCACAATCACCATCACAATCATCATCACAATCACCGTCACTCTCACAATAACCATCACAATCACCATCACAATCACCATCACAATTACCATCGCTATCACCATCACAATCACCGCCACTCTCACAATAACCATCAAAATCACTATCAAAATCACCATCATCGTTATCACAATCATTATAATCGTAATCACAATCGTTATCATCATTATCACAATCACTATCATCGTAATCACAACCATTATCATCGTAATCACAATCATCATCATCACAATCTCCATCTTCGTCATCACGATCATTATAATCGTAATCACAATCATTATCATTGTAATCACAATCACTATCATCTTAATCACTATCACTACGACCATCATTATCTCAATCACCAACACTATCACAATCAAAATCACAATCACCATCACCATCTCAATCACCATCACAATCACCATCACCATCACAATCACTACCCTCGTTATCACAATCATTATCATAGTAATCACAATCATCTATTACATTATCACAATCACCATCGCTGTCACAATCACAATCACCATCACCATCACAATCACCATCAAAATCACTATCACAATCTCCATCCTCGTTATCACAATCATCGCTATCACCATCACAATCACCGTCACAATCACCGTCACTGTCACAATCACCATTACAATCACAATCACCATCATCGTTATCACACTTATTATCATCGTAATCACAATCATTATCATCGTTATCACAATCATGATCATCGTAATTTCGTAATCACAATCATTATCATCGTAATCAAAATCATCATCATCACAATCATCGTCATCATTATCACAATCATCATCATCGTAATCACAATCATTATCATCTGGATCTCAAAATAAATGCCATTTTCGTAATCAGCGCCCCTGATTATCTCGGTATCGACACCCATATTGATTTATAGACATTTCAACCCCATCGCACCCCAACAGGGAATGGTAGTATGGTCTGCCACATTAAATCTTAAAATCGTTGTTTTTTGTAATACACCCGACCCAATTCATCATAAAAATAATACCTACGTTGAATTTCAGGCTTTGTTACCCCATTTTTCCCTATAGGGGTTGAATTCTGAA
Source organism: Xestia xanthographa (assembly GCA_905147715.2). Taxonomy (NCBI): domain Eukaryota; kingdom Metazoa; phylum Arthropoda; class Insecta; order Lepidoptera; family Noctuidae; genus Xestia; species Xestia xanthographa. The sequence goes on from LR990646.1 coordinate 8,246,392, forward strand.
AAAACCTGAAACACAAATGTTAACTCATTTATCGATAGGAGTACTCCCGGTAAGTTTCGAATAAACTAATCCTATATCCCCATGTAATCTTTGGACCCCCGTTTCAACCCCTTAGGGGGTGAATTTTGAAAAATCTTTTCTTAATGCCCCCTTAAACGAAACTAAGCAAAAGCACTGTTTCACCCAGAAAACGATATAGGAGGATGGCTGTGTTTATAGGTAAACAGTGTTCACAATCTCTAGATTGTGAACACTGTTTACCTATAAACACAGCCATCCTCCTAAATGGCATCCTAGGAGGATGGCTGTGTTTATAGTTACCATAATAATATGCTACTTGCTGTCGAATAATACTTTTGCGTTGCATCCTGTGCTATTGTGTGAGGAACACCGCCAGTAAATGATTTTTTAAGATGGCTGTATGTATAACGATCAATCACAACCAAGTTCTTGCCTGAGCGTGACTTGATGTAGGAGCAACCTTAAACAAAAAAGATAATATAATTAAGATAGTGATATTGAAGTAAGAGAGGCAATTGTGTGAGTGATGCCTAGTGACCCACCTCTATTATAGCAGTTAGTTGAGAACCCCTTTAAAATGAGCAAAACTAAGAATATAATGTTCGAATCGTACCTTTTGAATACTTTAGTTTAAAGACATTTATTTCTCAAAGAAAAAAATACAGTTCACTTAAAGAGAAACTTAACTAAATTAACAATTGGTTGTAGTTTACATTACGACGTTCAAACTATCCAAGAAACTGAACACCACAGTTTTTTATACAATAGAAAGTGGTGTCGATTCTGTTGTGCACAAACTAAACTTAACTTAGGCTATTGCTATCTTTTTGTCTGTAATAAAACGAGAAAGAGACGGACGTTATTTAGAGCTGTCAAATTTAGTTAGAACTAATATTTCCATACAAATGAAGGGTGCACGTAAAAACATGTCGACTAAAAACACAGTGAGGCGCAAGGCATAAACTAGTTTGATATCTCTAACTTAGTTCATAGCTATAGCCGTCCTTTTCCGCACTACCTTTTAGTAAAAGATAGCAATAGCCTAAATTAAGTTTAGTTTGTGCACAACAGAATCGACACCATGATGTAATTAAACTAAATAAAGATACAATACAGTTCACACTAAACTTATGTGTCTATAATACAAACAGCTAAACTTATGCGTCTAATATATAATTCACAAGGCCTTTTTTAAATGTTGGTATGCTTGTACACTCCCTGACTTTTCTAAGCATTTTACTTCAAGCAAGTGATTTTGAAACCTATTTTCATACAGCTCTTTTTAAGCTAATATTATTATAGCCTTACACATACTCAAACATTTGTTTGAATTAAAAATGAATATGCGTTTACTAAGTAAAAGTTTTATTGGTGAATAAACATGACTTCATCTTAACTATATAAATTTAATTGAGACATTTAATTGGGTATGTTCTCATGCTCACGGTTTCGTACGTAGCCTACTGAAACTTGCAGTTATCTAAAGCCCGCATACGCCCGAGTGGCTTTGTAACGTGGCAATATATAAAGGCCGCTTTACACTGGGGCAACACTGTGCGGCATTTACATAATGTGGCGGGCGTCAACTTGTGGTATGCTATAAATAACTAACATATGCGGCAATTGCGGTATGCGGCAGCCTATTTTACGTCGAGGCAACATCGTGCCTAGATAAGTTTCAAAGCATCGTAAAACATAACCTATAAACTGTATGACGCACCAAAAACGTAGCATGGAATCCATTGTGTTTGTATAGAGGCTGCGACTGACTGTGCCACATAACGCAAGTTGCGGCCGAGCCGCACGATCCTTGCCACAATGAGCAACATTTTAAATTATTGTTGCATGCGGTCTTGTGGCATGCTGCAATGCCGCACAGTGTTGCTCCGGTGTAAAGCAGCCTTTACTGCATTGTATTCTCGTACTTTGCTTGTAAGGCACAATGGTAGGCAAATCATTACGCTAGTCACAGGCCTGTGTGGTTACAGCCTGATGCACTGTGCTCTTACCAACTCTGATAAAATGCCCCCTAACTATGCGGTATTTATAAGGAGGATGTGTGTGTTCATAGTTACCATATTCAATAACATTTTGGGTGTTAAACACCAGTTTTGCCTTGCAGCCTTTACTATTGTGTGAGGAGCATGTCCAATGGTCTGTTCCTTTCATCTTATAATGCCGGGCATGGCCATATGTGTAGTGGTTTAGCAGAATCAGTTGTTTCCCAGATCGCGATTGTACTAAAGTGTATTCTGAAAGCATTAAGAAATATTAGAAATCCATATCTATATTCTTCTTTATCGTGTGGTTAGCGCCTAACCTGGTGTCAGAGTTCTTATGCCGCCCAAGGGCCTCTGCCTTGGCTTAACATGCCGTCGAGAAATATCTCTCAGGCATGCTGGTTTCCTCACGATGTTTTCCTTCACCGAAGCAAGTGATAATTGTACAAAACGCACATGAATCCGAAAAATCAGAGGTGCGTGCCTTGGGTTCGAATTCGAGATCCATGACTTGGCAGTCTGACGGTCACGTCACTAGGCTATCACTATTGTGCAGAAATCCACATTATTGCAATACTTTACTTTATTAAAAACTACACATGACGTAAACTCACTGCTATCACAAGCTATCGGGAACTTTTATTTCAGTGACGTTAACTTCTGGTTCTTAAAATAGTGATTTATTTTATTTCTCAAACGAAAAATTTTAGAACTTTTAGAATTTTAGATATAATTATAAACAGTGGTAAAATAGTTTGATAGCATAACGTGAACACGTGTAAAGATCATAAGATTGGACCAAGAATAGCATTCACTTTGGGAAAACTGGATATGCTTGTATTAAGGACTTCGGATTGAAAAAATTATGTAACAACCAACACGGGTGTATACGTAGTTTAATTAGAATACTTGACAAAAAGATGCAACTTATTATTATACGAGTAAAACGTGCACATTTTAAATTTCGTAATAAAAACAGTTGAATCAGATAAATACAAGCACTTAATAAACTCACTAATATTAAATTACAGAATACATTGCAAACCATAATTCTTGACTAGCAGTAAAATTAAAATACCTCTTTGTCACCTGAAGGTACAATTCTGAGAGCAACCGCAACCGTATACCGCCCAAGTCAGTAATCACTGACATCAATATGACACACCGCAGCAACATACAACATGCTTTTTTAGATGGTGATATTGCTGCTTGTTGCCGTGTTCATAGAGTTACATAGAATCCAGTGGTGTCCTTCCGATGTCATTGCCGAGTCAGTTGTCATCTGGAGGCTTATCCGTTGCGGTTTACCATGATGATTGATTTGACACAATAACAGTCTACCTCACACACGTACGTACATACGAGTATTCTCCATTACACACATAAAATTGTGGACGTTTATAAGTACGCTCTCCTTTAACTGTTACCTCTTCGGTCTTTCGGTCAGTAGTTAATTTAAATTAAAAGTGAGAGCAAATAGAATTAAAAATATTAAATTCTTTAAATGCTTTAAATGCTTTTTAAAACAAAGCTCTACGACTAGTTTGAATGTTTATACATTAATTACGTACTAAATGATTAAAAACAAAAACTTAGGATTAGTCAGATAATGTTGGGTATATTTTCACTCCCATCTTAAGCCAAAACAAACTTTCGCTTTCATTGCATTTTGCCAATCAGTAGGGTCATGTGTGTGTTCTCCCGTGCAGCCTACGACCTCTTTGTTGATCATCTTCACTCGAACTTGGCACTTCTTGCTCGTCCTTTTCGAGCAATACCAGGTGCAAAGACCGGAGAAGTTGACGCGATTTGTGGAGTACGTGTGGTGACCGATTTTGAGCAAGTAGCTTCCAGTAGGCAGAGGGATCAGCTCGTAATCTGAAAATAAGGCTTAAAATGGTGAGGTTTAAGTTGAGGAATGTGTAAGTGTTTTTGTTAATTTCTAACTGTGACAGGTTCTTGCAAAACTTTTTATAAAAAACAAAGAATGCAAAAAATACAATACCTACATTAATTAGGTATTTCACAGTAAGAAAAAAAGTAACAATATCACCAAAATCTTTATTTACATAAAAACAATTGTTTCATTAATTCAATAAAATTCTTAAAATTAAGATAACTTTAACAATCATTTCCTTTTCTTAATTCATAAAAATGGAATTTTAATATTATTTTAATAAACACAATCAATTCAAAAATACTTTCATGAGCATGGTATGGAGGACGTATGTATAGTACCTATGACCTCCTTAAATATACCTTCACACAAAATGAAAATTATAAAATACTAGCGGACGTCACGCGGTTTCACCCGCGTAGTTCCCGTTTCCTGTGAGAGTACGGGGATAAAATATAGCCTATGTTACTTGCTGATAATGTAGCTGTCCATTGCTAAAAGAATTTTGAAAATCTGTCGAGTAGTTTTAGACTTAAATTGTAACAAACACACAAACAAAAAATCAAATCTTTCCTATTTATAATATTAGTATAGATTACACCGTGACCGTGAAAAATACTCGAAACAGCAACTAGTTTACGTTTGACAGCTGCAGACCTACATTGAACGTATTGTCACTAAAATACACAGAAATATAATGTCACATACCATCGCTTTATACGGAGAAATGTGCGTTGAAATGTCACAAGTAAAGATTTGGTTAAATCAGTACGAACAGGTTGCGTACCAACTGCAGGTATCGGGCACCGAAACTTACTTCACTAAACCCAAAAGATACAACTTGGACAGCGTGTATCTAATAGTGGTTATGTTTACCAGTGTACAGTACGGTTTCGTTATCAAAGGTGACCAGAGTAACGTCACAAGCAGTTTGCTTCCTGTGCTTGCAATACCACCGCACGCGCGGCCCATTCTTTGTTTTACAATAAAATACGAACCCATCTCTTAATAAAGTCCATTTGTTTACTGAAAATTATAAAAATAAAAGTAAACATTAGTTTCTATATATAATAATAATTATAGACTATGGAGGAGTCGTGGAAGAAGTAATTTTTAAACAAAAATGCGACAAGGTGGTTTTGTGAATTAAATGCATTAAACTTTCAATTCATAATTTATTAAGTCAAAATTAAAACTATTAAGACACACATCACACGGGTTCGAACACATTGGTGGGCGTGGCCAAAAAGCACGCTGTTTCACCTGGCATCGTGCCCGACAGAGATAGTATCAGTGAAGAGCAGTTAGACGCTAGTCTTCACGCACGTCTAGTTCGTATGCACACTCAGCGTTCCGAACCGTTCCGAACAAAAACGAAGTTATATAATACTTTCGTCTGACCTTTTAAATGCGCTAAAAAGAATAAAATAAACTTTTTCTTTAAAACTTTTACTATAACGTCATCGTCACTACACAATTCGCGAGATTACTGGCAACAATAATATTGTATAACTATATTGTTTGTTATTGTTGGCCTGGGGTCACGATGTCGTGGACGCTTTCCGCTAGGTCTGCTAATCCCTCGAGAGAAATAAATGGCTGTGAAGCCAGCAGAGTCTGGACGTTGGTCGGCAGACGACTGCTTTATATTGTCATCGTGGTACTGTGGATTTCCTTGGCCTGATAAAAGTTTAGGATTTCCTTTTCAGGGCGTATCACGTCGGAGTCACCAATTTAGTGGTTGTTGTACACTAACTAAATTAAATTAAAAATGTTCATAATTCTATATAAATTTAGTCAACACAAGACAGAGAAGTGACAGATCAGAAGAAAAGTAAAAATTATATCGTGAAGGTTTTATGTAGATAAAGTTTCTAAATAAGTAGGTCGCTACACCATATCATAGGGTGTGCGTTTCGATGGCGCGACCACGGCGTCTTTTTTTAATAACTATGCCATGATTTTGTAAAAATATGTATGTACGTGGTTCAAATTTCCCAAAATCTTAAATTTGTCAAGGTTATGGTTAAAAAGTTATAAGAGTTTGAACGTGGCCACGCCATCGAAACGCGGAGAACCGCGCGGCCACGGAAATCTTAAAAACTAAGCGTTGCAGAGACCTGAAATTTAGGTAAATAACAGATTGAATTTGTAAAAAAAATATAAAAAAATCCTAGGTTTATTTTTCAGGAGCATACGTACGGTATCGCTTATCACCTTCAAAATGTTCTGAATGTGAAATTTTAAATTAATTAATTTAATTAATTAATGAATTTAATTTTAAATTATTTTTTTTACAAAATCTTGCCATAGTTTAAAAAAAATAATGCCCTGGTCGCGCCATCGAAACGCACACATTATAGGAGTGCAATAAAAATGCACAGGCCCCTTCAACTTCAGCGAAAAACAAATGACACGTCACTGACGTCATGCATGAAATGAAAAGGACAGAAATATAGGTCTTGTTCTTCTATCAAACGAAGGACATGTCAATATCGCGTGTCGCCCTCCCGCACCGCACCGGGGGGAACATTATTCAGTGAGATGCACGAAAATTCATAGTAAAAGGCGCGCGTAAAAAAATATGAAAAGGCTTTTGGGAAATCGAATTTTATGAAAAAACCACCGCATAAATCATTATCAAATAAAATTTATTGAATTCTTCGATAATTGTGCTGTGTCGGTACTGACTTTGTTTTGGAAATTTGACACTTTTTTTATTACTAATTTACGTCCAAAGTTACGTTAAAATTGGCAATAAAAATGAATCTTTGGTAGCTCGTAACTTTTGAATGGCTTTTTATTTTACTATTCTGTTTCCACACAGACACAATTAATAATGAGACAAAACGATATCATGTTTAACTTCAGATGTACCATGTAAAACAGTGGAGTAATAGCCCCCCGAAATTTGTATGGAAAATATGTTGCGCAGTTCAACCTATAGTTACACTTATGTCTATCGCACTAAAACTTAAATGACACGTGAATTAATGAAATTTGCAACCCTCAGCTCAGTGCTGCGTTAATGAAACGACAGTAGTGCGCTTGTAATCTTATTTAGACATTTAATTGTCGCTTAGTGTAAGTAAAAATGAATACTCATTTTCTACATTAAATATTACATACTCTACTTATTACGTACTTCATTGTTTATTGTTACATTACTAATTATTGAATAAAATCCATTATAAGGCATTCTTTATTTATAAACATGCCAAGTGAAGAGCCATCTTCACCTTACTATATTTTCAACGATGGACTTATAGCTTGTATGACACACTGGTATACAAACTACTAGCAAACCGTAATGCCAGTCATTGACATTATATTTACAGCCTGATGCGGCAATTGATGGACATATATAGCTTTATTAAATTCTGACATAATTCCCCTCAACTATACGGTAATTGATAGCTGGGTGTGTGTGTTCATAATGCCCAAATTCAATAACATTTTGACTGTTAAATACTAGTCTTGCCTTACAGCCTTTACTATTGTGTGAGGAGCACCGCCAATGGTCTGTCCTATGATATTTCTTGTCATGGCAATACGTGTAGTGGTTTAGCAGAATCAAATGTTTTCCTGAACGCGATTGTACTAAAGTATATTCTGAAAGCATTACAAAATATTAGAAATCCACATTTTTGGTCATTACAACACTTAATTATAATCTAAACTGCACACGACGTGAACTCACTGCTATCACAAGCCATCGGGCACTGCTTTTTTCTGTGATGTCTGAAAACGTATTTCTATCACCAATCTGGTAAAAAGAAGTTATTTTCTGGTTCTTAAATAGTGTTTATTTCTCAAACTGCTATTTAGATCAGTGGTAAAACAGTTCCATAGCTTAATGTTGTTAACACGTGTAAAGATCATAAGATTTGACCAAGATTAGCATTGACATTTGGAAAAGTCGTATACTTGTATACATAAAAGGAAAGTTTGATAAAAAAAACTTAAATAATAATCATCACGGTGTTTAATTTAATTAGAATAATTGACAAAACAATGGAACTTATTTAAAAAGTGCACATTATTTTCATGACAATTTAATATACTTTCCGTTGAGAATGAAATGCTGTGGTGGTGGATGACTATGATGACTGTTCGCAGAATAAATGTTCTTAAAATTATCAAATAACAGTCTTGCTTTGCATTTCTAACTATTGTGTAATGGACACCTCCAAGACTGAGAGCCTTTCTTACCGGAATTACGGTGAAGACTAAAATTGTAACTTTTATACATCAAAAATTCCTTTCCAGAGTGGGTTTTTACTAGTCTGAATTCTGAAACAGAAATGAAAACAAGAATACATAATATAGGTAGGTATACTTGTGACAGTCGGATGAAGTGAGCTACGGAAAATATTTTATCAGTACTGTTGAAAGCCACTGTAGGAATATGAAATGCTTGTTTAACAATCATCACATTTGTCTCGGGTCTTTGCGTACTGACTGATACAATTAAACAAAAGACACTCAAATAGTATTTATTTTAGGATTTCTGATAAGTTCGTACCTACTCAGTAAGTTGTAGGCCGGGCCTCCTCTAGTTGAGTGGACATGGGCCAGACGACCAGTATATGGCCAGTGCAGGTTGGCAGATGTCACGTTTTCGAATTTTTGGTCCGGCAAAAATGCCTTTTTATTTCCCTAATAATTTTAAGGGCAGAGGTATAGTAAGAAACCGTTTTCATTTTTAAATAAATTAATAATAAAAATACCTAATTAAATTCAAATCATTTACTCGCTTAATATACTGGTGGTACAATGAATGTAACATTAATAATAATTTCTAGTGTCAGTTATTCAGATTATTATTATTATTATTATAAGCCTGTATTGTCCCACTGCAGGGCAAAGGCCTCCCTTCCCTCCTTCCACATTTCGGGATCTAGCGCGCTAGTTATTCAGATACTGTACTTATTTAAAAACTTATTTATATTCGCACAATTATTTTCCTTTGATTATGATTAATAGACATACTTGTAGGTGGTGAATGTGTATGTTCATATTTCCCTGTTATAATGATAGTATTGTTACTATCCAGCAATAATGATGCTTTACAGTTTTTGCTTTTCGTAGACGAACACCTCCAACGGTTGTTATACCCAGGTTTCGACTGATGAGTATTGTAATACGTGAACCCGTCGAACAGTACTAACCAGGTCCCCCTTTGTGATTTGATGAACTTGAAAGCTGAAAAAGATCAAAATATTACTATATTTTCTTTACCATGAGAAGCTGCTAAACTATCGGCCTATAGAAAGTCCCTCGCTTGCCGGAGCTCGTTATACGAGCACGTCCACGACGCTACTCACGAGTAACATGTTACAAACCCAGATCACCAATATTATAGTTGCTGCCAGTTAAGATGACAATAGCGGTCATTGCCCTTTGTCTAATATCTTTTCGTATGAACCAAAACAAATGAACCATGTATCGTTTTTCATTAGAAAAAATGTTGAAGATCACTTTTGATCACGATAGATGACGATTCATAAATAATAAGAATTAAATTGAACAGGCTTAATTTTGAATTTCGAAGTTATGAACTTTAATAAATGTAGGTGGGTCAATGACCGCTATTGTCATCTTAACTGGCAGCAACTATACTAATTTTAGCGTGCTATTAGTGATGGCGGTTCTTACAGGCTACAGGACTTAACCAACTTCAAACTACTTAGTTACGGACATTGCGGATTCTTGATTATTGATTAGAAATATCTATAATTTGAGTATCCGTATATTCATACTACAACTAGAACTACATATAATTACAAAAAATAAAACTAAACGTAAGTACCTATAATTACAACGATGTCGAGAGACGCGGCGCAATTTTTAATAAAAAAAAGGTTAAGATACAGTTAAAGGACTTAGACAAGTGACAAACGCTTTCAAAGCACTCCATGCCTCCACAGCAACTTCCAGCAGGACCCAGAAGAAGTTTCTTGCCCGTTCTTCTCCATAGAGATCTACGCTAGGGAATGGGCAACTACAGTACTTTCTCAAGTTATTATGCCTTGTGACTGGGACTGTAGCTTTGATTTTCTTTTTTGTATTTTTGACATTCAAAAGTGCCGTAATGGTCTAATTGAAATAAATGCTTTGAGTTTGAGTTTGAGCTTGAGTTTGACCGACGTGAGCCAGCAGCAGCTTGTGTCAGGCTAACACATTGTTGACTTGTCCATCATCGGTACCGCTGATAGAATGAGAATGGGGAAATGTCATCACGAAAGTTTCAATAATGAATGTCGGTAATTAGATCAGTAGAGGCATGACCAACGAAACGATGGTTGGAGTCTGAAAGATAGGGGTGCTCATAAGGGGTAAGGAGGGAGAGAAACTCACGTCTTAGCCACCGCTTGAAAAAGCCAAAAGTCTGACACTACCTTTCGAAAAAGTAAAAAGTAGTCTGAAAAAAGAATCTCGTTTTTGTAAATAGTTTTATTTTTAGATAAACAGACAAGAAGAAAATGCGTTTCGTAAACATTGCTGATTAACATGCATTGATCCAAAACAAACATGATAAAAGATGAACTTGGCAGAGATTTTATTACATACAAATTAATTAAAAAAATGTTTTTTAAATTTAATTATTATTTTCATTTTTTTTTTATTTAATACAAAATTCAACAAATATTCATTAGCTAATATTTTTTTTTAATTGTATCTAGAACATAACTTGTCGTGGTATGAGCATGTGATGCGGAGGAATGAGGAAAATCCGTGAGGTAAGTTTTGAGTATGAATGTGGATGGGTACAAGAGTAGAGGAAGAACAAAAAAACGATGGATGTGCTGTGTAAAGGATGATATAGCAAGAAAGGAGTTGTTTGTTGTTGTCTCATCAAACAACTCCTTGGAAAACAACAATACATAATGATGGAAGAAGAAGACATGCAGCGCTGACCCCAAATCAATTGGGAATGTTGATGTTCTAGAACATTACCTACATTTCTTGTATTTTTTTTTCAAGTTAAAACATACTATTTTTCCAAGATTTTATTGATTAAATTTTAATATAAATTCCGTTAGAAACTATGAATTTCTTAGGTGGATGACTATGGTTATCATCTATGGATACAATTTGATTATTATTTAAGTTCAGCACTAGTTTTGCCTTGCAGCTCGCATTAGTACATAATGAGCATCTCCAATGGTGAGCATGCTTACTCGAACGAACATGGCAGTAGGTATGTCCCTTGTATAGCATCAAGTTCGCCCCTCGATTTGACTTGATGAACTCGAACCCTGTAGGAAACATCATGTCTGTTTAATAACATAAAAGAACGGAATATTTACCATGTTTACTATTTCTTCTAGAGGAGTTCACGCCCATAGGCCTGCTTAATGCCACAAAGCACAGTCAACATTATTTTGAAGTAAATGGGCCAACATTGTAATAGGGTATAATAATAAATTAAAATTACCATTTTGTTTACGAAATTTAATGTATTGATAAACCTAAATGCTAATAAAACACACATGTGTAACTGTTGCAGTATTTTTTTAAATAAACTTATTATTTTATTTACTGCAATAATCACATTGGGTCAAGTGTATTACACAGACATTGGTGTCGATTCTGTTGTGCACAAACTAAACTTAATTTAGGCTATTGCTATCTTTTTCTCTGTAATAAAACGAGAAAGAGACGGACGTAACTTAGAGCTGTCAAATTTAGTAGGAACAAATATTTCTATACAAATGAAGGGTGCAATCATGTCGAATAAAAACACAGAGAAACGCAAGGCATGAACTAGTTTGACAGCTCTAAGTTCATAGCTATAGCCGTCCTTTTCTCGCACTGCCTTTTAGTAAAAGAAAAGAGATGCGAAAGAAATGGATGCGACTGATAGTTGCAACTACCACCAGTCGGGGCTGACCGGTGGAGGCAGATGGGAATAAACCTTTATTTCACAACATTTGGAAGCAATCAGCAAAAAAAAATATTTCACAATTTCGTAAATCAAAATTCTATTTTATATTAGTATTGTTGTGCCAGTGACACACAAGAAAAATAATTGAAAGTTGGTTAATATCTTAGTATGAGAGTATCACATGAAGCCAATATATCCAGTTAATAGAAGACGTAAACATTCTAAAAGATTTTATTAAAATAAAACTTAAAACAACTAACTACTGGAACAGATCCGAACATGCCGAACATGGTAGAGCAGTGCAAACGCACACACAAATAACCTTATACCAACTCTGTAACCACTGTCTCACAATAAAGATCTTTGACTTTGACTTTGACTTTGATCCAAGAAGAATTTATCACATAGGTGTCAACATAAATGTAAAGTGATTAAAACTTAAACACACAATATTAACTATGTGTAAAACTAAAAGGCATGTTAGCGACAACGTGGTGGACCAGCAGGAGATGGTGAGATGAGCTGGACTCAAATTTTAAAAGATTAGCGTTTAATATAATATTAGATTATTAATAATTATATTTCGTCGCTTCATTCTTCAGATATTTTTTACCATGTAGTCCCCTTCCCTTGCGCTAGCAACTACGCACGTCTTTTTAGTTTTTTTTTTTTTTTTTTTTATATTCTGGCAACACTGTGCCCCGCCTCGTTGTGTCGGTCAGTTGTAACCATCATTCCTTTTTCGTGCGCAGCAACGAACGGACGTCTTCAGCTCTCAATAGGTTAAAAGTGTATTTACCCAGTATGCCGAAACGAAACGCGGAGGATAAGATCGAGCATTACAAAAATAAAATACGGAGGTTGGAAAAAAAGGCTCACCGTCGTCGAATAAGACGTTATTTGTCTTCAGATTCGGAAGAAAATCCAAGTAAGTACAATTTTGTTCATCGTTGGTGTTCTATAAGTGATAATAAAAAGTTAAAATATTACTTCTGTGAAGAAAAAACGCCTGGAGGTTGCCCGAGATGGTAACACGATGGCTAAATACCTGCCAGTTACTTTACTAAGTAACCCAATAATACCGGGAGGTTGTCCGCGATGGCAACACGAAGGTTTAACTATACCGGGAGATTATCCGAGATGATAACACGATGGCAATAAATAGAACAAACATGGTTTCTATAAACTAGAATCACGTGTAATACTGTTCTTGTGTACTTAAAATTCCTCGTCGTGTAAAGTTATGACTACCCTCATAACTTATGAAAAATGTTACCAGGTCCAAGAGAAACGGGGGACCCTGACAATGTGGACACTGTGGCAGACTCCGAGCATATTACCGCCAGAACCACCAGCGAGCGACGCAATTACTGCCCCAGAAGTTGCAGCCAATCCACCCTGCGTTGACATCGAAGCAACGAATCCCATGGACCCAAATATTTTGGCGGCATTAGGTGAAATCACAGACGAGACACCGGAGTTTGGCGAGAAAATTCATGAAAATCTCGCAAAAATATGGCTACCTTTGCTCAAAAAAGGTATGACAAAAGAAAATAGGGAGATACTTTTGAGAAATTACCTCATACCCGAAAACTGTCCTTTACTTCAAGCACCAACGCTTAACCTTGAGGTCTCTGCGGCCATACCCGAATCTGGTAGATTTCGGGACAAGAAAATGACCGCTAGCCAACAACAACTGGGACTGGGCATTACCGCTGTCAATAGAGGTTTACACTTGCTTGTAAATAATGAAAGCAGAGTAGATGCAATTAAATTTATAAGCGACGGATGCCGAATTTTATCCGACTTGCATTACCAAAATACGGAAGCTAGAGTCAGATTTATACTTCCCGGGTTGGACAAATCATTTTTACAATTTCTTGATCGTTCCGAACGTGACAACACACTTTTTGGTAACGATCTTTCAGAAAAAATTAAAGCCTCAAAGGCGATTGTAAAACAAGGGGAACAAATCAAGAAGACTTTGCCCGCACTAAAACCTTCTAGTTCCAGCTTGAGAGCACAACCAGCAGCTAACAGGTCCAGCTACCAGGGAAACTGGTCGGGACCTTCTCGCTTCCAATCGAACAGGGGAGGGGGGCGAGGGGGTCAGAAACGTACCAACTACCGAGCTCCACCTGCACCCAGCCAGCCGAAGGCCAACTACAAGCAACGTGCTCCAACACGACGTCATTGACTCAGGTACATGCAGGAAGAATTAAGTTTTATTATGATTGCTGGGCAAATATCACTGATAATATGACAGTTCTCAGATGGATTAGTCAAGGTGTAGATATCCCTTTATCAGATGGGGTACTACAACCCCATAATACAACCAAAACATTTTGGTCTAAACAAGAAAAATGTGATATGGCTATCGCAGTTAGCAAGCTCATAGATCTAGGTGCGGTTAACGTTTGTGAACCTGTAAAAGACCAGTTTATATCTCGCATATTTTTATCACCTAAGCCAAACGGTGAAAAGAGATTTATATTCAATCTGAAATCATTTAATCAGTTCGTAAAAAAAACCCACTTCAAAATGGAAGATCATAGGACTGCCTCTAGACTTATTCCAAAAAACGGTTTCCTTGCAACGATAGATCTTAAAGAAGCCTATCTTTTAGTTCCAATTAAAAAATCATTTCGAAAATACTTACGTTTTCAATTCGAAAATAATAAATCTGATATAATAACATACGAATTTAACGCAATGCCTTACGGCCTTTCCATTGCTCCTAGAGTGTTTACAAAAATTATGAAGGAGGTCATGACCTACCTTAGATACAAAGGACATAAATCAGTCATTTACTTAGATGACATCTTATGTATCGGTAAGACCTATACTGAGTGCCTCAATAACGTTAACGAAACCTTACGAATGTTAACTTGTCTCGGTTTTGTGATAAATTATAAAAAGAGCTCATTATTACCCCATCAAGAGGCAATGCAATGCAAATTTTTAGGTTTTAATACGACAAACCTTTCGGTTTCCTTACCTATTGACAAACGTCGTAATATCGCGCAACTTGTTAAAAAGTTTATTAGTTTACCTCCCTGTACCATAAGAGAATTCGCTCAGTTAATCGGCGTTCTCACAGCAGCGTGTCCTGCTGTTAAATACGGGTGGTTATATACCAAAACACTAGAGCGTCAAAAATACCTTTTGTTGAATCGATACCATAATAATTATAATTCTAAAATAAAACTAGAACGATACATACATAATGATTTAAATTGGTGGTCACAAAATATTTTTACATGTACTAACTTCGTCGTCACCCCTGATTTCGAATTGGAAATATTTTCCGACGCTTCAAAATCAGGGTGGGGAGCATTTTGTGATGGTAATCGTGCTCATGGATCATGGAAGGAAACCGAAAGAGAATGTCATATAAACTACCTAGAGTTATTAGCTAGTTTCTTAGCACTAAAAACTTTCGCAAAGAAACGATCAAATTGTTCCATATTGTTACGAGTTGACAATAACACAGCGTTGAGTTATATTAATAGAATGGGAGGAGTGCAATATCCTCATTTAAATGATCTTGCTTATCAAATTTGGCAATGGTGCGAGAAGCGGAACATATGGATATTTGCATCCTATATTAATACCAAACAAAATATCGAAGCTGACATTGAATCAAGAAAAATTAACCCTGATATAGAATGGAGCTTATCAGATCAAGCATTTAAAACTATCATTCGTAAATTAGGTCAACCTGTAATTGATCTGTTCGCCTCTCGCATTAATGCCAAATGTCATGTTTACGCATCCTGGTTTCCTGACCCAGACGCGTCTACTGTCGACGCATTTACAATTAATTGGAAAAATGATTTTTTCTACGCTTTTCCCACATTCTCATTAATACTTAAAAGTACTTATAAGATAATAAACGATGAGGCGTGTGGTATACTCGTATTTCCATGGTGGCCATCACAGCCATGGTTTCCTATTGTTACAGAATTAATCTCCTCAGAAATAATATTTTTTGAACCCAGTAAAAACTTGCTTCTATCCTCTTCCAGGGATCACCACCACCCACTGCACAGTCATCTTACACTGGCTGCAGCGATACTCTCCGGGAAGCCTTCCTCCGACGTAACATCCCAGTAGAAGCAATAGATCTCATGTTAGCATCGCTTTCTGATAATACCAAAAAACAATATAGCGTTTCATACAAACTCTGGTGGCAGTTCTGCAAAATTAACAAAATTGATACTTTTGAGAGCACAGTAGTAAAGGTCATCTCCTTTCTGACAACAGAGTTTAATAAAGGTGCCTCGTATGGATCTTTGAGTGAATTTCTCAGACGAAAAATTTACGCGTCTAGGCTGAAATCGCAGTGCTGCTTTACAGATAATGCAACGATTTTTTTTCTCAGAATTAAAGTGACATGAATCTAAATGAAGCCATTTAAATTATATTTATAAGACTATTACTTTTTATGAAAAAAATCGGCAAATGATGAATTATCAATTTCTGTGTCTTGTCCACAATCACTTTCATATACAGCATTTACCTCTTAGGAAGATAATCTCCAACATATATAGGAAAAAGTATTTTGATTGCGTTAAGTAATGATTAACCTATAAGACGTTAATTAGTTTTGAATGTTTAGACTTATAGTTAATGAGTACATGTCAACGGTAGGTTTGTCCAAGCGAAATTACTAATTTCTATGGTCATTTTGTTTCACCGTCCTGAGCTTCCACCAATGAGTTTAAACGAACAATAAATCCCTGCTCGGCAAGAGACAGTCGTGCTCTTACGTGCAGTAAGAATGGTAGTGCACCATATCGCCAGGTTTTTCCGCCAAAAATGTAAGTACGTGATTTCAGTTTACTCGGAACGAAATTTTGCAATTTCGGTGATTAGGTTTTAAAAGGATTTTTGCAAGAAATAAAAGTATCACTTTTATGCATGCTAAGTAGCCTTTGGTACACATTTAATATTATAGAAAATAATAGTCATAGCCTTGATAGTTTCTTGTGAAAAAAATAAAATAGCCACGTTTCCAATTTCTATGGGGCAATTTCTGTGGTTTCCGTGGCATCTCGTGGCCCACGGAAATTACACGACTCCGCAGAAATTGTGACAATCAATGATTGTATTAATGTTAATGAAGATTTTTGAAAATAATCAATACTTGTTATGCCGAAATTACTTTGACAGAACTAGGTCCTTAGCCCTTAGCCCCTGACATTAAAATAAAATTGTATTACTATTTCTTGAAAAAGTCATTCAATTGGATTAACTGAATTTTGAGGGTTGCATCCTCCAGGAGCTCCTTCTGAAAGCCTCGATCGTGCAGGCCTGGGTCATCACCGGCTAGACTTGCCGACGTTGAAAATGAGGCAGGGTGGTTCCAGGAGGCCATGTCCGACATCTGCGACGTGCGCGGGTGTCGAGTCCCCAGCATCTCCTCATGGGCCAGGGATTTGACCCACGAGGAGACGCTGGGGACTCTCGACAGAAATCCGTGGGGGCGCCCTTACAAGATGGTGCGGGATAAAGTCCGCACCTGGGCCCCTCTACTGACGCAGAGTTTCCGGCCTGAGCTCGTGGAAGACATGGTGATTACTCTGTTCCCTTCGCGAGGGGAACATTCCCCCCCCGTCAATGGCTCCACCACCTGCGATGCTGGAAGCGGACTAACAGGACGACGACGAAAACGCTCTGGAAGTGACTGGGGTAGACCTGAGAGTGGTGGTACGTAGGCTCAGTGTCAAAACTGTACTGCCCCGGGACCCGACGGCTTGCCTGGCAAAGCCTGCCTCAGAGGCTCTCGGACATCGACTAGAAGGGCTCCTAAGCGCATGCTTGGAGAGAGGCCAGTTCCCGCTTCGTTGGAAGAGGGGAAAGTTGGTCCTCATTCGGAAGCCGGGGCGCCCTGCGGAATCTCCGTCCGCATACCGGCCCGTGGTGCTGCTCGGCGAGGTGGGAAAGCTCTTTGAAAGAGAAATTGCAAACCGCCTCGCCAGGCACCTGGCGGGGTTGAGGCCGGATCTTGCGGAACACCAGTTTGGTTTCCACAAGGGGTGCTCTATGGTGGACGCCATCATGCGCGTGAGAGCCCTCACGACGGGGTATGCGGTTTCCCGGGGTGGGGTTGTCTTGGTGGTGTCTCTCGACATCGCCAATGCCTTCAACACCATGCCCTGGAGCTGCATTAGGGAGGCACTCCGGTATCACCGGGTGCCGACCTACCTTTGTCGTGTGGTTGAGTTGACTTTGAAGTACCTAGGACTCGTCTTCGACAGCCTGTGAAACTTCGTGGAGCACTTCCGACGTTTGGCCCCCAAACTGGAACGGACCGGCGCTGCCTTCAGGTGGCTCCTGCCCAACCTAGGGGGGGCAAACGCCTCCTGCCGGAGGCTCTACGCGGGAGTCGTGTGGTCCATGCACATGCAGTCGTGGCCGGGGGCCACGTGGTGGGCCTGTGAACGGTGGGCTATGGGCTAGCTCGCCGTCTGTCCGTCTCATGACGACAGACCGTGTCAATGGCGCGTTCGTGTTCCACGCGCGCCTCAAAGAGAGTCAGCAATAGGAAGGGGTCCGCAAGGACCGATGCCTGGGGTTGCGGGACTGTTCAAAAGAGATACCGTGGCCCCGGAACACAAAGGGCGATGAAGGAACATGAATGGGTTTTAGTCAGTAAAACTCTGAAAGTCCCTGCTGCTTCGCCCAGAGCGGGAGAAGTCATTTGATGATTTCCCATCCTCTTCATAGAAGTAAAAAACATAATCAGTTCCTTGATTGCTAATTTTGTAAGACTGATTTATCCACGTTGTATTTTTAGAAATGCTTATTAAAATGATCAAATCGTTTATTTGTGATACATGGGTTACATGCAGGTGTTCATTACAAAATTACAACGATAATATATATATTAACGACGATATAGCGGTGTTGTCGAGTGTGTTGGGTAGGCAGGGGTGTAAATAAAAGTCACTGCCTAGGTACTCACAGTTCTATTGGTAGTAAGGTCCACACGCACAACACAAAACAGAACAGAAGAAGGAGAACAGAGATAGGTCACAGTCACAATAGTCACAGTTAACACAGATAAACAGTTTATAAATAACAAAGGCGAAACACGGATACAATTCGATCGAGGTGTCACAGAATATTCTCATGCGCACGCGTCGTTGCGGAGTTAGTGCCGACTGAAGGTCACGGAGAGGGCAGTCAACGATCGCGCGCTGCTCCCACCTCACTCGCTCGCTGTACGTCACGATGACGTAGCTCGGCCGCGGTGCGGTTCCAGTATACAGTGGCCCGACATCATCCGACATTTTATTGATGTTGTCAATATAGATGCCGGTGATGTGTAATATGTGATTATTATAAATACATATAAATAAATCTGTTTGTATGTAAATGTTTTGTGTTGTGTAATATACAATACATGTACGTAAACTAAATATAGGTGTAGACCCTACACCACCCCCCTCCAGAGACCGTCAAGGGCGATAAAAATCTGGAAACTTGACCCGACGACCAGAACGAGTAGTATACTCAGTTTTGCCGCCAGGTGGAGTATCGTCATGGGGGTCAGCTTTGTCGGCCAATATGTAGGCTGGTTTAAGGCGGTCGATTGAGACCGTGACCTCTTTGCCTTTAAATAAAATTTTAAAAACTTTGTCACCCCTTTGCAGAACTTTGTGAGGACCTGTGTACGCTGCTTGCAGCGAGCCACGTAGTGCGTCTTCACGAAGGAACACGTGATCAGTGGTCTGCAGATCCTTAAATATAAAAATGCTTGCTTTGTTGTGACGGGAAGCTGGAGTTGGCTGTAGGCTGTGAGCGAACTTGCGGATGCGCGCAGCAAAGTCCGTGATGTCGGTCGTTCCGTCATCGCTGGGAGTAAAAAATTCTCCTGGGAGCCTTAGCGGTTCGCCGTAAACTAGTTCGGCGGAAGACGCTTGGACATCCTTTTTGAATGCGCTCCTTATGCCAAGCAATACCCACGGCAGGGACTCGGTCCACTTGTCATTGGCATGGCACGTGATGGACGCCTTGAGTTGCCTGTGAAATCGCTCCACCATGCCATTACACGCTGGATGGTATGCCGTTGTCCGTTTGTGCTGGAAACCAGCAATCTTGGACAATTGTTCGAACAGAGCCGACTCGAACTGACGGCCTCTGTCCGTAACAATGTCGGTTGGACAGCCAAACCGGGCAATCCATCCAGACAGCAATGCTTTAGCTACTGTCTCGGCAGTAATGTCGACAATAGGTACGACCTCTGGCCACCTGGTAAATCGGTCGACTGCCGTCAGACAGTATCTAAAGCCTTGTGAAATTGGGAGCGGGCCCACAAGGTCAATATGAATTGTGGTGAACCTAGCGCGTGGGAGGTGATATGCTCCTAATGGCGCAGATACATGACGGCTCACTTTAGCCCGCTGGCATGCTAGACAAGCTCGTGCCCACTCCCTGCAGTCCTTTCTGACGCCTGGCCAAACGAAGCGCTCTGCGATTAATTTGGCAGTCGCTGAGACGCCTGGATGACTGAGGGAGTGCAAGCTGTCAAATGCTTGCTTCCGCAGCATTTTGGGCACAAATGGTCTGGGAGACGCTGTACTGACGTCGCAGTACACGGACGTACGCTCCCCTGGGACCTGCACCTTCTCAAGCACCAGTGAAGATCCTTCCTGAAGAAGTTTCTTCAGTTCGGGATCTGATGCTTGAGAGTCTGCGAGGGTGCTGAGGCTGACCGGCACCTGTAATTCCTCCACGCGAGATAAGGGGTCAGCGACAACATTGTCCTTGCCAGCAATATGCCTTATCTCGGTGGTGAATTGAGCAATGAAGTCGAGGTACCGGAATTGCCTAGGCGAGCAGTTTCTCTTCCGTTCATGGAATGCGAAACTGATCGGCTTGTGGTCCGTGTACACGACGAAGTGCCTAGCCTCCAGCATGTGGCGAAAATATTTGATGGCCTCGTAAATGGCCAGCAGCTCCCTGTCATAGGGAGAGTACTTCACTTGCGAAGGGCCAAGCTTCCGGGAAAAGAAAGCTAGTGGCTGCCAGCCGTCTTCGCTAAGCTGCTGTAACACCGCGCCGATTGCTGTATCCGACGCATCGGTAACCAATGCGAGTTTGGCATTGCAATCGGGGTGCGCTAATAAAGCAGCGTTAGCTAGGCTTTCCTTGCAGTCCTCGAATGCTCGTAAAGTACTCTCCGCCAAACATATGGGGTGCGAGCCCTTTACGTTGCCAATCAAAAGATTGTGAAGTGGCGCCTGTATCTGTGCTGCGTGGGGCATGAAACGCCTATAGAAGTTCACCATGCCCAAAAAACGGCGCAACTGGCGAACGTCCTTAGGCTGTGGGAACTTCTTGATGGCCTCGACCTTGGCGTCGAGTGGTTTTGTGCCCTTTTCGGAAATGTGGTAACCCAAAAATGTTACCTCCGGGACACCGAAAACACACTTGGACGTGTTTACCAACATGCCGAAGTCCTTCAACCTATTAAAGATAGTACGGAGATGCTCCTCGTGCTCTGCTTCTGTCCTAGAAAAAATTAAGAAGTCGTCTAAATAGCAGTAGCAGAATTCTAGCCCTCTGGTCATCTCATCGACAAAACGTTGAAACGTCTGGCCTGCGTTACGCAGACCAAACGTCATGTACGGGAATTCGTACAAGCCGAACGGTGTGGTGATGGCGGTCTTCGGGATGTCGTCTGGACTGACAGGTATTTGGTTATAGGCTTTCACGAGGTCGATGGTGCTAAAGATTCGACAGCCTGCAATGCTATGTGCGAAGTCGTGGATGTGCCTAATCGGGTACCTGTCAGGGACTGTTCGTGCGTTGAGCATGCGATAGTCACCGCAAGGTCGCCAACCGCTGTCCTTTTTCGGGGCCAGATGGAGTGGAGATGACCAGGGACTCTCCGAGGGTCTGGCAGTTCCATTGGCCAGCATCAGCTGGAACTCCTGTTGTGCAATTTTTAATTTATCCGGCGCTAGTCGCCGAAACGAAGATGATACTGGCGGGCCTGGGGTCGTGCGGATATGGTGTACCGTGTTATGTGGTGTGGTGCGTAGTGTTCCGGCAGGTCGGGTGATGTCGGGAAAACTGTCGAGGATTCTGTGGTACCTCGAGTCGCCAGAAGACACCTTTACAGAATATAAAGAGGAATCTGATGGATTCGAGGCAATACAAGAAACATTGGTACTACTGTCGATTAACCGTTGGTTTCTACAGTCAACGGTTAACGAGTAAAAACACAAAAAGTCTACACCTATGATAGGTTTCGTAACCTCAGCTACCACAAAACGCCACTTAAAGTCTCTACGAAGTCCTAAATTTAAGTTCAGTTCGAGGAAACCAAATGTTTGAATGGACGTCCCATTTGCGGCCACAAGTTGGTAATTCGTGGGCGCACGACGATCACTGAGCAGACGACGAGGGTACACGCAGAGGTCGCTTCCAGTATCGACCAGGAACTGCGTGTTTGATCTTCGGTCCGTGACGAACAGGCGACCAGTAGAGGCGGGGCAATCGTCTGTCGCCATTATCGACTGCCCGCGGCGTTTCCCTTCTTGTAGTCGCAGGGCTTAACGCAACGCTTGGCCTTCTCACCGTGCATGGAGTGGTACCAGCACTGCGGGTGTCTTCTGTAGCTGGAGTCTGAGCGGGTTGATGAACGTTGGCGTGAGTGGCGTCGCGTGTCTCGACCACGGCTGTGGGAGCGATTACGCGACCGACTGTCACGCAGCTGCACCGTCAGGTCCCTCATGGCTCGCTTCAGCTCCGCGATTTCGGCTGCCATCTCACTCACAGTGGGTCCAGCTGCCGAAGTTGTTGCTACGTGGCTCGGTGCCACGATGTCCTGGACATGATCCGCCAGGTCAGCCAGCGCCTCCAAGGTGCTGTGCGGTTGGGATGCCAGCAGGGGCTGGATGCTGCTGGGGAGTCGGCTACTCCAAATGGTGCGCACGAAGTCCTCGGGCACGCTCGGTCCGGCTAGACCTTGCAGGTGGCGAAGGAACTGCGACGGCTTCCGGTCTCCCAGCTCCTCGTGCATCAGCAGCTGCTTCACCTTCTTTTCTTGGGAGGCGGAGAGGCGCTTCACCAATTCCGTCTTCAGTTTGACGTAACGGTTGGTGGCGGGTGGAGACATGATGACGTCCTTCACCTCCTTTGAAAATTGGGGGTCAAGATGACCGACCACAAAATTAAATTTCGTGACGTCATCCGTCACGCCGGCGTTCTCAAATTGCGCTTCTATTTGGGCGAACCATAGCTCGGGCTCTTCTGGCCAGAACGGTGGCAACTTTAACGGCGCACGGCAAATCTCGTGCGAAGCCACAATGGACACGCGCTTCGCCTTGCGCGGTCTCCGCGTGACATTTTCCGCCGGCTGTGATGACGCGGTGTGCTCGGACTCACTATCACTCATTATTAAAGTGATCACGTCGGGGTCACCAGTATAGCGGTGTTGTCGAGTGTGTTGGGTAGGCAGGGGTGTAAATAAAAGTCACTGCCTAGGTACTCACAGTTCTATTGGTAGTAAGGTCCACACGCACAACACAAAACAGAACAGAAGAAGGAGAACAGAGATAGGTCACAGTCACAATAGTCACAGTTAACACAGATAAACAGTTTATAAATAACAAAGGCGAAACACGGATACAATTCGATCGAGGTGTCACAGAATATTCTCATGCGCACGCGTCGTTGCGGAGTTAGTGCCGACTGAAGGTCACGGAGAGGGCAGTCAACGATCGCGCGCTGCTCCCACCTCACTCGCTCGCTGTACGTCACGATGACGTAGCTCGGCCGCGGTGCGGTTCCAGTATACAGTGGCCCGACATCATCCGACATTTTATTGATGTTGTCAATATAGATGCCGGTGATGTGTAATATGTGATTATTATAAATACATATAAATAAATCTGTTTGTATGTAAATGTTTTGTGTTGTGTAATATACAATACATGTACGTAAACTAAATATAGGTGTAGACCCTACAACGATATTAGTATTATATCAGTTTTTTCATTAAACCTTATCTTTCTTTACATATTATTAAAAAACAATGTATATATATAATAATTCACAATTTCGGTGCAAACTCAGAATTTCTGTGTCACCAATACAATTTCGGTGGCAATAATTAAATTTCTGTGGCTCGCCAATTTCGGTGGCCCAAATAACTCTCTAAGTAATTTAACTATAATATTTCCTTTCAGAAAATGTATATATAATGTGGATATGTTGCGCTTTGTTATTAAAGTTTTTCAAAAAACCTGAAAATGAAAATGTCCATGGAAATTAGGTAAAAAATCGAGTTGTTGAAATTGACTCTTAAATTCCCACAGATCCGCACTCTCGTTACTATTGGGCAACAACATTGGTTCCGATGAATGCATTAAACGTTTGTTAAGAGGAGCCTATAAACTTAAACCTAGCAGGCCAAAATATACACACACGTGGGACCCGCAGTTAGTACTTAATCTCGTTTCTAAATGGTACCCGAACCGAGACTTAGATCTAAGTCAATTGACAAAAAAATTAGTTATCTTACTGGCTTTATGTACGGCACAGCGAGTCCAAACTCTTTCCCTAATAAAACTAGAGAATATAAATATCTCGTCAAATGGAGTAAAAGTAGTGATAACAGACATTATTAAGACTTCGGCTCCAGGAAGAGAGCAGCCCGTACTTTTTCTCCCGTATTTTGTAGAAAATAAAAATATTTGTCCTGCTACCGTACTCACAGATTACTTATTTGTCACAAAAAACCTAAGAGCTAAAAATATAAATAACTTAATACTAACAATTAAAAAACCTAACAAGGCGGCCACAGCTCAAACCATAAGTCGTTGGATAAAATTGGTGTTATCAGAGAGCGGTGTCGATACATCACTATTCAGTGCACACAGTACACGACACGCCTCAACTTCTTCTGCAAGCTCGGCAGGCGTGTGCATTGACACAATACGTAGAACCGCGGGATGGACCAGTCGTTCTCAAACGTTTGCCAAGTTTTATAAACTTAATATAATTAATGAAGCCGAGTTTGCAGAATCGGTAGTTGTAATTTAAGTATAGTTGTAAAGAATTGATTGTAAATCAAACACGAATCATAAGAAGAACATCCTTTATTTTTTCAATATTATTATGTAATTGAACAATAAATAAATAATGATTTATAGAATCTTTGCTATTTATTTGAATGAACCTGCAAATCTCATTATCTCTTAACATCTACATGGTAAAAAATATCTGAAGAATGAAGCGACGAAATATAATATATGATCAAACGAACTTCAAGTGAAGTTCGATCATTATTATATGAGTCGCTTCATTCGAAGATATTAATTTCCCAACCCGCCCTAGAGAACCCTGAAGAGATTTGCGAAAAATCATAACTTATTCATCTCTAAAATAATGATGGTTACAACTGACCGACACAACGAGGCGGGGCACAGTGTTGCCAGAATATAAAAAAAAAAACTAAAAAGACGTGCGTAGTTGCTAGCGCAAGGGAAGGGGACTACATGGTAAAAAATATCTTCGAATGAAGCGACTCATATAATAATGATCGAACTTCACTTGAAGTTCGTTTGATCATATATAGAAGATTAAAGACAATTACATTTCAAGTGTTTTCATTTTAAATCCTGAAATATACTCCATCTTTTATGATATATTTTGGCGGTGGATGACTGTGGTCTGGGTACATGCGGGTGAAACCACGGGAAAAAGCGAGTTTTTCTAACATAAAACTTATGAAGCCAGACACTAAAGCTTCGTCTCCGGCCTGCCCCGGCCTCCGAAACATTCATGTCAAACCGAGTTAAAAATATAACATTGAGAACTTAAATAGTAAAAAATTATACAGGCAAAAAATACTTGACACTACATTGTGTATAACTAAACGACAGTGTCATCTTAATTGTTTCTATTTTAAATTATGAAAAACAACCTACTGGCAATGCACAACGGGACGAGCAAATAACAAATGCAAAGCAAAAATATTATTTGATGCTCATGGTAAAATAATAACTGGTAACCCAGACCACAGCCATCCACCGCCACAATTTTTCGTCAAAGATGGAAAATATATCAGAATTTAAAATAGAAACAATTAAGATGACACTGTCGTTTAGTTATACACAATGTAGAGTCAAGTATTTTTTGCCTGTATAATTTTTTACTATTTAAGTTCTCAATGTTATATTTTTAACTCCGTTTGACATGAATGTTTCGGGGGCCGGGGCAGGCCGGAGACGAAGCTTTAGTGTCTGGCTTCATAAGTTTTATGTAAGAAAAACTCGCTTTTTCCCGTGGTTTCACCCGCATGTGATTCGAAAACTATGGTCATGAATTTCTTGACTGACATTTCGTTGAAAACTCTTCCACCGTTAAGGAGTTTGTTGAGTGAGAGGAGTAAAGTTTTTCAGGCATCGCCTTCTCTCTCTCTCAGATTGATTTCTTTGTTTTGTAACTGTGCCGCAGGTGATGATGGAATCTCATCTGATGTACTTAAAGTGTTAAAAACATATATAATAGCACCGCTTACGCATATCTTTAATATGTGCCTAGAGATGGGCATTTTTCCTGAATCACTTAAACGATCTATAGTAAGACCTATTTTTAAGGGTGGAGATAGAAGCCGTGTCACTAACTATCGACCGATTTCAATTCTAACCTCTCTATCAAAAATCTTTGAAAGGATAATCAATAAAAGACTTACAAATTATTTGGAAAAATTTAACTTACTTTCGAAACATCAATTTGGTTTCCGGACAGGCAAGTCCACAGAAGATGCATTAAATGAATTTACTGAACATATTGTCAAAACCTTGAATAATAAAAGGAAATGCCTTACTATATTTCTAGATCTAGCGAAAGCTTTTGACACGGTTTCTATTCCCACCCTAGTAAACAAGCTATATCAACTCGGTATCCGTGGAAATCAACTCAAATTATTTTCTGACTACTTATCTGGAAGAACACAAAAGGTCAAAATAGGTGATTATACAAGTATTAGCTTACCTGTTACCCATGGAGTGAACCAAAGTTCGGGATTTTCTTCCACCGGGTTTAACCCGTGTGTGCCGTTGCTGCGTCACCTGGTGCCGACACTCGCAACTGACGAGTCGCTACCACCGGCATCCGGCATCCAACGACGCCTCTACGGGCATCGGGCATCCGGCACCGCTACCACCTACCCTGCGGGTCCTGCATCCTGCTCCTCGGCTCCAGCGTCCATACAGCTACGCGCAAGCCAGGGCAGTACTTGACGCGCCTACCTCCATTGACAGAAAATAATATGACGGGCTTTTTGTAATTCCACGACCTAAATTAAATTTTATTGAAAGTGTTGGTGAGTTTTGTTTAACCCATTAGGGTTCCATATTCCCACGCTTCATTGGCATTAACTATTTGTTGATGGATTCCTTAAAATCTAGAAAAAATAACGTTGGGAACACAAGAAAATAAAAAAGGGAACCAGAGTAAGTTATTGAAACTAATACCTATTATTGTAAAGATACATTTATTCATTTCATTGCTAGATTCTGATATATTCCCCATTTTTAAAGTAGTATTTGGGTGGTAAATGGTTGTGGTACTGGTGAGACGTAATGTTGCCACTATCATCAACGTTTATTGTCGCCTTGCAGCTATTTGTGGTGCGGCCTGAGCATCGCCAGTGGGAGGTTCCTTTTACAGAAGATTGTCCAAAGGAGTATGGATATTGTTTGTACAGAATTAACTTCTTGCCTCTCTTCGAAGTGATGTACTGGACATCTGAAACAAAGAATTAGGTCATTATCAAATTGAAAGGCTGTTGATATCTTCAGTTAATCAATTAATTTATATGAAAAAAACTTCTCTAGATCAAACCTATATAATTAAAAGACGTAACAAGTTTCAAAGATTTTATTGGGATAAAAGCGGAAAACAAAGAAATCAATCTGAGAGAGAGAGAAGGCGATGCCTGAAAAACTTTACTCCTCTCACTCAACAAACTCCTTAACGGTGGAAGAGTTTTCAACGAAATGTCAGTCAAGAAATTCATGACCATAGTTTTCGAATCACATGCGGGTGAAACCACGGGAAAAAGCGAGTTTTTCTTACATAAAACTTATGAAGCCAGACACTAAAGCTTCGTCTCCGGCCTGCCCCGGCCCCCGAAACATTCATGTCAAACCGAGTTAAAAATATAACATTGAGAACTTAAATAGTAAAAAATTATACAGGCAAAAAATACTTGACTCTACATTGTGTATAACTAAACGACAGTGTCATCTTAATTGTTTCTATTTTAAATTCTGATATATTTTCCATCTTTGACGAAAAATTGTGGCGGTGGATGGCTGTGGTCTGGGTTACCAGATATTATTTTACCATGAGCATCAAATAATATTTTTGCTTTGCATTTGTTATTTGCTCGTCCCGTTGTGCATTGCCAGTAGGTTGTTTTTCTGGATGAAGAAGATTGTGTGAAGTTGAAAGTATACCCTTTGTGCAGAACTAACTGCTTGCCTCGTTTTGAATTGATGTACGTGTAATCTGAAATAAATCAAACTATCAATATGCAGGTTTATATTTAAAAGAGAGGTAGCTGATTCATCCTGCCGGGGTTGCGGGACTATTCGAAAGAGATACCGTGGCCCCGGAACACAAAGGGCGATGAAGGAACATGGATGGGTTTTATTCAGTAAAAGTCTGACACTCCCTCCTGCTCCGCCCAGAGCGGGAGGGGTTATTTGATGATTTCCCATCCGAAAAAAAAAAAAAAAAAAAAAAAAAAAAGGTAGCTGATTCATTGGTATAAAAGGTAAGATAAAATCGATCCAATAACTGAAAGACGAAAATTGTTAAAATATTTTATTTGGATAAAGTACACATACACCTCTTAGAAATAAAATAAATGAGCCTTACTTTTCAAGAAATATTATTAAACAGTATTAACATCTAGCTAAGGATCAGTTAAACCGGTACGTTCAAATTGAGGACGGAAGCTACAGTATCTGTCAGTGCCCGGTATCCGGAGCCGCGACGTCAATTCGTCCGTATCGCTTTGGCCGTACCTCTTAGAGGCTACACACAGTCATGTTCGAGACGGCATGGTTCGGCACAAGCCGGGCCGCAAAATGAATAATTATTTATTTGTACGAAAAAATGTAGACTCGGACATGATTTACCGATCAGCACTAACTTGATAAAAGCCATGTAGTAATTGCTTGTTCAAGAAATACTGCCTGAGCAAGTAGATCAAACTCTGATATACTGTCCGTCATTTATGACGAATTTAGGTGGTGGATGAGAATGGTCAAAGTGACCAGATAAAACTTTACCATGATCAGTAACCACTATACTCCCCTTGCAATAATTTGTTGAATTTCGCCCTGAGCATTGCCAGTAGGTACATTTTTTGCTGGAGTAGTTTTTAGTGAAGGAGTATGTGTACCCTCTGTGCAGAATTAACTGTTTGCCTCTCTGCGAACGAATGAACTTTATATCTGAAAAAAAAAACAACTTAGTGTGTAATAATGTGTATAACTTCGAAGTATATTAATAAACGAAATAAAGTTCAGATCCTTCCGCTTTAAGGATCAACTGATCGAAAAGATCCTACTGATTGCCATAGAGAGGACAAAAACGTAGTCAAACACATCATCAATCACGCAAAATTTGTCGCAGAGCTTTTGTCTGTCGCATTTTGTACACACAAAAAGTCTGTCGTCTGTGCTGTCACTCCCAGCTTCCCATGCATTGCCAGAGGGTAGTGTCATTTGATAAATATTTTCTAGTGAAGCCGTATGTGTACTCTTTGTGCAAAATTATCTGCTTGCCTTTATCGAAATTTATGATATTGATCCTATCATCTGAAATGTACTTAAGTGTAAGATTTAAATGTAGTTCTAAATAAAAGAAATGAAACCTCAAACAAATAAAACTGTTTTAAACTAAACACGATTTATTTAGATAAAAGCACAAAACAGCTTATTGTCGATCAGAAGAAGAAAATAATCGTCTATTAACATTAATGTAAGATAAATCATGGTTTTAACGCATAATAACACGACGAAGTAAACGACCGCTAGTCAGTCTAACTTGGCTGCGTGCTTGAAAGTTGGAACAACTTTATTCCATAACACAATTGCATTTTATTTAATTTATAGTACTGGTGTTGTGTGTAACGAAGATGAGAAAGTAAGATGAGTGAAAGACGCAAAAAGTTCTAAGAATTTAATTAGAAAAATATAGGCATGACAATTAATGTATAGCTATAATTTATAATGTGAAGCTATAGAATGAACCACACTCGTTTAAAATTAAAAGTATCTATATGGAAAATATTATAATAAATAAGTTTTCGTCTGTAAGTCCCGCCAAAAAGTAAGATGAATACCGTGTGTATTCTATTTAAGTCTTTCTCATTATGAAACGACGTGTCACTTTATTCCAAGCCGGCAGAGCTGCCAGCTCTTGTTCCTTGTGAGAGGAAGGAATGTGGCGCACTGACTGTACACATACAAAATCCTGTGGAACTATACGGATTTCTACAGGAAAATAGTCTTTCTTCTTCAAATACTGATGTACTGTCCTTTACAGATGACATATTGGGGCGGGGGATGGGTGTGGACTCCCACCACAAACTTAATGTAACCCAGATCATCTATTGCTATTTTCGCCTTGCAGTTCTTTCTGATACGTCCAGAACACATCCAGAGTGTGTGACCTTTGGTAGTAGAATGATTATTGAAGCAGTATGTGTAATCTTTATACAAAACTTGTCTATGACCTTGGCTCGAATTGATGTATTTGTAATCTGAAAAAAAAAACAGTGTCATTTGAATTTGCTGAATACTGCGTTTATATAAAATTATAAACAAAAGGGCTTGTCAAGTTAAAAATATTTCATACTAACAAGTCTATTTTATTTAAACAACCATAGCCAGTCTACGAAACTAAAACCTCTAGTGGTAATTATAATTATGTAGGTATTCAGATTATTAAAAAAATATCTAGATCCATGTAAAAAAATACTACTAAACATTACGCGCTTATCTAGACTGGCGGGTCTAGACAAAGTGTCATTCTGTCAGCGTTAACGATAATAGAGAAATTAAAATTGTGTTAGATTGACGTAAAGTAGGGTACGTAAGGTAGGGTACCTTACGTCAATCTAACACAATTTTATTTTCTCCGAAAGGCTAGTTTAAATCCTGTAGAAATACTCAAAATTGGAAGCGATTACCCTGTGTCCCAATCCTTAATTAGTACGATGGACTGTGGCTCCCCTTTCCACAAACTTTTTTCTCGTTCTTTTCTGTATCTATTAGAACTTACTAAAAGTCTCGCGTGTAAAAGAAACAAACAGTCACACATTTATATTTTATTAATTGTTAGTATTGCTGATAATTGTTATTATAATTTACAAAAATATTTCAATCGATACGATAACACGGGTTTTCACAGGTATCAATTTTTTTACAAACTCAAAATCATTAAAAATACAAGCAACAATCGCGAAAAGCGAAGATCTTGGATGCGTGCGAAGAATGGAGAGGCTAACTGTGGAACAATGTGAAGGCGCTAGCATAGTTGGTACTCAAACATCGTCCTTGGTTGAAAATGTGGTAATGCCATTTTATATTTCAAATAGCTTAACCTCATTGGGACCACCTATGGTGGCGATATCTGAGATTAACTTTGCCTTTGCCACCTCATTGCTTTAATTTAATTTAATATATTCATTTAATTCAGACACAATGATCCATAATTTTGTAAATAGGTACACTTAAAAACATAATGTTAGTTATTTAAAAATCTGAGACAAGTAAAATTTTTATTAATAGTATATGTGTGTGTGTTGTGTGTGTGTGTTGTGTGTGTGTGTTGTGTGTGAATTGTGTTTGTGTGTTGTTGTTGTTGTTGTTTGTGTTTGTGTGTATTATGTGTATAGTGTGTGTGTTGTGTTGTGTGTGTGTCAGCACATCGGCATCAGTAACAAAGACCGTTTGTGATCCTAGTACCACCATTACTATATGTGTTGGTAATAGTTCTAAGATTAAAAAGGAAGACATCACTGACTGTGTTTCAGAGTTGTTAAAGTTAAATTGTAACAAAATAATATTGTGTGGTTTTCCATTTTTTTTAAATTTGGGTAATAGAAAAAATAATTATATACATATGTTAAATAACCATGTACATTTTTTAGTAGGTCACTATAGTGACAGACTTATATATCTGGATATCAACACTATTGTTGGTAAACTGAAGTCGACACGGGGTAAGGTGTACCTACCTATTAGATGTAGACACAAAATAGCTCGGCTATTAGCTTATAATATTCACACAGACATAAATAGTATGTCTAAGTTTAGTTCTATTATTAACACTGCGACTATTAGTAGTAATACTAATATACAGGTGACTTTCAATGAATATAGCACTAGTGCTATAAATGTTTACAAACATTGTACTGAGGAGGATCCATGTGTCACCGTGGAGAATTCTCAATTAGGGTATATTAGTATTAGTGATAGGGTCTTGTTGTCTGAGGATGGTACGGGTGTCTCCAGCCTCACTCCAAAAATTAATTTAAACTAGGAAATGAGACAACAGGAGGTACGATTAACAATATTGTTAATCCTACCAACGTATCTTCTTGCACTCAATTAGTTAGTAAAAAAGGGCCTCAGCAGAACACTTTGAAATTATTCCACCAAAATATCCAAGGCATTTCTTCCAAATTATTAGAAATTGAATTGTTTTTAGAAAATAGTAAGTTTGACATTATATGTTTTACTGAACATTGGCTTAAGGATTACCAAATGCTTATCAATTATGAGAACTATATGGTGGGTAGCTGCTTTAACCGTAAAACTATGCTTCGTGGAGGTTCCCTAATATTAATAAGAAATTGTTTTAAATATAAGCAACGTAATGACATAGTAGGTCTCTCGGTTGAACATTGCGTTGAACTGTCCTGTGTTGAGCTAGATAAGCATGTAATTGTGTGTGTGTACAGACCCCCAAACTATCAAAACTTTTCTTTGTTTGAATCAATAATGGAAGATGTGATGGCAAAACTTGCAGTCAGTAATAAATCTACAATTATTTGTGGTGATTTTAATATCAATATTTTAGACGAATGTGCAAATAGCAGTCGCTTATTAAATCTTTTTAAGTCATTTGACTTGACCAACACTTTTACAGAACCTACTAGAGTCACTCCATCTTCTGCTACTTGTATAGATAATATTTTCTGCGATTGTGATTACTTAGATAAAGCAATAGTAAATTGTCTACCCTCTGACCATAGTGGACAAACTGTAACCTTCAGGTGTAATACACCCCCATCGCAAAAAGTTCAAATTAAATTTAGACCTATAACTTCTAGCAGATTAAATAGGTATAATATTTTGCTACAGAACAAGTTAAGCGTTATGGGCCTTGATGATATTAATATAGATCAATTGTATGATCGTTTCTTTTCAATAGTTCACACGGAATTCAATAAAACTTTTGAAAAGAAGACAAAAAGTATTTGCCCTAAATTCATATTTAGTGATTGGGCAACTAGAGGTATCAGAAAAAGTAGGGAAAGACTATTTGAGCTTTTTGGCCTTAAGCCTTTTATAAACACTGAAACTTTTAACAAGGTTGCTAAAGCACTGCACATTAGCAACAAGATCAAAACAGCAGAAAATAAAATAAAGACAGTTTGGAAAGTTATAAATAATGAGACTAACAGGAAGAAAATACGTAACACTAGCTACACATTAGATACAGCATGTGGTCCTAAAAGCTCTAATCAGGAAGTAGCTCAAGAATTTGTGAAATTCTTTACCGATATACCACAAAAAACAACGGAGGCTCTTATTTCCTCACCTGAACTCTCAATTGGTTTATTAAAGGCGAATGTGTCTGGCTGCCTGGTTGAATTTAAATTTAAACACATTAACCCTATGATTGTTATTAAAACTTTCCGGCAAATAAAGATCAAACTAACCGAAGATCTATGGGGAATGTCTGTCAAAGTTTGTACATCCATACTTGAGACTATAGCCCCTTACTTAGCTTTAATTTTTAATTTATGTGTAGACCAAGGAGTTTTCCCTGATTTAATGAAATACAGTAAAGTCATACCTCTTTTCAAATCCGGGGACAGTAAAGATACTAATAATTATAGACCTGTATCCGTGTTACCAGTTTTTAGCAAGGTTTTTGAAAAAGTAATGCTTAATCAAATGCTCTATCATTTTAACACCAACAGAATCTTACATGATCAACAGTATGGCTTCACCAAGGGACGTTGTACAACTGACGCCGGTGTAACCTTATTAAAGCACATATTTACTGCGTGGGAAGAGTCTCAAGACGCCATAGGAATTTTTTGTGACCTCTCCAAAACGTTTGATTGCGTAAATCACGACACATTACTTTTGAAACTTGAGCATTACGGACTGGGTAAACTTGCACTTAGTTTGGTAAAATCTTATTTGAATGATAGACAACAACATGTTCAAATAAATGGTGTTAATTCACAGGGGTTAAAAGTAAAAATGGGGGTTCCACAAGGCTCAATATTGGGTCCTTTCCTCTTTCTAGTATATATAAATGATCTACCCTATTTACTGAAAAACCAACCTCAAAATATGGTGTTATTTGCTGATGACACTTCCCTAATTTTTAAGATAAATAGGCGGGCCCAAAATCTAGATGACGTGAATAATGCCCTACTTCAGGTCCAAAATTGGTTCACAGCAAACAATTTGGTATTAAATGAAAAAAAAACCAAATGCATAAGATTTGCTTTACCAAATGTTAAAAGTAGTGATTGTGATATAATATTGAATAAAGAGAAACTTGAATTCGTAGATAAAACGGTTTTCCTGGGGATTACGCTTGATTCAAGGCTACAATGGGGTTCTCATTTGACATCTCTTGCGGGGCGGCTAAGTTCAGCAGCCTTTGCCATTAGAAAAATCCGTCAGTATACTGATGTAGATACCGCTAGACTGGTTTATTTTAGTTACTTTCATAGTATAATGTCTTATGGCATTTTGCTGTGGGGACGGGCTGCTGATATTGAGTCTATATTTATTCCGCAGAAAAGAGCCATCAGAGCCATATATAATCTTCGTAGGCGCGATTCTCTAAGGGAACTGTTTAAGGATATTGGCATCATGACGGTACATTGTCAATACATCTACGAAAACATAATGTACGTCAGAAAAAATCTGCACCTTTTTGGTAAAAGGGGTGACAGACATAATTACAGTACTAGAAATAGGGACCAACTAGTTCAGCCAGGTTTCAGACTCGCTAAAGTAGACTCATCTTTCATGGGGTACTGTTTGAGATGCTATAATAAAATTCCACAAAGTATTCTTGAACTGAATGAGACGAAATTTAAAACATGCATTAAACGCACACTATGTAAGCAAGCATATTACAAGTTGAGCGATTATATCGATGATAAAAATGCTTGGCTCAATGCTGGTCCTGCTCCACATGGACAGGGGCGCATAAATTGATAGCATTAAATTGTATTGTTGGAGCTGCTGAAGATTGTACAACTATCTTTGCATTGTATAGAATCAATCTCTTTAGTATTATATAAATGCATAGCCCATATTGTGTGAGTACTATGTACTAGAAAGCTATCATTCACTGGAAACCTACGTCTTTTTTTGACTTGAATGTGCCCTGGCGGTTTGGAGTACGTCATGCTCACTCTATTGTCTCGCTGATGGTGGCGCATGTGTCGGATCATTTAGTTCCCTTCAAAATGGTTGAGTTGAATGGTGCTGATCCATGCGTCATGTCCGTGAACGGGCGCTGTCAGTTGTGACTGGTCATCTCTTGGTTGCCATGGCTTATTTGAATGAATTATTTTGAATTGTATTTTTTTTTTTGTTTGTGTTTTTTTGCTGTGGACACTTTTACCGTGCACATCTTGCTACATTGTTCTCACATAATATACCATCTCAACGTGAATGATGTAACCAAGATTTTGTAACAATATTCTGATTTAAAAGAGTGTCCATGGAGTTTCTTGCCCATTCTTCTCCATAGAGATCTACGCTAGGGAATGGGCAACTACAGTACTTTCACAGTTTTTATGTCTTGTGACTGGGACTGTAGCTACATTTAATTTTCATCTTTGTTTCGACAATTCAAAAGTGCCTGTAACTGGCTTACTTGAAATAAATGCTTTGATTTTGATTTTGATTTTTGTGTGTGTGTGTGTTGTGTACTACACAGTCATATTCATACAAATTTTACAA
This sequence comes from Xestia xanthographa, assembly GCA_905147715.2. Classification (NCBI taxonomy): domain Eukaryota; kingdom Metazoa; phylum Arthropoda; class Insecta; order Lepidoptera; family Noctuidae; genus Xestia; species Xestia xanthographa. Next base: position 8,282,476 of record LR990646.1, read on the forward strand.
ACAAAATAATTTATAATTTACACAATAATGACAAATTATTGTGTAAATTATCAATTGTCAAATGTAATTTAAAATGTTCAACAATAGAAGATTTTTTTTTTGCAAAATTAAATAATAAAATTAAATAATGTCATTTGAAAACTATTCAAAATTTATTAAAATGACATGATTAGAAAAAAGATTAAAAACACAGTTCATCTTAGTCTATATTTAGGTTTAGATCCGGAATGCTCAACATGCAGCTTGGCCCAGTACCGCATTATTGGGCAATCCATCCTCCATGCGAACGGTTGAAGGGAGCTGTTGGAACTGCCTCGTATGCGGCGCATCAGGGTCACAACTCCCTTGCGAATAATCGCCGCTAATCCATCCATATTTGCCCCCGCAAACATACCCGATGCGCTACAGTAGCGAGGCAGCTTCATCAGCGCCCTCAAGGCATTATTACATACGAGTAGAACACGTTGTCGTTGTCGTTCAGGGTGTCGTACTAATACCCACTGCTCATTCGGTTTCTCGAACTTCCATTGCTTTAACCGACTTCCAAAAAGTGGAAGTTATCAATTTGTCTGATTTTTTTTTTGTTTTGTGTTTATATTCAGCCTTTTTTTCGCCAATTGTGAACCGATTTCGATGTATTTTTTTTTGGAAGAAAATTATTTCGCGGTGGTCTCGTTTAAATTTGGTGAAAATCTGATGGTGACATTCGGAGATATACAATGGAACTCTTTAATTATAGACAGCAAATCGGTCGTGATTGCTGTAATCGCTTGGATGTTTGTCGTTTTCATCACATCGTAACATAACATCACGCCTGTATGCTCTGAGGGGAAATGCAGATGTGTACAGTACACCCACATTTTGACAGTTAGGTATGTAAGGTTCCATTTTATTGGGGATAAGCCTATTTCCATGACATGTATTGTTTACAATATGAAATAAATGACGGCCGCGTTGGTCTTGTGGTGGCGACTACTCAGCATGAGGTCCTGGGGTCGATTCCCAGGTTGGGCAAAGTGTTATTGGGTTTTTCTATCAGGAATTTCTCAGTAGCAGCCACGGAGTCTGGATTTGCGCCAGCGCTCGCCCCTATTACATGGAACTTAAACATAACTGGCGAAATGTGGGTGTAGGTACTATTGGGTACACCTCAGCCCAACTCTTCGGGCATTACAGGCGTGATGTTGTGTTATGTTAAAAATAAATGTATAGTTAATATTTGTATAGGATATTACAACTAAAAATCAAAAAATAAAAACCTTTTTTGCAAAAAATAAAACCGACTTCAAAAACACAAAAAAGTGAAAAATAACTTTAGCTTCAGAAGTCGGTGACTTCTATGTGTTTGATTTAGTTTCTTTGCTTTTGAAGTCGGTTTTATTTTTTGTGTTTATTACATTCGCACAAGAATTACGTATACCTGTATTCGCATTCGTACTACAATCCATTCGATACAATGGCGCTGATGACTCAAGCGACGAAAGTGGCGGCTGCGGCGCATTCATGTTCGGAATCACGGTATGTGCGCACTCATTCACTTGCGCTGGAACGGGTGGGCTGGGCGTCGCAGGGGGACTTTGGTTAGGAGGCGTGGCCAGGCTGCCACTCTAAGCAGGTTTGGTTTTAGGACTTTTGTTATAGTTTAACATTCTAATATATTCTCCATCACAAAAATGAAACTCGGGCTTGGGATGACTATGGCTATTAACGACTGTGCGCAACGCACCTGTTTTCAAGTTTCGCCTATTTATACTTTTTATATTTTTTTATTATGTTTTTTGTTTTATGATGTTTGAAGGTGGTCTTGTCATTGCAGTAAAACTATTATACCTATGCACTCATATCTTGAACATATTGGTCCTTCTACTGTGAATAGTGATATGGTGCAGACTCGATCAGCTGCAAAAGCTATGGTAAAGGGTAACGAAGGTAAGACCGTTGCGGAGAGGGAGCTGGAGCCGCTGCTTGCGCCCAGCGATCCTCACGTCAGTTCGGCGACCGCACCCCCGGCGCCTTCTCGCCCCGTTAGTACGACCTCATCTTGCTCCTCAGCCACGATAGTGGCCAGACGGTTGGCCGCGGAGGCGCTACATGCGCGTCGCCTCGCCGAACTAGAGAGCGAGCGATTAACAGTCGAACGTGAGGCTGCTGATTTAGAGCTCCGCGCAGAAATTGCCGCCATCGAAGCTGACGCGAGTCAGCGCAGCTCGAGGAGCAGCCACCACGTACACCAATGGCTTAGTAAGTCTGAAGCGGACCGTAATTGCAATACAACGTTAAAACATAATAATGCTTTCAGGCAAGCAGACCCCGAACCGCATGTCGTGCCCATTGCGTGGACAGCAACAGGGCCACAGGCCTCCATTGCCGCCCCGGAAGCGGCACGCAACGAGAACAACACGGAGGTTCCAAAGCTCATAAAGTCCCTCGAAGTATTGATTAATAACGTTAATAAAGGCAATAGCCCCGGAATGCATAACGTTCCTTTACCTAGGTTTGATGGAAAGTCTCATTTAGATTGGCTTAGCCTTAAAAAGGTCTTCCAAGATACGCAAATTTCATATAGTGCTGCCAACAACCTAGCACGCCTGAACGCGGCGCTCACAGGTGCAGCGCGCGAAGCGGTGGCGGCGCTGCTAGTTACAGCGCGCGAACCCGGCGCCGTGCTGCGTGCGCTCGACACCCACTTCGGCCGCCCTGAGCTCGTGGTGGCACACGAGGTCGCCGCAGTGCGCGCGCTGACGCGTGTTGGTGGAGAAGGTAAAGATCTAGCTATTTTTGCTAGCCGAGTTCGCAACTGTGTTGAGGTAATTCGTTTGTTAGAACATTCGGAGTATCTCGCGTCGCCGGAACTTTTTCAGGCGGTTATTACGAAAATTTCACCATTATTGCGAGCTAAGTGGCTGGATTTTGCCGCTCGTCACGAGGCTGGTGATCAGTCGAAGCTAGAAATATTAGCAGACTTTCTAACACACGAGATCGATCTCCAGGCTCGCTTTGGCATCATAACTGAGCCGGCTACTGTGTCATACGTATCAGACAGTAGACGGGCCAGGGATCACGTGCACTCTGTCGCTGAGAACCAGCACGCTGTTGCAAATTCAGCGTCGGATTTTTCATCAAATTCATCGAAAACTACGCGTAATAACAATATTTGCATCGTTTGTCAACAATCGCATGCATTAAATCAATGTGACAAATTTGTGTCAATGTCAGTTGATGACCGATGGAAATTAATTAAAAAGAAACGAGTTTGCCATAGATGTCTAAAAGTAGGTTGGCATAGATTAAATTCGTGTAAGGCTAAAAAGTCGTGTGACATTGACGGTTGTAAGTTCCGTCACCACGCATTGTTCAAGACCAATGGTCCATAACATAAAAATAGTTTTAAAAAGTAAAAATTTGTAGTCTATGAAAAATATAGTCACGAATAAGATGGCTACGTGTGCATTTTGTTTCTTTTGTTAAAAATGTAATAAAAACGTTTGTTATTATAAAACAGCGGTTTTTCTATGTTTTCTATACCTCACCAGCGCATTTACATAACGGTGTGAAACATAGAATTGGTCCTTCGAGAATCCGTCTTCGTTTTCAAAAATATAAACGTGTCGAGTTTGGAGTTGAACTCTCGTGGCGGGAGCGAAAACCCTGCTACAGAAGAGCCTCCGGCCCCCGCGTAAGCCTGTGGAATTGTGTGCCTCAATATTTTGGTGGTAACATACGAGATTTCCTGCACCTGAAGAAATATTACTGCGTAGCGGCCAAGTGCGTGGCGTGGTACTTCAGGAAAAATTGTGGGCATTCTCAACCTTTTGCCAGGCGACAATTACGAAGATTGCTGAAAATTCTAAGAAAAAACTACGAGGGCTAAAATTCATCGTAGTACGAGCTTCTCATAAAAGTGTGTATGGAAGTGAATGTCGTCATCAAATCGAAAAAATTGCAGTCAACCATTTTGCAAGCCATAATTTCAAAAAACCCGCGACTGCATGACTACAAACGTCCAACGCATCATAGTCTACAGAGTTACGTGCTGCCAACCTCCCAACAACGTGAGTCGACCAATCAGGAAGCGATTTCGTCCCGAAGCCTTACGAAGATTCCCGAGGTTGTACCGACCGAGCGCCGAGCGTTCTTCGACCATCGACGACGCCGTTCGCCGTTCACGTAACACAACATTTCGCCATTTTGTTTGTTTGCTCCTAATACCTTTGTTTAATTTGTAAAGTCTGTGTTTTAGTACAGGTAGCTTTAGAGTACAGAGTAATAATCATAATAATTAATTACTGCAATACAAGTTTATGGGTGTTACTAGTGATAGTTTAGTTAAAGTCAAGCACAGGGCGTTACCACGTTACCATTTATTTTGCACCATTTGCATATTGCACCAGAAATCAGGATGTCTCAAACCCAAGGCGAAGATTTAGCGCAACTTAAGCTCCGTAGGGGCTATGTCAAAGGCGCCATCAGTAGGGTGGAAGTATATTGTAACAGTGCCGATATATTAAGTGCATCTATTGAACTTCTAAACGAGCGTCGAAGCCGGTTAGCGGAGAATTTTAAAGCTTACAAGGAGTTAAACAAACATATATTATACGCAAATTCCAAAGACGAGGAGGACCCTGGAATTTATGAGAGTAAGTATTACAATTGCATTGCTATAATTGACAGGGAAATCCATGGTCGACGATCCACTCTGCCTGTGGCGGAGCCGCCTAAGGCAAACACTAATTTTAAAAAGTTACCACAAATTAATATTAAAGAGTTTGATGGTAAAAATGTGATAGAATACATACCCTTCATCAATATGTTTAAAGCTATAATTGATGCTGATGACAATTTGGGTTTGTGTCAAAAATTATATTATCTACGATCATTTTTAGCAGGGGAAGCATTGAATTTAATTCAAAACTTGCCATTAACTGAACAAAATTATATAGCAGCATTAAAATTGCTTGACAATAGATATAACAATGAGCCAATGATCATAAATCATCACATTAATGCATTGCTTGATTTGCCTTCCTTCACAAAATGCACAGCTTCAAATCTCAGGTCACTCGTTTCAAGTGTCAACTTGCACATAACTGCTTTAAAGGGTTTACAAGTGTCTGTGGAAACATGGGATCCAATGGTGGTTAATGTTTTACTTAGAAAGATTGATGCCTATACTAATAGGGGTTTTCACTTAGAGAGAAATGAAAAAGTTGTGCCTAAGTTGAATGAGTTCCTCGACTTTCTAGAGAAACGAGCCTTGGCCAGCGAAAATTCTGTTATTGAAACAACACCTTCGAACAACTCCAAGAGTGTGAAGTCAAGCAAGTCTACCTGTAATGTAGCAGCTCCGGCATCATGTAAGTATTGTAATACTAACCATAAATTATATGAGTGTGCAAAATTCAAGCTTGCTACTGACAATGATAAAGGTCTGTTTGTTAAAAAGCATAAGCTGTGCATAATCTGTTTGAATGCGCACAGTGGTAAATGTAAGCTGCGTTTAAAATGTTCTACCTGTCAGCAACGACACAATACGCTTCTGCATGGTGTGGAAATGACTAAAAAGGAAGTAAGCAATGCAGCTGCTGTTAGCCCTACTACTCCAGAGCTTACCGCTGGTGCTGGCAAGCCTGACAGTGTTGTGGTTATGTCGAGTACCTCACCTGTTAAAGATGTGTTACTTCCTACTGCTGTGGTGCGTATTATCGCTAAAAATGGTACATTTATTAGTGCACGAGCTTTGCTAGACACAGGCAGCCAAGTGTCTTTTATTTCTGAGAAACTGGCTAGTCAAATTGACTGCAAAATAACACAGGCTAATCAACTTATTACAGGTATCATGCAGGGCACTAGCAATGTGCATCTTAAGGCAGATTTTGATATTTATGCATCAAATACCAATTTTAAATTATGCTTAACTTGCTATGTAGCAAAAAACATAACCTGTGAACTGCCACAACAAAGTTTTTATAATGTTGGGTTCAATATACCATCTCATGTCAAATTAGCAGATGAACATTTTAATAAATCTGGTGAAATATTGTTACTATTAGGATGTGACGTATTTTTTCAGGTACTCCAGAGGGAGTCGCTGCCTTTAACACCGAATGGGCCCTACCTGGTTAACACCAGCTTTGGATATATTGTGGCAGGCAGTCTACCAGTCTCTGCTGGCAAAGTATGTTCATCAAATTTGTGTGTGACAGTTCAAGGTACCCCCTTTAATAATTCTTATAATGAGCAGTTAGATAGTATTGGTGACACCATTTCAAATTTTTGGAAATGTGAAAAAGTACCTGAAATTTATAAAGAAGGTACTACTGAGCACCAACTAGCTGAGGAATGTTTCCAAAATTCTGTGAAACTTGTTGATAAAAAGTTTTTTGTAGACTTGCCCTTAAAACTTAATTTAAATGACATTCAGTTGGGTGACTCATTCAATCGGGCACTTCATAGGTTTTATAATTTAGAAAAACGTTTTGCTAAAGATAAGGTGTTGCATCAGCAATACAAAAACTTCATTCAGGTTTATCTTGAACAGGGCCATGCCATACACTTTGATATCTCTAATTATGATCCCAAGGCAGGTAATGTGTATTATTTACCTCATCACCCTGTCTTTAATTTAAATAGTAAAACTACTCCGGTTCGAGCTGTCTTTGACGCGAGCATGAAAACTAATAAAGGCATTTGTTTAAATGATGTTATGCTTAACGGGCCAGTTGTGCAAAATTATTTATTTGACATTTTGACACTATTTAGGACTTATAAATTTATTTTACTTTGTGATATTAAGGCCATGTATAGAGGTATATTTGTAAACAATTACCATTGCTGCCTCCAAAATATTTTTTGGCGAGATTCACCTGAACAAAGTGTACAATGTCTCCAGTTGCAAACGGTAACCTATGGCTTGAAAAGTTCTGCATTTTTGGCAACAAGGTGTTTGATTGAGCTTGCTGAAAGGTACAAAGAGCAATATCCATTGGCTTGTTTTGTGTTGAGTTATTCAAGTTACGTCGACGATGTATTATGTGGTTCTAATGAGATTTCAGAACTTGTTGAAATAAAAAGACAACTTATTGAGCTTTTAAACTTAGCTAGTTTTTCATTACATAAATGGTGCTCTAATCATAGCAAAATATTAAATGATATTCCTATTGAAACTCATCAATTAAATAAAGAGGATTTTGACAAAGCAAGTACTTATGTAAAAACGTTAGGTTTGTCCTATAATGTAAGTTCTGATACCTTGAATATGAAATGTCCAGTCACTGAAACGCAGAAAACATATACTAAGAGACAAATGTTAAGTTTTATCAGTAAATTTTTTGACCCTCTGGGTTTGGTAGGTCCTATTCTGGTGCAAGCAAAATATTTAATGCAACAGGTGTGGTTTTAAAAGTTAAAGTGGGATGATGTCTTACCAGATTACTTAAATAAGAGATTTCTTGAATTTACTGAAAGTTTGATGCATATGTCCTGTATTTCTGTTCCCAGAAATATGAATGTACACCCACATCAAAAATTAGAGTTAGTCGGTTATGCTGATGCCTCGAATATTGCGCATGGTTGTTGCCTCTATTTGAGAGTAATTGGCGAGGACAACACAGTGAATGTCAATCTTTTATGTTCAAAATCTCGTGTAAATCCTAGACATCAAACCTTATCTATACCTAGACTTGAGCTTAACAGTGCTTTGTTATTAGCTATATTATCAAACAAAGTACATGACACTTTAGCATTAAAGTATAATAATAATAATAATAAAGCTCATTTATTCCATATTTTTCATTACAGTTTTTCAAATTATTAGTTTTATATTTTATTTAGATATGGATCCCTTTTGGGTAAAAGCCTCCTCCATCCCGTGCCAATTTTTCCTGTTTTGGGCCAACTCCAACCAACTCGGACCAGCTACTTCTATGATGTCGTCCGCCCATCTTTTGCGTGGTCTGCCCCTGTTCCTCTTGCCTCCCGGTCCAGACCACTTCGTTGACTCCAATATCCACCTCTGATCTCTACATCTCGAAATATGACCTGCCCATTTCCCCGTAGTATAATAATATCCATACCTATTTATATTTAGATTCAAATATTGTTTTATCATGGCTAAAAATTGAACCTGTAAAACTTACTGTTTATGTTGCTAATAGAGTAGAAAAAATCAAACAGTTGTCAAAAGATGTACACTGGAACTATGTGAACACCAATGAGAATCCTGCAGATTGCTTGTCTCGTGGTCTTAAACCAGAACAATTGAAAGAACACTCGTTGTGGTTTCATGGTCCTCAGTATTTACAAAACCATGATTATGTTCATTGTAATTCACAGCTGAATATGAATGTATCTGATATTCCTGAACTTAAATTGCGTTCAACAACATGTAATACTTGTAATAAAGAAAATATTTATTTTCATAGTTTCATAGAAAAATATTCAAATTTTGATAAAATGACTAGAATAATGGCTTATATCAATCGTTTTATATTTAATTGTAAACAACAAAATATTAACAAAAGGCAAGGACATTTAGCTCCTTCGGAGATAGCTCTTGCATTGCATGAATTGATAAAAATTGCACAAAGTAAACACTTTGAAAATGAGTTAAAATTGTTAAAGTCAAAAGCTAACTTAAATTCTTATTTGAGTAGTTTAAATCCTTTTATTGATGGTGTAGGTCTGTTAAGAGTGGGTGGTCGTTTACAAAATGCAAATCTTACATTTCAGCAAAGGCACCCCATTATCCTACCGAAAAAGTCGACTTTGACTAAACTGATCATTTATAATGAACACATAAGACTTAAGCATGCAGGGCAGAAGCTAACTCTTAGTAGTTTAAACGAGCGGTATTGGCTGATCAATGCTAACAGAGAGGTAAAAGCTGTGTTGCACAAATGTGTACTATGTTTTAGATTTAAGGCTAAAGCTTCCAGTCAACTTATGGGATCTCTGCCACTTGATCGTGTCAATATTACTCGTCCTTTTCAAATTGTAGGTACTGATTATACCGGATTATACCAGGATAAGAAATCCTGTTATTACAAAGGCATATGTTGTAATTTTTATGTTTTATTACTAAAGCAGTTCACATAGAATTAGCATCAGATATGTCTACTAATACTTTCTTAGCATGTTTAAAAAGATTTATAAGTCGTAGAAATAAGCCTACAAAAATTTATTGTGACAATGCTAGTTACTATAGAGGTGCTGATAATGCACTCAAGGAATTGTATGATTTACTGAATTCCACAGATCATCAAAGCAAGGTTTTTGATTATGGTAGTTCAGAAAGGATTCAGTTTAAATTTATTCCTTCATACTCTCCTGTATTTGGTGGTCTATGGGAAGCAGGAGTAAAAAGTATTAAATATCATATGAAACGCATAATTGTCCATAGTGTGCTTACCTATGAGGAACTGTACACAGTTCTAGTGCAAATTGAAAGCATTTTAAACTCTAGGCCATTGACACCTATGTCAAGAGACTGTGATGACATGTCTTACCTGACACCTGCACATTTCCTCACTGGTTCTCCATTAACCTCTTATCCAGAGTTAAATTTAGTTGATGTAAATGTAGGAAGACTTAGTTTCTGGAAGCAATGTATTCAAATGCAACAGCATTTTTGGCAAAAATGGCATAAGCAATACTTAGTTATGCTGCAAAATCGTCCTAAATGGAAAACCCAACAGCCTAATTTGGAAAAGGGTACTTTAGTATTGCTTAGGTCTGACAATGTATCCCCATTGAACTGGCCTGTAGGTAGAATTGTAGAGGTCATTCCAGGAAAAGATAATTTAATTCGTGCAGTTGATGTAAAAACTGTTAAGGGTTCAATTATTAGAACAAGTGTAACAAAAGTTTGTCCGCTACCTATAGATTATGATTAGTGTCTGTTGTCTATTTATAAGTTAGTATTTGTGTCTTATTTTAGGTAAGTTTCATATCTACTAAGGTTTTTTAAGAAATAAGTTAATTAGTCTTAAGTTAATTAAAATCTTTTAGTTACTTGCAAAGTTTGCTAGTTTAATTTCTAATTTTGTGTTAATTGTATCACATAGTTTTTGTTTTTATTAATTCTGTTAAATTAGCTTTTGGCCGAGGCCCCCAGCATGTTCAAGACCAATGGTCCATAACATAAAAATAGTTTTAAAAAGTAAAAATTTGTAGTCTATGAAAAATATAGTCACGAATAAGATGGCTACGTGTGCATTTTGTTTCTTTTGTTAAAAATGTAATAAAAACGTTTGTTATTATAAAACAGCGGTTTTTCTATGTTTTCTACACCTCACCAGCGCATTTACATAACGGTGTGAAACACGCATTACTGCACAACCCGAACTATGAGCACGCCGCAACCACGCACGTAGATGTGGATGACGATGAGCCCAAGCTGGGCCCGTCCAACGCCCTGCCGCAGGCCGCCGCGATCGCTGCCGTGCCAGTGTCTGCTTCGTTGCCTTCCACGCTTGCTTCTGCGTCCTGCGACGTCAAACTTAAGGAATTCCTTACACATGCCTCGACTTCTATCACGCCAGAAAATTCAGGGCACGTTTGTCCTCCGCGTCCGTTGTTGAAGATCGTCGCTGTGACCGTGTCCGGCCCAGCTGGCAGCGTAGATACCTATGCCCTACTGGACGACGGCTCCACAGCCACGTTCATTGATATGGAAATCTCGAAGAATTTGGGCGTTTGGGGGCCCGAGAAGCAAATACGTCTAGATTGTGTAGGCGGTTTGAGCAAAGATACGACGGTTCAATACGTTGATTTCCAAATCAAAGGCCGTCGCGCTAAAGAAACATACGTAATTCGTAAAGCTCGGGCAATCCCAGGATTAGGCACCGCACGACAAACGATCGACAAGGCGAGCGTATCGAAATATTCTTATCTTTCGGACATAATCGATGAGTTTTGTTATGACGAAGTGAGGCCTACGATAATTATTGGCATCGACAATTGGCACCTTAGCATGTCGAGAATCACACGTAAGGGCAACAAAAATCAGCCAGTTGCGATTTGTACTGCCTTAGGTTGGGCGCTATTTGGTTTTGGTTGCAGTAGAACTGTGCCGGTTGACACTGTAAACCATGCAACGGTGAACGAGTCATCAGATGCTGACATTAGCGATCGCGCTGTGTTAGAGCACTTAGTTAGAGAGCAATACAGTTTAGATTCTATTGGCATTTCGAAGCGCGAAGTGCGCAATGTTGACGATGAACGTGCTATCCAAATTTTTGAGCGCACAGCGCACCGTTTACCTAGCGGTCGTTTTGAAGTTGGTTTGATTTGGGAGTCTGATAACTTGCTTGTACCCGACAGTTATAAACTTGCCTTATCGAGGTTTCTCAGTCTTGAAAGGAAGATGTCTAGGGACCCTAATTACGCAGAGCGGTACCGTCAAAATATCCACGATATGATTCGGAAGGGTTACGCTGAATTGTGCTCGGAAGCGCACAGCGCCAAGTCACCTGTCTGGTATCTACCGCATTTTGGCGTAATCAATCCGAATAAGCCGAATAAATTAAGAGTCGTGCATGACGCTGCCGCGAAAAGTAATAGTGTATCATTGAATTCGCTTTTGTTGACTGGCCCCGATTTACTTCAGCCACTTTTAGGTATCCTGTTGCGCTTTCGGGAAGGTCAAATCGCTCTAACAGGAGATATACGCGAAATGTTTCCCCAAATCAAAATACGTATCGAAGATCGTGACGCACAAAAATTTTTATGGCGCGATAGCCTTAGCGAACCAATAAACACCTATCGCATGTCGTCTATGATCTTCGGTGCCGTTTCTAGTCCTTTCACTGCCATATACATCAAAAACAAATATGCAATGGAATGGCAAGAACGATATCCAGACGCAGCTCGAGCCATCATTGTCGACCATTATATGGACGATTGTATCGTAAGCTTAGACTCTGTCGATGAAGCTGCTAAGCTTGCAGCCGAAATTCACGCTATTCATCGACATGCTGGCTTCGACATGCGCGCATGGGCTTCAAACAATCTCTCAGCACTCTCTCTGTTGCCGCAAGAGAGTTTGCTTGAAGTGCCTGTAGCTAGCAAAAATGTAGACGTAAACTTAGGTCACATGACTGCCCCCGTACGTACGCTTGGGTTAATTTGGCAACCTATCGCTGATACGATCGGTTTTAATACTGGCTTAAAAATTCAAGACGCGTTGTCAAATAAGCTCACTAAACGGGAGGTGTTGGCGCACGTTATGCGTGTCTTCGGCCCACTGGGAATTTTAGCGCCTATTATGTTCCAGAACGCGTGGCGCAAAGGTCTCGACTGGGACGAGGAACTTTCGCAGAGTGACAGTGCGGCGTGGAGATTTTGGTTTGAAGATTTATTCGCGGTCTCCCATTTGCAGATCCCACGTTGCTACTGTCCAGGCGAGTTCAAAGTAGATAAGTGCGAACTTCACATTTTTTGTGATGCAAGTGAAGCGGCCTTTGCCGCGGTTGCGTATTGGCGTTTTATTTTAGAGAATTGTGATGTGAAGTTGGCACTGATTTGTAGCAAAGTTCGAGTAGCTCCTCTAAAACCAGTTTCCATCAATCGTTTAGAGCTCCAAGGAGCTTTGATCGCAGCTCGCCTCGCTGCAACAATCTGTCAAGCGCATAGACGTCAGCCTGTCAAACGCATATTTTGGTGCGATTCTATGACGGTCATAGGATGGCTGCGCAGCGAGGCCCGTTCTTTCAAACCATTTGTCTCACATAGAATAGGCGAGATTTTGGAGATAACGGATGTCAAAGAATGGCGCTGGTTGCCAAGTCATTTAAATGTCGCGGACGATGCAACCCGCATCAAAGGTACAACGTTATCCCCAGAGTCACGCTGGATTTCCGGCCCTGAATTTTTACTCTCCTCCGAGTGGCCCAAAGAGCCCAGTGCTTCCGAATACCACGGCATAGAAAAAGAGAGTAAACGTGCAGTGCGATCCGACTTAGTTCACCTCATTAGTGATGTTGAAAAGCACGAGCCAGTTTCAGCGGATCCAAGGCGTTTTAGTTCCTGGCTGAGACTGGTACGTGCGACTGCAAATGCGCATAAGTACTTGACATTGCTGCGAATGCGTAGTCTTAATAAAAGAGGTTTGTCCGTAGACAATCTCGTTCGTTTTGAAGGGGGGATGTGTACCTTTATGTTCCAGCCTACAGACCAGTTGTATACATTAAGTATCTCACGTCCTTCGCGTGAGTCTGCCAGAGAGTTGACTGCTGCTGTCATACGTCTAGCAGAGACACACATTTTACGACAAGCACAGCTAGATTTATTCCCTGACGAGATTAGACATCTGGCCAGCCATCTAGACCAACCCTTGCCACGCACCAGCCGATTGTCAAAATTATCTGTTTTTATGAGCGTCGATGGATTGATGCGCTTGTCTGGCCGCATATCAGCCGTATTACAAGTAAGAGCAGAAACGAAAAGCCCCATCGTTCTTGACGGAAGACATCCAGCCGTGCATCTCCTTGTGGCCCATCAGCATCGAAAGGCTGCACATGCAAACACAGAAACCGTTGTTAACGAGTTGCGCCAAGACTACTACCTACTTAATCTAAGAAATACAGTCCACAGAGTCGCCTTTAATTGTCAGTTCTGCCGAATTCAAAGAGCTGTGAACTTTCAGCCCCATAAAGGAGATTTACCAGAGGCACGTCTGGCGCACCATAGACGAGCGTTTACGTTTTCGGGACTGGATTATTTCGGGCCAATTCAAGTTGCTGTCGGCCGAAGAAGAGAGAAGAGGTACGTCGCTCTTTACACGTGCCTCGTGTCCCGCGCCATCCACTTAGACGTTGTACACTCGTTATCTGCAGACTCTGCCGTTATGAGCCTCCGCCGCTTCGTAGGCTTACGGGGAGTGCCAACGGAAATTTGGTCAGATAATGGAACCGCCTTTGTAGGCGCCAATAGAGAACTTCGGGCCTTCTATGATGCTGCTGTGCCCCGTTATGCAGCGACAGAGAAGATTAACTGGCGCTTTATACCCCCCGCAGCTCCCTTCATGGGTGGGGCGTGGGAAAGGCTCATCAAATCGGTGAAAGCGGCACTGAGAGTCACCCTTACAGAACGAGCTCCTACGGATGAGGTACTGCGCACACTCCTCGCAGAAGTGGAGGCGTTAGTGAACACGCGCCCGTTGACGCATGTTCCAGTAGACCCCGACAGCGAGGAAGCATTGACGCCGATGCATTTCATATTAAACTCGTCTTCAGGCCGCCCAATACCAGCGACTCTGTCAGACTCGGACCTGTCTTCGAGAAGTGGCTGGCGCAGAGCAGTTCGTTTAGCCGACCATTTTTGGCGACGGTGGGTGCTCGAATATCTACCGACCCTCATTCCACGGCGCGGGCGAGGAGAAATACCAGATGCTGCAGTCGGAGATCTTATCCTGATTGCTGATAGCAATATGCCAAGAGGCGCATGGCCTAGAGGACGCATCACTGCGACCTTCCCAGGACGCGATGGCATTGTGCGGGTAGCCGATGTTACGACCTCGGCTGGTGTCTTACGACGACCCCTCAAGAAGTTGGTCAAGTTGTCTTAAGAAAAAAAAGGAGGAAATGTGCGCAACGCACCTGTTTTCAAGTTTCGCCTATTTATACTTTTTATATTTTTTTATTATGTTTTTTGTTTTATGATGTTTGAAGGTGGTCTTGTCATTGCAGTAAAACTATTATACCTATGCACTCATATCTTGAACCGGCAGTTTTAATTATTAGTCGATAACAACGACGTTTACAATATAGCCGCTACTGTGCAGTGTGAGCCTCGCCTTACAGGTCTTACTATTGGTTGACGTACATTTCCAGTGGACATTGCACTTTGTCATTTTTTCACGGCTGTAGGTGTAGCCGTCATACAGTACCAAAGGTTTTCCTTTTCTTGATGTTATGTACTCGTATTGGTAATCTGGAAATAATAGTAGGTACCATCATCATCATTTCAGCCGAAAGACGTCCACTGCTGGACATAGGCCTCCCCCAAGTGTCGCCACATTGACCGGTCCCGTGCGACTCGCATCCAGCGGATTCCTGCAACCTTCACCAGGTCATCGGTCCACCTAGTGGGAGGCCTTCCAACGCAACGTCTTCCGGTTCGCGGTCGCCACTCCAGAACTTTTCGGCCCCATCGGCCATCCGTTCTGCGTGCAATGTGCCCTGCCCACTGCCACTTAAGTTTGGCAATTCTTCGGGCTACGTCGGTAACCTTTGTTCTCTTGCGGATGTCTTCATTTCTGATTCGATCGCGCAAGGAAACTCCGAGCATAGCCCTCTCCATTGCCCTTTGGGTGACTTTAAGCTTTCTGATGAGGCCCATTGTGAGCGACCACGTTTCGGTCCCGTATGTAATCACTGGCAACACACACTGGTCATAGACTTTCGTCTTGAGACACTGCGGTAGGTTGGACGAGAAGATACCGCGCAATTTCCCGAACGCTGCCCAACCGAGTCGGATTCGACGATTGACCTCTTTCTCGAAGTTAGACCTACCTAACTGGACTGTTTGTCCCAGGTACACATAATCGTCTACAACTTCGAGAGTAGAGTCTCCGATCTTGATAGGAGTGGGTGTGACATGGGCATTTAACATGACCTTAGTCTTATCCATGTTCATTTTTAGACCCACTCTTCCGGAAGCTCTACTGAGGTCATCGAGCATTGTACTTAGGTCCTCCATGGTCTCAGCCATTACCACTATATCATCGGCAAACCGAAGGTGAGTGATGTACTCGCCATTGACGTTGATGCCTAGCCCTCTCCAGTCCAGAACCTTGAAGACATCCTCCAGTGCAGCGGTGAACAGTTTCGGAGATATGACGTCTCCCTGTCTCACACCTCTCTGCAGGAGGATAAGTTTCGAGCCTTGGTCCTGAAGTTGGACTGACATGGTGGCGTTTTTGTACAAACACTTCAACACCTCGATGTACCGATAGTCGATTTGGCACCGTTGGAGAGACTGCAGTACAGCCCAGGTCTCGATCGAATCGAAGGCTTTCTCGTAGTCCACAAACGCTAAACAGAGAGGCAGGTTATACTCTTCGGTCTTCTGTATAACTTGCCGCAGCGTATGTATGTGGTCCACGGTGCTAAAGCCTTTTCGGAAACCGGCTTGTTCGAGTGGCTGGAAATCGTCAAACCTGCGCGCGAGACGATTCGTGATGACTCTAGAAAACAACTTGTAGACATGGCTTAGAAGTGAGATGGGCCTATAATTCTTCAGCCGGGCATTGTCACCCTTTTTGAAGAAGAGCACCACCACACCCCTGCACCATGCCTGTGGCGTTTTTCCCTCAAGTATGACGGAATTAAACAGCTTCTGAAGGGCCTTAAGTACCGGTTTTCCACCCGCCTTCAGGAGTTCGGCCGTAATTCCGTCATCACCCGGTGCCTTGTTGTTTTTGAGCTGCTTCAGAGCCATCCTAATCTCGTACAGGCTGACGTCCGGGATGTCTTCGGTATAGTGTCGGGTCAGTCTAGCTCTTGGGTCGTTTGCTAGATCTACGACGGGTTTACTGGTTGACGTGTATAACTGTCCATAGAAGCTCTCGATCTCCCTCAGAAGCTCCGGTTTGGCGGATAAGATCCTACCATCGTCGGTCTTCAGTTTCGTGAGCTGGCTCTGCCCAATAGCCAGATCCCTTGCAAATACCTTGGAGCCTTTATTCCGCTCAATCGCGTCTTTAATACGCTCGGTATTAAAGCGGCGGAGGTCGCTCTTCAAGGATTTAGAGATCCGTCTATTGAGCTGCCGGTATTTACACGCCTCGTCTGAAGACTGCAGGATCATCTCTTGGCTTTAGATATATCCTCATACATGGTCTCCACTTCGTCGTCGGGGTGTGCCGAGGTCGGGGCGTAGACCTGTATGACCTTCAGCGAATATCTTGAGGATATTCTGAGTATAAGGTACGCCACCCTGGTCGACACACTCTCGATCTTCACCACGTTGTTCATAAGGGACTTGTGGACGATAAACCCAACACCACCCTGGGACTGCCGGTCACCCTCTTGGAAATAGAGCAGGTTGTCGGATTTCAGGATTATCGTGTCCTCCCCCTCTCTTTGGACTTCAGATAATCCCACAATACTCCATCGCAGCCTGCTCAACTCCTCTTCTAGTTCCGCTATCTTCTCGTCGGTCCGGAGTGTGCGCGTGTTATATGTTGCCAGGTCCAGTCGTTGGTATTGGCAGCCGGATCCCTTCCGGAGATTCTTCGCACCCCTTGCCACGCCGTAGCCTCGACCGCTGCCGTAGTCGAGGGTAGACGGGCTGCCGGGCACTAGGGGCCATTTCTTTATTGCGCTATTCATTGGGGGGTTTTGCCATAATCGCCACGCTTGGCAAGCGGGTTGGCGATCGCAGTGAGTGCAGTTCTTACATTAGACACAGAGAGCGCTGCTGCCCATTCTCTGGTAAGTCCCTTAGTCGCCTGTTACGATACCCACGGGAAGATATGGGATGGTGTTATTCTTTACGTCCGACACCACACGGACGGTAGTAGGACGGATAGTAGGTATAGGTCAGTATTTTAGAAATAAGGTGAATCGTATCGACTACAAAGCAAAATCACTATCGTAACGGTCTGGGACACCGGCTAAATATATCGTGGTGCCCAGTGCAGTAGTAAATAAAAAAACATTTATGTACACACTGCAAACTAGTTCGGTTTGCAGGGCACACTAACAAAGTTATTGGTGTGCGTAAAGTCAACGGCTAGCGGTTGTCTGGCTTCGCCTGTTTATTAGTATTTGCGCTTCACAATAACCCGTTGTCCACCCACACACTTGCAATTTCTTGTCACTTGATGTTGCATGGAATATGAAGCATAAATTTAGCCATCTTAACAATCTTCTCAGTGGCGCAATGGTCGAGCGTGCGGTTAACAGTATCTTACGCCGCCAGCGCCTAGCGCCGTAAGTTCGAATCCGACTGTCAACACATCGGTATTTTTGTATGTTTTAATGAAACGTTTTACATTTGTTTGTTCAATTCATTGCTTAAATATTGGCAAGTCTTCTTTATATTTGAGTTAGAATTTATTTGAGGTCTACCCTCTAAAAATTACAAATCATGTGTAAGTTAGTAGTTTAAGTTCATCGTCATAATGTTATTGACTATCGGGCTTACGTTACGTTTGTAGACATTATACCCTGCGTGTTTTGAGCAGTGCTTTTATTTGTTAATAATTATGAATCACTTAACTACACTTTTAAGAGCTGAGATTATTATTTTGCGTGAGCAAAACTTTTCAATTAGTGAAATTGCGAGGCGTTTAAAGATATCGGTAAGTAACAAAATGTTATTAATATGTTTAGAAGATTAATAATAATGTTTATATAATCCACATGTTATTGATTGTTGTTTTTTGTAACAATATTTTATTATTGTTCACAGAGAAGAACTGTGCAATTGTGGGTCCATCGATATGCAGATTCGGAAAGCATTGATCCTTGCCGACCGGGACCGAAGGCTAATCCATAGCATACACAGATGGCAATGCGCGGCACCATGATATAGTTGCAACGCATATGTCTAGTGGCTGTTTTATTTTGGGATTTTGGGGGTGAATGTCATCAATGGGTCCTGGTGAATTAGTGCAGGTAGGGGGTCGCAATACCAGTGAAGGTTACTTGAACGTTTTACATAACCTGATGCTACCAAGTGTGCGCGTTGCATACCGATAGTAAAGGCGCACCAATCGGCTATTAATAAAAATATCAAGGGGTAATTTGTTTTATGTGAGTGATGTTATTGTTAGTGAGATAACAATTTAGGATACCTGTATCTTAATATCTTTCTTACTAACATGTTTATTCATATCACTATAATTAAATTACTCTCTTGAATATGAAAAATAACGTTATTTCTTGTCCGACTCAGAATATTTGTCATGCACAAAACTTTATAATTTGTAATTATAATTATAATAAAAACCTAGGCAATAAATATTGTTGATTTCTTATTACAAATTGTTTAATTTTCGCTTCCATATTTTTTTCTTATTATCAGTTAAAATAGAAAAATAAAAATTCAACAAAATGACAACAAATGTTTTTAAAAATGCAAAAAGTCAATGACGGTGGCGGGATTCGATCCTACGACACTTGTTTTAAGAGCCCATTGCTTATACACCTATGCCACAAGACCAGTTATCAACAACGTGAAATTTATGCTTAATATTCTTTGCCTACAAAATAGTCCTAACCGTTTTCAATCACGGCGGCCTATCTTAGCGAAGATTAGCCACACACACTCGTGTTTGCTGACTTATTGTGAGACGTGAGGCGAAGTGATACACTAGTTGATTTTACGCAAACCAACATTATATTGGTGTGCTCTGCAAACCTTTCTAATTTGCTGTGTGTACCTATGCTATATTTATGTATAAACCTATAATGAAATAAAATATTTATTTTTATTATTCGTTTACTATTTTCTCTTCTAACAATACAGTCATGTTAGTACCTATTTTATTTATAGACATTTACAAGCGTGATACTAATATTATAAGCCAAAATGAGTGTTTGATAATAGTGACACAAATAATACAAATTTCGAAAACTTTCAAGCCCTAAGGGTCAGTTCACACCGAGACGCGACGCGACGTGACGCTGTGCGCAGAGCGACTCAAAATGTAACTTTATTTACTAGGTACAAGAAAAGATACAAATTTCATTGTCGAGGCGCAGTGCTGCATGGTGCAACGTATTCTGAATTCTCACAATGAAATGTGTATCTACACTTAGTACTTACTTGCGGGTATTCCCGCGATCATGATGCTTGCAACAGCGTCGAAATATCGGGACCTCATTAATAAAGAAAATCACGGATATTATCCCGTAAGTACTTTAAGTGTAGTGAAAAACCATGAAAGTCTAAAAAATGTGTATCTTTTCGTATAGTAAATAAAGTTATATTTTGAGTCGCTCTGCGCGCAGCGGCGCGTCGAGTCGCGTCTCGGAACACGGGATCGCCGTACAAGCAGGCTCTAGAGACGGCAGTAATAAGGGGTCCGTGATACCAAAAGTGCGTTGAGAGCACACATTGTGTCACGGTCCGCATTCAAAGCCGCAGGATTTTCTAATAAATAATAAATTGGTAAAAGGTAATTTATTGTTAATAAGAGTTTTAAAAAAGAGCATTTGACAATAGAAAAGCATAATTTGTACAGGTTACTGGTATACAATATAATAAACTCACGCGCAAAATATAGAAATACAATACAATCGAAAACCGAGCTAATATTACAAGCATGATTGTTATTGTACTAGATCAATGTTACACGAGATAATTATTATAATACTAAATGTACACATAATATGATTACCTAGGTAGGTACATAAAGTAGAGATAGATCATATAATTTATTTGATCATCTTAAGTCGTCCATGAGATAGAGCCCTGCTCACACTGAGGCAACGAATTCGTGTGCGTTGCCAGACACGACTCTGCGTTGACTGTTTTATTAATTAAAAAGTCACGTGATTATTCAGGCAGTTAGAACACTTCCATAGAAGTTAGTTGACACAATCAGCGCCAACAAACGCCCTACGTGGGGGTTCACTGAACTTAGAGTAGAGCTTTATAGTCCTTAACTAGACACACTTTTATGCTATCCTAATATATTTTCCTTGACTACAGAAATATTGTGGCGGCGGATGACTGTGTTCCTTATGTGTCATTACCTATTGGTAATGATACTATTGTTAATACCCAAAGTAAGTTTTCCCTTGCACTTCTTACTGCTTCTTGAAGTACAAACCCAATGATTCGTGCCCGTACTTTTAAAGGTTTTGACATGAAAGTAAGTGAAGTCCTCGAGAAGTATTAACTGCTTGCCTTGTCATGACAAAATGTACTTGATATTATCTGAAACCAAACACAAACAGTTAGGCACACACCTAAGTAATGGCTGTCTTTTTAAGGTATTCAAGAGTAAAAGTCTTAACACAGTGTACCGGCACGGCACCGGCACCGCTCCTACTCAGAAATTAACTTGTCATTCAAATGAAGGCAATAAATCGTGTGTCGTATAATATATTTCATAATGTCTACATGAAAAAGCTTACGGCGCGGGCAGTCAGCGCGCTTACCGCTACCATACGACTGTTCGCGGTGACATAAAGTTCGCGGTCAGCGCGCGGCCGGCGTGCAGACTGCGAGCTTACACGTGCTTACACTTCGCCGACGACGCGTAGTTAGCGCGCTGGCGGCTAGCCGTAGCCTAAATTCGAGGCAACGCCGGGCTACAGCTGTGCTGGTGCGGTGCCGGTATAGTGTGCTATGACCTTAAGTTATGTCACCAAAGTCATGATTCCTTTGTTACCGTTTGTCCTTTTTTTACAAATTCATACAAATGTTGACTATCTTTTACAGAATAATATAATAATATTTCTGAACAGAAAGGAAAGAAAAGGTCTCGAGTGTTATTGATTTTAATACGTAAACAAAATGATAAAAGTTATTTCATGCTATGTTTTTATAATACCGTCAGTTATCTTCAACACATTTCATTTGCACATTGTAAAAGTATCTTGGAACAGAAGCAAACACTGGCCTCTTTCGAATTCAATGAATGTTATGACAACTTCATCATCATCATCATTAGGAATCATAATAACTTTGTATATTATTTAAATTTCGACTAAAATTGGCCTAGCATTAGTAGTACACGCGCAGATTAAACATAACGTAAGCTCAAACGACAAAAAAATAAAATTGAAAATACATTATAAATAATACATTACAAAATTAGTTTTAGATTTAAACAGTGATATCGTAAGTATACAGTAACTAGCATA
This sequence comes from Xestia xanthographa, assembly GCA_905147715.2. Lineage (NCBI taxonomy): Eukaryota > Metazoa > Arthropoda > Insecta > Lepidoptera > Noctuidae > Xestia > Xestia xanthographa. The sequence goes on from LR990646.1 coordinate 8,304,297, forward strand.
TTTTTTCATGTTTACCCTTAACTCTTAAGGTGAAAGGTCCCCGGTGGCCCGCGAAATTCAAATTAATCAACATACGACCTAGCACTAGCCTGCAAATTGCAAAGAAACATAAGAAAATTTTAATTTCGCGGGCTATCGTGGAGCTTCGACCTTAAAGTGTTTGGTTGAAGACATTGTATTCATTATTTAATCATCATCATAAAATTGTATTGTTTTTTTTTGTTAGCTTATTGGAGCGCTCTCCAATAAGCTAACAAAAAAAAGAATACAATTCGTTTGGGTTTGGGGTTTGGGAGGCCTTTGCCCAGCAGTGGGACACGCTTGTCCCACTGCTGGGCAAAGGCCTCCCAAACCTTTCTCCTTCCAAACCTCTCTATTCTCTATCCTGTGCAATATCTAGCCAAGTTCACCCCACAAACGAGATCAGATCATCACCACCTTTGCCGCGGTCTACTTCGAAGTTGTATTTATGTTTTAGATTCTGATGTATTTGCCATTCCTCATAACGAAATTATGTGGTGGATGAGTATGATCTAGGTGACCCGATGTAATTCTGTCATTAGTATCGACTTCCATTTTCGCCTTACAACCCTTTGCGGTCCGAGCTGTACATAGCCAGAAAGAAGATTTTTTTCTTTTAAGGATTTTACTGAAGCAGTATGTGTAGTCTTTATGCAGGATTAATTTCTTGCCTCTGTTAGAATCTATGTACTCGATATCTGAAATAAATGTAATCCTCAATCAATAAAAGTTTCAGAGTTTGTAAATGTAGTTAAATTATTATTTCCAGTCAATTATAACTCTACTTAGGTTGAAACTATTTAGTTGAAAAAACCCTCTAAGGAAAATCGAACAACTACTCGTTAAAATACTTGAGGCACTGTTGGTCAACATCGGTCCAGGAAAATGGTCTATTAACAATGACGTAAGATAATCTGTTTAGAATTAGATTATTTTATTATGTAGTGCAAAGCGCCTACTACTTTTTAATAGCAAGCAGTTCACACATACGTGTCTTATTGCGTCAACAAACTTTCAGTTTTTATCAAATGTTTTATGTATACCGCCTAGTTTTTATTTTTCTATTCTCTTTTGTAATTCGCACGGAATATAAGCATTATAACGTTGCTGAAATATTTTATTTAAAAACTAAACCTAAGAATCCCCAACATGGTCCTACGACACGGATTATAAAGAAAGTTAATCAGTAATCAGCAAAAACAAGAAGAATCACGGATTTATACTGGGATTACTATATTGAAGATTGGACGAAGCCACTTTGTACGGGGTACAAAGGTTATCACGAAGTTCGACGCGAACATCAAGGAATATTTGAGATCCTGTCAAGGAATATTTGAGATCCTGGAGTATTGGATACGGTGTTCAGTGTTCATTATTATAATTAGTAACACCCAGTATTCTAAATTAGGTTTGTTTAAGGTAATACGTTGAGTAAGTTTCAACAATTTGTTAAGGTCAGTACCTACTCATTAATTTATTTTTATCGATTGTTACAACCAGATAATTATTTTCTGCAGTTAACCGATTACATTGTTATAATAATTGAGCAGAAACTAGGGTTATATTGTCATAAAATATACCATTAATAAGTTGTAGTTTCCTTAGCTTGATTTTTTTTTGTGTAAAAGGTATTAAACAATCTGAGAGGTAGATGTAACTTGAACTTTAAATTGTTTTTATTCCAGCTGTAAGACGCATTGTAAGCTGTGATTGTATTTGTAATTTCGTGCGTTATTAATTTGTTATTTCGGTATATTTCAGTAAAGTACCGGTTTCCCAGAATGACTGACAAAGAAGAGAAGGAGTTAACCAAAAGACGGGCAAGTTATAAGGGACGTTTGACTGCGTTCTCAAATTATTTAAACAGTTTGGAGGATTCGTTAAATCCGTCACAGGTTAACGAATTGCAACTACGCCTAGGTAAGATGGAACATTTATTTACTCAATACGACGAGGTTCAATTAAAATTAGAGTGTTTAGTGGATGACGTCAATATTCAAATATCGGAACGAAACGACTTTGAGTCTACATATTATAAGTTGTTTTCTGAAGCTCAAAACCTGCTGTCACGAAACATAAAATCAAACACCGATGAGTTTCCGGGGAGTGATAAAGGTTCATCACGAATTCATAATCATAGGCTCGTTAAATTACCTACCATACAACTGCCAAAATTTAACGGTTCTTTTGAAAATTGGTTGGAGTTTCGGGACACATTCTCTAGTTTGATACACTCTAATGATGAGATGGATGACGTAAACAAGTTCCACTACCTAAGGACCTCTCTCGAGGGTTCAGCTGCTGTGGTAATACAATCCATAGAATTTTCTGCAAGTAATTATCCTGTCGCATGGAAAATATTGTGCGAAAGGTTCGATAATAAACGTCTTTTGATTCAGAATCACGTATCTGCATTATTTAATATTGAGACAATTAAAAAGGAAGCATCTTTTACTTTAAAACGAACCATCGATATCGTTAATAAAAACTTGCGTTCTTTGGAGTCATTAGGGGAACCAACAAAATATTGGGACACACTGTTAATTTATATTGTAACGAATAAATTAGATTCAAAAACTTATCGTGAATGGGAAGAATTTAGAGGTAATCTGGATAACGGTAAGTCAATTACATTAAAAATGTTTCTTGAATTTATTCGAAAACGTGCAGACTTGTTAGAAACCTTAGAAATGTCACACAATAGTACAACTTATCCTAAAAATAATAATAAAATTAAAAGCATGGTATCTGTTACCAGTACGCCAAGTAGTCAGTCAAATAGCGGTACTAGCTCATCAAAACCGTGTCCCAAATGTCGAGGTGAACATAGTCTCACTAACTGTTCACAATTCTTGGGACTTAGTAATGATCAGAGGTTAGAATTGTTACCGCAATACAAAGTATGTTTTAATTGCTTCCGTACTGGCCATTATGCTAACCATTGCAAATCAAGTGGTTGCAAAGTGTGTAAACGCAAGCACAACACACTTGTTCATGTGGATACCAAAGGTAAATCGACTTTAACTTCTGTTGTTGACAGCGATGTCACTGGTAAGGATAGTGATCAGTCGCCCAACAGTAACGTCACATTGTCTGCACGAGTTACGACATTTGCACACAATAAATGTCAAGTTCTTTTAGCCACATCACTATTAAAAATTTATGATAGAAATAACCGGGAATATCTATGTCGCGCTATTCTCGACAGTGGGAGTACATCTTGCCTGATAACAGAAAAATTCCATAATTTATTGAATTTACCAACCATTCAAGTTAATGAGTCACTGATGGGTATTAATAATGCTAGCTCACCGATAAGTAAAATGTGTTGCGTCCCAATTAAATCTTTAAATGAAAACTTTTCTACAAACATTTATTGTTTTATTTTACCTTCTATAACTGATGAAGTACCTTGCCGTCAATTAAATCTTAGTAATTTAAATATTCCGAGTGATTTGTGTCTGGCTGATCCACACTTTTATACCCCTGCCTCCGTCGACTTGATTATAGGTGCAGATGTGTTCTGGGATCTACTGGGCACACAAAGAATTAACCTCGGTATAGGTAAGCCGGTACTATTCGAAACGAGACTTGGTTGGATAGCTTCAGGCCCTATATTAAATAGTAATCAACTATCACAATCGTCTCCTATAATTTGCAATTTTGCAAATATTAATAAAAATAATAATAGTTCTCTGAGCAACTCGAATACTGATGATATTCAAAACCTTTTAATGCGTTTTTGGCAGCTTGAGGAAGTTGGCCATCAGTCATCAGTCTATTCTCGAGAAGAAAAGATGTGTGAAGAGCACTTTATCACAAATACAACTCGTCTTAAAGACGGCCGTTTTTGTGTGAGAATGCCATTAAAGAAATCATGTGATAACTTAGGTGACTCTCTGCAGCGAGCCAAGCATTGTCTCTTCTCTCTAGAGCGCAGGTTTAGAAGTCAACCATCATTCAAAATACGTTACTGTGATTTCATGAAAGAGTATGCTGTTTTAAACCATATGTCTGAATGTGTACCTGATCCTCAAAAGGTATCATATTTTATTCCTCACCATGGCGTTGTGCGTGAGAGCAGTACAACCACCAAACTTAGGGTGGTGTTCAATGCTAGTAGTCCAACTACCTCAGGGTCATCCTTTAATCATTTACAAATGATAGGACCCACTGTACAAGATGACTTGCTGTCAATTCTTCTCCGATTTAGGAAATATAAATATGTTATTTCAGGAGATGTTGAGAAAATGTACAGGCAAGTCATTGTACACCCTGATGACAGGCATCTGCAGCAGATCTTATGGCGTGAGGATCCCTCAAAGCCTATGGTAGCCTATCAGTTAAATACGGTTACATATGGTACCGCTAGTGCTCCGTATCTTGCTACGAGGTGTCTGCGTCAGATAGGCCTTGATTGTACTGATAGCAAAATTGCAACGATAATAAAACACGATTTTTATGTTGATGACTTGCTCTCTGGTGGGGATACGATTGAGGAGGTACTTGACATACGTCGTAAGGTAACGGCTGAATTGGCATCAGCTGGAATGTCATTACGTAAATGGAAATCTAATGATTACCATATAGTGTCTAACAACACAGAACACTCTTCATTCAATTTAAATATTGGCTCCATAGAACCCTGTAAAACTTTAGGTCTCAGTTGGCTGACTGATTCAGATGTGCTGTGTTTTTTAATTAACTCTGATTCTTTTAGCCCAATGACAAAACGTGGAATACTTTCTGCTATTTCTCAAATTTTTGATCCGCTGGGTCTCTTGGCCCCGTGCATTATCGTTATGAAAATGATAATTCAAAAATTATGGATTCTAAAATTGGGTTGGGATGATCAGTTGCCACCTGATCTTTTAAAATTATGGACCGATATAATGCATAGCTTGCCTATTCTAAATGAATTACGTATTCCACGTATTGTACTGTGTGACTTCCACAGGTACATAGACTTGCACATATTTAGTGATGCGTCGCTAAGTGCATATGGTGCATGTTTATACGTTCGTAGTTCACATCATGATAATAATGTACTGGTACGTTTACTTACAGCCAAAAGCAGAGTGGCCCCAATCAAACCAACTACCATACCAAGGCTCGAGCTTTGTGCTGTGTTGGTTGGTGTTCGTCTTTACGAAAAAGTGATTGAGTCACTCCGAGCTCAAGTCAGAAGTGTCACCTTTTGGACTGACTCGATGGTAGTGTTGGGCTGGCTTAACATGTTACCAAGCAAACTACAACCCTTTGTGCGCAACCGTGTTGCTGAGATATTGGACAAGACTGGTGCATGTTCCTGGAGGCACGTCCCTACTAATCTAAATCCAGCAGATCACATATCCCGTGGAATCGATGTAAGTCTTTTAAAATCTTTAGAACTGTGGTGGTCAGGCCCAGACTTTTTAAAATATGATTCCTCAAAGTGGCCTAATACTCCAACAGTAACTAGTGAGAAATTACCGGAAGTGCGATCGGAGATTTCTTTACTTGTTACATCGGTGAGTCAACCTGTTCTAGATTTTTATAGATTTTCAAATTTTTCAAGACTTAAACGCGCGGTGGCCTACTTATTAAGGTTTATAAATATTTGCAAAAAACAGCCATCTAAACATCAGTATCTTAGTGATGATGAGTTAAAACAATCTTTAAATTTAATTATAAAACTTTCACAAGTTGAATCCTTTCCAGAATATAAAATTCTATTAAATAAGCAACAATTATCAAAAAAGAGTCAATTAATCAAATATAATATTTTTCTAGATGACAATAATTTAATGCGTGTCGGTGGTCGTCTAGAAAATTCTCAATTTAGTTACGACAAGAAACACCCCTTATTATTACAGTCCACTCATATTGTTACAAAATTATTATTTGTTTACATGCATAAGAAGCTTATGCACGCAGGACCACAACTTTTATTAGCGTCCATTAAAGAAAATTACTGGCCGATTGGTGGTCTAACTTTAGCAAAGGCAGTTTATCGTAAATGTGTGATATGTTGTCGCATTAAAGGGCAGGTAATCCCTCCTCTCATGGGTAATTTACCGCAGCAGCGCTTGAATCCCGGGGGATATCCCTTTGAAACTGTTGGTGTCGACTACGCTGGGCCCATTTTATCAGCTAGTAGACAAGGACGTGGATGTCGCCTCACTAAAGTGTACATCGTTCTATTTGTTTGCTTCACCACAAAAGCTGTTCATATAGAGTTGGTAGGTGATTTAACGAGCAACAATTTTTTATCATGTCTTCGTAGATTTGTGTCGCGTAGAGGAAAGCCTAAACACATCTACTCTGATAATGGGACCTCGTTTGTTGGAGCTTATAACGAAATTGGCAAGTTTATTAAGGATAATTGCAATTCGTTATCTGATGATTTGGCGAATGAAGAAATTAATTTCCATTTTGTCCCTCCGTACGCTCCACACTTTGGAGGTCTCTGGGAGGCCGGTATTAAAAGCACTAAGTACCACTTAAAGAGAATACTGGGAAATTGTAATCTTACATATGAGGAACTGAACACTGTGTTAGTCCAAATAGAAGCCCTGCTGAATTCTCGTCCACTCACACCACTCTCATCGGACCCCAATGATTTGCTGCCGCTAACGCCTGGACACTTCATCATAGGACGACCACTCACAGCACTGCCCACTCAAAATTTGGAGGACTGTTCCAAGCATCACTTGACCAGATATCAGAGAATTGAGCAACTCCGTCAGCATTTTTGGTTAAGGTGGAGCAAAGAGTATGTGTCGGAGCTACAGCAGCGAGTGAAATGGAGATCCTGCACTACGGCTCTTAAACCGAACACTCTTGTGCTCATCAAAGATGATCATCTACCACCATTGAAATGGCGATTAGGCCGAGTTACGACGGTCTATCCGGGGCAGGATGGCATCAGTCGAGTCGCAGATATCAGGACGGCGTGTGGAGTGGTTCGTCGCGCCTTCAGTAAAATATGTCCATTGCCTCAAGATGAAGAATCTGGTTGAGAGACAGTCTCTCAACGCCTGGGGGCATGTTTAGAATTAGATTATTTTATTATGTAGTGCAAAGCGCCTACTACTTTTTAATAGCAAGCAGTTCACACATACGTGTCTTATTGCGTCAACAAACTTTCAGTTTTTATCAAATGTTTTATGTATACCGCCTAGTTTTTATTTTTCTATTCTCTTTTGTAATTCGCACGGAATACAAGCATTATAACGTTGCTGAAATATTTTATTTAAAAACTAAACCTAAGAATCCCCAACATCATGTTTAGAATTAGATTATTTTATTATGTAGTGCAAAGCGCCTACTACTTTTTAATAGCAAGCAGTTCACACATACGTGTCTTATTGCGTCAACAAACTTTCAGTTTTTATCAAATGTTTTATGTATACCGCCTAGTTTTTATTTTTCTATTCTCTTTTGTAATTCGCACGGAATATAAGCATTATAACGTTGCTGAAATATTTTATTTAAAAACTAAACCTAAGAATCCCCAACATGGTCCTTCGAGCCGGATTATAAAGAAAGTTAATCAGTAATCAGCAAAAACAAGAAGAATCACGGATTTATACTGGGATTACTATATTGAAGATTGGACGAAGCCACTTTGTACGGGGTACAAAGGTTATCACGAAGTTCGACGCGAACATCAAGGAATATTTGAGATCCTGTCAAGGAATATTTGAGATCCTGGAGTATTGGATACGGTGTTCAGTGTTCATTATTATAATTAGTAACACCCAGTATTCTAAATTAGGTTTGTTTAAGGTAATACGTTGAGTAAGTTTCAACAATTTGTTAAGGTCAGTACCTACTCATTAATTTATTTTTATCGATTGTTACAACCAGATAATTATTTTCTGCAGTTAACCGATTACATTGTTATAATAATTGAGCAGAAACTAGGGTTATATTGTCATAAAATATACCATTAATAAGTTGTAGTTTCCTTAGCTTGATTTTTTTTTGTGTAAAAGGTATTAAACAATCTGAGAGGTAGATGTAACTTGAACTTTAAATTGTTTTTATTCCAGCTGTAAGACGCATTGTAAGCTGTGATTGTATTTGTAATTTCGTGCGTTATTAATTTGTTATTTCGGTATATTTCAGTAAAGTACCGGTTTCCCAGAATGACTGACAAAGAAGAGAAGGAGTTAACCAAAAGACGGGCAAGTTATAAGGGACGTTTGACTGCGTTCTCAAATTATTTAAACAGTTTGGAGGATTCGTTAAATCCGTCACAGGTTAACGAATTGCAACTACGCCTAGGTAAGATGGAACATTTATTTACTCAATACGACGAGGTTCAATTAAAATTAGAGTGTTTAGTGGATGACGTCAATATTCAAATATCGGAACGAAACGACTTTGAGTCTACATATTATAAGTTGTTTTCTGAAGCTCAAAACCTGCTGTCACGAAACATAAAATCAAACACCGATGAGTTTCCGGGGAGTGATAAAGGTTCATCACGAATTCATAATCATAGGCTCGTTAAATTACCTACCATACAACTGCCAAAATTTAACGGTTCTTTTGAAAATTGGTTGGAGTTTCGGGACACATTCTCTAGTTTGATACACTCTAATGATGAGATGGATGACGTAAACAAGTTCCACTACCTAAGGACCTCTCTCGAGGGTTCAGCTGCTGTGGTAATACAATCCATAGAATTTTCTGCAAGTAATTATCCTGTCGCATGGAAAATATTGTGCGAAAGGTTCGATAATAAACGTCTTTTGATTCAGAATCACGTATCTGCATTATTTAATATTGAGACAATTAAAAAGGAAGCATCTTTTACTTTAAAACAAACCATCGATATCGTTAATAAAAACTTGCGTTCTTTGGAGTCATTAGGGGAACCAACAAAATATTGGGACACACTGTTAATTTATATTGTAACGAATAAATTAGATTCAAAAACTTATCGTGAATGGGAAGAATTTAGAGGTAATCTGGATAACGGTAAGTCAATTACATTAAAAATGTTTCTTGAATTTATTCGAAAACGTGCAGACTTGTTAGAAACCTTAGAAATGTCACACAATAGTACAACTTATCCTAAAAATAATAATAAAATTAAAAGCATGGTATCTGTTACCAGTACGCCAAGTAGTCAGTCAAATAGCGGTACTAGCTCATCAAAACCGTGTCCCAAATGTCGAGGTGAACATAGTCTCACTAACTGTTCACAATTCTTGGGACTTAGTAATGATCAGAGGTTAGAATTGTTACCGCAATACAAAGTATGTTTTAATTGCTTCCGTACTGGCCATTATGCTAACCATTGCAAATCAAGTGGTTGCAAAGTGTGTAAACGCAAGCACAACACACTTGTTCATGTGGATACCAAAGGTAAATCGACTTTAACTTCTGTTGTTGACAGCGATGTCACTGGTAAGGATAGTGATCAGTCGCCCAACAGTAACGTCACATTGTCTGCACGAGTTACGACATTTGCACACAATAAATGTCAAGTTCTTTTAGCCACATCACTATTAAAAATTTATGATAGAAATAACCGGGAATATCTATGTCGCGCTATTCTCGACAGTGGGAGTACATCTTGCCTGATAACAGAAAAATTCCATAATTTATTGAATTTACCAACCATTCAAGTTAATGAGTCACTGATGGGTATTAATAATGCTAGCTCACCGATAAGTAAAATGTGTTGCGTCCCAATTAAATCTTTAAATGAAAACTTTTCTACAAACATTTATTGTTTTATTTTACCTTCTATAACTGATGAAGTACCTTGCCGTCAATTAAATCTTAGTAATTTAAATATTCCGAGTGATTTGTGTCTGGCTGATCCACACTTTTATACCCCTGCCTCCGTCGACTTGATTATAGGTGCAGATGTGTTCTGGGATCTACTGGGCACACAAAGAATTAACCTCGGTATAGGTAAGCCGGTACTATTCGAAACGAGACTTGGTTGGATAGCTTCAGGCCCTATATTAAATAGTAATCAACTATCACAATCGTCTCCTATAATTTGCAATTTTGCAAATATTAATAAAAATAATAATAGTTCTCTGAGCAACTCGAATACTGATGATATTCAAAACCTTTTAATGCGTTTTTGGCAGCTTGAGGAAGTTGGCCATCAGTCATCAGTCTATTCTCGAGAAGAAAAGATGTGTGAAGAGCACTTTATCACAAATACAACTCGTCTTAAAGACGGCCGTTTTTGTGTGAGAATGCCATTAAAGAAATCATGTGATAACTTAGGTGACTCTCTGCAGCGAGCCAAGCATTGTCTCTTCTCTCTAGAGCGCAGGTTTAGAAGTCAACCATCATTCAAAATACGTTACTGTGATTTCATGAAAGAGTATGCTGTTTTAAACCATATGTCTGAATGTGTACCTGATCCTCAAAAGGTATCATATTTTATTCCTCACCATGGCGTTGTGCGTGAGAGCAGTACAACCACCAAACTTAGGGTGGTGTTCAATGCTAGTAGTCCAACTACCTCAGGGTCATCCTTTAATCATTTACAAATGATAGGACCCACTGTACAAGATGACTTGCTGTCAATTCTTCTCCGATTTAGGAAATATAAATATGTTATTTCAGGAGATGTTGAGAAAATGTACAGGCAAGTCATTGTACACCCTGATGACAGGCATCTGCAGCAGATCTTATGGCGTGAGGATCCCTCAAAGCCTATGGTAGCCTATCAGTTAAATACGGTTACATATGGTACCGCTAGTGCTCCGTATCTTGCTACGAGGTGTCTGCGTCAGATAGGCCTTGATTGTACTGATAGCAAAATTGCAACGATAATAAAACACGATTTTTATGTTGATGACTTGCTCTCTGGTGGGGATACGATTGAGGAGGTACTTGACATACGTCGTAAGGTAACGGCTGAATTGGCATCAGCTGGAATGTCATTACGTAAATGGAAATCTAATGATTACCATATAGTGTCTAACAACACAGAACACTCTTCATTCAATTTAAATATTGGCTCCATAGAACCCTGTAAAACTTTAGGTCTCAGTTGGCTGACTGATTCAGATGTGCTGTGTTTTTTAATTAACTCTGATTCTTTTAGCCCAATGACAAAACGTGGAATACTTTCTGCTATTTCTCAAATTTTTGATCCGCTGGGTCTCTTGGCCCCGTGCATTATCGTTATGAAAATGATAATTCAAAAATTATGGATTCTAAAATTGGGTTGGGATGATCAGTTGCCACCTGATCTTTTAAAATTATGGACCGATATAATGCATAGCTTGCCTATTCTAAATGAATTACGTATTCCACGTATTGTACTGTGTGACTTCCACAGGTACATAGACTTGCACATATTTAGTGATGCGTCGCTAAGTGCATATGGTGCATGTTTATACGTTCGTAGTTCACATCATGATAATAATGTACTGGTACGTTTACTTACAGCCAAAAGCAGAGTGGCCCCAATCAAACCAACTACCATACCAAGGCTCGAGCTTTGTGCTGTGTTGGTTGGTGTTCGTCTTTACGAAAAAGTGATTGAGTCACTCCGAGCTCAAGTCAGAAGTGTCACCTTTTGGACTGACTCGATGGTAGTGTTGGGCTGGCTTAACATGTTACCAAGCAAACTACAACCCTTTGTGCGCAACCGTGTTGCTGAGATATTGGACAAGACTGGTGCATGTTCCTGGAGGCACGTCCCTACTAATCTAAATCCAGCAGATCACATATCCCGTGGAATCGATGTAAGTCTTTTAAAATCTTTAGAACTGTGGTGGTCAGGCCCAGACTTTTTAAAATATGATTCCTCAAAGTGGCCTAATACTCCAACAGTAACTAGTGAGAAATTACCGGAAGTGCGATCGGAGATTTCTTTACTTGTTACATCGGTGAGTCAACCTGTTCTAGATTTTTATAGATTTTCAAATTTTTCAAGACTTAAACGCGCGGTGGCCTACTTATTAAGGTTTATAAATATTTGCAAAAAACAGCCATCTAAACATCAGTATCTTAGTGATGATGAGTTAAAACAATCTTTAAATTTAATTATAAAACTTTCACAAGTTGAATCCTTTCCAGAATATAAAATTCTATTAAATAAGCAACAATTATCAAAAAAGAGTCAATTAATCAAATATAATATTTTTCTAGATGACAATAATTTAATGCGTGTCGGTGGTCGTCTAGAAAATTCTCAATTTAGTTACGACAAGAAACACCCCTTATTATTACAGTCCACTCATATTGTTACAAAATTATTATTTGTTTACATGCATAAGAAGCTTATGCACGCAGGACCACAACTTTTATTAGCGTCCATTAAAGAAAATTACTGGCCGATTGGTGGTCTAACTTTAGCAAAGGCAGTTTATCGTAAATGTGTGATATGTTGTCGCATTAAAGGGCAGGTAATCCCTCCTCTCATGGGTAATTTACCGCAGCAGCGCTTGAATCCCGGGGGATATCCCTTTGAAACTGTTGGTGTCGACTACGCTGGGCCCATTTTATCAGCTAGTAGACAAGGACGTGGATGTCGCCTCACTAAAGTGTACATCGTTCTATTTGTTTGCTTCACCACAAAAGCTGTTCATATAGAGTTGGTAGGTGATTTAACGAGCAACAATTTTTTATCATGTCTTCGTAGATTTGTGTCGCGTAGAGGAAAGCCTAAACACATCTACTCTGATAATGGGACCTCATTTGTTGGAGCTTATAACGAAATTGGCAAGTTTATTAAGGATAATTGCAATTCGTTATCTGATGATTTGGCGAATGAAGAAATTAATTTCCATTTTGTCCCTCCGTACGCTCCACACTTTGGAGGTCTCTGGGAGGCCGGTATTAAAAGCACTAAGTACCACTTAAAGAGAATACTGGGAAATTGTAATCTTACATATGAGGAACTGAACACTGTGTTAGTCCAAATAGAAGCCCTGCTGAATTCTCGTCCACTCACACCACTCTCATCGGACCCCAATGATTTGCTGCCGCTAACGCCTGGACACTTCATCATAGGACGACCACTCACAGCACTGCCCACTCAAAATTTGGAGGACTGTTCCAAGCATCACTTGACCAGATATCAGAGAATTGAGCAACTCCGTCAGCATTTTTGGTTAAGGTGGAGCAAAGAGTATGTGTCGGAGCTACAGCAGCGAGTGAAATGGAGATCCTGCACTACGGCTCTTAAACCGAACACTCTTGTGCTCATCAAAGATGATCATCTACCACCATTGAAATGGCGATTAGGCCGAGTTACGACGGTCTATCCGGGGCAGGATGGCATCAGTCGAGTCGCAGATATCAGGACGGCGTGTGGAGTGGTTCGTCGCGCCTTCAGTAAAATATGTCCATTGCCTCAAGATGAAGAATCTGGTTGAGAGACAGTCTCTCAACGCCTGGGGGCATGTTTAGAATTAGATTATTTTATTATGTAGTGCAAAGCGCCTACTACTTTTTAATAGCAAGCAGTTCACACATACGTGTCTTATTGCGTCAACAAACTTTCAGTTTTTATCAAATGTTTTATGTATACCGCCTAGTTTTTATTTTTCTATTCTCTTTTGTAATTCGCACGGAATACAAGCATTATAACGTTGCTGAAATATTTTATTTAAAAACTAAACCTAAGAATCCCCAACATAATCCATAATGTTTAACGCAAAATATTTATTCATTGCCATAATTAATTAAAAACTAAGTATTAAATAAACTAAAATAAATAAACTAACAACAAACTATAAAAGGGCATCGAAAAACTCCTCCTCGACGCTGTCAGCTGGTAATGTGCCAAAGGGACTGGCGGCGTTGCCACGTTGTATGGCAACACTTAGCCTCTGACCAAGGTAAAAGCCAGCTCTTGGGTCACGGGAAGCGTCAACTAGGCGTTTTGAAAGTTCTTTGAACAGACTATGGGCACTCGGACCCCACGGCCCTAGAGTTTCAACCCCAAACGGCTCGAAAATATAGTTACCACAAAGGTTTCTATATTTACGCCGTTTGAGGTTCTCTGCAGCCGCAGCAGCAGCGCTAGCACAGCACGACGAACTTGGAAGATGAGAAGGCGCAAGAGTATCGACGCAAGTCGCGTCCCATACTAAGGGCCTACCCATCTTCCAAGGAAACAATGACATGCCGTCCGGTCTCTTGCCATCGTCGCGTGCCAAGCCATTAGGTTCTAAAACAGCTGGAACACCGACGGTGACAAGAGCTCGTCGGATAATGTCGTTTATTTTCGCGTGCCGTGCAAAACGCCCCGCACTTCGGCTGCACGACAGGCCGTGGTGACCGAGGCTGTTGACAGCTTCACCACAGTGACAGCGATGAGGAGAACAGCAGGCGGCACCGAGGCGTAAGGCAGCAGCGAGGCGAAAGGTCGTGTCGTCAAACAATGTGCCAATTGTCGACGACGGCAGTGCGTGAAGCCAAAGACCCGACTCCCATTCACCCACAGCCAGTAGGCGCGCACGCTCAGCAGTAGTAGAAGACGAGTTCAGCAGATTGTTTTGAACGATTCTGCAGAGCGGCTCGTCCCACCGTCTCTGAGAGAATGGATGGTCGGGTTCTTCAGTGTTCGGGCAAGCGAGTTTCCAAGCATCGATAGCCTCGGAGAAGCACGGCACATCAAAATCAATCAGTGTGGAAGCCAGGATATTCCTGATAATCTTTTTTTTTTTTAACGCAAAATAACAAGACGAAGTAAATGACCGCAAGTCAATCTCATTTGGCTGCGTGCTTGAAGGTTGAAACAGTTATATTCTTTAACACACTTGCATTATTGATGAGTGAAAGACGCAAAAAGATCTAAAACTTTTTTAGTAAAGTATAAGCAAAACAAATATCTTTATTAGAAGTAACGATGGAATTAATCACAATCGTTACAAAATAAAACTACTTATATGGAAAGTAATTAAATTGTTATTAGAGCTAGTTTTTGTCTCCTGCTCCCAGCCAAAGATAGGAACACCCAGTGATTTTAGCTAGGTACTTCTCGTTATGAAACAACTTGTCACTTTATTCCTATATATATAACCTTACTTGTGACAGCTCGTCTTCTATTTGACGGGGTTTAAAGTACAGGGCACTGGCTGTATGATATCCCTGATCCAATAGGACATCTATGTAGATTTCCACAAGAAAGAACAGTCCTTCTTCTTCAAATACTGATGTACTGACCATTACAGATGACATATTTGGGCGGGGGATGAGTGTGGTCTCCGTCTACATATTTAATGTCACCCAGATCATCTATTACTATTTTCGCCTTGCAGTTTTTGCTGATACGTCCAGAACACATCCAGACAGTGTGACGTTTGGTAGCAGAATAATTATTGAAGCAGTATGTGTAATCTTTATGGAGAACTAGCCTCTTGCCTTTTTTCGAGTTGATGTATTTGAAAGCTGAAAGAAATTGTCATTTAAAAAAGTTTAAAACGCTATTTACAAACTTGCAAGTGGTAAAACAGGTTCTTTTCTTATTTGGTGAACACAAGGTTTATCAACAAAAGGGCTAGTCAAGAAAAAATAATTTTATTTTACGAGTGACCCATCTACTACTGTTACAGTACTACTGTAACAGTAGTGTCTGTACTGTACTGTAACAGGCTCAAGCGAATCCAGGATGTTGATGAAAAATCAAATGGGCTAATGAAAAACAAAATGTTTTATATTTGTAATTCCATTCAATTACCTAAATAAAATCAATAATCGCCAGTCTACGAAACAAGACACATCTCTGATAATATTTATTGTCAGAGGTGTGTCTTGTTGTCTCTAATTACTAACACATTTACATTCTATGTTTTTTGATTATAATTATTATTTATTTATTTATTTCAGCGAATCTCCACATCCATATAAATTACATTATTATAAATCACAAAACATAAAAACATAGAATGTTAGTGTGTTAGTAACACCAAAATGTACCTAAAAATATGTCAGTATTTTTTTAGTACCTATATACATATATCTAACCTAAGCCTATGGCTGTCCTTATCCACTGATTCTGGAAAGGATAGTCAAAACGGGCAGCAATCGCATTTAGAATGCAGCTGTTGCTGCTGCTTCGTAGACGGTGCAGCAAGGAGTTTGCTTTCTTGCGTGTTATGATTTGAAAACCATCCGTACGCGCTTCAGCAAACATACCAGACGCGCTGCAGCGCCACGGCAGCCCCAACAGCATCCTAAATACGTTTATTATACTGTGTGCGCCGGGCTGTCTAGGTTTGCTGCGTATATTTCAACCACATGCCACCCGAGTAAAACGACTGGCAGTACGCCTTAAAAAGATTTATCTTCATCTCGTTGCTGCAGCGTGCGAACCTGCGAGCGAGCATATTGCTTTTCGTAATGCAGGGTCAGGCTACCGCTATTTATAAGCAGGGATCATATTTGGGTTTTTTCGGATGGTTGTGGTCATTAGAAACTATTACAATGTCGCCGCTACTGTGCAGTATGCGGAGTCTAGCCTTACAGCTTGTACGGCGTTGTGAGGCACACGCCCACTGGACATTATTCTTTGTCGTGCGGTGACGGTTGTAGGTGTAGCCGTCATACACTACTACGGTACGGTTTTCTCTTCTTATTGTTGTGTATTCAAATTTGTAATCTGAAAAAAAAATAGGTTCATTTGGTAGGTGAAGCGCTTCCACAATTAAGCTTAACCATGTTATTGTATAATATCAGTAGCTTTTTCCTTACGATGGTGAAGAAAATATAAACGTATTAGATTGACTTAACACGTTAGCTGCGGCACCAATTTTTGCAAACTTTCCGTTCCTGCGGCACGAGCTATTATCGGCCCGCACCGTGACCAGACGTTAGGGCGACACGCGGTCTATTAGACCCCACCTCCTTTAACAGACTAAAATCCATTTTCTGGCGCGAAATCAAAGATAAATGAAAAATTTTGGTCTTTATCGATATAGACAGTGAATTGATGAACCCTAATCTACCGTCGCCCCGGGATCTGATAGCTAGTTTAGGAATTATTGGCAAAACAAAATATGGGATCTTATACACCTCGTAACGCACTGAAATAGGGTAAATTTTTGCTAAGATTAGTGATGGGAAAAATAATATCAACGCAACGACGTTTATCTATTTTTGTGTGAAAATCTTAATGCGGTTCACAGAATAGAAAAAAAAGAAAACCAGAAGTAGAAAAGAAACTGCCCTATGTATTCTGCCTCGGGCTTTAAAAATACACTTATCAGAACTTGAATTAACATAAAAAAATCAGTAACAATATACTTTTTTATAAAAAATCGCAATATATATTTTGTACTTATTTATGAGTGTTTTTCATTGAAACAGGGTAGACAATAAGATTTTTTGCACTGAGAGCACTGAGTCAAAATCTTTTTGGTTTTTTTGTCAGCTTCACGAGATGGTAAAAATGTGCGTAGTTTCTGGTAACAACCAACACATCTTCTTCTTTTTTCACCCTTTTCGAGGCAATGACGTGAGCTGCTTTCAGGTGCTGAAAAATAACAAAAGTGTAAAGATAACGTAATAAAACTGGCATTGTTACTTAGGTTAGATCGTAGATGAGAATAACAATGATAATGTATAACTGCATTAAATGAATGTGTTTGCTTTAAATGTTGAAAGAGTAGGTAGGTAAGGTAGCTTAAATTAACACATAATTTCTGTACTTTTACCATCGTACAATAATATACCTACTCCGCTTGGTGCTCTCTTCCAACCACGTGACTGACACAGGCTTACGTCATCACATATCTTGTAAAATTTACATAAGTCGAATCTAACACACTCAACAAACTTGGTGATTAAAAATAACTCTGTATATATTTTGTTGTTGTTAACGTTTTAGTATTGTTGTTATAGCGGTAACAGAAGTACCAAGGTACTTAATTTGAGAAAACTTCAACTATCTAGTTATCGCGATCCTTGAGATATCTGGTGACAGACAAACGGACAGACAGCGAAGTCTTAGTAATAGAGGGTCCTGTTTTTATCCTTTCGATACGGAACCCTAAAAATCGTTAGGTAATCTTTATTTACTTTCAAAACCTAGACAAAGAACTACTGAATTATTAATTAATTACTTACCTGTTTTGTCAACGGCTTGTCAACGACGATTAGTAGTGTGCTTGACTTTTGACAACTATTTCACAAGTAAACCAAAAGCGTTGTTTAGACCATAGCATGCTAGATGGCGTGCAGACGATCTTAGAACTGTTAAATCAATTTCTCAGGTTCAAATATTGGTTAATAATTTCCTTTCCAACCGTTCAAAACAAAACAATATAAAATAACATAAAACTGATGACCTTAGACATAAATGTTTTTTTTTTTTTTAGTGTAAACAATTTTATTACTTTATTATTGTTGTGTGGCAACATAAGTACCAATAGTCGTAGGTAGGTTTTATGCAACGATGCCGTTCTTCCTAACCTTGACCTACATTCAATGTTGACGAAAAAAAAGCGTTGCCAAACTTCGTTCACTTGTTTCACTGCGTTATACTTGTAAAATACATTCTTACTTCGGTTGTTACGCGCTATGATTTGCGCGCGGAATTTCTTACGTATTTTATTTTGTATATTAGGCATTTTCATTGATACAAATTGTAATATTTCTCGAGTATATATTTGTGATTCATATTATTTCATGGACTATAATGTAATTTATCGTAGGTATAGTAATTAATTATTCTAAAAAAGCAATTCTATTTTCGGTGGTATATGAAATCTCGTCATAATACTAATTACCTACGGCAAACGTGTCATTGATGAGTACAAAGTCAGTGTTTCATATTATTTGAATGTGTTTGAATATGTTTTTGGTCCACATTAAATAAATTTATTATAAATCGGTAAACAGTAAACTACCAAAGTAGTCACAAAATTAAACTTGCAAACATTGGCAAAATATGGTTTTGCCGGGACCCCTTTTACGCATTTATTTTGCAAACAGTTTCAGACAGACAGACACACAATAACATTAGTATGTTTTATTTTGTAGTAGCGTAGTAGGTACTAACAAGCTCTCTCTCTCTAGTTCTCGTCAAATTGTTATGGTTCGTTCAGAAACAAATGATAAATGATAAATGATAAATGATGTTTATTTTGCAAGTAGGTTTTTACAAACACTTTTACACGTCATTTTTTAAAACTAGATGGGGCCGGTGTTTCGTACCTGACTACTCTGAGAAGAAACAGCCGAAACAAACTCAGAGGTCATAGTCTCTTTTAAAGTCCAGACAATCTTGCTCAATTCACATGAGGACTATGCAGATTAGTGTCTGAGATGGTCTTTTGAAGAAAGAACCATACAGATTTGAGTGGACCTGTCCAGTCAGTGCAAGCATTTGTCAGTTAACGTGTAGCTCGACTTATAACTCAAGGAGCTCAACGAAACGACGAACAATACCAAAGAAAGGACATTTGGGAAGGTCGCTTATAGTACTCAAACTGCCAGACAGTTGTGGGAAAAAAACAAACAAAAAATAAAAATGTGACCCACATGGTCCCCACATTCACAATAATCAAATAAAATTAATAACAAATTCTTTTCAAATGAATGTAAGTAAAAAAAAAAACACAAAAATCATTAAATGTCGCAATGATAAAAAAGTAAAATACTTAAAAAAATAAGTATTCATGTCAAATCAGTAAATGTCACATAAAACAATAAAAAATAAAAAAATAAAAGTAAAATAATAAAATACATGTCAAAAAAAAATTCAATGTCAGAGTGTATAAAAGAAAGGAATCAATAATAAACAAGCGAAGTCCGAAATTTCGACATTCACAGAGCAAATTTCATTGGAGCAGCTTAATCCCAAGCTTTTTTATCTTCAAGATAGTGATTAACATGATAGTAGGCTTTCAGGCACAGCTTCCGTTTTATAAACGTAATATAATTCAGTAAGTTGCAATCTGTTTTTTCTGTTCCGTGCTTTATTATAAGTAAATAAAAAACTTATACTAATGACATTTTTTTTCTTATTTGTGGACCAATTCTACCCGGAATATAAATATAGCATTAAAATAAAGATAAGTAAAATGTTACTGTTACATTTATCTAGATCTTTTGTTTGGAAGTTTCGGAACGCAACTCGTTCATATGATCTGGCTGGAATTTCTAGCTTGATTGTTGCAACTTCTTTCAATACATGCATGGTTGTAAATTTCGATACTATTACATTTTATTCAAATACCGAGTGTTTAAAAGTAACATTATTCTTTTGTTTTTCATTTGTTTTTCTATATTTCAGATTTAGATTACGTCTACAATGTCTGGCGAGGGCGACACAAGCAAAGCGTCGTACAAACGACACGCATATTCGGGGCGACGCAAAAATTTAAAAAGAATTCGAGGTGGACTTAGATCATATTATCATGACGTAGAGAGGTAAGTAAACATGACTAATTCTGTATCCGACTCCTTCGTAAACACGGCTAAGTTTGGATGTAGATATTTCGCGCTATTTCACGATGACATGACTTTTCTAAGTACATAAATAACTACTTGCCTACATTTTCTGTTGAAAAAAGTTTCATTCTTATTGTATTTTAGCCGTTTGAAAGCTTGGCGTTCTGAAGAAACGAAGAAGAAGCCTGTGAATGAAGAAATCGTCATAGATAACTCTTTATTGTACGTATCAAATAAGCATAATATTTAATGTACCTAGGTACTTGCTGCTCGTAGATATTTGTAATTATACTTTTAGTATGGTCATCACAATTTTATTTGTTTCTTTCAGTACCCAGAAAACACAACCAAGAACATATGCGCGTGTAAAACCGAAGATCCGCATTGAGGCCACCTACAGTGCCCCGAGTACTAGCACAGTGACAGCTGAACCTGTGGTTGAACCTTCAGATATTAATTGGCCGCGAGCTGATCCTGAAACTGATTCTTTTCAATTGATTGTGGAAGCTGGTCCAAATGAAGGTTTATCTGGTATATCTGGGTATCGCATTGTGGACTTGAAGCATGTAATAGAGTGGGCATTTCTTCTGGAAAGACATCGAAATAAGTGTGAATCTTCACAAATTGAATTTGTTAGTGAACGACTTGATGGATTTAGAAGTGAATTAATTTTCAAGTGCAGTATGTGCGATAAATATTGGAGGCATTATACGGAGAGCAGTGATAAAATAAATACTGCATTTGTGTGGGCAACTGTGACTTCTGGTAGCTTCTACACTCAAGCAGCTCACATAACAAGTCTTATGGATATTCCAACGATGTCGGCTAATAAATTTCGACGTGTTGAAAAAAAATTAGGCAGTGTGTGGTTTGAACATTTGACTGAGGAAATTAAAATTGCTGGCGAACAAGAAAAATCAATTGCTATTCAAAAAGGTCATGTATCTTCAGACGGTGTTCCATTTGTTACTGTATATGTAGATGGAGGATGGTTGAAGAGGTCATACGGGCATAATTTTGACTCGTCATCTGGTATGGTAAGTTAATATTTTACTAAACATAAATTTGGTTCTGTATGAAATTTTTATTATGTGCAATATTTACAAGTGTTGCTTTTCATTTCCAGGCCTGCATTATTGGTAAAGAAACTAAAAAATGTCTATTTCTTGGTGTTAGAAACAAATATTGTTATACATGTCAATATTATGAGAGGAGAAACATGGATATGAAAGCACATAATTGCTGCAAAAATTTTACTGGGCCATCTACAGCCATGGAATCGGAAATTATTGTGGAAGGCTTTCAAAAGAGTGAAGAAATACATCAACTTCGCTATTTGAGTTTTATCGGTGACGGAGACTCCTCTGTGTTTGCAAAATTGAAAGAGAAAGTGTCATATGGGAACATAATAAAAAAAATTGAATGCAAGAATCACGTAATAAAAAACTATACCAGTGCACTCTACAAGGTAAATGAATAAATCTTTGTAAAGTCATCTCAAGATCAGTGAAGCATATTATTTTGTATTTATATTTTGTACTTTTTAGATCTTGGCCAACACTAAGCTCCCTCTTTCTGGGCGAAATATTTTGAAGCCAAAGGTTATCAAGCTTACACTAGTAGC
The DNA here is from genome assembly GCA_905147715.2 of Xestia xanthographa. NCBI lineage: Eukaryota > Metazoa > Arthropoda > Insecta > Lepidoptera > Noctuidae > Xestia > Xestia xanthographa. The sequence goes on from LR990646.1 coordinate 8,326,318, forward strand.
ACGGAAAATTATCATGTGTAGCAGTGAGCATGCTACTACAATGGCAGCAGATTTGAGAAATGGCCCGCTTCATGTATTCGGAGTACATGAAAACTGCAAGGATTATTACTGCAATGTCAATAAAACATTGACAGATGGAACTGAAAAGAAAGAAGATCTCGTAGAAAGTCTTAAAAATACTGCTCCAGAGGTGTGGGCTCTGATTTACGCAGCCAATGAAAAAATTGCATTGAAGGCAGGTCGTTTATCAAATGAGACAACAAATGTGGCAGAAAACTTTATGAGCGTAATAAACAAATTCAACTGTGGAAAACGAATTAGTTTAGGAAAAGGAGGTTCTTACCAGCGACGTGTTCATGTGGCAGGTAAATATAAACAGCCTTTCTTTAGTCTTTCTTTTAACCCAATTTATATCGCCGCAACATGTCTTTTTCTTGGAATATAACATTTAAAAATATCTTTTCAGGACTATCACTTGCCAATGGACACAAATGGCATGCAACTGCATGGAAAAAGCAGACCACACAGAGCCCAGGGACACATTTAAAAAAATACTTAAAACGGAAAGAACAAAGCAGAATACGACAGCAATCTTCGACACGCAAACGATTGTTTGCTCCAAGAGAGAAAACCCGTCCGGATAAGCACTATGGACCTGAAGCTTGTGATCCTATTGATATTGACGAAGAACAGTTGAAAATACAGTGTGAAGAACGGTTACCAGAATTCCAAAAGTCACCAGAAAACATTGCTTTTATTGAAACGTCTACTGTAGGACAGCATGAAAATGATTTATATACTAGTCATAGGCGTGACCGTTTGACTGCTAGTCAATTTGGAATGGTGAGTTGTGTGGTGTGTTAATGATATTAGCAGATATTTGCATAAACATACATTACTGGTAAAATTGCGGTATTTTATGCAATATGTTCATAGGCAACATTGATTTTAAAAGAAAACCATACTTAATTTTTTTATCAGGACTTTTTCTCTTTACAGGTTTGCAAACGCCGTATCACGACCCCATGTCACAATCATGTAAAGGATATTCTGTATAAAAAAAATATTTGTACAAAAGACATGTTATATGGGCAGCAATATGAGAGTGTAGCAAAAAGTATGTTCATGCAACAATATCATAAAATTGTCAGGCCTTCAGGCCTTTTTATTGATGAAGAATTTGGATTTTTAGCTGGCAGTCCAGATGGTAAGTTTTTATTTTATCAAACTTCAATTTTATCTTTGTGTTTGGCAAATGTGGCCAAACATAACACTAGTTATAATTGCGAGAAACAAAGAATAACCAGCACTAGAGACGATTGAATTTCTTATATCAAATCTCATATAAAGCTCCATCTCAGTGGTTTATATTTTATGGCAATTTGTTACAGGTATAATTGAAAATGAGAGAGCTGTTGTGGAGATCAAGTGCTTTCCATCATTGGCCAGGACAAATCAAAGCCTAGAGGCAGCTGCACTAGAAAAGAAGAACTTTGCTCTAAAACTGGATAATAATGTTTTAGTGATGAATAAAAAGCACGATTATTACCATCAAGTAAATTGAAAATTCTATTGCATTGTATTATATTTTAATTAATTTCAGTATCTGGTTCTCTTACTATAGTTAAATTCTATTCCAGGTTCAAGGACAAATGCGTGTCAGCAAAATGGATAAGTGCTACTTCATATGTTTTATTTCAGTCACTAAACCTTTGACTGTAATAGAAGTTTGTCGAGATAATGAATTTATAAGCAATAGGATACCAAAATTATCAGACTTTTTTAAAAACTGTATTCTACCGGAAATAATTTTGAGACGTGTACAAAAAAATGCTAAATGTATAGATTTGAATGGTATGTACACAAAGCTTTTACTTTTTTTCACTTCATAAATTGCATCAATTTCAATGTCTAAATAAAATATATTATTGTTTTTCTAGTGAAAAATCCTTCTGCAACATCAACATCAGTTGAAAATTCAAGCAAAGAAGAGAAGTAGTTTTATTTTAGAGCAGCTTTGGAGATTGAATTGGATTGGACGGTAAATAATATTTTGTAGTGAATGGTAAACAATATACTTCAAAAAGTAACAAATAGACTAAGTACCTATGTTTTCTTTGCAGCAGCAGTGTAGCAGTGGTTTCATGGCAAAGAGGGTGAATCAACAAGTCAAATGATTTTTGTTCTAATTGTATTTTGGTAGTAGTTTGTTTAGAATCTACATAATCATTGTATATTTCTCTTTATTTTGTATCAAAAGGTGAAATAATACATCTTACATAGGTACTTCATAAAATAAAACTGCGTTTTATTGTAATCAATGTTGATATAATTTATTTCCCTTTTTATAAATAAATAGTTTACGCCAACAAATATAACTTTTATTTTTATAACAATCGTACATAATACACACTGTACCAAACTAGGTGGCGTTCTGCAGTTCTGCTAACCCAATCTACCCACATGGAAAAATGAAAAACTTGTCTTTTTTAATTCACGCCATCTAGTGTCAATTTTCCGTAAACGTAGGGCTTAGGTACTCACCCACGTCTGTGTGTGTAAACGACACTGTATTCAATAGCAGATGTTATAATCGGGTTATGTGTGGAATTGGGTGGATTTTGTGGCAATGATATGACCCAGTTCGATAAAGGGTAATGTCCGATAACCGCGTCTGCTACTCCTACGGCTTAATAATTTTCCAATTACACAAAAACCCAAATAAACTGAAAATGTTGACTTCAACGCCATCTCGCGGGAAAATGGCTAGGAGCAGCCTGTATGCATCACCTTAACTTCAATTGACTCCATTTTCTGAATCGCGGTGTTAAGATTTTTGTGAAAGAATGATACTGTCATTCGCCCGTGTCAGCTGTCTCAAGTTTGGTTTTTCTTATGTATGGCTACGCATAACTCAAATGAAGTTGGGCAGGACACCTAGCAAGGCGCGGTGAAGGCAGGTGGAGTAAAGCTGTAACCGAGTGGCGTCCTAGGAACGGAAAGAGCGTGGAGCTTAGCACAAAGAGAGGCCTATACCCAGCAGTGGGTGAAGTCGGGCTGTGGATGATGATGATGATGACGCATAACTTTTTCCAGAGAGGTCCGATTTGCATTATTATTGTTTAGTGAAAAAAGTATATCTCAAAGTTGGTATCCCACATAAAATTGAAAAAAATCGTGTTCGAACCCAAGTCATGCACCTCTGATTTTTCGGATTCATGTGTATAATTATCACTTGCTTCGGTGAAGAAAAGCATAGTGAGGAAACCAGCATGCTGGCATGCTGGCCAAGTCAGAGGCCCTTGGATGGCATAAAAACTCTGATACCAGATTAGGCACTAACCACACGATAAAGAAGAAGAAAATCGTGTTTTAGGCTCATTTCATGCACCTTGATAAGAACTTTAGACCTGGGTCAAGTATGACTATCAAAGAAGGTCTGACGTTGGAGAGGGAAGGCGGTTGCGAGAGATTCGCAGCAGTTTATAGTAGCTTTATCGTGTCTCGGATCATTTCATGCACCTTTATGAGAACTTAAAAGTATCTATTAGTGTTGGATAGCCCATTTATTGAGGAAGACTATACGTTATATAACACCACGCTACAACCAAAAGGAGCGGAGCATCAAAGAAATATTTTGCAAAAAAACTGGAGATTCCTTTTGGGAGCTTCCGTTGCATGCGCTGCATAAACGGTTAAAGTTACGCAACAATCATATGACGGAATTGTTTCTCTTAAAAAGTTCTGAATAAAAGTCCCCGATAACTTAATTAAGTCTATCTTTTAAGGTGGTCTCAGGCTCTCTAACCTAACCCTTTCTCTCTCTTTCTCTTATGTGACGCACGTGTGCGCGGGTCAGCTAGTATAACATATTTGTAAGGAGGATGATTGTGTTCATAATTACTTAACAGAAATACTTCCTTACACTTCTGAGTAGGCCAACGAGTAGTAGTTTTGTTTATTTATTTATTTAACACTTAAAGCACAAAGTACAGAGGCGGAGGCGGAGTTTTGTTCTATACTTATAGATAAAGATACCGAACATAAGTGTAGCCGTTAATTAGAATTAGTTATGACCCTTTACGGAATGCTACGTATTTGAAATTTACCGAATAATAAGAGAATTACAGATATTATTTAACAAATTGTAAATCTCGTCCGCAGTTACCAATAAAAAGAAAAGAAAAACTAACTAATACATTATACAAAGTGCATGGCTATATTCGAATATATTTCCCTTTACATACAACGTATGTAAAGGGAGAATGAGTATGTTCATAATTAGCAGAAACAATTTTATTTTCGTCATTAGTGACGAGCACAGCCTTGCAATTCTTATTATTGTGATTAGAACAGCGCCAACGAGTAACATTTTTGGTTTTTACATACTTATGGCAACTATAGGTGTAGTCTTTAATTAGAATTAACTGATTTCCGCTCCGGGACTCGACATACTTGAAGTCCTCTGGCATCACTCTGCTCTGGGCCCTATCAGAATACCAGCGCTGTAACGTTTTTTAATGTTACAGCACCATGCTGAGATAGGGGCCTTTTGGCCTCGTACAGGACTAATTTCGTTTATTTTTATTATATTTTTAGTTCTTTTTGTATAATTGTTAATAGTTGTACCTACTGTTAATTTTACCAGTTTATTTTGTGTGTTTTGTCCTGTGCGGGCTAATAAATGCTTTTTCTTTCTTCTTTCTTTCTTTCTCTGAAAAATAATACAATTACAGATTTTATTATTAAAGTTGGGAAATGGCCTCTATTGTTACTAGAACAAAGAAAATAAAGTAAGAAAACACAACAATAATTATATGAGTGATTATATTTTTTATTTCCTCCACACAAATGTGCAGAGTGAGTGCTTAAAACTATGTTAAGGAAAAGTTTACATTAATTTGTGAGGGACTGGTGCCTGAAATAGGCATTGCAAGCAACGTCTGCGGTACAAGTGACCAGGGTTCCACGACGCTACATGTCTACAAGCCAACATTATTTTTATGAGACCGAAGTGAATTACCAACAACAAAAGTGCATAGTTCCTCATATCCGAAAATATTTCCCTTGACATACAATGTACTGGCCTGGAGGATGATTATGTTCATAATTAGCAGAAATAATTGTATTATGGACATCAATGACGAGCTTAGCCTTGCACCCCTTACTGTTATGAGTGGAACAGTACCAAGGGGTAACATTTTTCACTTTCAGCTGACGACGTGCATAGCTGTAGTTGTTGATAAGAAGTAGTTGTGAACCTGACCGGGACGTGATGTACTTAAAGTCCTCTGAAAAATAAGATAATTATTCATAATATATTTTTCTTCATTTACTAACGTAAATGAAGAAAAATATCTGTAAAATATCTGTTCTGTCTATATATCACCGTTCTAATTGTTAGATAACTCTAACAATTAGAACGGTGCTTAATTTATGGGTTAATGCTGGTAATGTTTTCCTATTTTTTTTTGTTTTAATGTTTGAAATCACTAGATTTGTGAAGCCTGACGACACCTGAAATATAATCAGAACTATCACATTTAATAACCTATTTGTAAGCACTAAAAGCAAAACGCTGCGTCTGTCTGTCCCTATGTATGCTTAGATCTTCAAAACTACGCAACGGATTTTGATGCGAAAGGTGCAGAAGGTTCTCGTATATAATTTGTCAAGCGGGCGAAGCCGCGGGCATCAGCTAGTCTTATATAATTTAAATTGAACACGACACATTATGATTCCCTTTATTAAAAAAAAAATATTACAAATAAGTCGACAAATCCTATGTGATCATCTTAGACAGGAAGCGAACCTTATTCTTACTAAAATCTCTCAACTACATCCTAAAACATTCACACCCGTCTGTGGGGTCAGTGGGCCGTCTTAGGGGCGGCACAAAATAGTCATGTTGCTACAGATCAACCAAGCAAGCAAGTAGTGGCGTATGTAACCGCCTTTACAGATATATGAACTTGCAACGTCATCAGACGTCTATAGTGTCAAATCTTTATGTACTGCCCATTGTGGATACAGTACTTATAGCTGGAGGATAAGTGTGCTCGTTTTCAACGCCTACAACGGCGAATTTCTCATCCAACTTCAGCTTAGCATTGCATCTTCTACAGTTATATGTGGAGCAGTACCAATGGAAGTATTTTGTCTTCTTGCATTGTTTCTTGCAATAGACTTACTATTGCAAGAAACAATGCAAGAAGACAAAATAGTAGTCGTTGAACATGATCAGATGTTTCCCTGAGTAACGTGATTTCGCCAGCAGAATCACTGTAAAGAAAAACTGGTGAATATTGATCTTCGAGCAATTTATTACATAGTCATTTCCTTAGAATATGGGCTAGAGACAGCTCAATTTCAACAAGCTATTATTATGATGAAGCCTTTAAAATTCTTAAAATGATTGAAGATTCATATACACTAGAATAAAAGGCAGTTGTTGACAGATTAGCAAAACTTCGGAGTGACTGCATTCGACGTTATGCTACCATAATCATGAGGTTATATAGTTCAATAGTAAAAGTTCTCTGAACTGAGGGAATCTTTTACAAATAGTCTAATGTCTAGACTTTGTTATGAAACTGTTAGCGACCTCTGAATCTTCTCATTTCGTTTTGGTGATTGGACCTGAAATTGCGCTCAATAAAAAAACAAAATATTCATCACCACAAGTATAATACAAATATTTATTTACTTTTAAAGTAGTTAAAATAACGGTTTGTTTTACCATGAATTTGATGTGGTAAGTACAATAAATATTTATAAATGAAATGTAATTTATTGTGTCTTTGATAAGTTTCGACTCAATTTATTTATTATATTAATGTGATGTTCGAAAACTCAACAGCAAACCAGCATTGTGCTTTGCAGTGCCCTGGCAGGGTTCATGTACAAAAACCGACAGTAGTATTGTAAAATGTTTGATGTGCATGAGAGCAAATAAATAAATAAATCTTTAGTACTAGTTTCAATACAAAGTTTAAATAAGCCTACATCCTAAGCTACGAAGTAAATTACGTGTAAGTTAGCTACGAACATCACTCTGTTTTTTAAATAAACATGCGCACAATTTTATCGACTGCGCAGTCTTAGACCATCATATCCCACAGCAAAAATAGCATGCCATTAAATTTTAACATAGTATCCTTCTGCTATGACAAATGCTGGAGGTGCATGAGCGTGATCCAACCTAGCTGATACCAAGGTCCTATGCGATGCTATAACGTCATTGCTTATGACGAGTCTTGCTTTGCAAAAACCTCCATTAGTGCATCTCCAAGCCTTCGTTTTCACATTACTCTTGTGGCAATAAAAAGTGTAGCCGTTGACAACCGCCAGTTCCTTTCCATCTTGCTTTTTCACAAATTGCAACTCTGGAAATAAAGTAGTATGTTAATGAATAAAAGTATAGGAATACAGAGGGACTCGTGGATCAAGGTTAAGTTACGCTTGCCGCCGTCGTTCCGTAAGTGATTCTCCGATTCGTATCTAGACCCTGCAGTGCCTCGGAAAGCACATTCATCTACGAATTAAAACCAAGAAAGAAGTCCAAATATCTCACAAAACGCATTATATAATTAGGTTTAACTAATTTTACATTTGTCTTTTTTTATAACATTTTACACGAATTAAAGTTTTGATCACACATGCAGACAAAAATACTTATTGTAATATTTAAAAAAAAAACCGTTTAATTGTTAATTTTAACATTCTCGATTGGCAAAAGATACTTCTACGATTAAATAAGGTAAGTTAAGATTTTATGTATTTTATTTAATCAATTAAGACATTAGACCAATAATAAATACATACCTACACTAACACAGTTCGTGCCACACTACGATAATACACGAACACAATGTTTTATTTTGATTGATTTTGTCATTTCTTTGACCTCACTAAGCTTAAATAAATAAACTAGTTGTAAACTGTGTGAAAAAAATTAACAAAGTTCATTATTATGAGGAGCTAACCGTTAAATAACATTACAAAATAATCATAACCATAAGTATTTATTTACATTAACATTAGATAAAAACATAGAATATAAAAAGAAAATCTTAAATAGAGTTGTAACTTACAGATCGCCCGAATAAGAATAATCAATTGTGTTTAAGTATGTATTTATTTACGACTAGCTGACCCGCGCAACTTCGTCTGCGTCACTTAATAAGAGAGAGAGAGAGAGGGTTAGGATAGAGATTCTGAGACCACCTTAAAAGATAGACATCATTATGTTATCGCGGACTGTTTTGTAACTTTTTAAGAAGAACAATTCCGTCATTTATGATTATTGCGTAAACGGTTAAAGATTCCCAAAATGAATCTCCAGTTTTTTTGCAATATTTTTCTTTGATGCTCCGCTCCTATTGGTTGTGGCGTGATGTTTTATAACGTATAACCTTCCTCGATAAATGGGCTATCCAACACTAATAGATACTTTTAAGTCGAACCAGTAGGCATAGCCAAGTTACAAACGTTTCATATCGATTCTCTTTCTACAATCGTAAACCCCTCGGTTTCAGCGATTGTAGATAGCGCTAAAATGGTAGCCAAGTTGACACGACTGAGTCGATCGCTCGTTCTCTAATGTCTGTAGAAAAACCTACACTTAAGTCTATGGTGAGCGTTCCTACCAAAGAGTATTGCGATCAACATTATAGAAACGATATCTATTCTATCATTTTGAACGATGTAAACTTGTCTACGAATTCAGTAGTTCCTGAAATTAGCGCGTTCAACCATCCAAACAAACTCTTCAGCTTTATAATATTAGTATAGACTCAAGTAGGTAACAATTTAATTTCTCAGAAATATTTGCGTTAATCGCTAAAATATTCTAAGTACTTATATTTTTCCAAATAAGGGCTTCCCTCGACAACCTTACGTTTTCATCCTTAGACACTCGATGACGTCTATGGATGAAAACGTAAGGTATCACAATCAGTTCTCATCAAGGAACACAAAATGAGCCGAAACACGATAAAACTCCATTAAACTATTGCGGATCTCTCGCAACTGCCTTCCCTCTCCAACGTCAGATCTTCTTTGATAGTCATACTCCACCCAGGTCTAAAGTTCTCATCAAGGTTCATCAAAATGAGCACCAACACGATATAGATGCTGTAAACTCTGAGAACCTCTTGCAACTGCCTTCCGTCTCCATCGTTAGAATATCGATGACAGTCATACTCCAGCCAGAGTTAAAGTTCTCATCAAGAGCATGAAATGAGCCTAAGAACGATCTTCTTCTTGTTTATCGTGTGGTTAGTGCCTTACCTGGTGTCAGAGTTTTTATGCCGTCTAATGGCCTCTGACTTGGAGCCGCTACGCCGGGGGGAAACTCCGCTGCCGCGGAAAATTGTCGCTCAGCGGACAGACTTCCGGCGGGATCTCATGGCGACATGGAGAGAGCGACTGTCGCAACCCCGTGCAAGGCACGCCACAATAGTGGCGATAAGTCCCCTCTTTGAGGAGTGGCTTGAGCGACGCCACGGCGTCCTCACCTTCCTCCTGACGCAGGTCCTCACCTTCCTCCTGACGCAGGTCCGCACTGGACACGGTTGTTTCGGGAGGTTCCTGCACCGAATCAGGCGGGAGGAAACGCCCGGATGTTTCCATTGCGAGGATCGACCGGAGGACACGGTGGAGCACACGGTAGAGGTTTGCCCCGAGTGGGCGGAGCACCGCCGTGTCCTCGAAGCGGCGATTGGCGGCGGCGACCTCTCGCGTCCGGCCCTGGTTCAAGCCATGGTCCGGAGCGAGACGGAATGGGACGCCGTCACCTCCTTCTGCGAAGCAGTAATGCTAGAGAAGGAGGTGGCGGAACGTGAGAAGGAGAGAACCTCACAGCGTCCCGGCCGCCGCGGAAGTCGCCCCGGACATCCCGTCGCCCGGCCACCGTAGGCGCGGGCCCGTGGACGTCGGGCTATGGCTTAGCTCGCCGTCCGTTCGTCTCATGACGACAGGCCGTGTCGACGGCGCGTTCGCGTTCCACGCGCGCCTCAAAGAGAGTCGGCAAAAAGGAAGGGGTCCGCAAGGACCGAGGCCTGCCGGGGTTGCGGGACTGTTCGAAAGAGATACCGTGGCCCCAGAACACAAAGGGCGATGAAGGAACATGGATGGGTTTTAGTCAGTAAAAGTCTGACACTCTCTCCTGCTCCGCCCAGAGCGGGAGGAGTCATTTGATGATTTCCCATCCAAAAAAAAAAATTTAAACTGTCTAGCTGTCACGGTTCATGAGATACAGCCTGGTGACAGACAGACGGACAGACGGACAGACAGCGAAGTATTAGTAATAGGGTTCCGTTTTTACCCTTTGGGTACGGAACCCTAAAAAGGGCCTCTGACTTGGTTTTACTTGCCGTCGACAAATATCTCTCAGGCATGCTGGTTTCCTCACGATGGTTTTCTTCACCGAAGCAAGTGATAATTATACAAAACGCACATGAATCCGAAAAATCAGAAGTGCATGACTTGGGTTCGAACACGATTTTTTTCAATTTTATATGGGACCAACTTTGAGATATACGCTTTTCACTAAAAAAGAATCATGCAAATCGGACCTCTCTGGAAAAAGTTATGCGTCATCATCATCATCATCCACAGCCTGAATTCACCCACTGCTGGGTATAGGCCTCTTCTGTTTGTGCTAAGTTCCACGCTCTTTCCGTTCCTAGGACGCCACCCGGTCACAGCTTTACTCCACCTACGACCACCGCGCCTTGCTAGGTGTCCTGCCCAACTCCATTACACAGCTGACACGGGCGAATGACAGTATTTATCATTCCTTCATAATAATCTTAACACTGCGATTCAGAAAATGGAGTCAATTGAAACTGCTAAAATATATGCTTGGAAAGCGATCGACTTGCTTTCCATGCATACAAAAGCTCCACGTCTACAGATTTACTAAATGATAGATTTATATTAATAAATATAGATAAATTTTGATTGAAATAAATTATTCCCTAACCGTCGTTTATATGGTTAAAAAAAAACTAAAAGTATGTATAAACTATGTAGTAATGATTTCGAAACCTTAAAGCTTTAAAAAAAATCAAAATACTTAGTTATAAAAAGCGAAAAATGGATGGGGATCGAACATGCGAGCCTAAGTTATTATCTTACAGCATTAAACAAATCAAAATTAATACAAAAAGTGAGTCTTGACTGAGGCTCGAACTTGCGAAACACTGTTCACAGGGCGGTCGCTGTCGCCGGCGGGCTATTTGTTCTATTGACAAAAGGCTCAAAATAGCTGTTCTATTGCAACGTATGTTATGGCAGTTGTCAGTTGTCAAACAGTTAAATAATATTGATGAAATGCAATATTGCTCACCCCGTAAGTTATTAGCGTAATAATATATAGCCTATGTCCTTCCCCAGGTTGAAATATATCTCCTTGTCAAATTTTATTACGATCCGATCAGCCGTTTAGTCGTGAAAAGGTAGCAAACAAACAAACAGAGTTACTTTCGCATTTATAATATTAGTATGGATATAAGTAAGTTTAATACCCCGCTCCTTTATAAAAATAGCGTGATTATTATGTTCCTTGAGTAAAATTTTTATTAATATTTGTTATTTTGTGCATTCAATTATTTTGTCCATTCAATTACGAACAAAAACCTTTTAAAATCAATATTGCTTACCTCCCATAACATAAGGCGTGATAATATGTAGCCTAAAGCCTTCCTTGGTTTACAAAGAACATTTTTGCCGAATTTCAATTCAATCTATGCAGTAGTTTTGGCGTGAAGCCGTACCATACACACAGACAAACAGACAAAAATTCTAAAAAGTAACTTTTTGTCATCAGTTACGTTTTTCTAACAAAAGCCACTTATATTTTCTCGAAAATTCTCAATGTACAGTTTTTCTTTCGTTACTGTTTTATTATATGTATAGATATTACAGAAACTACAACACTTGCTCATTACAGCTTGACATACAATCCTTTAAGAATGACAAATCTTGGAGGTGCATGATTGTGTTCCAACGTAGCTCTGACCAGGAGCCGAGCATCACTGTTGGTGGTTATCAGCTGAGCTTTGCAGTAACGTCCGAAACAACTTCAAGTATCAGTGACTATTTGCCGTGATGGTAGCAGGGTTGCAATGCACCGACGCAAAATTAAGTATTGCGCTTGAATTGGTATATCGAAAAAAAAAACACCAAATTAATTATATGTAATCAACAGTTTTATTCTAACTATCTATCTTAGCAAAGAAAGAGTAATGCACGTGTCGTACTTAAGCGACGTTCCGATGCCAACATTGTGGCTGCACTGGCTCAACATCACTTGATCTTATTTTTACTACTACAACTACAACAGCCCATAACGTCCACTGCTGAACATAAGCCTCTCCAATGATGGGAGGAATTTGCCGTAATCTCCACGCTTGGCAGGCGGATTGGAGATCGCAGTGATGAACGACTAAAAGAAAACGCTGCTGCCCATTCTCTGATCTACGGAGGCGCAAGGTGTTTTGCCTCAGACATTAGTCGCCTTATACGACACCCGTGAATGTAATGGGTTGGTTCTATTCTACTCTGCCGGATACCACACGGCTAGCGGCTTATTTTTACTAGCTGATCCAAACAAGTTTTCGGTACCCAGGGTATTTTATTTTATTTTATACTGTTCGGGAAACTTACTGCTAATATAAACAATGTTCTTAAACTATACGGATTTGAAGGCCATTTACAAGTTTCCGCAGACAAAAAACACTCGAAAGCAAAAAACAACAAAAGTAAGACGTGATCTTGCACCGAGGACGCACTGACATAATTATTATTTAATAAGGTATAAACGCACTTATACGTGGCTTGCTTAGCACCTGGATGCTCGCTACTACGATATACGCCAGGCATAAAGCGATGGCGCCAAACGCAAAATGCGACGGGATGCGGAGATTCAATAACGTTTTTTGTGTCACTTCGCTACTTGCTAGGCGACTCGCTAGCCTCTATGCGCATCTAAGCAAGTCACTTGCTAGTGCTTTCGTAGCTTAAGGGCCTTCCATAACTACGAACGGTCCGATCGATGCCGCAGTGGACATGTTATTTCAATCGGTGCTTAGACAGAAATGGATTTTAATAAACGATTGCGGGACGTCAGATTATGCATAGTTCAGATTAATAACATTTCACTACAATTTTATTATGCACTTGCTTATTCGATTTCGACATAACAACCTTTGGAAATGACAAATTTTGTAGGCGCATGGCCGGAGTGAGCAGAACTAGATTCCGATTTTACCAAGAGCCTGGACGTAGCAGTGTCTTCATTGGTGATGTTCAGGTAAGCTTTGCAGGGCGCGCCGAAGGAGCATCTCCAAATGTTTGAGAACTGATATTGCTCGTGAAAATACGTATAGAAAGAGTAGCCATTAACTATAACCACTTCTTGGCCGTCCTGCTTCTTCGCCCATATCACTGAAAAAGAGAAAAGATTGATCTTAATATCTCGTGTAAAGAAAGAAAATAAATTTTTGCCAGTTAACATGTCAGCGATGGAACGTTGGAGGTGAACATGCAGTAAATATGTAAGTACATAAAAGTATTGCCATTTAATTTCTCTTATCTAAGCATACAGAATGATAGTTTATCAACACAAAAACATACCCTTTCATGTAGATTTAACTAAGTGAAAAAAAAAACATCATCAGGAAGGATGGTACTTAAACTAAACACACTTGCTCATTACAGCTTGGTATAACATCCATGGGCAATGACATATTTTGTGGGCGCATGGCTCGTGTGATCCATTCTAGATTTAATCAAGGACCTGGAGGCGGGAGCATCATCATTAGTGAAGAACATCTGAGCTTTGCAGAGCCTACCGAAGGAGCATCTCCAGATGTTGGTGGACCGTCCTCGCGAGTGACAATAGAATGTGTAGCTATTAACAATAACCACTTCTTTGCCATTCTGTTTCTTTGTCCATGTCACTGAAACATAAATCCGATTATCTTAAGTAAATCTTTATCTTCTATGAATCACTTTGCTACTCAGCAAGGTTGTAGCGGGGTTGTAATCCCCGCATGTAAATAAATAACCAATGAAATATAAGATCATATATTTTTATCATCCAAAAATATAACCGTACTACTAAAGGTAAGCACTACCTACTTCGTCGGCATGAGAAATTCCTAATACCTGCGTTTATTCGATCGGCGAACCTGCACCGGACTTTAGCCGAAACACCAATCTCTATGTGAGTTTGCGACGTAAGATTTCAACAAGTGATAATTGTGATAAAACAAAAATCATTGGATAGTTTAAATATGAAAATAGACCTTGCACGTTTACTTATTGCGTAACTTTACAAAAAATTGGTAACAGCTGTTTTAATATTAAACAAATTACACGCAAAGAACAATTCTCAAGTATGGCTATCGACATAATATTATTTCGAGTAAGCTTTTTGTATTTTGGTGCATCCACTAAATATGGTTATCCTGGGCTCTCTACGAAACCCTTCCGGAAATATAATAGCTATGTTATAAATAACAATAATAAAATTAATTGATCTTCACATAAAACCCAGAAGTAATTCTAAAAGTTGGCAGCTTATGATTATGCTCCAGTTTAGACGTCAGGACCGTTCGTTGTGCTGGGTCGGCTCTGTTAGTGATCATCATCCTCGCTTTGCACCTCATCGCGCTAGTACAAGTCCAGGTGCTCTTGCTCATATTCTGTGTGTGGCAGTAGAAGGTATATCCGTCCACAATGGCCAGTTCCTTGCCGTCAATTTTTTTTACCCATTGTAGTTGTGCTGAAAATAAACAATTACTGATTAAGATCACAGATGTATTTCTTACGTGCTTAGCGTTATAAATTAAGCCTGTAAATATTAAAACAGAAGAAGTTCACAGGGAACATGCATTTCCGTGGGTACAGCACCAACTGTTGGTCTTGTGATATGAGTATGGCAATTTATAATGTGTCATTCAGAATAGCTAGCTCGTACCCATTCTTTTTTGTCACCCAAGTTACTAAAATTGATCAAAACAATCGTAACTTTTCGATTTTTTACTTTTAGAGCAATTTTCAGTACACACAATGATAGGAAAGAAGAAGAATTTAATCAAGTGTATTTTTGTAGGCTTTAACGAAAGCAGGGAGCTAGAAATATACGAAAACTTCATCCAGACGTTACAGTTTATTGATTTAGAACTAAAAAATAAAAAGAAAGCAATGCATAATGAAAAACAGGCTAATGTTGACCATTTATACTACATATCGACCTAAAATATATATTATGTCTAGTGGTGGCAATTTTCGGTTGAAATAATTATGTGGATCAGCCAACGGCAACGGTGAGAAAAAATAATCATATTTCAGCCCACGAATTCTTGATATTTTGGGTAATTAAAAAAACATTATGCATTTTCCAAACATTATTTACTGATAACACACACACACACACGAACGCAACACTTAGTGATATACAAATGTGAGATCATTTATCATACTGTGCAATCTAATATCTATACCTGAAATTGTTTTAACCCGTATGCTCCCGGCCGTGCCTCCAGAGGCACGGTGCATTGTTATTTTAATTGTGTCTGTAATTGCGGGTATTGAAGTGTTAATATAATGACTAGACTCATAATTCTACTTATAAGGATATACAATTAATTAATTCTTAATTCATACATTTAACATAGCCGTAATCAGAACTAGACTTCGTACCTATGTAAGCAAACATCTATTTATCAGAAATTGTACTGTTAACATGACTAGATTTTTTTCAGTACGTGTTACTAAAACAGTTTATTTTAATCATTGAAAATTCTTTTTGACTTCATCTACAGCACTCTACGAGTATAATCTAACATTTCTAATTTACACATTTCAAACGTTAGTGAACGTTAGCTACAAACTACAATTTACAATAATACCCATTACTGATACAATACTTAGGAGGTTCGTGCTTGTGTTCCAGTTTCGCTGACAGCACAACCCGACGCGATGGTTTCACGTGCTTGGAGATCTCCATCCTGGCATGACAGTCCCCTCCATGGGTACAGTTCCAGATCTTCGTAGACCTCTTCAAACTCTGCTTGCGACAGTAGCAAGTGTAGCCGTTCAATAATGCCACTTCTTTTCCGTTGAGTCTCTTCATAAATGTTACTGTAAGATTTTTTAATGTGTTAATAACGACGTGAAAAATTTGATCACACATAATATGAGTTTGTTTCATGCTTAGAATATAAAGAAATGTGGTAGTTGTGGACATTTAAAAGAGCTTTTACAGGTAAGAAGCTCTCTTGGTATAATTAAGGAAACTTTTATTACTGAGCAACAATGAGTTTACTAGCCATTGATCAGCGATTCATTGTAGAGTTTATATAGCTATATCTCTTGTAGTTTGCGATCGTCAAGTGTTTTTATAGAATTGCGAATTTTTGCGAATAATTCGCAAATCGTTAGCGCGGTCAACGCGGTTAGTTGCAAAAAATATACGCTTTTGGCGCTATCGACGCTGGAAAGTGGCTAACGTAATATCTGGAGTAGGTCTGAAAGGTAGGTGAAGTAATATCTGGTCTATTGTAGGTACCTAATGAACGAAAAAACAAAAAAGAAAATAATAGTAGGTATTTTGTTTCTCATCGTATTATATTTTGCAATAATATTAAAAACTACTTCAGTAAATTAATTGCTAGCATTAAATGTTACATCAAACAAATTAGACACCATAATACTCATTCTACATTGACATTAAATCTTAATCTAACAAGTCACATATTACTTTTGAATATTAATTGGGAGTAAAGTATTAAGCATGGCTATGTTCTTTCTTATGTGAAACTATTACATTGTCAATAGTGACGATAACTGATTTACATCCCAATGGCGTCCGAGTACAGTGCCATCGCTGCTTGGACCCTTTATACTGACTTGCGCGATTATACCGATAGGGGCCGAAGATGAGCACAGGGTTGCCACTCCTCGTCGTGCTGAACAGTGGCTGTAATTCTGTAGCTGTAAGAAAACATCAATGCAATGTAGGGTTTGTCAAAAACACCTGCAGGAACTAGTTTGTAAACTTATTATTTGCTGCGTGTTCAAGCCCGCAAGCTTTTTTTGATCACTACGTATATATTTTGATGTGTTCAATAATATGAACGAAACAAACATATTCACCACTTCCGGTAATTGCTCAGAAGCTGCTTAAAATTTATTGAAACCAATTATAGATGACAATGAAACATTTATTTTTGACAAATTCAATATCAACTAACTCTAACAAATATTCACTAAATAGCTATAGCATTAATACTAAATAATAAATATGTAATTAATAGAGAGGTTCAATGAAATCGTCTCAATGATTATGTTCAGTCTTATGACTAATTATTTGACTATCAAAAGTAAATATAGTAGATGGGCACCCGTATGGGTACCGAGTACATGTTCATCGCACTTTGGCTCCTTTGCAACTTAAAACCCGATTATAACGATAGGGACCAAGAATGATGACAGGATTGCCACTATACGTCGTGCTGAAAACTGGCTCCAAGTCTGCAATAACACATGCACTAATTATGAAATTGCTTACAACTATTCTGTGATATTTATTGGGAAAGGAACTAGTCAAAGAATAAATTGTCAAAATTAAAGCTATTTCATTTAAGAAAACGTTTATTATTTCATAATGTCATTTTTTTAACACACCATGAATAATTTACAGTAAACAGGAATTATCCTAATGGTTATGTTCACTTCTATGGCTAACAATGACACTGTCCACAGTTATGATAGTAGATCGGCATCCTCGTGAGACCCGGGAACATGTCCATCGCACTTTGGTCCCTTTATAACGATTTATCCGATTATACCGATAGGGACCAAGTACGATGACATCTTTACCAAATCTTGACTTGCTGAAAACTGGTACGTAATCTGTAATAAAACAGAATAATATAACATAATCTGGCATTGTAAATTTGAATTTCCTTTTATTTATGAGAAAAGTGATGTAAACATCGATGCGTTCTAGACATCAATTACTAACAGTTTCGGAAATTGATAGTAATTGTCACCACACAGAACTTATTTAAGCAAATACTGGTATATTGTTTACGGTGATTTCCATGTTTACGGAAAGAGTACAAACATTTATTTATTTATAAAAAACAAAATATAATTCACTCTCACACACTAACAAATCTTAAAATGTTTTAAATAACTAATTAGAATGATTGAGAACTGAACAGTAAAATTAGATTGAAAGCAGTAATTCTAAACAATTGTCAAATTAGTAAAGCATAAAGATTTACTCATATCTACAGTAGCAAGCCTTTTTTTTTTTTTTTTTTTTTTTTTTTTTTTTTTTTTTTCGGATGGGAAATCATCAAATAACCCCTCCCGCTCTGGGCGGAGCAGGAGGGAGTGTCAGACTCTTACTGACTAAAACCCATCCATGTTCCTTCATCGCCCTTTGTGTTCCGGGGCCACGGTATCTCTTTCGAACAGTCCCGCAACCCCGGCAGGCATCGGTCCCTACGGACCCCTTCCCTTTTGCTGACTCTCTTTGAGGCGCGCGTGGAACACTAACGCGCCGTCGACACGGCCTGTCGTCATGTCATGAGACGGACGGACGGCGAGCTAGCCCATAGCTCACCGTCCACAGGCCCGCGCCTACGGTGGCCGGGGGCCACGTGGTGGTGGCCCCCGACGCCCGGGGCGTCTCCCGCGGCGGCCGGGACGTTGAGAGGTTCTCTCCCTCTCACGTTCCGCCACCTCCTTCTCTAGCATTACTGCTTCGCAGAAGGAGGTGACGGCGTCCCATTCCGTCTCGCTCCGGACCATGGCTTGCACCAGGGCCGGACGCGAGAGGTCGCCGCCGCCGATCGCCGCTTCGAGGACACGGCGGTGCTCCGCCCACGCGGGGCACACCTCCACCGTGTGTTCCACCGTGTCCTCCGGTCGATCCTCACAATGGAAGCACCCGGGCGTTTCCTCCCGCCCGATTCGGTGCAGGAACCTCCCGAACACTCCGTGTCCGGTGAGGACCTGCGTCAGGCGGAAGGTGAGGACGCCGTGGCGTCTCTCAAGCCACTCCTCAAAGAGGGGACTTATCGCCACTATTGTGGCGTGCCCTACAGTAGCAAGCCTTACATTTAAAACAAAGCATCAAAATAGGAGCAAGTTACATACTTTCTAAATTCTGGAATGAAATTAAAATAACTTTTATTAATTGAACAACATAACTTATTCAAAGCAGTAATACTAGTGATTATGATTATTCCTACGATAAACAATCACACCTTCAACAGTTGTGATAGTAGATCGGCAACCCGATGCGATCCGGCCACAAATCCATCGCACTTTGGCCCCTTTACAAGTACTAATCCGATTATATCGATAGGGACCATCGACAATCGCAGGGTTGCCACGCCGTGACATACTGAACACAGCACGTGTTTCTGTAAATTATAAACGTATTGTATGGTTTTGTGTTTAGTTCATTAAAAGTATACCATCAAGAACGAATTTTTAACTATCGCGAGGTAGAGGGAGGATCAAAAATTTTATGTTTAGGCTAATATTTATTTAGGTATAAGCATAAGTATGAATTTATAAGCCACACACCACACCAAAACTTGTTTTACTACACACACTCTTGCTAGGTTGGAACCCCAGACAATCTCTCTCTCGTTTGTGTCTGATTGTAAACTTAATTTATTAACTTATATTCATCCGAATCATGTCAAACTTAACTACTAAATAATAAATCAGATCATTGAAAACTCTTTAAATTTGACCATCAATGGTTATGCATATCGTTTATACGACTTACGAGGAGATTATTGAAAGTGACCACACTTGCTCGGCATTCACTTTTGTGCCTGGTACAGTACCACCGGACTCTGGGCCCGCCTTTACAACGATTTTTTCGAGTATACCGGTAGCTTCCCATAAAGATCACGGGATTTCCTTGCGCCATCATGCCGAAAACTGGCACTGGATCTAAAATATAACAAAATACCATGTAAGTCTTGTAGGCGTAGTGTCAGTAATAACTATATTTAGTGTTTTGATAGTGGAGGAAAACTCAAAAAGACAACATTCCAATGAGTAACGAATGGGTAGAAAAAAAAAAACTTAAGTGAGCCGTGTGCAAGTTTTTTTTAATAATATAACTAGCTGACCCGCGCAACTTCGTCTGCAATACCTACCTACTACCTACCTACTACCTACCTACTACCTACCTACTACCTACCTACTACCTACCTACTACCTACCTACTACCTACCTACTACCTACCTACTACCTACCTACTACCTACCTACTACCTACCTACTACCTACCTACTACCTACCTACTACCTACCTACTACCTACCTACTACCTACCTACTACCTACCTACTACCTACCTACTACCTACCTACTACCTACCTACTACCTACCTACTACCTACCTACTACCTACCTACTACCTACCTACTACCTACCTACTACCTACCTACTACCTACCTACTACCTACCTACTACCTACCTACTACCTACCTACTACCTACCTACTACCTACCTACTACCTACCTACTACCTACCTACTACCTACCTACTACCTACCTACTACCTACCTACTACCTACCTACTACCTACCTACTACCTACCTACTACCTACCTACTACCTACCTACTACCTACCTACTACCTACCTACTACCTACCTACTACCTACCTACTACCTACCTACTACCTACCTACTACCTACCTACTACCTACCTACTACCTACCTACTACCTACCTACTACCTACCTACTACCTACCTACTACCTACCTACTACCTACCTACTACCTACCTACTACCTACCTACTACCTACCTACTACCTACCTACTACCTACCTACTACCTACCTACTACCTACCTACTACCTACCTACTACCTACCTACTACCTACCTACTACCTACCTACTACCTACCTACTACCTACCTACTACCTACCTACTACCTACCTACTACCTACCTACTACCTACCTACTACCTACCTACTACCTACCTACTACCTACCTACTACCTACCTACTACCTACCTACTACCTACCTACTACCTACCTACTACCTACCTACTACCTACCTACTACCTACCTACTACCTACCTACTACCTACCTACTACCTACCTACTACCTACCTACTACCTACCTACTACCTACCTACTACCTACCTACTACCTACCTACTACCTACCTACTACCTCTTCTATTTAAATCTGCTTAATACACTTTTCAACCTTTTTAATTGATTAAAAAAAATACAGACAAAAGTTTATTCACCCTTTTTAAATAGTTTACACAAAATACATTTCTGAACGCATGCATAAATGTCAATCACAGTATTTGACAGGATGACAGGAGGAAAACAAATGTTTGACAGGTACGAAACAAAGGAACATAATTAAATGGAAAATGATTCATTTTCATAATTATGTATTCGTCAAGTTTTCATTGTTTTTAAAATGTATTCTGCTATTTAGGGCGGAGACAAATCCAACGAAACAAAAACCATGAAAATTGATCCAGCTCGAGTTATAAGTGTTGTAACAAACCTGTCTTTGTTATAATATAGATAATGTACACGGTTCGCTAAAGTCCCGAGACGGTGCTTATTCAGTTTCACAAATTAAAGTATACCTTAACGCCATTGGATCGGATAAAATTCACACTAGGACCTAGTGTGTGTCCAATGTTTTTACAGGATTCCAAAGTGATCCCAGGATTCCCATTTCTTGTTGGGCTACAATTACATGGTAATTGTTATAAATTAAATGTCTGAAAAATTATTTTAACTATCGTTTTGCTAAGAATTCGGTCGAAGAAAAACAGGTTTGAATGAATCGCAGAATATTTTATTCATATATTTGCTTTTATAAAATCTTACATTGTGTAAATAATGTAAATTATCCAAAACAAAAAAACAAATCGTACCTCTACATACTTAGCTTACATCGAATAAACATTTACCTAGTTTTGATACTAATAAACTTCCACAAAAATGTCTGCGTATATTCCTAGAGTTGTCAACAAAATGATGTAAACATCAATGATTTCGGATTTTCAACGAAATGTTTCAACAATGAACTCTGTCACACAGAAAAAGTTTGAGCCAATTGTGTCGTATTAATTGTTGTAATTACCATGTTCACGGGATCAATAAAAACAACAAGCTTTTTATTTTATAAAATTATTTAGTTCATCCACACACAAACAAATCTTCAAATTAAAATAGTTCAAATAATTAACCTACCACTTACCTACGTCCAGAGTGTGAAATACACGCAATATAAAATGTGTTTAACAATTATCTCAGATTTAAGGTCAACACACATAGTAAGGACTGCAAGGGATCGGCATCGTCTAAAACGCAGGCCACACTGCCAGCTAGCGAGTGAGCAAGTGATTCGGGCGAGGATCTTTTCATACTTCGTTTAGTTCTTTCGGTAGTTTGCGGTGTAAACCAAAGTCTGAAAAGAGGTAAAACGATGCCTCGCCTGGCTCGCTCGCTAATAAGTAATCTCCATACTGCAACAAGTGCGGTCAAGCAAGCTATTTGGTTTACAGTTTAACCAACAAATTACATTCTAAAATGTAAACCAAATAGCTTGTTCGACCATACTTATAAAAATAGGGATCACCTCGGCTCCAAATCAACTAATTAAAATCAGTCACCGAGCTTAGTGATACTGATCCCATACAGTGTTTCGAAGAGTGTGTTGATCTTTAAAAAGCTAATCCTAATGGTTATGTTCAATCCTATTGCTAACATTCACACTGTCAACAGTAGTGATAGTAGATCGGCACCCGTGTACCCACCGGGTACATGTCCATCGCACTTTGGTCCCTTTACAACTATTAACCCGATTATACCGGTAGGATCCAAGAACTATGACATCTTTACCAAATCTTGACTTGCTGAAAACTGGCACGTAATCTGTAATGAAACATAATAGTATTATAATGTGCGAGTACTAAAACACAATGGTAGGTATAATATAATTTCATTTTATTTGTCAATATAAACAATATATTATACGTACTGGTGTTAACATCGATGATTTTGGGATTTCAACGAAAAGTTCCGGAATTGATATGTTTCACCACACAAAAACCGTTTGAGCCAATTGTGTTGTGTATATTGTTGTGATTACTATCCCAAGTAACACATCAAAGCAGTATATCGGCCGACTTACAGCATTTCTGTATCGTTTTCGCATTTTGAATTAGTTCTATGATAGCATTACAAACGTTTATACGGCTACTGTAATGCTTATTTGGGCACAAATTATATGGCTTTAGATCCTAAATAAGTTCACAATTAGTTGTTTAATTGCATTACAGGCGCATTACATTAGCATTAGTGTGACCAAATAAGTTGCGAATCGCATTATAGAAACATTATTACGGTCAATGAAGTTGCCAATCGCATTACAGAAACATTATTACGGACAATGAAGTTGCCAATCGCATTACAGAAACATTATATTAGCAATATTATTGATATTGAAGATGTTAATTGCATTACAAAAGCATTAGACTAGCATTAGATTGTTCTAAAAGAATGATTGAGGCTATCTTAGTGTTCACAGTTAGAACTTAAATAAACCCTACATCATTGCAAAAACATCTCTATTACTACGGTACAAATGTTATAATACAATTAACTATGTCAAGCAAATTATGGACGAAGAAGGTCAAAACTGAGTGAATGGCACCATATTTGTTTGCATCAAAACAAAAATTATAATCCTGGATACGTTTTTGAATCTTTTCTTATTTTATGCCTGTAAATATTATTCGCAATGTAGTTTACTGTAAATGTCTATATAAGTTTCATTGAAAATTTTCACGCGCCTTCGTTATTTTGTGGTTTTCATATAAAATGTGACATAAAAATATGTGTGAAATGCCCAAAACAATTGTGTACTACTAGTATAGAACGAATTTTGCGTATCTAACATAATAGTATTGGTTGAGCAGTATTAAATATAGTTATATTATTATGATATAGGTCTATTGCTTTTATAAATAGGTCCAAATGATAATATTTTTTGGTTATAAAATATTTACAAAATGGTGTCGATCTATAGCAGCCAGGTGAGCCCTTAAAAAGGCTAATTAATGCCACTGGTAGTATCAATACTCACACGTGAACGATTATTAAGCTAGAGGCCAGAGAAAAGACTTTTGATGTGCCACTGTAATACCATTGTCTATAAAATAGCTCTATATGGGTTCACCGGTATACCAGTAGACTTGAATTATCCATAATGGAGAAAAATCAGACACAGATTCGAATGACATAGGCATGGTTGGACCCCGGACGACCGTAGTTCAAAATCAAGAAGAAATGAAAATAAAAAAATCCACCCTAAACTTGGCTGTTGTTTTGTTGATCATATAATATGTGCTTTTCCCCAATATGGCCGACAAATGGTTTTACGAATACAGTGAAATGAATGTTTATACAGCTTTACGCATTACAATAACTCACGTGTATTTGATTAAATACCTGATAGCTGTACAACAGAACTCAGTTGAACTCTACAAATGCAAGAATTACATTGATTCACGTTGATGCTGTTCAGCGGTACTAGGCTTTTACTTACCGCTTAATAGTGCTAATACACAACAAAGGGCACTAAAAACAGCTCAAAGCTATATAACGGATTTACGGTGCATTATAATGGTACAAGTTTATGCTATTAAGCGGCAATAGGCATTATCGTACTACTTAAAAATGCTATTGTAGATCCAAACGCACTAAAAACAGCTGAAAGCTATACAGCTGCCTTGTGGTTTGCTGCACTCAAACTAAAGGCTTCACAAAATCATTTTCATATGCCGTAATGCAACCGTTATACATCGTAAAGCATCATAATGGTTTTGAAATACCAATATAAAGCGTCAAGCTGTTCGGTGAACTCAAATAAGAGTTTATACGGACCTTAAGTTCTAAATAAGTTCACTATTCGATTGTTAAAATGCTTCCTGTGTTACTTGATATGCCCACAGAAACAGTAAGAACAACAAGCTTTTCATTTATAAAAATATTTATTCATCCACACACAAAAAATCTTCAAATTATAATAGTTCAAATAATTAACCTACCATCTACCTACGTTCAGATTGCGAAATACAAGCAATATAACACATGTTAACTAATAAAAAACCCATATCCTGGAATAAAATAATATAACTATTGTGTGTTCAACAATTATCTTAGATCTAAGGACAACGCACAGATAGTAAGGACAGCTAAGGACCAGCACCGTCTAATTCGAGTGATTCCGGATACTTTACCTGGAATATAATATCGTAACCTACATACTGCAACGCGTACTTATAAAAATCAGCACCGCCTCGGCTCCAAATCAAAGTGTGTGTTGGTCTTTAAAGAGCCGATCCTAATGGTTATGTTCAGACCCATGGCTAACAATCACACTGTCAACAGTAACGATAGTAGATCGGCATCCCCTTGAGGTTCGCGTACATTTCCATCGCACTCTAGCCCCTTTACAACTATTAATCCGATTATATCGATAGGGACCAACGACGATGACATCATTACCGCTTCTTGTCTTACTAAAAACTGGCCGCCAATCTGTAATTAAACACAAACATTTATTTTTTTTCAATATTTACTAATACCTACAGTAGCAAGCCTTACAATCTATACATATAATAAAACAGTAACGAAAGAAAAACTGTACATTGAGAATTTTCGAGAAAATATAAGTGGCTTTTGTTAGAAAAACGTAACTGATGACAAAAAGTTACTTTTTAGAATTTTTGTCTGTTTGTCTGTTTGTCTGTGTGTATCCGGCTTCACGCCAAAACTACTGCATAGATTGAATTGAAATTCGGCAAAAATGTTCTTTGTAAACCAAGGAAGGCTTTAGGCTACATATTATCACGCCTTATGTTATGGGAGGTAAGCAATATTGATTTTAAAAGGTTTTTGTTCGTAATTGAATGGACAAAATAATTGAATGCACAAAATAACAAATATTAATAAAAATTTTACTCAAGGAACATAATAATCACGCTATTTTTATAAAGGAGCGGGGTATTAAACTTACTTATATCCATACTAATATTATAAATGCGAAAGTAACTCTGTTTGTTTGTTTGCTACCTTTTCACGACTAAACGGCTGATCGGATCGTAATAAAATTTGACAAGGAGATATATTTCAACCTGGGGAAGGACATAGGCTATATATTATTACGCTAATAACTTACGGGGTGAGCAATATTGCATTTCATCAATATTATTTAACTGTTTGACAACTGACAACTGCCATAACATACGTTGCAATAGAACAGCTATTTTGAGCCTTTTGTCAATAGAACAAATAGCCCGCCGGCGACAGCGACCGCCCTGTGAACAGTGTTTCGCAAGTTCGAGCCTCAGTCAAGACTCACTTTTTGTATTAATTTTGATTTGTTTAATGCTGTAAGATAATAACTTAGGCTCGCATGTTCGATCCCCATCCATTTTTCGCTTTTTATAACTAAGTATTTTGATTTTTTTTAAAGCTTTAAGGTTTCGAAATCATTACTACATAGTTTATACATACTTTTAGTTTTTTTTTAACCATATACCGACGGTTAGGGAATAATTTATTTCAATCAAAATTTATCTATATTTATTAATATAAATCTATCATTTAGTAAATCTGTAGACGTGGAGCTTTTGTATGCATGGAAAGCAAGTCGATCGCTTTCCAAGCATATATTTTAGCAGTTTCAATTGACTCCATTTTCTGAATCGCAGTGTTAAGATTATTATGAAGGAATGATAAATACTGTCATTCGCCCGTGTCAGCTGTGTAATGGAGTTGGGCAGGACACCTAGCAAGGCGCGGTGGTCGTAGGTGGAGTAAAGCTGTGACCGGGTGGCGTCCTAGGAACGGAAAGAGCGTGGAACTTAGCACAAACAGAAGAGGCCTATACCCAGCAGTGGGTGAATTCAGGCTGTGGATGATGATGATGATGACGCATAACTTTTTCCAGAGAGGTCCGATTTGCATGATTCTTTTTTAGTGAAAAGCGTATATCTCAAAGTTGGTCCCATATAAAATTGAAAAAAATCGTGTTCGAACCCAAGTCATGCACTTCTGATTTTTCGGATTCCTGTGCGTTTTGTATAATTATCACTTGCTTCGGTGAAGAAAACCATCGTGAGGAAACCAGCATGCCTGAGAGATATTTGTCGACGGCAAGTAAAACCAAGTCAGAGGCCCTTTTTAGGGTTCCGTACCCAAAGGGTAAAAACGGAACCCTATTACTAATACTTCGCTGTCTGTCCGTCTGTCCGTCTGTCCGTCTGTCTGTCACCAGGCTGTATCTCATGAACCGTGACAGCTAGACAGTTTAAATTTTTTTTTTTGGATGGGAAATCATCAAATGACTCCTCCCGCTCTGGGCGGAGCAGGAGAGAGTGTCAGACTTTTACTGACTAAAACCCATCCATGTTCCTTCATCGCCCTTTGTGTTCTGGGGCCACGGTATCTCTTTCGAACAGTCCCGCAACCCCGGCAGGCCTCGGTCCTTGCGGACCCCTTCCTTTTTGCCGACTCTCTTTGAGGCGCGCGTGGAACGCGAACGCGCCGTCGACACGGCCTGTCGTCATGAGACGGACGGACGGCGAGCTAAGCCATAGCCCGACGTCCACGGGCCCGCGCCTACGGTGGCCGGGCGACGGGATGTCCGGGGCGACGTCCGCGGCGGCCGGGACGCTGTGAGGTTCTCTCCTTCTCACGTTCCGCCACCTCCTTCTCTAGCATTACTGCTTCGCAGAAGGAGGTGACGGCGTCCCATTCCGTCTCGCTCCGGACCATGGCTTGAACCAGGGCCGGACGCGAGAGGTCGCCGCCGCCAATCGCCGCTTCGAGGACACGGCGGTGCTCCGCCCACTCGGGGCAAACCTCTACCGTGTGCTCCACCGTGTCCTCCGGTCGATCCTCGCAATGGAAACATCCGGGCGTTTCCTCCCGCCTGATTCGGTGCAGGAACCTCCCGAAACAACCGTGTCCGGTGCGGACCTGCGTCAGGAGGAAGGTGAGGACCTGCGTCAGGAGGAAGGTGAGGACGCCGTGGCGTCGCTCAAGCCACTCCTCAAAGAGGGGACTTATCGCCACTATTGTGGCGTGCCTTGCACGGGGTTGCGACAGTCGCTCTCTCCATGTCGCCATGAGATCCCGCCGGAAGTTTGTCCGCTGAGCGACAATTTTCCGCGGCAGCGGAGTTTCCCCCCGGCGTAGCGGCTCCAAGTCAGAGGCCATTAGACGGCATAAAAACTCTGACACCAGGTAAGGCACTAACCACACGATAAACAAGAAGAAGATCGTTCTTAGGCTCATTTCATGCTCTTGATGAGAACTTTAACTCTGGCTGGAGTATGACTGTCATCGATATTCTAACGATGGAGACGGAAGGCAGTTGCAAGAGGTTCTCAGAGTTTACAGCATCTATATCGTGTTGGTGCTCATTTTGATGAACCTTGATGAGAACTTTAGACCTGGGTGGAGTATGACTATCAAAGAAGATCTGACGTTGGAGAGGGAAGGCAGTTGCGAGAGATCCGCAATAGTTTAATGGAGTTTTATCGTGTTTCGGCTCATTTTGTGTTCCTTGATGAGAACTGATTGTGATACCTTACGTTTTCATCCTTAGACGTCATCGAGTGTCTAAGGATGAAAACGTAAGGTTGTCGAGGGAAGCCCTTATTTGGAAAAATATAAGTACTTAGAATATTTTAGCGATTAACGCAAATATTTCTGAGAAATTAAATTGTTACCTACTTGAGTCTATACTAATATTATAAAGCTGAAGAGTTTGTTTGGATGGTTGAACGCGCTAATTTCAGGAACTACTGAATTCGTAGACAAGTTTACATCGTTCAAAATGATAGAATAGATATCGTTTCTATAATGTTGATCGCAATACTCTTTGGTAGGAACGCTCACCATAGACTTAAGTGTAGGTTTTTCTACAGACATTAGAGAACGAGCGATCGACTCAGTCGTGTCAACTTGGCTACCATTTTAGCGCTATCTACAATCGCTGAAACCGAGGGGTTTACGATTGTAGAAAGAGAATCGATATGAAACGTTTGTAACTTGGCTATGCCTACTGGTTCGACTTAAAAGTATCTATTAGTGTTGGATAGCCCATTTATCGAGGAAGGTTATACGTTATAAAACATCACGCCACAACCAATAGGAGCGGAGCATCAAAGAAAAATATTGCAAAAAAACTGGAGATTCATTTTGGGAATCTTTAACCGTTTACGCAATAATCATAAATGACGGAATTGTTCTTCTTAAAAAGTTTCAAAACAGTCCGCGATAACATAATGATGTCTATCTTTTAAGGTGGTCTCAGAATCTCTATCCTAACCCTCTCTCTCTCTCTCTTATTAAGTGACGCAGACGAAGTTGCGCGGGTCAGCTAGTTTAAAATACAACATTAAAACAAGAGAAAGTTACATAGATACCACTTGTAATCATTTACTCTGGAATGTAATTTATATACTACTGATTTATTGAACAACTAGCTGACCCGCGCAACTTCGTCTGCGTCACTTAATAAGAGAGAGAGAGAGAGGGTTAGGATAGAGATTCTGAGACCACCTTAAAAGATAGACATCATTATGTTATCGCGGACTGTTTTGAAACTTTTTAAGAAGAACAATTCCGTCATTTATGATTATTGCGTAAACGGTTAAAGATTCCCAAAATGAATCTCCAGTTTTTTTGCAATATTTTTCTTTGATGCTCCGCTCCTATTGGTTGTGGCGTGATGTTTTATAACGTATAACCTTCCTCGATAAATGGGCTATCCAACACTAATAGATACTTTTAAGTCGAACCAGTAGGCATAGCCAAGTTACAAACGTTTCATATCGATTCTCTTTCTACAATCGTAAACCCCTCGGTTTCAGCGATTGTAGATAGCGCTAAAATGGTAGCCAAGTTGACACGACTGAGTCGATCGCTCGTTCTCTAATGTCTGTAGAAAAACCTACACTTAAGTCTATGGTGAGCGTTCCTACCAAAGAGTATTGCGATCAACATTATAGAAACGATATCTATTCTATCATTTTGAACGATGTAAACTTGTCTACGAATTCAGTAGTTCCTGAAATTAGCGCGTTCAACCATCCAAACAAACTCTTCAGCTTTATAATATTAGTATAGACTCAAGTAGGTAACAATTTAATTTCTCAGAAATATTTGCGTTAATCGCTAAAATATTCTAAGTACTTATATTTTTCCAAATAAGGGCTTCCCTCGACAACCTTACGTTTTCATCCTTAGACACTCGATGACGTCTAAGGATGAAAACGTAAGGTATCACAATCAGTTCTCATCAAGGAACACAAAATGAGCCGAAACACGATAAAACTCCATTAAACTATTGCGGATCTCTCGCAACTGCCTTCCCTCTCCAACGTCAGATCTTCTTTGATAGTCATACTCCACCCAGGTCTAAAGTTCTCATCAAGGTTCATCAAAATGAGCACCAACACGATATAGATGCTGTAAACTCTGAGAACCTCTTGCAACTGCCTTCCGTCTCCATCGTTAGAATATCGATGACAGTCATACTCCAGCCAGAGTTAAAGTTCTCATCAAGAGCATGAAATGAGCCTAAGAACGATCTTCTTCTTGTTTATCGTGTGGTTAGTGCCTTACCTGGTGTCAGAGTTTTTATGCCGTCTAATGGCCTCTGACTTGGAGCCGCTACGCCGGGGGGAAACTCCGCTGCCGCGGAAAATTGTCGCTCAGCGGACAGACTTCCGGCGGGATCTCATGGCGACATGGAGAGAGCGACTGTCGCAACCCCGTGCAAGGCACGCCACAATAGTGGCGATAAGTCCCCTCTTTGAGGAGTGGCTTGAGCGACGCCACGGCGTCCTCACCTTCCTCCTGACGCAGGTCCTCACCTTCCTCCTGACGCAGGTCCGCACC
The DNA here is from genome assembly GCA_905147715.2 of Xestia xanthographa. Classification (NCBI taxonomy): domain Eukaryota; kingdom Metazoa; phylum Arthropoda; class Insecta; order Lepidoptera; family Noctuidae; genus Xestia; species Xestia xanthographa. Next base: position 8,357,323 of record LR990646.1, read on the forward strand.
GGACACGGTTGTTTCGGGAGGTTCCTGCACCGAATCAGGCGGGAGGAAACGCCCGGATGTTTCCATTGCGAGGATCGACCGGAGGACACGGTGGAGCACACGGTAGAGGTTTGCCCCGAGTGGGCGGAGCACCGCCGTGTCCTCGAAGCGGCGATTGGCGGCGGCGACCTCTCGCGTCCGGCCCTGGTTCAAGCCATGGTCCGGAGCGAGACGGAATGGGACGCCGTCACCTCCTTCTGCGAAGCAGTAATGCTAGAGAAGGAGGTGGCGGAACGTGAGAAGGAGAGAACCTCACAGCGTCCCGGCCGCCGCGGAAGTCGCCCCGGACATCCCGTCGCCCGGCCACCGTAGGCGCGGGCCCGTGGACGTCGGGCTATGGCTTAGCTCGCCGTCCGTCCGTCTCATGACGACAGGCCGTGTCGACGGCGCGTTCGCGTTCCACGCGCGCCTCAAAGAGAGTCGGCAAAAAGGAAGGGGTCCGCAAGGACCGAGGCCTGCCGGGGTTGCGGGACTGTTCGAAAGAGATACCGTGGCCCCAGAACACAAAGGGCGATGAAGGAACATGGATGGGTTTTAGTCAGTAAAAGTCTGACACTCTCTCCTGCTCCGCCCAGAGCGGGAGGAGTCATTTGATGATTTCCCATCCAAAAAAAAAAATTTAAACTGTCTAGCTGTCACGGTTCATGAGATACAGCCTGGTGACAGACAGACGGACAGACGGACAGACGGACAGACAGCGAAGTATTAGTAATAGGGTTCCGTTTTTACCCTTTGGGTACGGAACCCTAAAAAGGGCCTCTGACTTGGTTTTACTTGCCGTCGACAAATATCTCTCAGGCATGCTGGTTTCCTCACGATGGTTTTCTTCACCGAAGCAAGTGATAATTATACAAAACGCACATGAATCCGAAAAATCAGAAGTGCATGACTTGGGTTCGAACACGATTTTTTTCAATTTTATATGGGACCAACTTTGAGATATACGCTTTTCACTAAAAAAGAATCATGCAAATCGGACCTCTCTGGAAAAAGTTATGCGTCATCATCATCATCATCCACAGCCTGAATTCACCCACTGCTGGGTATAGGCCTCTTCTGTTTGTGCTAAGTTCCACGCTCTTTCCGTTCCTAGGACGCCACCCGGTCACAGCTTTACTCCACCTACGACCACCGCGCCTTGCTAGGTGTCCTGCCCAACTCCATTACACAGCTGACACGGGCGAATGACAGTATTTATCATTCCTTCATAATAATCTTAACACTGCGATTCAGAAAATGGAGTCAATTGAAACTGCTAAAATATATGCTTGGAAAGCGATCGACTTGCTTTCCATGCATACAAAAGCTCCACGTCTACAGATTTACTAAATGATAGATTTATATTAATAAATATAGATAAATTTTGATTGAAATAAATTATTCCCTAACCGTCGTTTATATGGTTAAAAAAAAACTAAAAGTATGTATAAACTATGTAGTAATGATTTCGAAACCTTAAAGCTTTAAAAAAAATCAAAATACTTAGTTATAAAAAGCGAAAAATGGATGGGGATCGAACATGCGAGCCTAAGTTATTATCTTACAGCATTAAACAAATCAAAATTAATACAAAAAGTGAGTCTTGACTGAGGCTCGAACTTGCGAAACACTGTTCACAGGGCGGTCGCTGTCGCCGGCGGGCTATTTGTTCTATTGACAAAAGGCTCAAAATAGCTGTTCTATTGCAACGTATGTTATGGCAGTTGTCAGTTGTCAAACAGTTAAATAATATTGATGAAATGCAATATTGCTCACCCCGTAAGTTATTAGCGTAATAATATATAGCCTATGTCCTTCCCCAGGTTGAAATATATCTCCTTGTCAAATTTTATTACGATCCGATCAGCCGTTTAGTCGTGAAAAGGTAGCAAACAAACAAACAGAGTTACTTTCGCATTTATAATATTAGTATGGATATAAGTAAGTTTAATACCCCGCTCCTTTATAAAAATAGCGTGATTATTATGTTCCTTGAGTAAAATTTTTATTAATATTTGTTATTTTGTGCATTCAATTATTTTGTCCATTCAATTACGAACAAAAACCTTTTAAAATCAATATTGCTTACCTCCCATAACATAAGGCGTGATAATATGTAGCCTAAAGCCTTCCTTGGTTTACAAAGAACATTTTTGCCGAATTTCAATTCAATCTATGCAGTAGTTTTGGCGTGAAGCCGTACCATACACACAGACAAACAGACAAACAGACAAAAATTCTAAAAAGTAACTTTTTGTCATCAGTTACGTTTTTCTAACAAAAGCCACTTATATTTTCTCGAAAATTCTCAATGTACAGTTTTTCTTTCGTTACTGTTTTATTATATGTATAGATAAATTTTATTCAAATCACTACAGTATGTTCAGCAATATGATTAACAATCACACTGGCAACAGTTACTATAAGACAAAATAATTATTGAGAAAGAAATTGAATAGAACCTTTTTTGAAGATGACCTGAATCTCGTATAATAGTCATGATTGTTTACAATTATACTCTAAGGCATGTTTCGATGTCTCATATAAATATTATTAGGTAGATAATAATATCTACCATCATCCTATAAGTAAAACGGAATGAAAATTGTACATTGTTTTATAATAGGTCTGAAACACAATATTATGAAAACATAAAACGAATTCATCGAAAAGCCTTTGACTTTTACCATCAATGGTTATGGACATCGTTCACACGACTAACGACGACATTTTTTTAAATATCGACTTTTGCTCGGTACCCACTGAAGTGCCTCGTACAGTACCACCGGATTTTGGGCCATTTACAACCATTCTTTCGATGATACCGGTAGCTTCCCAGAAAGACTGCAGGATCCCCTTGGTTCGTAACGCCGAAAACTGGCACTGGATCTGAAATACAATTATAAGATCTCAGGCGTTATGGTATTAGGTAAGAACTACTTAATTGAATTGTGGAGAGAGAACTTCCACTAAGCAAGAACATTAAACAAGTAGGACACGGGATTGATCACCGAATTCACATTTTTGTCGAATTACAATGCAATAGTTTTTCCTACGAACAAAATGTTTTTAGAAAATACCAAATAGTAAATAAAATAATAGTTTTTATTTTGAGTAGTAAGGAAAAAAAATAACATTTACAAATTAATCTCGAATTATTTATTCATGGTAATAGTTTTTATTTTGAAGAGTATGGTAAATAAAAAGCCCGACTGCGTAAAAAATAACAAATAATTTTAAATAAAAACTGGAAATAATAAAACAGTCAGGATAGCCCATATTGGATGTAATTAATGATTTTAGTATAGATTATTTAATGGGTCCCGACAGTTGCAGTCAATATGTCCTGTCTCCTGAACTTGTTTTATTTTTTCCAGTTTTTATTTAAAATTATTATTTATTTACGCAGTCGGGTTTTTTTTATTTTACACTTTTTAGTTACTTAGATATACCATTTTAAAATCCTCATGATGAGCCCTTTATCAAGCCGTTCAGGCTGCAGAGCGTGCCAAACATTTGAATTTGGCGCCAGTAATCCGGCATTTTGTTTTTATTTTCATTTTGAAATACCCAATGTCACTCTCACAGTAAATACGAATCTAACGACACCTCTCAAGCTAAAATCCATCGAGCCGTTCAGGCCACAGAGCGTGCCAAACAGTTATACATACATACATACTTACATACATACTCTCGAAAAACATAACCCTCCTTCTGACGCAGTCAGGTAAAAAGGTACACCATCTTAGCAGCATAAACTGTAGAGTAGGTAACTCAACAGTTATAGCGAGTCCCTACATGAAAGATTTCCACATTCCACCTCATTCTGCTGGAATTTTTGAAAAATAAATCCGATTACCGTGTCAATGATCTGACAATTGCATTTTTTCAGTCAAAACTCAAGAAAATTTAAAAATTTAATTTAAAATTTTTGAAACAGAAAAAATATATTGCAGATAAAAATAAAAATAAAATATATTGCAGAAAATATATTGCAGGTTTTGAATACATTGCAGATATTTTAATGGTTATGGTCAGTCTTACAGCTAACTATTACATTATCAACAGTAACGACACTGGAGCGGCACCCACTGGGGTACTTGTTACAATACCACCGCGCTTGAGGTCCTTTAGATTGATTCGATCGATTGTTCCGGTAGGGTCCTAGAGTCATCACAAGATTCCCATTCCTTGTCGTGGTCACAATTGGTTTTGGATCTGAAATAAAACTTTAATTTTAGTCAAAACCATTAAATTTGAATGTAACAACGATAGTCTGCACAACGCGAACTGAGTCGTAATATTTTTGCAAGTGCCAACTGGTTGCTGTTGGTACCAGAGTGACGTGTCAAACTTGGCAATCTTGTCATTTTCTTTATACGTCACTGAGACATGGGATCACATTTTTTCTACTTCGGTTTTCCTGATAAAATGAATTAGGTCTCTAGCCATGATTCCTGAGTAAGACCCGACACATGACCATGATATTAGTTGAAAATTATTGGAAATGCACTCGCTAAAAATATACCTAATGTAAAAATAGAATGTAGTTAAATGAAATGAATGAACAGAAATAAAACAAAGACAACATTGAATATAGTTCAGATATTTTAATGGTTATGTTCTGATTTATGTGTAATTATGACATTATCAAAAGTGACGATACTCGATCGGCATCCTTTGGTGTATCTGGTACAATACCAACGCACTTTGGGCCCTTTACATTTAGTTGCCTGGTTATACCGGTAGGATCCGACAATGATGACACGGTTCCCATTCTTCGTCGTGTTGAAAACTGGAAATGAATCTGTATCTGAAAAAAACTTTAATGTCAGTACATATTAGTGAAAATGAGTCAAGTAGTTTGGATAAATTCAATACACTTTAAACCAAGTAAATGCTATTTACAGTACAATACGAATACTCATGCAATACTCTTAATTTAATTTATCATTATTTATTCAGTACAGTATTTAAAACCATTAACACTTAATTAAATACATATCCTTTTACTCGGTCTTCTCGCAGAACCACAAATACATATCCTTTTACTTACGGGACTATGCTATGGTTACTAATTAATATCCGTGGTTTTCTTTATTAATAAGCTTTGGGAGCTCAATAAAGAAAACCACGGATATTATCCCGTACCTAAGTACTTTAAGTGTACTACTTATTTCAATGTTTGTGCGATTGCGTGTGTAGATGGTCGCTTTACATCCGTAATTCCGTCTAGTGCAAGCCCAGCGTTGTTTGGGCCCTTTATAGCCCGACGAGCGATTGTACCGATAAGAACCTATGAAAATAACTGCATTGCCGGATCTGGTTGTGTGTTACAATAAAATACCTCCCCACATTCTTCAACTGAATGAGACGAAATTTAAATCTTGTATAAAACGCACACTATGTAGGCATATTATAAGTTGGGGGATTACATTGATGATAAAAATGCTTGGCTAAATGCTGGTCCTGCTCCACAACCATAGGTGGAGGGGCAAACTAATTGTTTGTACTGGTCGGGCATTATTTGAGTCCATCGACACGTAAAGAAGAAGATGAAGAATTGATTCCCATGTTAATGTATTGTGGAAGCTGCAGAAGATTGTAAAAATATACTTGCATTGTATAGATTCCAGTTCTTAGTATTATATAATTGCATAGCACATGTGTGAGTACTTTGTACTGTTCAGCCACCATTTACATTTATTTATCTTTCATTGACTTGAATATGCCTTGGTGACTGAGAGAATGTCATGCTCACTTAAATGTCTCGCTGATGGTGGCGGGTGTGTCGGGTCATTTAGTTCCCTTCAATATGGTTGAGTTGAATGGCGCCGGTACATGCGTCATGTCTGTGAACGGGCGCTGTCAGTTGGGACTGGTCATCTCTTAGCTGCCAAGGTTCATTTTAATTACTTTATTCATACATTTTTAATCTAATCTTTCACTCTGGATGCTCTTAGTGTGCACGTCTTTCTACATCGTTCTCACATATATGTATAATCTCAAAATTAATGATGTAACCAAGATTTTGTAACAATATTTTGATTTTAAAAGAGTGTCCATGGAGTTTCCTGCCCATTCTTCTCCATAGAGATCTACGCTAGGGAATGGGCAACTACAGTACTTTCTCAAGTTATTATGCCTTGTGACTGGGACTGTAGCTTTGATTTTCTTTTTTGTATTTTTGACTTTCAAAAGTGCCGTAATGGTCTAATTGAAATAAATGCTTTGAGTTTGAGTTGCATCAAAAAATATAATATCTGTAAAAAAACATAGTTAAAATATTTTTCTAGAAGTTTGTAAAATGGCTCTATTACGACCGGTTCATCATCATCATCAGCCTATTAATGTTCCCACTGCTGGAATACAGGCCTCTCTCTATGAGAGGGAATGGGCTATTAATCCTCCACGCGGGCCCAGTGCGGATTGGTAGATGTCGTATGTCTTCGAATTTTTGGTTCTAGGGCATGCCGGTTTCCTCACGATGTTTTCCTTCACCGTTTTGAGAGCAGCGGTGATGAAATAAATTACACAAAGTAATGCGCCTGCCTAGGTTCGAACCCATGACTTACTGTTCGTAAGTCTGGTCCGCCACCACTGCGCCACCGCTGCTCTCTATTAACATTTTTTCTACGTCGTTTCTCCTGATATACTGAATTAGGTCTCTAACAATAATTCTTGAGTAAGACCCGAAAAACGAAAAACGAAATCGACTTTGTGCTCTCCTCCAGTCATAACAATATTGTAAAAGATGTTAGTATTATAAATAAATTCAAATTTAGTTTGGATCATAGACCAGTACGCGCAAATATTGTACTTAATGTTAAACTCAACCGTAAAGCTGTATTTAAAAACCGGATCAAAAAACTTAACAAGGATGTTCTCATTACTAATATAGAAAAGTTTAATTTAGAGTTAACAAATTCATTTGACTTACTGCCGATTGATACACACCAAAATCTTCAGAGCCAATACAGTAATATAATAGAAAATATTTCAACAGCAGCCAAGAAAATTAAATGTCGAAGAAGAAACAATAACAAACTAAGCAGTAAAACAATTGTAGGTATTAATAGAAAAGAGAGAAATGTCAAAAAATAATCAAGTAAAATACAATAAAGTAGATAGATTGGTTAAACGAAGCATCAGAAAAGATATTAGGGATTGTAATACAAACATGATTAAATCAGCTTTATTAAGTAATGCCACTTTAAGAAATGCCAAACAGGGAATCGTCAAAGGAAAAACCTGGATTTCTAACCTGAATGATGAAAACGGCAAAAACAAAGTCAAGCAAAATAATCGATATAGCCACCAAATTCTATAAAAATCTGTACCAGGATCAGCAAAAACAGTTCAGACACTTCGCTTACTATTGCCCTGACTCCGTTCATCCTATCAGTCCCTATGATATCCAACGAGCTCTTCGCGAGATGAAATACAATAAAAGCCCTGGGTCGGACGGCATTACAACAGAAGTTTTAAAGCTAGGACGAAACGTTCTAATACCCCACATCATAACTTTTTTTCAACACCATCTTATACTCCGGTCAGATTCCCTCTGAAATGTGCCACTCCAACATAATTTTACTCCATAAAAAAGGAGACAAAGCGGACATTTCGAACTATCGCCCCATAAGCCTAATTTCACATTTATATAAACTATTTATTAAAGTTATAGAGAACCGTATCGCTTCGACCCTTGATCTTCACCAACCTCCCGAGCAAGCTGGATTTCGTCCCCACTTCTCTACAACTGATCATCTCCATACCATTAACCAAGTCATCGAAAAATATTGCGAATTTAATAAACCGCTATACCTGGCCTTTGTGGACTATACCAAGGCATTCGACAGTATAGACCATCAGTCAGTTATTAATGCCTTGGAGTCTCGAAATATAATGCACACTTACATTGACCTCATTGACACAATCTATCGAAATAGCACCGCGAACATCAAGCTACATATCTCTGGTCCGAATTTCAACATTGAAAAGGGTGTCAAACAAGGCGACCCACTCTCACCTAAACTGTTCACAAGCGCACTGCAGGAGGTTTTTAACAAACTGCCTGCTTCGTGGCAGTCACGAGGCATAAATGTTAGCGGCCATCAGCTAACAAACCTCCGCTTTGCTGACGATATTGTGTTGTTCTCCACATCTGCTTCAGAACTCAAAGAAATGCTCCAAGATCTGCAGCACAGCAAGTCTTGAGGTTGGACTTTCAATGAATAGATCTAAAACCCAGGTCATGACCAACAGCACGAAACGTAGGCTCGAGGTAGACGGGCATGATCTGCAATATGTCGATGAGTATACATACTTGGGCCAGATAGTGTCTTTTAAAAATAGGCAAGACAAGGAAGTTGAAAGACGAGTCCAAAATGCTTGGAAGTCCTTCTGGGCCTTAAAAGAACACATGAAGGGAAGTCTTCCAATGACTCTAAAAAGAAAACTCATCGACATGTGCATCCTTCCCGTTCTAACCTAACCGTTCTAACCGGTGCGCAAAGTTGGTCACTTACTGAACAACAGAAGTCCAAACTGTAGATTTGCCAGCGGGCAATGGAACGCAGCATAATAGGTGTGAAGCGGACAGATCGCGTAAGAAACACCACCATGCGTTCCATAACTAAGGTCGCAGATGTCGGAGAAAAAACAGCCAAGCTAAAGTGGGAGTGGGCTGGCCATGTAGCGCGAATGCACTCGGAAAGGTGGGCAAAGATCGTCACTCACTGGACGCCTGACGGAGGAAATCGCCGTCGAGGTAGACCGCGCCGAAGGTGGTGTGACGACCTGATCTTGTTTGCGGGGCAAACATGGCCGGATATCGCACAAGATAGAGAGGTTTGGAAGGAGAAAGGGGAGGCATTTGCCCAGCAGTGGGACACAATGACAGGCTAAGAAAAAAAAAAAAAGACCCAATACAAGACCATGATAATAGTTGAAAATTGGAAATGCACACGCTAGAAATATACTGTAAAAATGTAATGTAGTTAAACCAACGCACTTTGGGCCCTTCACATGAGTCAAGTAGTTTGGATAAATTTAATACACTTTAAACCAAGTAAATGTTATTTACAGTACAATTCGAATACTCATGCAATACTCTAAATTTAATTTATTATTATTTATTCAGTACAGTAATTAAAACCATTAACACTTAATTAAATACATATCCTTTTACTCGGTCTTCTCGCAGAACCACAAACATTCCAAACATTATCGTCTTCCATTCATCAGCAAACAAGTCCAATTCATAAATTAATTATTAAACTAAACTACAACAGACTACTGACAAAAGATTTCAAAATAATGAGCAAAGAGCCAGGGAAATTAAATTGATTACTAAATTGTCACACCGTCATGTTTTGAGAGTGTGTCAATGTCCTTATCATGCTCGATGGTAAATGCTCTTTGGTGTTAAGTTTGCTTTGTCTGCGCTAACTATAGAATGAATTTAGACGTTACTTAAGCCAAACCCAGCAGTATAAAACTTATCTGTTCTTAACTTGAGTAAATGCAAAATCATATACACTGGCCTACAAAACTAAGTACTACACTTTTAAAATGTCAATTATTTATAATCGATAGAAGTTAGATATTTAAAATAAAAAACGTTTTATAGCAATTTTTAGCAGCTTTATTAGTTTTTATGTACAAAATTAAACTCTTTTTCGAGTCCTTTTTGACCTATGTCTTGTGTAGGTACTTAAAAAAGTTATTGCAATTTTATAAATGTGATACTTTGTTTTGCAGACCAGTGTAGATCTAAAGAGATCTTAGCCTAAGACAAGCCGCATTTGACTCTAATGTCCCATCATCTCGGTCGTATAATTAAAGACATTTTAATGTGTATGCTCAGACTTGTGATTAACTATGACATTATTGATAGTAAACACACTTGCTCGGCAAGCTCTCGAAGTGCGTCTGTTACAATACCACCGGACTGTGGACCCTTTGCACCAAGTTGCCTTATTGTACCGGTAGGATCCTATCGTGACAACACGATTACCCCTGACTGTGTAGCCGAACACTGGTATTACAACTGAAAAAAAAACGCAAGAAATAAAGTTCAGATGATAAGCTTGTTATGTATCAGACTTTAGAAATAATAAAATCATTCTTTAGTGGTTATGTTTATTCTTAAAAGCAATAATAGCGTTTTCGACAGTAATGACAATGGCTCGACATTTGGAAGTCTTCCTAAACGCAGTTTGGACCCTTTGTAGCCGGATGATAGATTGTACCGGTGGCGGCCCGTGATGAGAACACGTTTGCCCAATCTTGTCGTACTGAACAACGGATTTGCAAAAGAAAAAGATATTAAACAATTAAGGCACAGATTATTTGTTTTTTTCTTTCTGTTATTATGGGTTGAGTAAATTGAAAAAGAAAAGGTAAACATGAATTTCATTTATTGAAATATAGAGATATCCACAAAACATCTCATTAATAGGATAAAAGCAACCATCCCGCGTACAATGACCACCGTAGAAACGAAAGAGAATCGACAAACCTTTTGTTTATTTGTCATTGAATCGAAAAAATGACAGATAAACAAAGGATTTGTCGATTCTTTTTCGTCTCTACGGTGGTCATGTTACGCGGGCAGTACTGTACATACAGGCTAGTGTGTAGCAATTAAACAGTCACTAAAAATATAATTAAATCTTAATTTTACAATCTATACTCGTCCTTCTTATTCTTATAGTTAAATCTTAATCAAACACAATGAATAGCTAGGAACCAACAACTCATTTCGTAGCCTAACATTCTAATTTCAACAGTACCTTCAGGAATGACTGATGTTAGATTCAATGGTTGTGTTCATTCCTAACCGCCACGATGACATTTTTGATCGTATGAATGAATCATTCCCCCTGCGTCGAATCCCTTTATGTCGACTTGTGATTTTTCTTGGTATAGATGCACTGTCTTTTGTTTCGCCTCGACATAGCTGTCACAGAGTACAGTCACATTTAATGGTCGCTTTACATTCATAATTCCGTTTAGTGCAGTGCCAGCGCATCTTGGGCCCTTTGTAGCCTGACGTAATGTTAAACTGATGAGAGCCTACGAAGAGAACAGGATTGCCGGACTTCGTTCTACCAAAATATATACCTGCAAAAAAAGAGATTTTATGTGTTTTTCTTTTATTATTTACTTATTACCGTACGCAGTTACGAATAAAACAAAAACGCATATTTTGAAATAAAATTTAATTTATTAAATTAAAATATTAAAAACAGTAAATTTATGGATTAAACAACGTCACGAAGAAAAAGCAAATAGATGAAAGTACCTACTCCGATGTTTCTTTTGATAGCCCAACAATACAAAGTCTCTTCGACGGAGTCGTCAGGGTCAGCACGAAGGTCACTGACTATAATACATATTTTGAGGCACAAAGGGCAGACTGCAAGGTGGAACATACTTTGAGAACTATTCTTGTGTTCAATGGTTGTGTTCACTATTCTGGCTTATAATGACATTGTCAAACGTGAAGATGTTAGCTTTACATCCATTCATCTTTCTAGTACAGGCCCAGCGTGACCTGGGCCCTCTATAGCCTGTGGTCAGGTTGTATCGGAAGGGGCCTATGATGAGAACTGGATTGCCAGCTTTTGTTGTGCTGAACATAGGCTCTGAAACATAAATATTTGTTTAGACAATATGCTACCAGTTATACAAAATATTCTTAATTTAAAATTAGTTGTTGAACACGGTATAGGAGCAGCTAATACAGAACACAATTATAAATAAAACTAACAATAATTAAAAAACTAATTTAATTATTATTCGAGCAATTAACACACGTAATTAAACTCTAAATAAATTATAGGTTTTTTTATTTAAAAAATAAATACTGGTCAGTCAAAATTTGACACTTTCAAATCTTCATAAACAAAAACACAACTTCAAATTAATTAATTATATTTATTTTATTTTATTTATTAGGTCTACCAACAATTGTTTACACTAATTTACAAACAAAGATAAACATGCGTTTAAACTGTACACAGTATAACAATTACTTAAGGTAAACACCACATGGATATAATTATGTATTACATCCAGTGTCCCATGAATCTTTTGCCACTCATTGTCAGGAGCGTGCTGTTGGTAAGCGTTTGAGAAATACTACGATACTTCACATTATTTCCACGCGCCGAAAGATCCATGTACAACTATACTAATGGTTGTGTCCAGCTCTATGGTTAATAATAACACCGTCAAAAGTGATTATTGCTGCCTGACAACCTGACCGCTGCCTGGTACAGTACCAGCGCACTTTGGGCCCCTTGCTGCTACTGGCCCTGTTGTACCGGTAGCTACCTTCCTTGATCACAGGATTCCCTTGTCTTGTGGTGCTGAACACTAGATCTGGAATACGAAAGATTTATGTTTAGTAGACTTTGGAGTTGGTTGTTTTCAGGAGCTACGATGCTTATTTTTTTCCAAAATACTCGTACCAATGGATTGGTGCAAGAGAATAGTTTTTTTAATGTCTATTGTTTTGGATTAGGTTACATATTCTTACCACGACTGTCATACTTCTACAAAATTGATATTACTAGAGACAAAAACACGTATTTAAAACTAGCTATATTTTATTATAGATTGTCTTACAATGATCATTAAATTCTAATAAAAACACCATTACGAATCACATAACTAGGGGATGGATGACAATGTTCCAGATTACAGGATTTTATGACTCTTCTGTGTTTTGTGATGAGGAAGCGAGCTTTGCAGTTTGTAGTTGTGCACCTAAACTTATCATTTGCCTTACTTCGGCCGTCGAGATAGAATGTGTATCCTTGTATTATAGCTATCTCTTTTCCATTCTGCTTTTGGTACCATTTTATTGCTGAAAATAAATACGATTATGAGCATTTTAAAATGATTTTATAACAAAAAAAAAGATTAAGGAAAATAAATTAAACGGAATAGTAACGGATTTTTGTTATTTAACCTCTCAAGTGCCCGCGCGCGATAACGGTAAACTCCTCCCCGCCCCGCCGTCGCAGCCGCATTACGTCATCGCATGCGTCATCCGAACCCACTTGTAAAACCACTTATAGCTCGAGTTCTATGAATGCCTTTCTTGTGCCGTAAACATTGTTGCAATCGTTAGTTAACAGACGTGTTTTATTATATAAACAGCACTTGTGAAACCACTTCAGTATTATAAACAAAGGGTATGAGTTAGATGACATATGAGAATTTGCCTCGCTAAGACCTGTGCCCGTATTTTATTTATTTTTCGTAAAACGACTGATTCAATTTACACGAAACTTTAGAACCAATGTAACAAATACACAAGTAACCTAATACATAATTCATATAAGAGTCTTACTGATACATTCTAATCAGATTTCAACTAGATTGTAACAAAAAACTCGTATACGGCGAACTGTCATTTTATTGTCATTGACCTCGATTTGAAAACACTTGAAATCTATATAAATATGAATATTATGCTTCGAATACATGAAAATAATGAATTATCATTATTACTTACCTTGTTTTTGCTGTTTCCAAGACCATATTTCATTTTAGAACAGTCAAATTCACATTTCCAATTGTTCACTCCATGTTGACAAAAAATCGTTCGACCAAAATTTTGTTGGCTCACAAAATAATTTTGGTTCATTGTTCTACCTAAATATCTTGCTACAAAGTAGCATTATACAATAATAAGGTAATAAACATTCACTTCACAACGTTTTCAAGCACATAACTAAACAAAAACATAATAAATCACTCGCGTGGCACGCAATGTTTACCTAAACTGACGTTTCAACGACAATGACGCGTTTCTTTTTTTTTTCTTTTAGAGTTGCCCATTCAAAGTTACTAATGTTTGGTATCGTTCGAATCGACTACTGTCAGGCACCAGAGATAAAAATTGCCTAACGATTTAGAACCGTATGTTAAGTAAAAATAAGGTTTGAATTTGCTGATACGAGGTGGGACGTTTTCGTCCCGGCGGGACTCAACGGAGTTTTCCGATCGGTTGGAATTCCACCCGGTCGGGACTTTAGAGGTGTCGTGACAAAGTACAAAAAGGAAACTTAGAAAAACAAAGCAAGTAATGTGCTTACTTACCTGCGACCTCTACCTACTTATACGTATAAATCTATATCATCGTGTCTGTCTGTGAGAGCATTGCTATTTCAATTTATTTCGGAAAGTAGTTGAGTAAGAATGCAACATTAATATTTAGTTAATATTTAAATTAGATGGAACAGAATTCTCCACGTGTTATCAAATCATAAAAACCGTACACAGCAGGAGAGGGTCAACACTTAAATAATGAAATCTCATCCCACAATGAACATGAGACCTATTGTGCCAGACTAAAGACTTACATAAAATCCTTTACGTATTATATAACTAGGGGTGGGTGACAGTGTTTCAGGTGACCGCATGTCATTTTTCGCCTGTCTTTCGATCACGAAAAAAATGCAGAGCTCGCTTCAGCATCAGCTGAAGCGAGTTCTGCATTTTCTTTCAAAGGAGCATACATACAACTCAGTTGTGCTACTTTGTCCAAAACACCAGAATGTGCATCCTTGTAGCATGGCTATCTCTCTCTTCATTCTGAACCATTTTACTGAAAAAAATAAGCGATTAATAAAATTAAAAGAAAAAAAAAACTTCATTTCAACATTTTCACTGCAAAAGAAAAATAATGTAGGTTATTATCTATGCTAAAAAATGTAACACGCTTTTATTTTTTTTATCAGGTTTAAATTATTTTTACCTTTTTAGTTCTTTTTATTAATAAGTAATAAAAGCTTGTTTTTAAAAAGTTTTTTTTTTCTTTTAATTTTATTTTTAACTTTTTAGTTTTTGTTCATGTTGTTCCCACGAGTATAAGACAAAAACGGTCCATCCCCCCAGAGGTCCATTGTACCCGATAAGGGCTTCAGTACAACAGGATTCGCCCTGATACCCTGAAGCGCAAGCGCAACGTTAGCGATATGACATATTTATACACCCTCATACCATTCAGCCCTGCACGTGCTCACCTTGGGATTGGGTCATCCATCTAATCAAAAACAGAATCCACTCATAACAAACGAAACAAACGATCGAATGAACTTATTTTACCAAAGATGGGGTCGCATATTCACAACCACCACCACTTACCACCCATCAAGTCAAATCAAACTCGACAGGGTAGTGACGCTTAATTACTGAGTTCCTATGGCCACTTTCCTGCTCCACCATCAGACCAGGGTCCATCTACCACCAAAGTACTCATCAAGATGAATCAAACGAGCCAAACTCGATGGGGTTATGTCGTTTAATTACTGAGTTCCTATGGCCACCTTCCAGCTCTAAAGTACTCATCAAGACGAATCAAACGAGCCCAAACTCGATGTGGTAACGTCGTTTTTTATAGGAGTTCCTATGGCCACCTTCCAGCTCCATCAACAGACCCTGAATACGATCTAAAGACAAAGTACTCATCAAGACGAATCAAACGAGCCCAAACTCGATGTGGTAAAGTCGTTTTAATCGTACAAGCCCAAACTCGATGGGGTGGAATTATTTCGTTTTACAACAAAGTCCCTATGGCCACCTTCCAGCTCTATCACCAGACCCTGGATACTATCTAAAGACAAAGTACTCATCAAGACGAATCAAACGAGCCCAAACTCGATGAAATTATGTCGTTTTACAACAAAGTTCCTATTGCCACCTTTCAGCTCCATCATCAGACCTTGGATGCCATATAGAGACAAAGTACTCATTAAGATGAATCAAACGAGACCGAACTCGATGTAATAAAGTCGTTTTAATCATACAAGCCGAAACTCGATGGGGTTTGTCGTTTTATAACGGAGGTCATATGGCCACCTTCTAGCTCCACCATTAGACCCTGGATACCATCTAAAGACAAAATACTCATCAAGACGTATCAAACGAGCCCAAACTCGATGAAATTATGTCGTTTTACAACAAAGTTCCTATGGCCCCCTTCCAACTCCATCATCAGACCCTGAATACCATCTCAAGACAAAGTACTCATCAAGACGAATCAAACGAGTCCAAAATCGATGGGGTTATGTCGTTTTATATCGGAGTTCCTATGGCCACCTTCCAGCTCCATCACCAGACCCTGGATATCATCTAAAGACAAAGTACTTATCAAGACAAATCAAACAAGTCCAAATTCGAACGGTTGCGTCATTTCATTACAGAGTTCCTATGGCCACCTTCCAGCTACATCATCAGATCAGCTCCATGTTATTATAATATTGCATTGCCCCACGATATACATAAGCGTGCAAAATTTCAGCTCAATTGGTAACCGGAAAGTTGATCAAATTTAACTTGCAAGATTTGATTACAGACAAACACCGGGACAGGTGAAACTAAATAAAAGCTTGTAATAACCTACACTCACGTGGACATCAAAGAGAGTAAGAATAATATGTTATTATTATTTTAAGAAAAGCAAACAGATAACATAAAAAACCATGTAGACACAATAATAACTTAACCTGATTTGGATTAATACAACTTTTCTTTTTAAAATATTTTTATTTAAGATTTTTCTATCTTTATGCTTACAGAAAAATATTTGGAATACAGTTCCGAACTTCCGATCAAGCGACGTAAACGACACAAACGACTCTGAGGCGGGAGGCGCTTGCATCAAACTACATCGTTCCGTTAGATGACAAAACCAGAATAATGTTTTGAACAAAATAATGTTTAACACTGAACGCATTTCGTGGTTGGTAATGCCAGATTGAGTTATTAATAAAATAATAACAAACGTGAACTCATATTCCACAGGACGTACTCGTAGATAAGTGGCAATCGCTTTCAAAGCGACAACTACTTCCAATACGATTGACTTGAGCTTTTCGGTAGTATTTGTTTTTCATTACCCTTATCGCATACAATGTAGGTAAGTATATCACGGATAATTTTGCATAAGCGTGAGGTTAGATTACATGCTATGTGCCATCCCGTCTTGCAAAATCGTCACAGTAGATAAACAAAAGCAAACTGAAACACTATTCAAACTGATACACATTACTAAATTGGTATAATAATACCTGTTTACGGGTTTTTAAAGCTTAATATAAAAACCATCACGTATAATATAATTAGGGGGTGGATGATTGTGTTCCAGGTGGTGGGATATCATATGGCCCCCGTCTTTTGTGAGGGTGAAGCGAGCTTTACACTTGTTCATGCCCAAGGAGCACAATAAGAAATTAGTTGACTTTCTCCGACCATCACAACAGAATGTGTATCCTTGAAGCATGGCTATCTCTTTCCCATTCTTCTTTCGGTACCATTTGACTAGAAAATAAAACAAAGTTTATATTATTTACTTGTTTCTGACTACCACCATCTCTTAAAGTTATAAGTCCTGCATAGCTCCATCTCTTAAAGTTATAAGTCCTGCATAGCTCCATCTCTCACCCACACTGAAGTAAGGTTAAATAATACAGTTTTAAGTGTTGGAAGGCCCTCAAGGAAAGGGGAGTGAGTAACAAAGCAATATAATTATTAAGAAAAGAACATTATTTTCATTGGCCATTGGAACAGATTTGATGCTTGAAGGTCGTCATTGTCCCTATAGAATTGACAATAAACTATTTTAAATAAAAAAACAATTACTTGTCATGTATTTATTTGTCGCAAAAAGTGCAAACAGATGAATGTCTGTAGCAATGTTTAGCGTTAGCGCTGGCTGACTTTTGGACTCCTGATAATTCAGTGCATAATTAGGGTTCCGTACCCAAAACGTAAAAACGGAACCCTATTACTAAGACTTCGCTGTCTGTCCGTCTGTCTGTCACCAGGCTGTATCTCATGAACCGTGACAGCTAGACAGTTGAAATTTTCACAGATGATGTATTTCTGTTGCCGCTATAACAACAAATACTAAAAACAGAATAAAATTAATATTTAAGGGGGGCTCCCATACAACAAACGTGATTTTTTTAATAATAATTGGTACGGAACCCTTCGTGCGCGAGTCCGACTCGCACTTGGCCGGTTTTTTTTTTTAAATAATGCTTGTATTGTTACTACATTTTTACATACACACCATTACGTATTATATACTTAGGGGGTGGATGATTGTGTTCCAGATAACATGATTTGACAAACTCTCTGTCCTTTGTGACGACAAAGTACGCTCTACACTTCCTGCTGAGGGCGCACTTATACCTTTCGGTTGACTTATATGTACAAGCGACAGAGAATGTGTATCCTTGTGTCACTGCTATCTCTCTCCCATTCAGTTTTCGGTGCCATTCAACTGTAACAAATAAAACACTTAGTC
This sequence comes from Xestia xanthographa, assembly GCA_905147715.2. NCBI lineage: Eukaryota > Metazoa > Arthropoda > Insecta > Lepidoptera > Noctuidae > Xestia > Xestia xanthographa. Next base: position 8,375,672 of record LR990646.1, read on the forward strand.
ATATGCAATGAACAACACATACCTACAACAAGCAATACTCGCTGAAGACAACAAACTGTGTGATAACGTCTTATAAATCAATGAACACCGGCTGCACGCACGATAAAGTGTTACACCGTTCCGCACGCCAATCATGTTCCGCCTGACTCATCAACGCGCCCAGTCCAAACCCTTAGACCTAGAAAACTGAAATATTGCACAGAGATCCCTTTCTAATGCAAACAAGGAATAAGGAAGGATTGAAAAAAAATAGTGTGTTGGTTGGTAATTAAAAATTACATGTATCACCATTTTTAAAATTCATTGAAGGGAAATATTGACAATTCAGTGATAATAATTCAATTCAATTCATAAAAGTATGTGTCGGTATTGTCAGGATTTTATTTCACTAGGCTCGAGCTTATGTGGGCAGAAGACGGGTTGGGGTCTATGAAAACACACTGGATGGGATACACTATTTTATTTCGCATTGCACGGTTCGATATGGTAGTTTCCATGGAGAAGAACCGGCAAGAAACTCCATGGTTACTCTTTTAAAACAGATACACTGAGTCTAACAAATTACTTGACATTATACTTTCACACAATAGCAATGACACCCAATAATACAGTAACACCTTAGTTCAGACAAAAGAGCAACAATATACAGAGAAGCAGAGTAACAATAATTAAGAGTAATACAACCTGTGCACCGGGCCACGCCTGAAGTTAGAATGTCCATTCGTTGTTGAGTATTCACAGCGCCCCCGCAAGGGGGCGCGGTAGGCGGTATCGGGGCTGTGCCCCCTGACCGCGGAGGCCATACTTCGGTCCGTAAAAACGGACCCGTCCTTGGGTTGGACACTGTCCATGGACTATTGGACGCATGTAAACATGCGCCCAAATGTGTGGTTGCTGTGTTGTAACTGTAGGCGCGCCACAGCGCTGTTGCACAGCGCTGCTTTCTTCACAGTGCCCCGGCGGTCCGTCTCCGCCGGGTGAGACCCCCGGTTACCCGAGGGAAGCCCAGCGGGAGACGACCAGCGACAGAGGCACCGACTTACGGCGCACCTACAGTGGATGTCTGAATCCCGCCCGCCCCACTAACCAGAGCTAGCCGGCAGTGATTCGGGCTGCAGAAACGACGTGTGTGTGTGGGCGGTATTGTATGTGTAACACCGCCCATGTATGCGTTTACCGCGCGCTCGAGAGCTGCGTCCACGCGTGTGTCTACGTGAGTGTAGAGAATGCATGTGTGGTTATAGCTGCGCGCCCTGCCTATATTAACTTAGAACAAGTCGCGCAGCTGGGTGAGAGTGATGTGTGTGGAGTCATATTGTGCAGGTAAGCTGCGTGTTACGAGGTAACAGCTTACCTGGGTCAATCCGGTAGTGACTGGGCGGCGGAGGGGGGCGACCTTGCTTTGCCGGTCGCGGACGCTCCAACTGGGTCATCCTTGACGGTCTATCCATGGTACAAGGAGAGTAACGCAGCTAGGCCGTCAAGGACGACCAGTTCCACGTCCCGACCCTGCCTGATGGCGCTGATTAGGTCCATCAGTAGGCGGATGGCGCGGGCTGTGAACTCCTTCTTGGCTTCTGGGCCGGCAACTGGGCCGGCGCTGGTGGTGCCACTCGGGACGTGGCTTCGTGTTGGTTGTTCGGCAGAGGGCTGCGCCATGCCGGCGCCAGCTGTCGGCCTCTCGATCTTCCTCTTCTCTGGCTGCTGTGGGACTGCTTCCGGGGTCACAGCCCGCGCCAGGGTCGTTGGCAGGTCGCCCGGTTGGTCTCCCTCAGGAGCGGTGGGGGGCGCAGGTAACTTACCTTTACCCCCTCGCTTCCTCTTCTTGCCCCTCCGCCGCTTCGAGGAGGGGGGAGCTTCTCCCCTGTTGGTGGGCCCGTTGGCCGCCGCCATCAGCGACTCACCTTGGGCCTCGGTGGAGGCCACCTCTGTTGGCCTCTCAGCGACCTTGCTCGGTCGTTGTAAGGCGGTAATGGCGGCAGCTGTGCCCGCCCGCCTGTTAGCCCTTATCTCCGCCTGAAAGGAGGGGCACTTAATGTTGTTGGCGGGATGGTCGCCCCCGCAGTTGACACACGTGGCTGGCTCGTCACGTGGCCGGGGGCAATCCCGCGCTGAGTGCCCCTCTCCGCAGCGAACACAGGCGAGCGGTCGGTGGCAGTGGTGCGACGAGTGCCTCCATTTCTGGCACCGGTGGCACTGGGCGGGCCCACGCTTGCCCCGGTAGGCTTCAATCCTGACACCCCGCATGTTTAGGAACACGGAGGTGCCGAAGATGCTGCGTACTTCAGGCGTCCTACTGAGTACGGCGTGGAACACACAGCCGGGGCGTCCCTGACTCGCCCTGATATGGCGAACGTATTCCGGCTTGTGTCCCATCGCGCGGAGCTCCTCCTCGATCTCCTGTGGAGTGGTGTCAACAGGCAGCCCCCTGATGGCCACCTTGCAGCTTCGCTCCGCTGGCAACGAGTAGGCGTACCAAGATGTGCCATCCTCCTTCTCCAGGCCAGTCAAATAGCGCTGGACCACCCTATATTCGAGTTCACTCTCTGGAGTGAACCGAATTCCAGTGCCAAATGGTTGGGCACTGGGGGGGTGGCCCAGTTTTTCTTTGAGGGCCCTGAAGAGAGAAGCCCATCCCGGCAGCTTTTCCACCGTCAGCGGAGGATACCTCGGCCGCTTCGGCGGCTTTGGCTTGGGCTGCGCAGCGGTCGTGTCCCGGGGGGCCGCAAGCTGTGAGGGAGAGACAGCGATGTCAACACTCACCCCACGCTGCGTCCCTGATGTCGTCGGCGTTGGTATTGGTGAGGGGGGGGGCGTGCGGCGGGTAGCCTCCGCAAAGGTAGGCGACCCGGCGGTGACGTGCCCGCCCCGCGGCGGGTCGAGGCAGTACCGCTTTGCCTCCTCCTCGGCCTCATCTGTACTGCGGCGACGTCGCTGGGGCCGTGACTCCGACCGAGAATCGGAGCCATAATCCCGCGACGGCGACGGTGCCGGTCCTGGGGTGTGCCTCCCCCGCATACTCGGTCCCGAGTCCTCTGACCCCACAGACGCGAGCGACATGCTCGAGCCGGCTCGCGACGAGCATGCCGATCGCTCTGCCGGAGAGTCGTAGGCCGAGGCACGGGGGGGCGCTGGTGAGGCCGGGACCTGGGACGCCATGAGAGCCTGGCGCGTTCCCGGTGCCAGCCTGGGGTCGCGGTTGGAGGCCCTCGCCGCGGACGCAGCCCCGAAGGGCACAGTCGACGCGGCGGGGCGCGCGGCCGTGGCGGCGCCGGGTTGCGCGGCAGGGCGCGCGGATGGCGCTGGTGTCGGCGCTGTGGGCGCTGAGGCGCGAATGGAGGCCGCTGGGTTGCGCGGCAGCGGCGTGGGCGCGCGCCACGAGATTGTGGCGGTTTGCCCCTGTAGCGCGGGATCGCGCGCAGCCACACGCGCGGGTGCGGCGGCGCGCGGTCAGATTTCATGGCGGCGGCGGGGGGCCCCTGGGCCTGCGTCGGAACAGGGCGGGGCGCGGGCGGGCGCACAGATACAGCGTGCGGTCGGCTCGGCGGAGGCACCGGCGCAGCACGCGCAGGCGCCGGTGACGTCGACGGGCCGCGCGCAACAGCAGCTGCGCCTCGGCTCGCTCCGTCCTCTTCCATCTTCACCCGGGCTTCGGGCGTCGCTTTCTTTTTGGCGGCGGAGGTTCTCTTCTTGCCGGTCGTCTTCCTCTCCTCATATTGAGGGGGGGGGGGACCGGGCAGCGCTGGATCGGGCAGCACGAAGCCGATATTCGGCATCGACACCGTCCGCTCCAGCGCCCAGAGACGGGCCTCGTAGTCGGCGTCGCCGTGACCAGGAGAGTCACGGGCGCCGGACTTCGGCATCTTCTTCTGCAGGCTTCTCGCTTACTTAGGAAGTGATGTTGCGACCGCTGCGGCACTCAGGGTACCGGGTGGCAAGTGGGCTCCCCCTGTGCTCGCGCCAGCGCTAAGCACTTGCACGAACACAGGGAAAGTGATTAAATGCGGTCCGCGCAACAAAAGTTTTTAGCCGAGTACCCCCAATTGTTGGCACTTCAGCCGAGAAACTTTTCCGCTGCGACGATCTTCCGTAGGCACGTCCGATCGGCGCGGATCACTGGCGATCCAATGTCCATTCGCCGCTGTGCGGCCCCTTTTATACGCTAGTTTTGGAGGTGGGTTAACGGCGTAGCGCGCTACGACGTAGCGTGCATTAACTCCGCCCCGCAGCGAGGAGGTGGAAGAACAACGTAGCGCGCTACGACGTAGCACACTTAGCTCCGCCTCGAATGACGTAGCGCGCTACCGAGTGGCCTGATGCACGTGTTGTTTACACAATGCGACGCCGACATATGCAATTTTTTACAATGCTTTCCTAAGACGTTATCACTTAAACTTATCGTCCATCAACCGACTTTACAAACAACCATTTTTTTTAAGGGTTAATTAGAAAAAACTATAAAATCATTTCAAAATATTAAAAAAATTGTAGCCCCCGGTATTCAGGAACAGGGTATGCTACCGCGGTCAGGGCTCTAGAGACAGGAACTTCCAAACAATACGAGCCGCGACCGCTTTCTTAATCAAGTATTAAATCAAGCGCGGAGTACCGCTTTCTTAATCAAGCCTTTGATCCAGCTGCCTAATGAGAGCCGCCTTAGGTATTGATCGAGGCTCTTGGTAATAGCCATAGTCTGATACGGCTATCAGCACAATGATTGTCGAGTCCACATCCCACATGTGGACAACCTCGCGAGCCAAGTCACAAGATACTTGATTTGTTTATTTTTCTCGGCTGAAAGTGTTTATTATTATCATTACTGATTTTCGTAAATATGTCATTTAAAATCAAAATCAAATCAAAGGTCATTTGATCTAATTAGGTTGAGTATCAGCACTTTTTGACCAGCAAAGTTTACATGAGACAGTCTCTCAACGCCCACCCTTCGCCACTTCCTGGTGTTGTAGCTGGGAAGAAGAAGTGGTGGAACAAACTCCCCAGCAATCATCATCAAAAGCATCGTAAAAAGCAAAAATCAAAAGCGTTGTATCATCTAAAGCTGTACACAACTACTATGATAATACTAAAAAATAGTATTCCGTTCATATACTCTAAAGTTTTAAGAAATAAATAAAATCTACGTCTAGTTTAAACTATGTCTAGTGATTTCTCAGAGATAGAGAAGCAAATACCTACTTTACTCAAGTTAAGTAGCTAAGTTAATGTGTTCATCAGTGAAATAAACAAAGCGTTTATACGAATATCTAAGGGTCATAATCTTATGAAACGCTTTCTATGCTTAGCTACTTGATCTCGCCCTTCATCCAGATACTACTTTCATAATTGTTTTAGGAATAACAAGGTCTTCAGATCTGTACAACAATTAAGGAGGTTTATGTGTGTGATTGAGATTTTTTTTATCAGGCACAATTTTATTTTTATCTTTATTATTACTGTGGGGATGACAGATTGAGTGAGAGCGAAGATGTGTGAGAGAGAAAGAGTATGGGGAGTGTAGATTCTGACGGAAGACGTAAAGACGTTAAGATTTTTGTAAAGACTAAATAAATTAAAATAAAATAGTTCAAGTGGTTTTTAAAGTGTTTGATTTCCCACATTTTCACGCCCACAAAAGTGGAATACTGGGAAATCATTAAAAGACGGGCTAACAAGTTGAAAACTGGAAAAAAAATTGACGACGTGCCGACGACGACGTAAAAAATTTTCAGTTTTGAAGGCGGCCATTTTTGGTCATCAGACGCAACGGGTTTGAATTATAGTCACCCAGAAGACGAAATGGCGAAGGCTGGGACAAGCGAAAACCCTACCATGCAAGGGTATTTTGCTGATGATATGGTGAAAAAATTCAGCGGCCAGGATAAAACATACACGGTATCGAAATGGAGCCAAGAAATAGATGAGAACTCGGAGATTTTTATGTGGACGCCGTTACAGCAGCTCATTATAGCTCGTAGATCCCTGGTAGGAACAGCAGCTTTATGGCTCCAGTCTGAGCGCCCGTTTAGATCATGGGATGAGCTGAAGGTAGCGATCGCCAAGGAGTTTCCCGATGTATTTGACCAGAAGACAGCCCACGAAGTAATGTCCAGCAGAAAGAAACAAGATGATGAAAGTTGTATGGACTATTTATTAGTAATGCGTGAGCTAGGTAAACGAGGAAAGATGCCAGATTATGTTGCTATAAAATACATCGTAGAAGGAATTCAAGACGAAGAAATTCATAAAATAATGTTGTATGGAGTTACCACGTATCCCGATTTGAAAGAAAAAATGAAAATTTACGAAACTCTGAAAGAAAAAATGGAAGAGTCGAAGATGCAACGAAGTCAGACGAAATATAGCGATGTGGAACAAAAAAACGTGATCAGGTGTTTCAGTTGTGGGGAAAAAAGTCATCAGTCCAAAGAATGCCCAAACAAACATCTCGGGCTAAAATGTTTTAAATGCAATAGTTTCGGCCATATTGCGCCAAACTGCAAAAAGGCGGAAGCATACGAACAGGCACCGAGCAATTTCCGAAGCGGCGGCGACCAAACAGGTGCGACTTTTACAAGACGTCAGCAGCATCCGACCCGGCAAGTTGTTGGTGAAAAACCACCAGGTGACGTGAGTGTGTTGAGCGACACGAAAAGCACGATGTTCAACAAGGAGGCCGACAACGTTAATTTAACATCCGCGGGTGGCAGCACTGAGTTGTCAACTGCGAATGAAAAAGGTTTCAGCACTAATTTTTCAACGACGAATAAAAAAGAATATGAAGTTTTGTTTGACAAGAACAACGATGAAAAAACCCTGTAAAACCGTGAAAATTTTTGATAAGGCGACGATTGCATTGATCGACACCGGCAGCGACGTTAACTTGATTTCTGAAGAATTTTACACAATGATTGGATCACCAAAAAGTGAAGATAATTTTCTTTCGTTATTTGGTTTTGGACATGTAAAAGTGTGTTCTATGGGTAAAATTAGAGTTCCTGTTATTATTGATGAGCAAAACTATAGTGATGTGTGTTTCCATGTGGTATCTAATGACTCTATGCCGTATGAGATAATAATAGGACATGAGTTTTTAAAAGATGTAACATTGTTTATGAAGGAAGGAAACATAATGTTTTTGCCGTCGAATGAGAATTGGTTGCGTAAACTTTCTTGTTATTTTACAGACGTTCCGTACGTTATTGGAGTTGAAGTTAGTAAACATGTTCAGCAGCAGGTAAAGCATCTTGTCGAGGGATATCAGCCGATGAAGACGAAAGACGCCCCGGTAAGGTTGCATATTATCTTGAAAGACGACATCCCGGTAGTTCAGCGGCTACGCCGTTTAGCTATCAGTGAACAAGAAGAGGTTGAAAGACAGGTTGAACAGTGGCTAAAAGAAGGAATAGTGAGGGTGAGTTGGTCAGAGTATGCTAGTCCGTTAGTTTTGGTTCGGAAGAAGGATGGAGCTATCCGGATCTGTGTGGACTACCGATTAATCAACAAGAAGATGTTAAAGGATGAATATCCTTTACCGATTATTGACGACCACATTGATAGACTTGCAGAAGCTAAGATTTTTTGTAAGATTGATTTAAAAAGTGCGTATTTTCATTTGCCAGTACATGAAGACTCGATTAAGTACACTGCTTTTGTCACGCACAATGGACAATATGTGTTTATAAAGGCACCATTTGGTTTGAAGATCTGCCCTAAAGTATTTACAAGATTTATAACGATTATTTTCCATGAATTGATTTGTAGACGTATTGTATTGATTTTTATAGACGATTTACTAATCACAGCTCAGAATGAGCTAGAAGCTGTAGAAAGATTGAAATAGGTGTTAGACGTAGCGTCACAATACGGGTTGGAAATCAACTGGAAGAAATCACAACTTGTGGTAAGACGAGTGGAGTATTTAGGCCACATTATAGAGGATGGTCAAGTGAAACCTTCACCTGAGAAGACTGATGCTGTTAAAAGGTTCCTAGAACCTAAAAACACTAAGCAACTGCAAAGTTTCCTTGGTCTGACGTCATATTTTCGTATGTATATACAAAATTTTTCACTGATTGCGAAGAGTATAGACAGAAGAGTTGAAGATTACACACAAAGATTACTAACAAAATTGTGTATTGAACAACCAGGTAATTTTTACAAACATGGTAGTCGTTTGCAACAAGCGCTGAACAGCACTTATCAGAAAAGTGTCAATGCTGCACCTTATGAGTTACTCATTGGCACAAGGATGAGACGGCAAGCAGATCCTGAGATTTTAAATTTAATTCAACAAGAGAATCAACACATTTTTATGAATTATCGAGAAGAACTGCCTAAGAAGGCGAAAGAACAGATTTTAAAACTGCAAAACGAGAATAGACGTGTTTTTAATAAAGCAAGGAAGAAAAGCCGAGTCGATAAAGTTGGAGATGTTGTGGCTATACGACGTACGCAATTTGGAGTAGGCATGAAGCTCAGACTAAAGTACCTAGGCCCTTATCGGGTCACCAAAGTGAAGGGTGCCGATAGATACGTTGTAGCAAAGCTGGATTCTGAAACCGAAGGGCCGAATAAGACGAGCAGTGCGGCAGATTCCATGAAGCCATGGCCTAGTGTGCAGAAAAACGATACTGCAGATGATTGATGATAGATTTAGGAGTCAATTTTATTTTATTTTCAGTTCAGACGGTAAAACACTATGTTTTTTAATCCCTTGAATGTTATGATTTGTTTTTGTTACAGTTATTTATGATTTAATATTGTGTTGTGTTAAGTGTTGTAAGTAACAATGTAAGATGTTTATTTTTTTAGATTTTATTTTTTGTTTACAGCTTATTAGGTGTTTTTAAAGATTTCTTATTTATATTAGTCTAGGGACAGACTAATTGCAGGACGGCCGAATGTGGGGATGACAGATTGAGTGAGAGCGAAGATGTGTGAGAGAGAAAGAGTATGGGGAGTGTAAATTCTGACGGAAGACGTAAAGACGTTAAGATTTTTGTAAAGACTAAATAAATTAAAATAAAATAGTTCAAGTGGTTTTTAAAGTGTTTGATTTCCCACATTACCTATATGTAATAATGAACGTCACACTTGTGCGTTAGAGTCAACTTAACATCTGAGATCTGTAGGTAAACAAGTAGCCATCAATAACTGCACATATGTTACCAGCGCGGTTTTCTAACCAGGTCACTGAAAAATAAAAAAAATGTTTTATGTACCAAATTACAAGAGAGCACTTTGTAGTTTTCGTTAAAAGGATAAAACAGGCAATCAAACTACAGGAACTCACACAAAAAAAAAGAAAATCAAGTATATAGCATGCGGAAAACAAGTAAAACTTTAAACTAAAAATAAAACGTACCTTTTTTTTAAATAAACCACTGTATTTGTTGGACCTTCAGGAAAATATGTACAAGAAGAAAAACAATTTATAAAGAAGTAAGTTTTTTTTACTGGTGCTCTAAAGGAGTTCCAACTTCCTCCATCAACTAGACTAAACGAACCTATAACTAAGAATACAAACTAGTATAGTGTAACCGAAACATCCATAATCACATCACATCCATTTTGACATGGAAAGTACAAAGAAACGTTTTGGGTGCGGTAAATATTTAATCTTTGCACAAACGCTTCGTATCACTCATAGTAGCGAACAAACTTACTCACGTACCATACTACTCTAGTGTTTGCAGTACGAGTGAATTCGATTGAAAGCGGCACGACCTCCACCAATCACAACAGTTGCGTGTACCGCGGGGTGAATAGCAGCATCAGTCCCTACAAGTTCGATGAGAGTCAATTTCAACAACTCGATTTTTTACCTAATTTCCATGGACATTTTCATTTTCAGGTTTTTTGAAAAACTTTAATAACAAAGCGCAACATATCCACATTATATATACATTTTCTGAAAGGGGATATTATAATTAAATTACTTAGAGAGTTATTTGGGCCACCGAAATTGGTGAGCCACAGAAATTTTATTATTGCCACCGAAATTGTATTGGTGGCACAGAAATTCTGCGTTTGCACCGAAATTGTGAATTATTATATATATACATTGTTTTTTAATAATATGTAAAGAAAGATAAGGTTTAATGAAAAAACTGATTGAATACTAATATTGTCGTTAATATATATATATATATATATATATATATATATATATTATCGTTGTAATTATGTAATGAACACCTGCATGTAACCCATGTATCACAAATAAACGATTTGATCATTTTAATAAGCATTTCTAAAAATACAACGTGGTGTACTATTGGATAAATCTGTTTTACAAAATTAGCGATCAAGGAACTGATTATGTTTTTTACTTCTATGAAGAGGATGGGAAATCATCAAATGACTTCTCCCGCTCTGGGCGAAGCAGGAGGGACTTTCAGACTTTTACTGACTAAAACCCATTCATGTTCCTTCATCGCTCTTTGTGTTCCGGGGCCACGGTATTTCTTTCGAACAGTCCCGCAACCCCGGCAGGCATCGGTCCTTGCGGACCCCTTCCTATTGTTGACTCTCTTTGAGGCACGCGTGGGACACGAACGCGCCATTGACACGGTCTGTCGTCATGAGACGGACAGACGGCGAGCTAGCCCATAGCCCACTGTCCACAGGCCCATCACGTGGCCCCTGGCCACGACTGCATGTGCATGGACCGCATGACTCCCGCGTAGAGCCTCCGGCAGAGGAGGCATTTGCCCCACCCAGGTTGGGCAGGAGCCACCTGAAGGCAGCGCCGGTCCGTTCCAGTTTGGGGGCCAAACGTCGGAAGTGCTCTACGAAGTTCCACTGGCTGTCGAATACGAGTCCTAGGTACTTCAAAGTCGACTCGACCACACGACGGAGGTAGGTCGGCACCCGGTGATACCGGAGTGCCTCCCAAAGCAGCTCCAGGGCATGGTGTTGAAGGCATTGGCGATGTCGAGAGACACCACCAAGACAACCCCACCCCGGGAAACCGCATACCCTGTCGTGAGGGCTCTCACGCGCATGATGGCGTTCACCGTAGAGCGCCCCTTGCGGAAACCAAACTGGTGTTCCGCAAGATCCGGCCTCGACCCCGCAAGGTGCTCGGCGAGGCGGTTTGCAATTACTCTTTCAAAGAGCTTTCCCACCTCGCCGAGCAGCATCACGGGCCGGTATGCGGACGGAGATTCCGCAGGGCGCCCCGGCTTCCAAATGAGGACCAGCTTTCCTGTCTTCCAACGAAGTGGGGACTGGCCTCTCTCCAAGCATGCGCTTAGGAGCCCCTCTAGTCGGTGCCCGAGAGCCTTCGAGGCCAGGACCCAGGCTTTGCCAGGCAAGCCGTCGGGTCCCGGGGCGGTATTTTTGACACTGACCCTACGTACCGCCACTCTCAGGTCTACCCCAGTCACTTCCGGAGCGTTTTCGTCGTCATCCTGTTGGTCCGCTTCCAGCATCACAGGCGGCGGAGCAATAGACGGGGGGGGATGTTCCCCTCGCGAATGGAACAGGGTACTCACCATGTCCTCCACGAGCTCAGGCCGGAGTTTATCCCGCACCATCTTGTAAGGGCGCCGCCACGGATCTCTGTCGAGAGTCCCCGGGGACTCGACATCTGCGCATGCCGCAGATGTCGGACATGGCTTCCTTGAACTACCCTGCCTCATTGTCAGTGTCGGCAGGTCTGGCCGGTGATGTCACCCAGGCCTGCACGATCGAGGCTTCCAGGAGGAGCTCCTGGAGGATGCAACCCTCAAAGTTCAGTTAATCCAATTGAATGACATTTTCAAGAAATAGTAATACAATTTTATTTTAATGTCGGGGGCTAGGGAAGGACCTAGTTCTGTCAAAGTAATTTCGGCATAACAAGTATTGATTCTTTTCATAAATTATTGATTCTTTTCACAAATCTTCATTAACATTAATACAATAATTGATTGGTACAATTTCTGTGGAGTCGTGTAATTTCCGTGGGCCACGAGATGCCACGGAAACCACAGAAATTGCCCCATAGAAATTGGAAACGTGGCTATTTTTTTTTTTTACAAGAAGCTATCAAGGCTGTGACTATTATTTTCTATAATATTAAATGTGTACCAAAGGCTACTAAGCATGCATAAAAGTGATACCTTTATTTCTTGCAAAAATCCTTTTAAAACCTAATCACCGAAATTGCAAAATTTCGTTCCGAGTAAACTGAAATTACGTACTTACATTTTTGGCGGAAAGACCTGGCGATATGGTGCACTACCATTCTTACAGCACGTAAGAGCACGACTGTCTCTTGCCGAGCAGGGATTTATTGTTCGTTTAAACTTATTGGTGGAAGCTCAGGACGGTGAAACAAAATGACCATAGAAATTAGTAATTTCGCTTGGACAAACCTACCGTTGACATGTACTCATTAACTATGAGTCTAAACATCCGAAACTAATTAACGTCTTGTAGGTCAATCATTACTGATTGCAATCAAAATACTTTTTCCAATATATGTTGGAGATTATCTTCCTGAGAGGTAAATGCTGTGTATGAAAGTGATTGTGGACAAGACACAGAAATTGATAATTCGTCATTTACCGATTTTTTTCATAAAAAGTAATAGTCTTATAAATATAATTTAAGTGGCTTCATTTAGATTCATGTCACTATAATTCTGAGAAAAAAAATCGTTGCATTATCTGTAAAGCAGCACTGCGATTTCAGCCTAGACGCGTAATTTTTTCGTCTGAGAAATTCACTCATGAAAGGTTACCCCTACCTGCATTATTACTAGTAGCCTAATATTATCTTTCTTTGACGGGACTGGTTAGGTCCTTCTTTTATGTAACCCTTATGCCCCCAGCCATGCCCAAATGGGCACGGTGGTCCTGAAAGTTTGTAGAATCAATAACAAATCTAACAAAAAGCCAGCAAGAGAGTTTACTAGATGTAGAGACGGCAGAGAGAGACACTTAGACAATCGGGTTTAAATCTTGTCAAAATTTCTACTACTGTCACTAGGATTGACATACATTACGCATTGTGGTATCGTCAGTCGTCAGTCCAATAAATTGTTTATATTTCCATCGCAGATAGTACCACTTTTTTTTTCGGATGGGAAATCATCAAATAACTTCTCCCGCTCTGGGGGAGCAGGAGGGCGTGTCAGACTTACTGACTAAAACCCATCCATGTTTCTTCATTGCCCTTTGTGTTCCGAGCCACGGTATTTCTTTTGAACAGTCCCGCAGAGCTAGGTACCACTGAGATACAAAATTATCCTGATTACAATAGCCGCACGATTTTACAAGAACTTACCGCATTTTGTCTTGATTTGGATTGTCGTACAATGATCATTAAATTCTAAAATAAACACCATTACGAATTACAAAACTAGGGGGTGGATGACAATGTTCCTGACAATGACGAAGCGAGCTTTACAGTTTCTTGCTGTGCACCTAAACATATTATTTGCCTTACTATGGCCGTCGAGATAGAATGTGTATCCTTGTATGATGGCTATCTCTTTTCCATTCGGCTTTTGGTACCATTTTATTGCTGAAAATAAACGATTATGATTATGAGTATTTTTTTTTAATGATTTTATAACGAAAAACAAAAGGTTTAAGGAAATAAATTAAAGGCAATAGTAATGGATTATTTATTTAGGACAACGCAAAAATACATAACTAGGAACATTCCATTACCAATGAGTACCTAAATTTAAAAAAAAAAGTGTCACAATAAAAACAAGAAAAGAAACTTACAAACAAAGCACTGTTTTAGACTTTCACGGTTTTTGGGAGCTCATAAAATCAAAAGAAAATCACGGATATTATCCCGTAAGTACTTTAAAGCTCCTAATGTACTTAATTACCCTCCCCCTCCCTCTCTTTCTCCCTCTTTATTGTCCTCTAACTACTTCAAAATCAATATTTTCGTGTCTGTCTGTGAGCCCGCGTTGCTCTTTTAATTATGTTGGAAAGTAGTTGAGTAAGTTTACAACATTCATAAGTATTTAAATTATATAGAACACAGAAATCTCCACTTGTTTTCAAGTCATAAAAACCAGGAGTGGGTCGACATATAAATAATGAGTAATCGCATCCCGCAATGTTATATAAACCATAAATAACAAAATAATAAATAGATAAAAGAAAACATCATAATAGCTTAATTTTGTTTAAGAATGCCAAGGCCAAAACTAAAAGAGGAGGAGAAAAAAGAGGTTGCTGGAAAGAATAAGAACAGCTAAAATCAAAAGCCATCCTGTGTTAAGAGAGGAGCATTTAAGAAAAGAATTTCAGACCATTTCCCGTGGTTGGTGTTTTTGAGCCAGTCATACCTTAAACTTCGTGGCGGACACATTATAATCATATCTGTGTAAAACCTATTACTAATTTCATTAAATTCTTTTAAGGGGTAAAAATAGTTTTTTTTTTAAAGAGACTTTGAACCTGCCCCGTAACAGTACCCTTGGTGATCAGGCGCAATTTGCTCATATTTTTAACACCCTGCAGATTTAATGAAAGAAAAAGTAGGTACAGTCGAGGACTTTGATTGATGAGCCACTTGCCACTATTCATATTATTTTCGCCGAGTAATGAAAATCGGGTTAAGTCGGTAATATTCGTACTCGTGAATGTATAAATGTGCAATATTGGAAAGTAGTGAAAGTGACTTATCAAATAAGTCCTCGACTCAACCTACCTATCGAACAGTTTTTCTATTGAGACTGGCTGGTTGGACTCAATAAACTCAATTTAAAAGAACTTTTATTATATATAATAATATTTTATTTCTTTTACACATTATAACAACCCGTTGTGGTAGACAATTATATAGCTTTCCTAGTTAGATAAATTCCAAAAAAAAAAATCCATTATGTACATAACATTACTGGATTTTTTTTTTGGAATTTATCGTTAGCAATTTGTATTTCTAAACAGTTTTGGTCTATTGTCACCGAAAACTGCCACAACACATTTAGTATGACCATTTTAACAGAATAGAATAGAACCAGAATAGAATAGACCACTTAAAGTGTGTAGTTCAAGGTGGAGTTGCTTGTCATGAAAATTTTCATCAATATATCAAACCGCCTTCACAAATAAGTAGATTGAAGTGTACCTGTGATGTTTGCGGAAACTCAACAAAGATGAAGTGTTCAATTAATTAGTAAAACGTTAAAATCACGCATTCATCAGGAAAGGAAAGGTGTAGCCGTAGTAGTACTCGCAGCCGGCGGCGTGCGTGTATGAGCAGATGTATGAACGTGGACGAAGCGAAAGGAGTATGTAGGGATCGTATCATTATGCGCATTGCGTGAACAAAGTAGTCAGTTATGGTTATGACGATTCCTAATATCGATTACTTCTTTATCCATTGTCAGAATGAATGCTGGACACATCAGTTTACGTTTCACACACCGCCAGCTCGCACGAGGCCCGGGTCTGTCTGACCGTTTGTTGTACCTGTAACCGCCAAGTTCTAAGACCGGACGCCTGAACCTCGATTTCAAGAACACTGGCAGTAATTCTGAATCTGAAAAATAGAAAGACAATCTTCAATGCACATACTACCTATATGTTGCAAAAGCATACGGTGCATAGGGTGGAGAAAAATACAGAAACTAGTGTATATTATTTATTTGGTTTATTTTTAATGAGGCCGAAACAAACATTAGCATTTAAATGAGAGCGTTTATCTACATTTATTAATTTTAAGGTGTAAAAAGCACACGTTAGTTGCCCGTTCCAGACGAGTGAATCTCCTTCCACGTTCACACAAAGACAAGTACACGGAAGTAAGCAAACAAAAAGTGACGCGTATATTATCGGCTTTAGCAGTTAAAAAGGGAAAGGGTGTACTTATTAGATGACTGTATTCGCAGACATGTATCTTTTTGTAACAAATAGTAGTGCCGTAGTAGATTGCTCAAATACTGTTTTCTTTGTAAGCTAGTAGCTGCAACTTTGTTTAACGATGAGAAAATTTGAGTTGCTCAGACTTGTCAATGTGTATGTCCCTGTTTCATCACAAACAGCTGGCCAATAGACATACCGGATCCGGAGCATTTCTCTGAGTCTCTCTTAGTGCAGACCCACCAGGTTTTGTTATTTCTGATTTTGTTTTTTCTGTATAGGTAGCCATCGCATTCAATATATATTTTGCCAGATTCTGTAGTTACGTATGTCGGTGCTGTGAAGGTAGAACAAATACTTTAAAAGTGGGCAACATATTAAAAGGCAGTCACGAAGACAACAGTGAGTGAATAAAATATTGGTCGGACTGGTACGAACAATAATTGAGGACGCAGCTCCTGACACGGACACCTCCATAAAAATACTTATTGCAATATCTGTCCGTGTCCGAGATCGGAGTCGCGTCCGCAATTTGTCCTAACGAGTTTTCTCATCCTTAATTTATTTATCATTTGAAAAACAATAAGTTGATAATTAAAACAAAATAATTGCACTGTCACAAATTTATTACATTACCAAACCAAATTCCAGACAATTAAACTCAATGGGTATGACCCTTCTTCTTTATGAAGAATCCATCATGTGACACTCCGGAACCAGAGCACTTCTTAGAGTATCTACTTGTGCAGATCCAGAACGCTCGATTACCAGAAATCCCGTTTCTTCTGTAGGAGTATCCATCACAATGGATGTATGTGTTCCCATTATTTTCCGTCATGTACAACCCTGAAAAATAACACCGTGAAAACATCATTTTTGTATAAATATGTTCAATCAAGTAAAATACAGATTTGGAATCAATAAAAAAAAACTTTATTATATTAAACCATTTATTAGACTTAAGATTTGTAGCTTTTCGACTTTGCAAAATATTTTCTTAGCTTCCTTTTATTTATGGTAAACTTGAATACGGGGGAACTTGGAAGTATACTAGGAAGAAAGACAATGGTACCACACTTAATACTGTAGCCAGAGTTTTGACACAGAAAAAACAGGCTGTAGTGGTAGACTCATCATTATTATGTTGCAAAAAAGGGATAGTGCTATTCTACCTTTAAAGCTCTCAAGTTACTAAGTCCAGAATAACCTCATTGATTATTTATCATCATGAACAACTTTTACTTAGGAACAAACCAAAATCTGCTATTTCCTATATTTTGTTTATAAGGTAGGCAATGTGATCAAAATATACTATGGAGCAGCTGATATTTTTTCGCGATTATATGGTTGGTTATATAGCAAAAGTTAATTTTCACGAACGTACTTCAACTCTCGTAAAGTATGCCCTTTGTTTAGCACAACATACTGATTAAAAGAACTACTGACTTTGTCCGTGGGTGCGCGCCGATTTTTTGTACGTGTGACCCTGATGTGAGACAACGGAGCCACAGCAGGATTTAGCAGCCCTACTTTGGGTGCAAATCCACCAAACCGTGTCACCAGAACGATTGCTTACTCTGTACTTGGAACCGTTGCGACACAAGAATGCTATACTGTTCTCCATCACACATGTTGCTTCATCACTACTAAACTTTTGGAAGGACTGTTGAAATATTAAAATTTACGGGTCGATTTTCGCAAAAATACAATCAAGAATTACTAAAAATAGACTAATGATTTTCTTAACAAAGGCTCTGTTGCACGTCCTACTTTCTCATAATAAAGGACATTTAGAGCTGATCCTATAGTTAGCTAATATATTCATTAATAATTCCGATCCTTGAATCACAGCCAAAAAATACAAAGACAGCGTGTATAGATTAACAGTCCAAAAACAGAAACGAAAATATGAAAAACACTGAAAATTTTATTCACACATTAGATATTTACAGAAAATGAATCGTGGACATTTTATTGAGAAGTTCATAACTTATTGTACCCATAAAATAATTGCTACAGTGCAACATATTGCTTTTGGTACTTACTTAAACTAATGTATTGGGAGAGACTTTTTATAGTTACGTAATAGGCTTGCGTTTGACTCCAACTAGATATAAAACTAGATTTGAGAACCAACCTATATACTCACACACAAGGACCTTTCATACAAGGATCTTTTGGATTGTAGCCTAAATTCAAAGCATGAAATGGTATATAAAATTCTGAAACAGGTCTTGGGTCCCTTCTTAATCTGTTATTAAGACACACAACATTGGAAATTTACCTATCTAAAAATAGTTAAAAGCTGCTTCAACAGCTTTAAATACAATTTTACGAATTATTTCGATGGTGAAATATTTTTTTAATAATGATAATATCACGTCGGAGAAAACATTGAAAAGTATTTAAATGTATTCATGCGAAAGATTAATTACTATAGTATTAAAAACTACAGATATTGATCTAAATAGATCATGTTTAACGCTTTGAATTTAGCTTAAAACAGCAATTGTTTACAATCTTCAGCTCAGAAGCCCATTGAAGGCTTTCATCCAAAAGTTCTGCTCATGGGTATGACGAGAGACATGCTCCAGTTCCCCTGCATCTGTGATGATGGAGCCGCTGCACCTCAATGAAGATCTCTTGTAGCAGACCCACCAGACGGTAGTCTCTATCTCTTTGTACTTTCGATACCAGAAACCTTTGTACCAAAGATAGGTACTACCGCAGCAGTTCTCGTAGAAAACTGGAAAAGATTGATGAATAGGGGTTTAGAGAGTTTCAGTTAACTTCTAAAACCTTCCATAGGTACCGTAAAAAGTATAAATTATAAACAACTCCATTAAGAAATTAACCTATCATAAGTACTAACCATACATTGACTGACACAGCTTCCTTATATTGAAATATTCACCAAAGTTACAGCAAAATACAATAAAAGTTTCAGGAAAAGTCCGACGTTTTTTAAAACAATGATGGATCCTTTTTTTCCCAAGAAAAAAATATTGTTCGAAAGAATAATTTCTTTGCAAATAAGATAAGTGATGTTGTTAATATCACTTATACCTAATTGACTAAATACTTAAAACAGGGGAAAAAAAGGAAATAGAAAGAACAACACATACACACGTTCTTACAAATCGTATTAATAAATTATGTAAATACCTCAAGTATCTTCGACTATGACATACAAAATCGAAAAAAAGATAAGAATAAAATAACATATATGAGAAAAATGGCTTTATTACTTCATTAACTGCTAGGTAGGAAAAACTTTCATTTTCAGATACTACGTTAACGAATTTTATTTTTGCATTCCAGAGTGATTATGCACGTTTTTAATATGGATGATGGCATTGCCTATAGTGGTGATGGCAACTCGGCAACCTTTCCAAGCTTGGTTGCAGACCCAGTAACGCCGATCACCAAACATATGTTTGAAATTAAACCTGTAATGGTTTATATCAAGCAATGGCTTCCCAAACAGTCTGCGAGAACACCGGGGCTACTGAAAAGAAAACAAAACATTATGTTTTGTTTTCTTTGTTAGTTTTGTTAACAAAACTCTAAAATATGCAACTAAAAATTTTGTTCCAAATAAAATACACCAATCCCACATTGATAATTTTAAATAATTATGCGACATTGCCATCACAAGATGAAAAATCAGTTACTCCTCAGAAGTGAAGTCATAACCATGCCAGTAGCATTTAAGCCGTGAATAGCTTTTTGTCCGAGCATCACGGCAGACCCTGGCTCGAGAATACATTTACATATAACTGAGCCCTTGAAACTTATACAAAGTTCTTAAAGAGATTGGACACTTTGTTTGGTTCTTTATGTAGTAAGTACCTACAATTAAAAAGAAAGACCCAGAAGAAAATTAAATTTTGTTTAAACTTAAGCTAGACGCAGTAATGAAAACTTAAACCTGACAAGACAGTGAAAGTTTCTACTCCCAATGATCATCTGGACAAGTGTGACATGTTTGCAAGTGTTCAATTTATTTTTCTTTTCATGTGCTACTTACTGACAGAGAAACGAGCATCAACATATTTTCCCTTTATTAACTGCACTCAATTATTCATAATTATAAAACATTATTGACCAGCTTCTAAAAAAAAGTTATTGAAATAGGAAGTTAAACATAGCAACCAATCAGAACTATTAAATGATGTTATTTTATAGTTTTACTAATCAGTCCACTTTTAAGATTACCAAATCACCACTTGTGCTAATATTCTTTTACAATAAACATCCAATCATTTGTAACCAATGCGAATGGTTAGAAATGGTTATGTGGCTCCTTCATCTTGATGATGACATCATTTAAGGTGATCACAGACACTTGGCAGCCTTTGGATGCTTGGTTGCAGTACCAGTAGGTCTTCGAACCTTTACTCCTGACGAAGTTGAAACGCTTGCTACAAATGTGCAGGAGTCGAGTGTGGGTGAATTTTGGAACTGTGAACACTTATTATGATGTTATTCTTTTTGAATAAAATATGACTGTGTGGCAAAAGTAAAGCAAGCCATTGAGTTTATTTTTATATTTTTTTTTTCCATAGAAATAATAAACAGTAGACTATTTTAATATTATATTAATTAATAATAAACGTTATTAAAATAGACGGTTACATTCACGACAAAAAGTAGAATAAAAATATTATACGATATTGGTTCATACATCCGTATTTTCACAGAGGTGCCTCGCTACGCTCCATGCTACATCGTAGCTCATCGCTACGAACGCTACGATCGCCTCTTGTGTCATGAGTCTGTTTGAGGACCTACATTATAATAATATTACCAAACCCACGATTCTTTAAAAGCATTTCCAGCCAATTCCTATTTTACAGTTGCTCTATAGTTTTAAAAACTATACTTAATGATTACACTCACTTAATGTTAAACTTAACGTCTTCGAAGATTGCCCAAATTGCATTGATCATTAAAAAATGGTCTTAATTTTACTAAAAAAAAACCTGAAATTTTATATATGACAACTAAATATCATTATGGATGGTTGTGTTCATTCTTGACTCTGATAATGACGTCATCATAGGTAACGATGGAGACCCTGCATCCTTGTGGGGCCTTATTGCATACCCAGTAGATCTTTCCACCTAGTTTCCGTTTACAATTGTACCTGTGCTTTTAGATCTGAAGAAGCGGAGTAACTCTATTAGTCAACAAAATTTTAGCATCTGCAAATAAAAGCAAAATTTTAGCACATGCAAGATTCGCAACATTTATTTTCAAATAAGTTCTGCTGAAACTCACTATAGGTAATGAATACAGGTTTTAGGAAAATGAAATTTGGCGCTGCCCAAGTACACGTCAATACATGAAAACTAAGTTCAACCGCGGGAATCACGTGGGCGGTGGTGCACGGAGCGCTGACGATGCGTGTAGCGGGGTGGCGTAGGGGTTCGTTGGACTCGTATTCTGCAAGTTGCTGCTAGTGACCGTTTGGGAGAGCAGGGTAGGTATCTCATCAGAAATTGCAACTTGTGCAAGCCTTAACAGGATCCAGATATTTTTTATTAATATTTTTGTTCAAATAATTTTTATTAGAACTAATCGATATAATTAACACTGGCAGCTCTTAATCCCAATTTAGGTGTCTTGATCACGTTCAGTGTGAGTGGTGTAACCTTAATGGTTGTGCACACATTTCTGTTTAATGACGACGTCACTGAAGGTAGTGATGGTGGCTCTGCATCTACAACAGATCCACAAGGATCTGGCTCCAGAACTGCGGTTGTTCCGGTTAAACCTGTACTTCCCCACCTGAATCGCCAGCTTACCATAGCGCGTCTTAGTGTAACTAAAAAGGTTAAATTAAAAGTGTTAGATGTTGTACCGAAATGTACGTCTCAAAACTGAATCTGCATTCAAAAAGTAAAAGGTCCCATTCTATTTTAAACTCATTTATTATAGACTTGAATCAGAAGTATTGGATTATACCCTAAGAAGGTACTACAACAAATTTTAGAAGAATGCAAATAAAAATAAATCATTTATTTCAGATTCCTAAGATTATATCAATATTTGCTAGTAAAATTGCGAGCTTAAAAATCTAGTGTTGATAATGGTTCTCTATTGTATTACCTAACTTTTTTATTCATAATTTAAAGTGCCATAACTTTTTTTGTCCTAATCATCATTTGTCCGAATGATAACTTACCCGAACTTAATATAACATGCCATAAAATTGAAATCCCTAAATACAATATGCCCTAAGCCCGTTTGTCATAAATATTACAATCAATAATATACAAAATACTTCTAACCATTTTCAATAATAGTTATAAATCCTAAATTCAAAAAAATATTCACTGTTTTGATCTTTTTAAAACAAACAACTTTTGGGAACATACCGGGTTCCCAGACGTTCCCAAAAGGGAACAGAACATTGTTATTTTAATTGTGTCTGTAATTACGGGTAACTACAGGTATTACTTAGCTTTTGCTATGCTACGATCTTCTCTCAACACAACACATTTTTATACAATATTGCTCTTATGAAATTTGTAAGAATTAAAAAGTAGAGCCATCATAATATTCCAAAAGTTCACAGTTACAATCTTCTTTTGGCATAGATTTCATATCGGTAGTCACTAAAAGGCAGAAAATCAATCAAACAAACATACACCAAACAAACATACACCATGCATGCAGCAAGCATGCAGCAAGCTTTCAGCAAGCATTTAGCAAGCATGCAGCAAGCATGCAACAAGCTTGCAGCAACCAAGCAGCAAGCATGCAGCATGCAAGCACGCATACAGTATGCAAGCAAGCATGCAGCATGCAAGCGAGCAAGCATACAGCATGCAAGCGAGCAAGCAACATGCAGCAGGCATGGTTTCTGTCACGGCGCCGGCGCTGCGGGGCTCTGGCGGTCCCATGCGAGCTTATCGTCGCAGATGTGTTTAACGCTCACCACCTGCTCCTCAACTCGCGGGCCGCCTCGCCCCTCCGCGCCTACGCGATTTTAAATTACACTCTCGGGGTAGGGCAGAAAGACTACGTGGGATCGGATTTACAGCGATTCGTTTCTGTCACCAAAACCTAGTTTTTAGCAAATGTTTTAGGACCAAAAATTTCATTATACTTATATGAACATTCGGAATAATACACATTATATAATAAAATACTTAGGACATTTGACTTTATGGCATGTAAAATTAGGAGATTCAATTATTATAGTATTCGATATTATGACAGAACAGTTTTAGAAATAAAGATAATTATGTAAAACAACATTTCGGGATTTTGAACATTATGGTTACTGAAGTTTATAGCAAACGTTTTATGGATAATGATTTTCGGACAAAATTTTTTAGGAGAATTAAGGGAGTATCGTTGATAATAAATCATGGATTTAAAATTAATAATAAAGTGGCAGGTCCGGGTGGACTTCCCGATAATGGCGGCAAATCACTAAACGACTACGTGCAGCCGTATCCAACGCGCCAGTATCGGGGAGTCCCACCGGTCCGCCAGCACGCGCAGGATGGGAGTGTCGCGCGTGCGGCGCATGATAGATGCGCACCGTTTGCGCATGATGGCCGCAAAGCCGTCTGTGTCAGTCGCCGAGAACATCGCGTAAAACTCAGGAGGTATTATTATAAAATCTCATTTAAGAATTTCCTTCTTATTCTTTCTTTCTCTTTTATGATTGTGAGATCCTTTAACCTTGTAGATAACGTTGTCGTATGTGGCGATGGTAGCCTTGCAGCCAGTGCTCCTGGTTCTACTGCAGCACCACCACGCAATGTGGTCATTACGTCTGCTTTGATTGAACCGATACTCAGAAAGTAAGATGACAGGATTGCCGAAGCGCGACGAAGTCCAAGAATCAAGTAAGCTCATCTTCATAAAAGTCATCTCTGTTGGACAGCTACCACAACGTGTACTACAATAACAGACGTACTTAGGTCATCAGCACACAAAACATGCGTTTTTTGCAAGCAGTAAGGCAAAATAAGCTGCTTAGATAAATACATCAAGGTACAGGTGGGTAGGGGTTATAAATCATGATTACGACTGTTCTTAAGGCCGTCTACGCCAAGCAAAGTAGGTATTTAACGCTACCACCCTTTACGCGAAACGAGTCGTGCACACGCGTCGCCGACTTGAACCCAAAGCTGAGCGAAGTGTCACAGTATAGGTAAGCGTGTCGTGTAGGCAGTAGGTCAACTTATTTTATTAAATTGTCAGATTGATTTATTATAATAGGTAGTAATTGCGAAAACCTAACATTTAAATGTAATAAATTAATTTGAATAGATATTGTAAATGCAAATTGCTGCAAGTCGTAATTTATTCAATTATTTGTGTACCAGACGGGTGGACTCGTGTTTGGAAATTCAAAAACTATAACGGAACCAAATCTGAGCCACTAACCGCCCTGTACCGAAAGTTCCGGGTGTAAACGTTAGCTTCGTGGAACGGAGAGGTGGGTTTGGAAAATACTGCACTATTATTGTAGATGGAGAAGAAATGAAACACTATTTGACTATGGTAAGACACTACAAGCAGACAATACTGGAAAAACTGAGCTGAAACTATAATCGGAAAGAACTGTTAACTATTCGGATATCGAAACGAAACTGACTGCTTGAATATCGTAAACAAAACTGACTGTTCCAATGTCGAAAACAAAACTTACTATGCGGTGCCTGCCTGCGCTGTGCTTTCATACTATTAGCAGACACACAAAAAATATTCGCGAATCCTCTAGCGGTGTGTAGTATTTGTTCGCTAGACAATCTTTTAATTCATACAAAAAGCATGAACAAAAAACATTAACAAAAAAAAATACAAAGGAAACTATAAGCAAAAGGATAATAAATAACTTGAACGGAAGAAGGAAGTAGGTACTTTACGCTCTCGGCGTACGGTCGAAATTAAATTAACATTTCTCGATGTTTTTTATAAGTAGTTTGCGTACGCGCACCTGTGACGAGACTTCTCGAGGGAATTTGTACCTACTTACTTTTAAAACTAATAATAACAGAAAGTACTCGACAAAGAATCACAAACACGGCAATAGCGTACTTTCTCGAACGTTCTTTCTATAGACTATATAAAAACACTGTTTGAGACACTTGTCGCGAACAATTTGACTAGGTTTCTTACATTGTTTTTATCTCACGAAGAGACATGCTTTATTTGTTGTATGTGTCACCGTAAAATTGTAAATACCGTTAGATTATAATCTATCTCGTGAGATTGTAAACTCGTTCGTTGAGGAATTCCCTCGACTGTCTATGGTCTCCATCATCAGACCAATGGCACTTACAACCCATATGGGTGCAAAGTTCTCATCAATAGAAATGAATTAAATCCAAACACAAGGTAGCTACTGTAAAACGTTGAGGAGTTCCTTTGACTGTCCTTCGTCTTTATCATCAGACCCCTAAAGATGACCACAACCCATTTAGGTGTAAAGTTCTTATCAATACAAATTAATCAAGCCCAAACACCAGGTAATTATTGTGAATCGTTGAGGAGTGCCCTCGACTGTCTTCGGGTTCCATCATCAGATCGAGTCCAGACTTTCTTTAAATAGTAGTGCTCTAAAATACTCAATGAACAAAAAAACAAACGCACTAGTCGCACTACGATGTTCAAAGGTTCCCCTCGATTTCTCTAAGATGCCATCATCAGATCCCAGTTTCATGGTCATGGTACTACTCTTGGAATATCTTCTTTCCAACAAAAAAAGAATTATCTAAATCGGTTCATAAACGACGAAGTTATCCTATGGTCAAATTGTGAAACCTCCTCCTTTTTTTAAGTCGGTTAAAAAAGACTGTACTGTTATAATTACACTACGTTCTTTAAATAAATCGTTCGATAAATCAACGGGACAGCCGTGCGCCAGCAAAAGGGACATAGGTCCTACCTCGTCAAGGCCTGGCGGGCGACTGAATCCACGTGCGCAAGCCGTTTTCTTATATAATAATTTATTATTAAAAGGATTAAATTGTTTTGAAAAAATTAACCACAAATAATTGTTTTATATGTTATTAACTTTGCTTAGATATTTTTTTTGGAAGTAAAACTTTCATATTCTCCAAGTAAAATAAGAAAAACATAAAAAAATATTCGAATTAGGCTCCTGTTCGGATTTTTTTTTCATCGAGTGAAGTTTTTGATATCATGTTTTGAACCACAAATTATCTTAGTAAATATAGTCAACTATAATATCTATTTTTTTTGGCTTTAAAAAATCACTATTTCTTTGATTACTATTGAATCAAAGTTATGTAAAATTGGGAAAATTGGGACTACCTGCCCTTAACATGCACGATAGTTCCATCAGCTGTGAAGACGGACGCTCGACAGCCAGCGCTCCTCCTGCTGCAGAACCACGCGGCTTTGTTTCCTCTGTTTCTGTTGTTCTTGTAGTACGTAGCGACAGTTGCCTATGTGCAGCACAGGATTACCGAGTCTCGTCAACCCAAGTCTGAGCGCCAGATACTCCAAAGAACTTATACCAAACAGAAATCATATCTTTGTGTGAATGTTTACACGTCGTTTCAAATTGTTTAGAAGTGAGAAATCGTCAAATCAAAGATATTTGGCCACTATTCTTACTTACAAAACTGGCAAAAAAATCAAATTGATATTATAATAATAATGCTTTTTAATGAAGTTTCTTGACTTGGCTCGCGAGGTTGTCGACATGTGGGATGTGAACTTAGCTATCCCGATAGCCAACCGCTAGCCGATAGTCATATCAACCCATGGCTTAATTGCCAAGAGCCTCGATCAATACCTGAGGACACTCTCGTTAGGCAGCTGGAACAAGAGCTTGATTCATAAAGCGGTACTCCTGGACACGGCTCGTATTGTTAGGAGTTTCCTCTCTCTGGAGCCCTGACCGCCGATAGCTTGGACCCTGTTCCCGATACCGGTGGCCCGTCACCAGCCCCATGGTCAACACTAAAATTACTATCATGTACTTGCAAAAAAGGCTGCAATAAAAGATGTGGATGTGTCAGAGCTGGATTGTGTTGTTCCACCAAAGAGTAACTTAAAAAACGTCATCATTTGGCAAAAAGTATGAAATGAGAACACAATAACTAATAAATATTATCTTTATCATAAGGCACTTAAACATGTAACAAAATAAGGCATTTTTTATGTGTAACATAGAGATATAATATTTAGTGGCTATATTTATCTTTAATAGAATGCGTTTCTCCATACAAAGTGATGATTTTGGCTCTGCAGCCATTGCCCCATTTAATACACCTCCATACTTGTCTGATGTCCGATTTTAGGTCCTACAGACTATACCAATTCCCTTTGTTCTATATCATTTTTTTTCTCTCTACGAGAAAATGAAAACCGGCTCTAAAAAATACAGTAATTATAGAAAATAAGAAATTGGTGACCATAAAAATGTAAACTACCTTACTAAAAGTAGGACCACTAAAGTACATGTTTTAATACTGTTACTGAAACGAATATTTTGTATCAACCAGAATGTTATGTACCCGTACGATTAACAAGTAGGTATGTAAGATTTTCATGTTGATAAGCAAAACTATTGCTCTTGTTAAGTTTTAAATTCACATTTAAATTGAATCTTGTGATCAAGTCATCACTCACTCTTCGATTTGAGCTGTATTATTCAAGTAAAACCAATATTGTAAAAGCTATTATTTTAATTACTCATCCTTTATAATACGCAATAATTAACATTTTCAAATATAATAAAATGTGGCCACTGGTAGAACACAAGTTTCCCGGTATATTAAGACAAACACTTACAAGATTACGAAAATTTCCTTCTCTACAATCTTAAAGCTAGCCCGACACCCGTGATACCACCGGTTGCACCTGTATATAACCTACAATTCACTATTTCGGATGATTCGTTCACGCTTCACGTTTTTCTGTAAGTATCTGTAACCTCCCAACTCGACGATAGGGTTGCCGTGACACGGTGACGTAAAAACTGGAACTAAAAAAGTGGTTATTGCAACAGTGATAGATGTATCATGTCCTTTGTCTCAGTTTGTCCTGTTAATTCTAGAAATCCTCGGTTCCCACGGATGGAGGTAGAAGACAGTCATTTAACTCAAAACAAAATCTCGTCACCATTTTATGAATTCATACTAAATCAAGAAATTTATATGTTGTTTTATTTTTACAAACGGTAAGAATAGTATAATTTATTATTATTACTTACATTAAATTATCAACATTCGTGGAGACTATTTCGATTCATCTTGCATTTGTGGTCTTCAATGAGAATGTTCGTTTCTAATCTTGACAATGTGGTCTTCGCAGGTAGTGATGGCAGCCCGGCAGCCGTGTGCCCACCGCGTGCACACCCATCTCTTCCTCGGTTTGTCTCCTAAAGTGGCCTTGTTGAAGCCAAAGTTTTGGCCACTGTAATGGATCATCTGGTTTCCCCGCTTCGAGGTTATAAACACAAGCTTTTCTGAAAACGAAAAGGAGAATTATCTTCTTTAAAGCCCGAGATTAATAATGTATCTCTGATCCAAGGATAGAGTCAATCTAAGATTGCTGTTCACTGCGCGATCGATCTCCAATCCACATGCCAATATGAAAACTATGCAATCGTTATTTTTTTTTCGATCCAGATTGCGAGCGATCCTTTCCCTCCCGACCGTTCCGTTTCACATATAATTTTGATAATGCAATGCATTAGGTTCCGTGTTTTATGAAAATAAACTAGTCACTAAACTACACCAAAATATACTTTTTATCAAAACACAATAAGTACGTGTCTAAAACCCCGTAAAATTAACAATCGTTAATCATCATCATCATCATCATCATTTCAGCCGAAAGACGTCCACTGCTGGACATAGGCCTCCCCCAAGTGTCGCCACATTGAACGGTCACGTGCGACTCGCATCCAGCGGATTCCCGCAGCCTTCACCAGGTCATCGGTCCACCTAGTGGGAGGCCTTCCAACGCAACATCTTCCGGTGAAAGAGGTCAATCGTCGAATCCGACTCGGCTGGGCAGCGTTCGGGAAGTTGCGCGGTATCTTCTCGTCCAACCTACCGCAGTGTCTCAAGACGAAAGTCTATGACCAGTGTGTGTTGCCAGTGATTACATACGGGACCGAAACTTGGTCGCTTACAATGGGCCTCATCAGAAGGCTTAAAGTCACCCAAAGGGCAATGGAGAGGGCTATGCTCGGAGTTTCCTTGCGCGATCGAATCAGAAATGAAGACATCCGCAAGAGAACCAAGGTTACCGACGTAGCCCGAAGAATTGCCAAACTTAAGTGGCAGTGGGCAGGGCACATTGCTCGCAGAACGGATGGCCGATGGGGCCGAAAAGTTCTGGAGTGGCGACCGCGACAATCGTTAAATTATATTTAAAATATTTCAACTAATAAAAAAAAGGAACGGAACGTCAAACGTGAACTTAACGTCTTGACAGTGACGCTGCGCTAGTGCATTATTGCATTTTTGTTATTATTTGCTTGGCATATCTACCGAAGGAAGAACTAATATTATTATTGCTCATTCGTAATAATTAGCTATAAATATTGAACTTTATTTGATCTGTGTGTGTATTACCTAAGTACCAGATACCTTAATAATGGACTGCGAAATTGTAAGTATTGATTGTATGATTGTAAGTGATGCATCTTATTTCGCGCCTTCCCGGTGCGGAGGTGACGCTGTTTCCGATCCCAATGTTTATCAAGGTTTTTTTTCTGTTACTAGGTAAAAGGCAAGCCTTTAACCAAAGAGGAATCAAAGTTTCTGCTAGACCTGATTGAAAGCAGTAAAATTATCACCACAAAAACGACGAACGCCACCAACAACAAATTAAAAAATGAGGAGTGGTTTCGTTTGGCAGAAACTTTCAATGCCAATGCTACGACCGGCCCTAGGACACTACAGCAGCTGCGTTTGAAGTGGGAAAACATGAAAAAGAACTCACGCAAACGCAGCACTAAAATCAGGATGAACCAATTAAAGGTACATTTATAATACTAGTCATTTCTATTTAGATTATGACTAAACCTAATTAATCAATCCCACAATATTAATATTGACTGTTATTTTCAGACTGGTGGTGGCCCCGCTGACTACATACCACCAGATGACATTTTAGACCGAGTAACTGGCTTACTAGGTAGTACTGCCAGTGGATTCACAGTACCCTTTGGGGGTGACAGGGAGACAGAGTCTTTGACAATTAGTGGTGGTGGTGTTGATGATGGTGGTAGTGGTGATGGCTTTTGTGATGCAAGTGTGATAGTTGACGATGCTGTTTTAATACCTGTTGACCAGGGTATTGAGCCTGTGATCTGTGATGATGGTGATGTTGTCATGACTGATAGTCAGGCGAAAACCAACATTACTTATAACATAACACCGGTCAAACCCAAGAGGTTCACATTTAGTACACCTAGGGCAGGTAATTGTCATTGAATTCCTTATGTATAATAATTTTCTTACATATGTATAGTAAAATGATGAGATATAGCTATGGAACTAAATTATATCTCTAAAAATATATGGGTACAAGTCATGGTAAAGCTAGTTTTCCAGTTATATTTCTTATTAATTTACCTATTTTATTTTGTTCATAAAAATATTTCTCTAGAGCAATGTGCAGTAAACAACACTTATCATATTGTTTTTTTTTCCAGTGAAAAAGAAAGTGAAGACGGACGATTGCAAGGCGGCTAGAAATAGTGCAATCGCTGAATACTTTCATGCCAAAAAACAGTGTGTGGATGCAAAATTATTAAATACTAGCTGACCCGCGCAACTTCGTCTGCGTCACATGAGAGACAGAGGGTTAGAGAGAGTGGAGTCAACCTTGAAAGATAGACATAATGCTATCGCGGTTTTTTTAGAACGCTTTAAAACGAACAATTCCCTAATACATGATTGTTGCGCAACTTTAACCGTTTATGCAGCGCCCGCAAAGGAAGCTCTCGAAAGAAATAAATTTTCCTTGTTTTTGCAACATTTATCATTGATGCTCCGCTCCTTTTAATTATAGCGTGATGTTAGATAACCTATAGCCATCCTCGATAACTATTCAACACTAAAAGTTTTCCTGTAATTAGCGCGTTCAACCAACCAAAATCTCTTTAGCTTTATAATATTAGTAGATATAATATACCTACGTAGATCCAAGTGGGTAACAATTTAATTTCTTCGATATATTTGCATTAATCGCTAAAATAATCTAGTTATGTTTTTCCAAAAAAAGGGCTTACCTCGACAGCCTTTTTTTTTGGATGGGAAATCATCAAATGACTCCTCCCGCTCTGGGCGGACCAGGAGGCAGTGTCATGCTTTTACTGACTAAACCCATCCATGTTCCTTCATCGCCCTTTGTGTTCCGGGGCCACGGTATCTCTTTAGAACAGTCCTGCAACCCCGGCAGGCATCGGCCCTTGCGGACTCCTTCCTATTGCTGACTCTCTTTGAGGCGCGCGTCGAACACGAACGTGCCGTCGACACGGCCTGTCGTCATGAGACAGACGGACGGCGAGCTAGCCCATAGCCCACCGTCCACAGGCCCGCGCGTACGGTGGCCGGGAGCCACGTGGTGGCCCCGGACGCCCGGGGCGTCTCCCGCGGTGGCCGGGACGTTTAGAGGTTCTCTCCCTCTCACGTTCCGCCACCTCCTTCTCTAGCATTACTGCTTCGCAGAAGGAGGTGACGGCGTCCCATTCCGACGACCCGAATGGCGCAGTGGTAGTGAGGCTGCCTTACGTTCTTAGGGTCCCGGGTTCGAATCCCGGTCGGAGTACCGTAGTATAGTTGGTATCATTTTAGTTAAACAGATGTCGCTGCATGTATGTATCTTACATTTGATGATTAGTTCTTCTTGAAAACTTTAAGTTCATATATCTTTTGATAGAATTAACCGATTTCAATGAAACAAACACTAAATCATACCCCAAGTTACACACATTTTTTATGTATAAACATTGTCAGCATTGAATTTGTTGATTTTACGTGATGTGCGCACAAACAAACAGACAAACAGACAAACAGACAAACAGACAAAAATTTCAAAAATGATGGAAATGGGTTCTGTTACTTATCTTTTCACACGCTGGCTATTTTTTGTTTCAATTTCTTCAATGTACAAAAATGACTTTTCTACAGATTTATTATATGTATAGATTAGTTTAGAAAATGAACATTTAAAATTAAGAAATTTAGAGCATAAGTTGAAAAACGAAAATCTACTATTAGAAAAAGAAAAATTAAATTTAGAATTAGATAAGTTAAGGAATCCCTGATTATTTCATTTTAATTTAGAAAATGTATAACTTTTAGTTTTTTTTTATGATTATTTTGCATGCAATTGATATAATAATAATATCCTGTATAGCTTAACATTAAGGCAAATAAAGACTATCTTTGTACTCGAAATTTAATATAGGTTATATTTCAGAATGATTCTTATTTGTTGTAAATAAAACATGAGACTTATAGCTATGTTGTTTTATTTTCTGAATACCTACAAACTTTCTTTTAGATAAGCACATAAAATTTTAACAAAATTTTACAATATAAATACATTACATACAATATAATAAATTTTAGCAAAATTTTACAATATTTAAATAATTCGATGACATTATCTTTACTTTGGTGCTTTATTTTTCTGGGTACGATGAGTTTTAAAAGTCTAACTTGCAATTTGGAAATTCTTTCAATGTATGATCTAAATGTTCGCCCATAGCTCGTAATTCCGTAAGCTATAATTGATTCCGCTAGGGCAATATACATATTGAGTAGTACTTTGAACGGAACTTTAGGTTTCAAAATGTAAAACTTTGCCAGCACAGCCCGCAACTTATCACAGACTGAGTCCACGTGGAAAGTCCAGCTCAAACGATTGTCCACGATTAATCCAAGGTAGGTATGGTGAGTTACTTGGTCAATTGCCTCACATCGACATGACGTACCCAATGGAGTAGAGTGAAGACTACTGTGACTGTGAGCGATTATACGAAAAGGAGCAATATGCTTTTGATGGCTAGAATGGACATGGATGATTTTGGTCTTACTTGCGTTGAGAACCAGTCCAGCATCATGTGCCCACTTGGAGACTCGAGTAAAATCGTCCTGTAACCATTGAGCTGCAACTTTTACGTCTCTGTGCGTAGCTACAAGGCATGTGTCATCTGCATATTGATAGACGGAACAGTGATTGACTACATGTTCCATGTCGTTAACATAAGTCAGATAGTGTAAGGGTCCCAGTACAGAACCTTGGGCTGTTCCTTCAGTGACTTCAATGGCGTCACTGGTTTCATTACAGATCTTGACATTGTATTTACGATTTTTAAGGTAGTCCTCACACCATTTGAGTATTGGTCCTCGAACTCCAGAATTATCTAATTTTGTCAGCAACGTGTCGTGTTTAAGTGTATCGAACGCCTTGCTGAAGTCGATAAATAGTAAAATTACATTATTTTTATCATTAAGAGATTCGTTGACCTCATCCGTGAATTTAGATAATAACTGTGAGGTGGACTTATTGGGTTGAAAACCGTATTGTGTGCTGGATAACACGTCATTTTTTACATAGAAGTCTTGTATCTGGTTACAGACATATTTTTCCACTATTTTGTCGATAACGGGTAGAATAGTGACCGGTCTATAATTATCATAGTCGGTAAAACTGCCTTTTTTGTGTATTGGGCGCACTACACCAGTTTTTAGTACTTCCGGGTATATTCCTTGTCTGACACTAGTATTGATCAATTTGACAATAACGCCTGTCATCTTGTCACAGATGGATTTTATGTCAACACACCTAATGTTATCTACTCCAGGAGCTTTATTTGTATTAAGGTTTCTAATTATTTTGTTAACACTATTATTTGTAGCTTTCCTGAAGTACATGGATGCGTTATGGGGAAACGTATATTCTGATTCGTTCAGTAGACGACGGCTACATTTGGGCAAGATCTTTTCGACACTATTTCTAAATTCTGTAGCAAACTTGTTAGCTATTGATTTTATTTCCACATTATTGTTTTTAAAGGCTCTCAAGATGGTTTCATCAACCGACTTTTTATTGCGACCTGATATATTATTTAATATTTGCCATAGCTTTCTAGGGTTCGTTTTGTTATTATTTATTTCTTCGAGATAATGTTTATTTCTAGATTTTTCAATTATTTTATGAGTTCTGTTTCTTATCTTATTATATTCCAATCGCAGTATTTTATTTGTTGAATCATTTTTCCATTTTAAAAATAATAGGTCCTTTTTTTACACATGTTATTAATTCTATTATTTATCCATGGCTGTTTATTTCTTTTACTATTATTATTAACTTTTCTAATATATTTTGATTCCTCGTAACAATTATGAAATTGTTTGTTTATGTAATCGTAGATTTTGTTTGGACACTCTGTATCATCTATTTCGCTCCATTTTAAGTCGTTAAGTAAAGATTTAATTTTAACGTTATCAAATTGTTGTATTGTTTTTGTATCAACCTGTATATGTGTTGGAACTTGTCCTACGCACGACAGCATTAACATGCGGTGATCAGCCATTACAGTTCCGAGTGCGGCCGAGTAAAGATCTAACGAACGCGATCTTATAAAGATGTGATCTATACAGCTGCGTGTAGTGTTGTTTCCGCGCGTTTCAATTCTCGTGTAGTCAGATATCGCGCTCGTTAAGCCACACTCGGACATGCTATTAACGTAGTATTCTCGAATGTTGTCGTATGTCTTTAGGTCTATGTTTACGTCTCCCAGCAAATAAGTGTCGTCTGATTTAATAGTAGAATTCTAACTGATTAAGACTGATTTAGAGACGGCTATAGATACAGATGATTTTTAAAGGTTTACAACGAAAAGCAAGTTACAATACATATAATGTAGTGTTTAATATCACACCGAAACCCGTATTAGTAAAAGATATCAATCTCTATAAATTTCACTATTCATTTCGTAATCAGGAATCAGAAGATGGACAAGAGCATAATTATTTTCTAGGAATACAACCTTCAAATTGTTCAATCAATAAAGAAACGTTCAATTAGGCGTCGTGGATTATATTTTACAACCCATCCCATCTCAGGCCTGTATCCCAGCAGTGGGAACATTATACTTAGGCTGATTATGTTAAGGTAGGTAGGTATATGATATATTTTTGACTTTTCCATTACAGTTACCCTTAGGTTAAAAGGCTTGGTCGCAAGAGACGCACGCCAGGCCTTGCGGCCAAACTTTACACAAAACACACTGCGATTCGTATATATACGCCCTAACTACAACAACCCATAACGTCCATATACGCCCTTAATTAAAATATAATTGACCAGTTATGCGTTGCACTGTTAGTCGTTCAGTCCCCACGTATGTAAGTGAGTGGTTGTGACAGTATGTGGTGCATATAAGTGGATTGTCGCTAGTCACAGCAGTCACCGGGAAGCCTCTCTTGGAATACCTCCACAAGACCCTAGCTCCCGAGGAGTACTCCTTCCTAAAAATCGTGGAACCGAGTCGATTCATTGAGAATCGTGCACCTATGACATATACGGATTTATATATTTTTATAAACGGTGACCTCTGACTGCCTCGTTGGTTTAGTGATCGTAAGTGCGACAGCTGCGCATGAAGTAGGTATTAGTTTCGATTCCTAGGTCGGGCAAAGTGTTAATTGGTTTTTCCATGAAGAATTTCTCAGTAGCAGCCACAGAGTCTGGGTTTGTGCCTAGTTACGGCAATAGGCTCACCCTTATTACATGTGCCTGAAACATAATTGGCTGCCTAATCCTTCGTGGATTAAATAAAGGGTGTAAAAATACCCCTACCGAAGCCGAAAGGCACTTGTTCTCCCCGTCATTGCGATCAACTTTTTGTTCTGGATCAAATCTGAGATTCTGGTAACCTTCTAGTTACGGAGATATTGAAGGTCAAAGTTCCAACTTTTTCTTTAAATATATTAGTTTTTAAGGTTATAACTTTATTTACCTCCAGCAGGCCTATTTACGTATCTTTCTGATATCCAGTAACTATCAAGCTTCAGTACACCGAACTTTGATGACAACCGTGAATGTCATAATTATTGGCATTACTTAGCACACTGAGTGGATGTCACTTTACGGTGACTAACAGCCCGGGTACGGTGTAACGACTTTCACGAAAGCCATTTCAAACTCAGTTGTCATCAATTTGTTGTCCACTGTGCTTAATTAATCGAAATAATATAAGTATCGATACGAAAGCGTCTGTCAAAATGAGTTACGGTGACTATCAGCCACGATGGGCATCGATGACGTCATATTTGATCGCGACTGGTCATACATAACACGAAACCAACCTTTTGACAGTTATTTGATGGAAACTAAGCCCAGTTACTATCATTTCGAGCTATCAACAGAGATACGTAATAGCCCTGCAGGGCCCGTTTGCTATTCAAAGCATCCATCAGCACAGTATTTTTGAGTGCGTTACAATGAGTTTCACCGTGATACGTCATTTTTCACCCCAATAAAAGAAGTTTCCCAGACATAATTTTTGCGTCGGGTTACTTAATTTGATATACAGAATGCTTGGTTGACGGCTTCGTGAAGGGTCCGTGTCTACCCTGTAGATGCGTGATTGTTCATATCATCATCATCATCATTTCAGCCGAAACACGTCCACTGCTGGACATAGGCCTGCCCCAAGTGTTGCCACATTGAGCGGTCCCGTGCGACTCGCATCCAACGGATTCCCGTAACCTTCACCAGGTTATCGGTACACCTACTTAGTAGGAGGTCTTCCAACGCAACGTCTTCCGGTTCGCGGTTGCCCCGTTGTTCATATACTTACCAATTTTAATAAAATGCAGCAGATTACCTACTGAAACCAAGGGTGAGCATCATATCAACTTCCGACTTGTAATATCCATCGTGTGGTGC
Source organism: Xestia xanthographa (assembly GCA_905147715.2). Lineage (NCBI taxonomy): Eukaryota > Metazoa > Arthropoda > Insecta > Lepidoptera > Noctuidae > Xestia > Xestia xanthographa. The sequence continues at coordinate 8,412,418 of LR990646.1, forward strand.
CTGCAAACTACCCAAGTTCTTATTCAACAGTTCTGTCTCGCCTAGGATCCTAAAATATTGTGAGTAGGTATAAAGATATCGTTGGAAATATTTTGTAAGTAGTTAATTTACATAATATTATTCTCGTTAGTCCTTCACCAAGTAGCTTTTGGCACCTTCAGCGGAACAGTACAATGAGTGCCTCTGGGTATTCCTAACTTAATTAATTTCAGGTTACTTAAATCTATTTAAATAAAAACAAAAGGCCTGACTGACTGACTGACTCATCAACGCCCAGCCCAAACCCTTGGACCTAGAAAGCTGAAATTTTGCACAGAGGTTCCCTTCATAATGTAGACAAGGAATAAGGAAGAATTTTTAGATAAGGGAGTTAAATAGGGTATGAAAGTTTGTATGGAAAATCGTCAGTTTTAAAGTTACGATCTTCAAATTTTGTGTTTAGGCTGATGATTAAAAATTAATTGATACGTGTCTCAGCGTTTTTCAGAATTCCACCCCCGAAGGGTTAAAAAGGGGGATGAAGTTGTGTATGGAAAATCGTCAGTTTTAAAGTTAGGATCTTCAAATTTTGTGTTTAGGCTGATGATAAAAAAATAATTTATACGTGTCTCAGCGTTTTTCATAATATCACCCCCGAAGGGCTAAAAATAAGAATGAAGTTGTTCATGGAAAGTCCTTAATTTTCGAAGTAAAACTCACTAAATTTATTATCTAGGCTTATGGTTGGAAGCTAACGCAACAGTGTTTTTAAAAATTTCAACCCTTGGGGGTGAAAGATGAAAAGGGGGCTATATCTACACAAATAAATAAAACTAAAGTGTCTGTTTGTAATATTAAAACAACCGCTTTTCACTACATGCATATGAATGTATACCTACGTATATAAGGTACATATACCAAAATAACATTTTCTTCAATTTTCTGTCTGTAGTCTGTCTGTCTGTTCCGGCTAATCTCTGGAATGGTTAGACCGATTTTGACGGGACTTCTGATGTTATAAGGACTAACTTAAGCTACTTCTATTTGAGAAAAAATCTATACAATATCCCTCCTTCTGGCGCAGTCGGGTAAAAATTTATAAAAGAAGAAACTGACTGAGTGACTGACATATCAACGCACAGCCCAAACCGCTGGGTCTACAGATTCTAAATTTGGCAGTAGGTTCCTTATGTGGTCAAGGGGTGCACTAAGAAAGGATTTTTCAAAATGTACCCCCAAGGGGGTGAAACAGAAGTCGAAATTTTTTATGGGGAAACAAGATTAGTTAGACTGCTTTATTCGAAACTTCACAGGAGTACTCCTCTCGATAAATGAGTAGAAACGGGTTTTAGGTTTTTTCAGAATTCGACTCTAAAAGGGGGAAATGGGGTGACAAAGTCTAAAAAACAACATGGTTATTGTTTGTATGGTGTATCGGGTTGGGTCTATTACAAAAACAACGATTTTAAGATTTAATGTGGCGGACCTAAATACCCTGTTAGGGTGCGATGGGGTGGCGCGTTCGTGTTCCACGCGCGCCTCAAAGAGAGTCAGCAAGAGGAAGGGGTCTATAAGGACCGATGCCTGCCGGGGTTGCGGGACAGTTCGAAAGAGATACCGCGGCCCCGGAACACAAAGGGCGATGAAGGAACATGGATGGGTTTTAGTCAGTAAAAGTCTGACACTCCCTCCTGCTCCGCCCAGAGCGGGAGGAGTTATTTGATGATTTCCCATCAGAAAAAAAAAAAAAAAAAAGGGTGCGATGGGGTTGAAATGTCTGAAAATCAATATGGGTGTCGATTCCGAGGTTATCAAGGGTGCTGATTACGAATATGGCATTTATTTTTAGATCCAAAAGATGGCGGATTCGACTTCTATACAGGGTTATTGTTGATTTATTGTGATGATAACGATGATGATGATTGTGATTACGATGATAATGAGTGTGAATGAGTGTGTGTGTTGTGTGTGATGGTGATTGTGATAGTGATTGGGATAGTGATGGTGATGGTGATTGTGATAACGATGATGGTGATGGTGATATAGTGATGGTGATTGTGATAACGATGATGGTGACGGTGATTGTGACAGTGATAATGAAGGTGATAGTGATGGTGATTGTGATTATGATAGTGATTGTGATGATTATGAAATTTGGCACATAGATAGTTTATAACCAGGATTAACATGTAGGATACTATATTTATCCCTTTAGTATGATCCCGTGGGACAGTTACCGAATTTCACGCGGGCGAAGCCGCGGGCAACAGCTAGTCGTAATATATTTGGGACTAGCGGACGTCACGCGGTTTCACCCACGTAGTTCCCGTTCCCGTGCGAGTACGGGGATAAAATATAGCCTACGTTACTCAGGGTGAAGGTAGCTTTCTAATGGTGATTTTTTTAAATCGGCGCAGTAGTTTTTGAGTTTATTCATTACAAACATACGCACACACAAAAATACAAATCTTTCCTCTTTATAATATTGCTTTGATGTGTTACTTAGGTATGAACTCTGTGCCGTACGATTTATTGTTCAATTTATTTTTCTTCCACTTCAATACCCGCAATTACAGACACAATTAAAATAACAATGCACTGTGCCTCAGGAGGCACGGCCGGGAGCATACGGGTTAACTTACTAAACATCCACTTTATTCTCAAGATCAGGGGACCGCGCCCTCAGGTCCGTTTTGGGAAGTATTCTAGGGAAGTTGAGGGCATGGAGGGCTAGAGCTGCTACAGTTTGGGGAAGAAATAGGGGAATTTGGGGGGGGGGGGGGGATAGGAAGGATAGCTGAGGGTAATCCAGAGTTGTTGGCCAGACCCCTGGGACGGAGTTGCACGAAAGCGCCGTTACCGCAACGCGTGTGATGGAGGTGCGTGATTGTGCTTGTCAGTCGACGCCACGAGTTTCCCCGATATCAGCCGAACCCGCGCTCTGCACCCCATGTGCTTCGACGGACAGTAGAAGAACCGTCCCCCAACTTGTGAGTACGTGTAGCCGCGAAGCACGAGGATATATTTCCCCTTCTCCGTGGGTATGAACTGGAGAACTGGATGTCTGTAACAGGGGTACATTTAGAAACTTTTCTGAAAGACTTCGACTGTCTCAGAATTATTTGCATTTTATATTTGATCAGCCAAAGAGCAGTGGTGGCAGAGTACAGCAATACTGCGGTAGCCAAGTCGTAACGGCTCCGACTTTCGTGTAGGTCATGGGTTCGAACCCAGACAGGCGCGTTAATTCTGAGTAATTTGTTTCACCACCGCTCCTCTCCTATGGTGAAAAAAAATATCCCGAAGAAATCGTTTTAGTGGACGCTCGGTTATACCTTCACTTTACATTTCGAAAGTATTCTGTCGTCATCATCATCAGCCTACAGCAGTCCACAGTTGGACATAAGCCTCTTCAATTGCACGAACTCAATTCTCGGCAACTAACTCTCATCCAGCACGCGTAGCATGACCACCGTGGAAACGGGTTTAGTCGACGGAAGAATAGACAAAATTACAGATTTTAGAAAGAGCCTGGCAAAGTTAAAACTGTAGATAAGAAAATTAATGTTTCTATTCTTCAGTCGACAAAAGTCTACATGACGACACCTTTTACTCTACTTTTGTCACTTGGAGAACATTTTCTTCTTAACAAAATATGTCAAGGTCTACGTCACATCGCATCGGACCTAGACAAGAAATATTTATACATTTTCACTGTTTTTTGAACTCCGTTTGACCTATATTGGTTTCAAAAATATGTCTGGGTCCACTGGGTCCTACCGTCACCGTCTCTTCAGTTTTTAGGCCGAAAGGAATGGTATACGAGCAACCGGTGCTGTTGGTTACTGTGTACGCCAAAGATTTTCTCAGACAATGCCTAATGCCCGTTTTCACCAACACTAAGTAACACGTAACTGAATGCTTTATTCCTGTTTTTGCCAACACTAAGCGACAACTAATTCAATGCCTAATGCCCGTTTTCAAAAACACTATGAGGCACCTAACTCAATTCCCAATTGCCCGTTTCAACCAACACCAAGTGTAACCCAACTGAACGACTAATTCCTGTTTTCACCTACACTAACTGTCACCTAACTCAACGCCTAATGCCCGTTTTCAGCAACACTAAGTGTCAACTAAATGCCTAATGCCCGTTTTCACCAACACTAAGTGTCACCTAACTGAATGCCTAATGCCCGTTTTCACCAACACTAAGTGTCACCTAACTCAATGCCTAATGTCCGTTTTCACCAACACTAAGTGTCACTTAACTGAATGCCTAAAAATGCCTTAAAAATGTTTCTTTCGCAAAAGGCGTATTATAGTACCTCCGAATTTCTAGCCGAAAAAGATTTTTCTGTTTGACTTAATATATAATTTTATCGTTTCTTGACACGAATACTAAATTTACATGAATATGGAATTTTGACATTATCACATTAGAATTGTTTTTATTTTTTATTTATAAGATTGTTAAATTATAAACTTTGCATGTGCCTATTCTAAGTATTTTTTAAATCATTTCTTATTGTTAATTTATTTATTTTTTTCTCTCAATGTTATGGAAATATTTGTACGCCGTTACTTACGGCTAAACATTCTGGACTAAACCAATGTAACATCTTGCATGCTCTTGTATGTAAACAATGTTTAAACAAATAAAGAAATCTTATCTTATCTTATCTAAGCCCGTTTTCACCAACACTAAGTGACACCTAACTGAATGCCGATTGCCCGTTTTCACTAACATTAAGTGTCACCTAAGTGAGCGCCTAGTGCCCGTTTTCACCAACACTAACTGTCACCAAACTCAATGCCTAATGCCCGTTTTCACCAACACAGTGTCAACTAACTGAATGCCTAATGCCCTTTTTCACCGACACTAAGTGTCACCTAACTCAATTCCTAATGTCCGTTTTCACCAACACAAAGTATCACCTAAGTGAATGCCTAGTGCCCGTTTTCACCAATATTAAATGTCACCTAAGTGAATGCCTAGTGCCCGTTTTCACCAATATTTAATGTCACCTAAGTGAATGCCTAGTGCCCGTTTTCACCAACACTGTCACCTAACTCAATGCCTAATACCCGTTTTCACCAACACTAAGTGTCACCTAACTCAATGCCTAATGCCCATTTTCACCAACACTAAGTGTCAACTAACTGGATGCCTAATGCCCTTGTTCACCAGCACTAAGTGTCACCTAACTCAATGCCTAATGTCCGTTTTCACCAACACTAAGTATCACCTAAGTGAATGCCTAGTGCCCGTTTTCACCAATATTAAATGTCATCTAAGGACTTGGGCGTGCGCTTTACAACTGATTTAAATTTTCGTAAGCATACCACGGATGTCTGTAAAAAAGGATACCGCAATTTAGGGTTGGTCTTACGGCTAGGAAACCAGTTCACGAACATCAGTGCTCTGAGATCGTTGTACGAAGCGCTTGTAAAAAGCCATTTGGAATGCAATGCTGTAGTATGGTCGCCACATGAAGCCATCATCATCATCATCATCATTTCAGCCGAAAGACGTCCACTGCTGGACATAGACCTCCCCCAAGTGTCGCCACATTGAACGGTCCCGTGCGACTCGCATCCAGCGGATTCCCGCAGCCTTCACCAGGTCATCGGTCCACCTAGTGGGAGGCCTTCCAACGCAACGTCTTCCGATTCGCGGTCGCCACTCCAGAACTTTTCGGCCCCATCGGCCATCCGTTCTGCGAGCAATGTGCCCTGCCCACTGCCACTTAAGTTTGGCAATTCTTCGGGCTACGTCGGTAACCTTGGTTCTCTTGCGGATGTCTTCATTTCTGATTCGATCGCGCAAGGAAACTCCGAGCATAGCCCTCTCCATTGCCCTTTGGGTGACTTTAAGCCTTCTGATGAGGCCCATTGTAAGCGACCACGTTTCGGTCCCGTATGTAATCACTGGCAACACACACTGGTCATAGACTTTCGTCTTGAGACACTGCGGTAGGTTGGACGAGAAGATACCGCGCAACTTCCCGAACGCTGCCCAGCCGAGTCGGATTCGACGATTGACCTCTTTCTCGAAGTTAGACCTACCTAACTGGACCGTTTGTCCCAGGTACACATAATCGTCTACAACTTCGAGTGTAGAGTCTCCGATCTTGATAGGAGTGGGTGTGACATGGGCATTCAACATGACCTTGGTTTTGTCCATGTTCATTTTAAGACCCACTCTTCCGGAAGCTCTACTGAGGTCATCGAGCATTGTACTGAGGTCCTCCATGGTCTCAGCCATGACCACTATGTCGTCGGCAAACCGAAGGTGAGTGATGTACTCGCCATTGACGTTGATGCCTAGCCCTCTCCAGTCCAGAACCTTGAAGACATCCTCCAGTGCAGCAGTAAACAGTTTCGGAGATATGACGTCTCCCTGTCTCACACCTCGCTGCAGGAGGATAGGTTCTGAGACTTGGTCTTGAAGTCGGACTGACATGGACATTTACCAGAGAATGGGCAGCAGCGCTCTCTGTGTCTTGTGTAAGAACCGCACTCACTGCGATCGCCAACCCGCCTGCCAAGCGTGGCGATTATGGCAAAACCCCCCTAAATGAATAGCGCATCACAAAAATGGCCCCTAGTGCCCGGCAGCCCGTCTACTCTCGACTACGGCAGCGGTCGAGGCTACGGCGTGGCAAGGGGTGCGAAGAATCTCCGGAAGGGATCCGGCTGCCAATACCGACGACTAGACCTGGCAACATATAACACGCGCACACTCCGGACCGACGAGAAGATAGCGGAACTCGAAGAGGAATTGAGCAGGCTGCGATGGAGTATTGTGGGATTATCTGAAGTCCGAAGAGAGGGGGAGGACACGATAATCCTGAAATCCGGCAACCTGCTCTATTTCTGCGAGGGTGACCGGCAATCCCAGGGTGGTGTTGGGTTTATCGTCCACAAGTCCCTTGTGAACAACGTGGTGAAGATCGAGAGTGTGTCGACCAGGGTGGCGTACCTTATACTCAGAATATCCTCAAGATATTCGCTGAAGGTCATACAGGTCTACGCCCCAACCTCGGCATACCCCGACGACGAAGTGGAGACCATGTATGAGGATATCTCTAAAGCCATGCATGGTTCCAAAACTCACTTCACAGTTGTCATGGGGGACTTCAACGCGAAACTGGGCAAACGAGACGGCGATGAGCTGCAAGTGGGGCAATTTGGAGTTGGACGTCGGAATCGCCGGGGTCACCAACTGGCTAGTTTTATGGAGAAGGAGGGCCTCTATATGATGAACTCCTTCTTCAGAAAGCGTGAGCACAGGAAGTGGACCTGGCAGAGCCCCGATGGTGCAACTAGAAATGAGATCGACTTCATCATGTCAACCAAGAAGCAAATGTTCAATGATGTCTCTGTGATCAATTCGGTGAAAACCGGGAGCGATCACCGCATGGTAAGAGGCACATTGAACATCAATATCAAGCTTGAAAGGTATCGACTGATGAAGTCTACGCTCCGTCCAGCACAGATCCAAATCCAAAACCCCGAGAGCTTGAAGCCAAGTACAAACTAATGCTAGAACGTATCCAGAACAAGTTTGTGAGATTCCTGTACTTAAAGCTGTATGGTGTATATCCCGGATATCCACTGCTATATCCTACTCTATTTGTGCTGGGCATGGTAGGCTATTATAAACTAGAAGTAAGAAGGGAAGTAGCTCTCGCCACTTACTTATTTAAGATTATGCGTGGTAAAATAGACAACCCAGGCGTTCTAAGCACGGTTGGGTTGTGTGTACCTGATGGGTACGTGGGGCGAAGGAGGCGGCCGCCGCTGTTGTGGGTGCCGCCCGCTCGCACCAATATGCTGCAGCACGCGTCACTGACGCGCGCGCTGCGTACACTCAATATGGTGTCACAACAGATTGACTGCTTCAATTGCACACTGAGTGAATTCACACGGGCCGCATTTTGTAAAATTACTATTGGTTGTCAAAATAATTAATTTAACTGTAACCTTAAATACTTATAACTACGCTATTGTATTAGGTACCTTAACCTGTGATAATAGCTGTATGTGTGGTTTAAATAAATAAAATCTAAGTGAATGCCTAATGCTCGTTTTCACCAAAACGAAGTGTCATCCAACAGAATGCCTAATGCCCGTTTTCACCAACACTAAATGGAACGTTACTCAATGCCTCATACCCGTTTTCACCAACACTAAGTGTCACCTAACTGAATGCCTAATGCCCGTTTTCACCAACACTAAGTGTCACCTAACTCAATGCCTAATGTCCGTTTTCACCAACACTAAGTGTCACTTAACTGAATGCCTAAAAATGCCTTAAAAATGTTTCTTTCGCAAAAGGCGTATTATAGTACCTCCGAATTTCTAGCCGAAAAAGATTTTTCTGTTTGACTTAATATATAATTTTATCGTTTCTTGACACGAATACTAAATTTACATGAATATGGAATTTTGACATTATCACATTAGAATTGTTTTTATTTTTTATTTATAAGATTGTTAAATTATAAACTTTGCATGTGCCTATTCTAAGTATTTTTTAAATCATTTCTTATTGTTAATTTATTTATTTTTTTCTCTCAATGTTATGGAAATATTTGTACGCCGTTACTTACGGCTAAACATTCTGGACTAAACCAATGTAACATCTTGCATGCTCTTGTATGTAAACAATGTTTAAACAAATAAAGAAATCTTATCTTATCTTATCTAAGCCCGTTTTCACCAACACTAAGTGACACCTAACTGAATGCCGATTGCCCGTTTTCACTAACATTAAGTGTCACCTAAGTGAGCGCCTAGTGCCCGTTTTCACCAACACTAACTGTCACCAAACTCAATGCCTAATGCCCGTTTTCACCAACACAGTGTCAACTAACTGAATGCCTAATGCCCTTTTTCACCGACACTAAGTGTCACCTAACTCAATTCCTAATGTCCGTTTTCACCAACACAAAGTATCACCTAAGTGAATGCCTAGTGCCCGTTTTCACCAATATTAAATGTCACCTAAGTGAATGCCTAGTGCCCGTTTTCACCAATATTTAATGTCACCTAAGTGAATGCCTAGTGCCCGTTTTCACCAACACTGTCACCTAACTCAATGCCTAATACCCGTTTTCACCAACACTAAGTGTCACCTAACTCAATGCCTAATGCCCATTTTCACCAACACTAAGTGTCAACTAACTGGATGCCTAATGCCCTTGTTCACCAGCACTAAGTGTCACCAATATGCTGCAGCACGCGTCACTGACGCGCGCGCTGCGTACACTCAATATGGTGTCACAACAGATTGACTGCTTCAATTGCACACTGAGTGAATTCACACGGGCCGCATTTTGTAAAATTACTATTGGTTGTCAAAATAATTAATTTAACTGTAACCTTAAATACTTATAACTACGCTATTGTATTAGGTACCTTAACCTGTGATAATAGCTGTATGTGTGGTTTAAATAAATAAAATCTAAGTGAATGCCTAATGCTCGTTTTCACCAAAACGAAGTGTCATCCAACAGAATGCCTAATGCCCGTTTTCACCAACACTAAATGGAACGTTACTCAATGCCTCATACCCGTTTTCACCAACACTAAGTATCACCTAAGTGAATGCCTAGTGCCCGTTTTCACCAATATTCAATGTCATCTAAGTGAATGCCTAATGCTCGTTTCCACCAACACTAAGTGTCATCTAACAGAATGCCTAATGCCCGTTTTCACCAACACTAAATGGAACGTTACTCAATGCCTAATGCCCGTTTTCACCAACACTAAGTGTCATCTAACAGAATGCCTAATGCCCATTTCACCAACACTAATCACCTAACTGAATGCCGAAGCCAGAAGTTTTTACTTCTTGCAAAACGTCGTCAAACATTGTAAGGCCATTTTTAGATGCTTCGATTTGTACTTCTTGTCAGGCCTATAGTGTCCTATCATACATAGGAACACACACACACAACAGCACACTGCAACAGGAAAATATTATTAAAACGATTTTTTTATTTAAAGAAGAAACATCGAGTTTGACCATAGGAAATAGCCAACTCGAACCATGCACCTATATTTTGACATTCCATAAGCGCTCATAAGAGAACTTGTCTACTATTCATCACCACTCATTTGCAGTACTCACCTCAGTCTACAACTTCTGCTAATCTCTAAAACAGCTGTTCTTTGTCCTTCTGTTCTATAGATTTGTGACAGTTCTTTGTTGTACCTCCTTCTTTGGTGTTGGGGCGCTGATCAGTCTCAGTGTTAATTTATTAACTAATCATACACATTTTGAGATAATTATGAGAATCAAACTCAACCATGATGACAGTAACAGCCTGCAATCAGTGAAATTATAAATGAATGTAATAAATACACTTCACTAAAAACAATAATAATAAGGCAACAGAAAAACAAAGGTAATGGCAAGCGTTTATTAAAAACACACAACAAAAAATATAGCACAACTAATTCAGAAGAAAAGAAGACAAATCACAATATTGAATAATTTTTACTTTACCTCTAAAAATAACAACAGTACCTACCTACATTCTTTTTTTAATGGACAGTGATAGTGGTAAGAAAAAACACCAGACATCTCAACTCGAAATGTTTTTTATTTAATATAAATGCAATTCAACACAATTTTCATAAATCAAAATCAAATAATTTATTTCAAGTAGGCCAGTTGCAGGCACTTTTGAACTGTCGAAACAAAGGTTAAAATTAAATGTAGCTACAGTCCAAGTCACAACACATAAAAACTGTGAAAGTACTGTAATTGCCCATTCCCTAGAGTAGATCTCTATGGAGAAGAACGGGCAAGAAACTCCATGGACATTCTTTTAAATCAAAAAATTGTTACAAAATCTTGGTTACATCATTCGTGTTGAGATGGTATATTATGTGAGAACAATGTAGCAAGATATGCACGTTAAAAGTGTCCATAGTAAAAACAAAATTAACAATTCAAAAAATAAACATTAAAATTAGCCACGGCAACTAAGAGATGACCAGTCACAACTGACAGCGCCCGTTCACGAACATGACGCATGGATCAGCACCATTTAACTCAACCATTTTGTAGGGAAACAAATGGTCGGACACAAGCGCCACCATCAGCGAGACATTAGAGTGAGCATGACATACTCTCAACTGTCAGGGCACATTCAAGTCAAGAAAAGACCTACGTCTTTTCTTGACTTGAATGTGCCCTGGATTCCAGTGAATGATAGCTTTACATAGTACTCACACAATATGGGCTATGCGATTATATAATACTAGAGATTGAATCTATACAATGCAAATAATTATAGTTGTACAATCTTCAGCAGCTCCAACAATTATATGTAATGCTATCTATTTATGCGCCCCTGTCCATGTGGAGCAGGGCAGCATTGAGCCACGCAATCTTATCAGCGAAAAAAAAAAAATGTTATCAGTGTATTACCTTAACACAACGGGAACTCACACTCGTCACACATTCATGTGACTCAAGCCATAATTTTACACCATCTGCCAACTCATCATCTCACATCACTAATACCACTACTTATTACTGGACTTTAGTGGATCATAATTTTTTAATTTGGTGACATTATTTCCACACAGAAAAACCTCAATGACAGTGTCATCCGGAAGATGTGTGATTTAAAACACAAATTCAATGTGTACTAGTTGTCATAGACACCGTGGCATGTCTTACTGAAGAGGTTCGGACGTTTAAGAGTTAATTTCAGCATGCTCGGTCACATTGGGGACGGTGTGAGACTGTGCATCAGGCTCACATAAACCTATTAGGTATAACAGGTTATCGTTTTAGAAACCAGGTATAGTTTTAAGCTATGACGACCAATCTACGGTCTGGAGAGCGAAGATAGTTCTGTAGGGTTCTTCCATCTCTCTCAAGGCGCTTCAAGAACTGATTTCGCTGCTGGCCAACTATCCTAGGGTACAAAGTTCTGGTGATACCCTGCAAAACAAGACGCGTTGGTACCATATTTTTTAACAAACATTATTCACGCATTAGATGCTTACGTAGGCTGTAATTACCTTTGAATTTGAATATTTCATTGTTCAGTTTGTTAGGATAACCTTTAAAAACTTTTGTCTCTTAGTAGCAGTGAAGTTGTGCTGTTATAAGTAGCGTAGTGTTTTTTCCACAGTTTACACCACTACGATTATAATTTACAGGTTTCTCACACTATAGAGAGTTTCCCCTCAGCAAGTCTTATTTATTTTTCAATCACACAAACAGTTTATTTACGTACGTTTCAAAAGCCAAATTGACATGATTGTCAATGTCAAATCAAAATAGCTTCAGGGTTGCTAGATCAAGTTTTTAATTTTCCTCATATTTTTGCCCCCGTTAAAATGAAATGCTAGATCTTTTTCATACACGAAAATCTATGTTTTAAACAGACACATGAAATACACAAATAACACAAGTTACTTATGGCTTTAAAAAAATACTTAATAGGTTTGAAGTAATTGTATGAAAAAATTACTGGTTTGGCGGTGAATTAATTAATAATTAATTTGCAGCGTTTTTTTATCTCGTTTTGGTTAATTTCTACAAGGACCTTAGGTTCTCATTATTTCCCTAGTCAGGTTTTTTTTCCCACAAAAAAAGCTGAAAGCTCTTATCTACCAACACTGAACAGCACAAAATGACGTTTTCTAAGATCGGATGCGTTCACAAAAATCAGTTGAAGGCTTGCTACGGTCTTCTTCTTAGCGTGTCGATGGCAAATATTTATTAAATGTGTTTGGCCCAAAATTCAGCGATGCGAACTCCACTCGCTGATGCAGTCATAAGGTCGTCAAGTGTGCAGGTGTCAGGGCATGCAGCGCAAGATGGAAGATGGGCCATTGTCTGTGGAGACACGCCGCATTCACATTTGAGGTCTGAGCCGTCTATAAACCCCCATTTGAGGAGATTGTCTTTGCTACGGCCGACCTGGGTTCGAAGTCTATTCAGAGATTTCCAAGTCAGCCACAGCAAAGCATTCCCAGGTGGAAGGCTTTCAGACGGCTCGATGAAGCCGTCAGGGGGCTTAAGCACCTCCCGCCAGAGATCGCATCTCGCTGTGGAGGCATTACTATTAGCTGGACTAGCTGAGCCAACGCACCCAAAAAAGCTTTTACGGCTTTTCAGCCTCTGGGGCACGGGAACGCTTGCTACGGTGCGTTCCGGATACTAAAATTCGAGGCTGATGCTCCAGGGTAGCCCGCGAAATTCAAATTTTCTTACGTTTTTGGCAAATTGCAGGCCAGTGCTAGGTTGTATGTTGATTAAAATATTGGACGCAATTGTAAAACGTATGTAGATACAGAATTATAATCATCAAAACCATCAATACAACCCTCCAAGTTCATAAAGGTCGCAAACAATATTTTAATCAACATACAACCTAGCACTGGCCTGCAAATTGCAAAAAACGTAAGAAAATTTGAATTTCGCGGGCTACCCTGGAGCATCTGCCTTAAAGCAACTGCCTATCTCACCTCCACAAACAAATTAACTACTGGTTAATACAATATTTATTATCCCTTAAATTGGATGAATGATGCCAATGTATAAAAAAATAAATACAGCTCAATTCCGTTTTTAGGGTTCCGTACCCAAAGGGTAAAAACGGAACCCTATTACTAAGACTTCGCTGTCGCTGTCACCAGGCTGTATCTCATGAACCGTGACAGCTAGACAGTTGAAATTTTCACAGATGATGTATTTCTGTTGCCGCTTTAACAACAAATACTAAAAACAGAATAAAATTAATATCTAAGGGGCCCGGCTCCCATACAACAAACGTGACTTTTTTGCCGTTTTGTCTAATGTATAGATAATGGTACGGAACCCTTCGTGCGCCAGTCCGACTCGCACTTGGCTGGTTTTTTTTTTCATACATAGAACCGGGAAGTCGGTCAGATTTATCTACGTAGTTGCAGCGAAGGTAATATAAGCGTGTTATCAGAAGAACCCCCTCATAGCGAGGAGGCCTATGTCCCAGCAGTGGGAACATTAATAGGCTGATGATGATGATGATTAATAGAAAAATAAGGCACGTAAAATAATAGGCAAGTAAAATAAAATAATATAACCTGATATGGCTGCTTTACACCGGGCCAACACTATGTGGCGTTGCAGCATGCTACATATTGTGGCGAGCGTCATCTTGTGGTATGCTATAAATAACCAACTGCGGCAATTGCGGTATGCGGCAGCCTATTTTACGTCAACGCAACATCGCGTGCCTAGATAATTTTCAAAGTATCGTAAAACCTAACCAATAAACTGTATGACGCCTCAAAAATGTAGCATGGAATCCATTGTGTTTGGACAGAAGCTGCGTCTGGCTGCGACAGTGTGCCACATGTCGCAAGGTGTTGCCCTGCCGCACGATACTAGCCACAATGTGCAATATTTAAAATTATTGTAGCATGCGGCCAAGTGACATACCGCAATGCCGCACAGTGTTGCCCCGGTGTAAAGCAGCCTTTAAGGTGAATGCACAGACCACATAGAGCTTGGTGAATGCTTCGACCAGCCCGCGAAATTCAAATTTTCTTACGTTTTTGGCAAATTGCAAGCCAGTGCAAAGTTATAAGTTGATTAAAATATTGGACGCGATTGTAAGACGTATGTAGTTACAGAATTATAATCATCAAAACCATCAATACAACCCTCCAAGTTCATAAAGGTCTAGCAATGACTTTGACCTTGAAAAAATCGTTTTTTCGACCTTTATGAACTTGGAGGGTTGTATTGATGGTTTTGATGATTATAATTCTGTATCTACATACGTTTTACAATCGCGTCCAATATTTTAATCAACATACAACCTTGCACTGGCTTGCAATTTGCCAAAAACGTAAGAAAATTTGAATTTCGCGGGCTGGTCGAAGCATTCACCTTAAAGGCTGCTTTACACCGGGGCAACACTGTGCGGCATTGCGGTATGTCACTTGGCCGCATGCTACAATAATTTTAAATATTGCACATTGTGGCAAGTATCGTGCGGCAGGGCAACACCTTGCGACATGTGGCACACTGTCGCAGCCAGACGCAGCTTCTGTCCAAACACAATGGATTCCATGCTACATTTTTGAGGCGTCATACAGTTTATTGGTTAGGTTTTACGATACTTTGAAAATTATCTAGGCACGCGATGTTGCGTTGACGTAAAATAGGCTGCCGCATACCGCAATTGCCGCAGTTGGTTATTTATAGCATACCACAAGATGACGCTCGCCACAATATGTAGCATGCTGCAACGCCACATAGTGTTGGCCCGGTGTAAAGCAGCCATATCAGGTTATATTATTTTATTTTACTTGCCTATTATTTTACGTGCCTTATTTTTCTATTAATCATCATCATCATCAGCCTATTAATGTTCCCACTGCTGGGACATAGGCCTCCTCGCTATGAGGGGGTTCTTCTGATAACACGCTTATATTACCTTCGCTGCAACTACGTAGATAAATCTGACCCACTTCCCGGTTCTATGTATGAAAAAAAAAACCGGCCAAGTGCGAGTCGGACTGGCGCACGAAGGGTTCCGTACCATTATCTATACATTAGACAAAACGGCAAAAAAGTCACGTTTGTTGTATGGGAGCCGGGCCCCTTAGATATTAATTTTATTCAGTTTTTAGTATTTGTTGTTAAAGCGGCAACAGAAATACATCATCTGTGAAAATTTCAACTGTCTAGCTGTCACGGTTCATGAGATACAGCCTGGTGACAGCGACAGCGAAGTCTTAGTAATAGGGTTCCGTTTTTACCCTTTGGGTACGGAACCCTAAAAACGGAATTGAGCTGTATTTATTTTTTTATACATTGGCATCATTCATCCAATTTAAGGGATAATAAATATTGTATTAACCAGTAGTTAATTGGTTTGTGGAGGTGAGATAGGCAGTTGCTTTAAGGCAGATGCTCCAGGGTAGCCCGCGAAATTCAAATTTTCTTACGTTTTTTGCAATTTGCAGGCCAGTGCTAGGTTGTATGTTGATTAAAATATTGTTTGCGACTGTAAGACGTATGTAGTTACAGAATTATAATCATCAAACTCATCAATACAACCCTCCAAGTTCATAAAGGTGCAAGAATGATTTTGACCTTGGAAAAGTAATTTTTCCACCTATAAGAACTTTGAGGGTTGTATTAATGATTTTGATGAATATAATTCTGTAACTACATATTAAGTCTTACAACCGCGAATAGGATCAGAAATAAAAGTAAAACATTTTGGCCTTTGATATTTTTACTCATTTATTTAATTTCGACGCACGGACCACGGTAGGTAGGTGGCAGGTAGGTGGCAGGTAGGTGGCAGGTAGGTGGCAGGTAGGTGGCAGGTAGGTGGCAGGTAGGTGGCAGGTAGGTGGTAGGTAGGTGAAAAATATTTTATGTGCTTTTTAGCGTTTAATTGTAAGGTCTACTTGCACTGTAAATCCAAAATGCGATTAACGCTAAATATATTTAAAAACATCATTTTGTCTCTGATGTCTTCTACGATTGACAGAAGCCGATGATTGACAGTGCTATATTTTTTAAGTGATTTGTCGTACAAGCCGGCCTTGGAATAATTGTATAGTATAGTATTTTCTCAAATTTACATATCAAGCGTTGACTAAGGAGACACAATTAACTTTATTGAATGTAACTTATGTCACTACTTTCTAATAAATTTAAAAATAATTTATTCTATCAATCAGCTCTGCACGAGTGCAACTAAGGTGTTAGTGCATGGGTTATTGCAGCGAACAATGGCATCTCCCACGGTGAACACGACTGCGGTACATCCTCGGTGCACATTCCGGCACCACCAACGAGATTTCTCATAAAACGTCCGTTGCTTGTAAAATCTATAACCGCCAATTGTGAGGATCGTAGCTCCTCTAGAGCCTTTTGTGAATACTGGCTGCGCCACACCTATAAATAAAAAAGGTAGTGCACGGATTTATTAAACAATAACAAACAGAAGTTTTTAAAAGGTGTTTTAATTTAAAAATCGAAATATGTTAGTGCTCATTTCTGGACACGCGGCGCGTCTGGCGGCGCGTTGAGCGGCGCGCAGGCGGTGCGTCGGGCGGCGCGTTGCGCGGCACGTCACGCGGCGTGTTGCGCGTTTTTCCGTTTACGGAGAGGCGGCGTGTGCAGCGGCGGTGTCATCTGTCATAATAATATGTTTGTATTTGCGCGCGCACTGCCGCGTTGACTGCGGCGGTGCACGTGGCGGGCAACGTGCAATATGTTTGAAATTTAAGCGGGCCGCACCGCAAGTGAAAATCCGCGCTTCGTAAATGAGCCCTTAGAGTCATCCTGGTCTCCAGAGCAGTACTCGACCCTTTTTAGGGTTCCGTACCCAAAGGGTAAAAACGGAACCCTATTACTAAGACTTCGCTGTCTGTCCGTCTGTCCGTCTGTCCGTCTGTCTGTCACCAGGCTGTATCTCATGAACCGTGACAGCTAGACAGTTGAAATTTTTACAGATGATGTATTTCCGTTGCCGCTATAACAACAAATACTAAAAACAGAATAAAATTAATATTTAAGGGGGGCTCCCATACAACAAACGTGATTTTTTTGCCGTTTTGTCTAATGTATAGATAATGGTACGGAACCCTTCGTGCGCGAGTCCGACTCGCACTTGGCCGGTTTTTTTAGGGTTCCGTACCCAAAGGGTAAAAACGGAACCCTATTACTAAGACTTCGCTGTCTGTCCGTCTGTCCGTCTGTCTGTCTGTCTGTCACCAGGCTGTATCTCATGAACTGTGACAGCTAGACAGTTGAAATTTTCACAGATGATGTATTTCTGTTGCCGCTATAACAACAAATACTAAAAACAAAATAAAAATAATATTTAAGGGGGGCTCCCATACAACAAACGTGATTTTTTTGCCGTTTTGTCTAATGTATAGATAATGGTACGAAACCCTTCGTGCGCGAGTCCGACTCGCACTTGGCCGGTTTTTTCTTTAAGTTGCTAACTCACCGCGGCGCATTTATGCTGCGTTGATTAATTTGTTTGACAGCATAGCGGTCTACGTTTCCACTGCAGTACACACTACACACCCATAATCTATTGTAACGTTCCATGTAGAAGAAAACAATTACGTAAACAGTTAGAATAATGTCTGCTACTTGTAAGATTTCCTATAATCTAGTCATAAGATTTTCTATGAAAGCGTACCCAGGGTAGTTTATCGCGCTGTAATCTTGCTAAACGGAAGATACATTTGATACGAAAAGTGTTATTCCTTTTGGTTTGTTCTGATACTTCTAGCTAATAATGCTGTGGGTAGGTACTCCACGTGTGGTCCGGAGCGGTACTCCTATTTGCATACCAAAGCTAGCTTTTCGGTAGCTAACGCAATCCGATATATTTTTCCAAAAGTAACAGAAAATCACTTTATCTACGCTTACCAGAAAAAAATAAATCATAAAAACTTAATTTACAAGTCCAAGGCCCACTTGCTACACAAAAAAATTCAACGTTTTGCGCCTTCCTTCAGATCTCTCTTTTTGAATTGTAAAATTACTAAACGGGCAAGCGGGCCTAAGAATCAAACCAGTACTGAAATATCCTGTCTCGTTGAAGTACCTGAAAAAGAAAAACCTGCTTTATAATTTACCAATCATTTTATCTTCTACAAATATTGTTTTAGCAAGATTATCTATTTTTAACAAGAACTTTAGTGCAAAAATAATAAAGGATTGTATTTGTCACAAAAATGTCTACTAAGAAACAGTAAAATTATTAAAATAATGTTATTATAATCATAGTACCATTACGCCGCCACTTCGTGTGTCATAGTTTAAGTGCAGTGGTACTAACATAGTTTTTAAGTTACCTAACTAACAATAATTGTTATTAGTATGTATTTTTAGGCTAAGGTATTTATCTATGGGTCTTTGTTACCTGAAATAAATGGTTTATTATTATTATATTTTTTATTATTATTATTTATTATTATTATTACTTTTTTAAAAACTAAAATACTGCAAATTCAGTGTGGAAGCGATATCACGTCTTCAGTACATAATTCTGAGCCGCCCCACATAGAAATTTTCATCGATTATTTAAAAAAAACAGCTGTTTCCTGCAAAATTCCAATACATACATACACGGTAAAAATGTACGGAACCGCTCATTTGTTTTTAATAACCCAATACCCACGTGTTAACCATTTTCGTGTCGGTGTCTATCACCACCGTATAATTATGATATTTGAAAAGCGTCACAATTAAAAATGATGTGTAGTGTGACATTGGCATGTTATTGATAAAAGGATCGATTTGGGGTCAATTTAATTTCTTTACAACATTGTCAAGAAATTAAATTGACCACAAATTAAAAAAAAAAAACGATTTTACAACGATAGGGTAGTCTGATTATGATTACTTCCTTGTGTAACCTACATTCACACAGTTTTATAATTAACGATTGTTCCACACGGTTGTTTAGGTGTATGGTTATAGTCCTCATTTACCTTTAGAATGACGTCCTGATATGTTCGCCCTGCAACCCTTACAGTGATGACTAGAACAGAACCATCGGCATCTGTCACCTTTCTTTCGATGCAAACTGTAGTTATAGCCATAACGGGATATCATAGTCATAACAATAATTTATTTCAATCAAAGCCAAACATTACCTTACGTTATTAATACCTAGAATACTGATAATCTAGATTAGTTTTATTTTACTTTGGACAACCAAAATTTCAGGCAGTTTTTGGTAGAGTCAAATAAGATAAGTTTACACTGTAAAACTGCGCAAGGATTCTTATTAACAATTAACGGTTTTGTTGATTATTCATTTTGATGATATCATTAGTACCAATGATGGAGATGATTGACGCACTGCCCTTTAGACGCTGTCTGTGGCGCAGTTCCAGCGAGTTTTAGGACCATAGTCAATCTCATCCAAACTTTTTCAAAATTGGATGGTTATGCTTATTATTGATGGTAACAATTTTGTCGCCCACAGTATATATCACTGCACAGCATCTTTTACAATGATGACGTGTGGAGCAATGCCAACGAGTCTTGCATCCAATTTTGCAATGGCGGGAGAATCGATACCCAGCGAGTATTATCACACGGTTCCCTCTTTGAGATACAGTGAACACAGCTTCTGTAAGAAATAATATGTTGTAGTTGTAGTTTAATGAGGAAGGTGAAGAGATAAATTTAAATAAGAACAACAAAATGGTATCCATCTTATGTATTGTAATTAAAAAAGTATACAATCGGAAAGTTTTTTATTAAAAATATCTACATTAAAAAATAACATTAACCCGTCACCAGTAAGGCTCTCGTTTTCAGCATTCTTTAAAAAAAACAATTATCCAGACGATAGTTGGTTAAATATGAATGACGCGCGACTTCGTTTTTTATTTATTTTTTATTTTAAGGGGTGACATTAACATTAAGTGATAAACACTTAATGTTAATGTCACCCCCATAACAACTAGGTACAGTAGACAACTTAACACTAAACAATGGGTAATGGTAGTTCTTGTTTACAATGAGACAAATACTGAAACCCTTTAGACCCATGACTGGTTTATGTTGTGCGTCATCTGTCTGTATTTGATTAACGTATAGTACACGGTAGTGGTATTTATACATCTATATCTACAAATGAATAAAATTGAAGTGTCTGTTTACAATATCAAAATAACAGATTTTTACTAAAAACATAAATGTGAAAAATATACTTACGGCACTTAAACAAAAACAATTTTTTTTTAATTTTTGTGTAACTGTCTGTCTCTTTGTTCCGGCTAATCTTCGAAACGGCTGGACCGATTTTAACGGGACTGGCAGATAGCTGACGTTATAATAAAATTATAAAGGGTGTTTAGGTCTAACTTAGGTTACTTTTATTTTAGAAAAATAATTAGATTTAAAAAATAAAACCCTTCAAGATGTTAACAAAATTCGATTCAAAAGGGAAGTAGGTAAACGAATATTGAATTTTCAATAATTTATTGTCTACATAAAATTAATTAACACGTTCTAAACTTGTGTCATCACGACTCCAGTCCGAAAAAGAAATGACGCTACTGGTAATGTAAAGCCCCGTCTCTTTCTTGCACTGTAATCACGATGGCGTTAAATCGTTATACTACACCATCAGAGTGCTGCACATAGGAATGTACATTAAAATCACCAAGTTGGTTTCTTAAATATATATTTCGTTGTCACAGTATTTAGATATTTTCGTGCACTAAATAACAGACTGTTACGTAACTGGATCTGTACACATAAAATAATTAAACAAACTGAAAAAATACCTTAATGATCTTCTTCTTCTCATATATAAAAGAAGAAACTGACTGACTGACTGACTGACTGACTGACTCATCTATCAACGCACAGCCCAAACCGCTGGGTCTACAGAATCCAAATTTGGCAAGTAGGTTCCTTATGTGGTCTGGGGGTGCACTAAGAAAGGAATTTTCAAAATTCATCCCCTAAGGGGGTTAAACGGGGCTTCAAAGTTTGTATGGGGAAACAAGATTAGTTGACTATTTTATTCGAAACTTCACAGGAGTGCTCCTATTGATAAATTAATAGAAACGGGTTTCAGGTTTTTTCAGAATTCAACCCCTAAGAGGGGGAAATGGGGTGGCAAAGTATAAAAATCAATGCACAGCCCAAACCGCTGAGTCTAGAGATTCAAAATTTGGCACATTGGTTCCTTATGTGGTCTAAGGGTGCACTAAGAACGGATTTTTCAAAACTCACCCCTAAGGGGTTTAAACGGGGCTCCAAAGTTTGTATAGGGAAACAAGATTAGTTAGACTATTTTATTCGAAACTTCACAGGAGTGCTCCTATTGATAAATGAGTAGAAACGGGTTTCAGGTTTTTTCAGAATTCAACCCCTAAGAGGGGGAAATGGGGTGGCAAAGTATAAAAATCAATGCACAGCCCAAACCGCTGAGTCTAGAGATTCAAAATTTGGCACATTGGTTCCTTATGTGGTGTAGGGGTGCATTAAGAAATAATTTTCCAAAATTCACCCCCTAAAGGGGTTAAACGGGGCGCCAAAATTTGTATAGGGAAACAAGATTAGTTAGACTATTTTATTCGAAACTTCACAGGAGTGCTCCTATTAATAAATGAGTAGAAACGGGTTTCAGGTTTTTTCAGAATTCAACCCTTAAGAGGGGGAAATGGGGTAACAAATTATAAAAATCAATGCACAGCCCAAACCGCTGAGTCTAGAGATTCCAAATCTGGCACATAGGTTCTTTATGAGGTTTAGGGGTGCATAAAGAAAGGATTTTTCAAAATTCACTCTCTAAGGGGTTGAAACGGGGGTCTAAAGAATACAGGGGGAAATAAGATTAGTTAAGACTACTTTATTCGAAACTTAACAGGAGTGCTCTTATCGATAAATAAGTTAACATTTGTGTTTCAGGTTTTTTCAGAATTCAATCCCTAAAGGGGGAAATGGGGTAACAAAGCCTGAAATTCAACATAGGTATTAGTTTTATGGTGTAATGGTGTATTGGGTCGGGTGTATTACAAAAACAACGATTTTAAGATTTAACGTGGCGGACCTGAAATACAATCATTCCCTGTTGGGGTGCGATGGGGTTGAAATGTCTAAAAATCAATATGGGTGTCGATACCGAGATTATCAGGGGCGCTGATTACGAAAATGACATTTATTTTGAGATCCAGAAGATGGCGGATTCGACTTCTACACAGGGTTATTGTTGATTTATTGTGATGATTGTGATAACTATGATGGTGATTATGATAACGGTGCTGATGATTATGATGATGATGATTGTGATTACGATGATAATGATTGTGATTACGATGAAGACTGTGATAATGATGATTGTGATTAAGATGATAATGATTGTGATAACGATGATGGTGATTGTGATAGTGATTTTGATGGTGATTGTGATGGTGATTGTGATTGTGATAGTGATGGTCATTTTGATGGTGATGGTGATTGTGATTGTGACAGTAATGGTGATTGTGATAATGATGAAGATGATCGTGATTACGATGATAATGATTGTGATAACGAGGTTAGTGATTGTGATAGTGATTGTGATGGTGATGGTAATTGTGATGGTGATGGTGATTGTGATGGTGATGGTGATGGTGATGGTGATGGTGATGTTGATTGTGATTGTGATTGTGATTGTGATGGTGATTGTGATGGTGATTGTGATAGTGATGGTGATGGTGATGGTGATGGTGATTGTGATGGTGTTTGTGATGGTGATTGTTATGGTGATTGTGATGGTGATTGTGATTATGATAGGGATTGTGATGGTGATTGCGATTGTGATTGTGATAATGATTGTGGTTGTGATAGTGATGGCGATTGTGAATTTGGGATCATAATAATTGTGATTAAGATGAAAATGATTGAGATTACGATGATAATGATTGTGATTACGATGATAATGATTGTGATGACGAGGATGGAGATTGTGATGATGATGATTGTTATTAGAATGATAGTGATTGTGATGGTCATTGTGATGGTGATTGTGATTGTGATGGTGATTGTGATGGTGATTGTGATTGTGATGGTGTGTGATAGTGATGGTGTATGATAGTGATGGTGATTGTGATAGTGATGGTGATTGTGATTACGATGATAATGATTGTGATAACGATGATGGTGATTATGATAGTAACTTTGAGGTAATTGTGATGGTGATGGTGATTGTGATAGTGATGGTGATTGTGATAATTGTGATTATGATGAAAATGATTGTGATTACGATGATAATGATTGTTATGACGAGGATGGAGATTGTGATGATGATGATTGTGATTAGAATGATAGTGATTGTGATGGTGATTGTGATGGTGATTGTGATGGTGATTGTGATGGTGATTGTGATGGTGATTGTGATGGTGATTGTGATGGTGATTGTGATGGTGATTGTGATGGTGATTGTGATGGTGATTGTGATGGTGATTGTGATGGTGATTGTGATGGTGATTGTGATGGTGATTGTGATGGTGATTGTGATAGCGATGGTGTGTGAAAGTGATGGTGATTGTGATAGTGATGGTGATTGTGATAATGATTGTGATTACGATGCTAATGATTGTGATAACGATGATGGTGATTATGATAATGACTTTGATAGTAATTGTGATAATGATGGTGATTGTGATAGTGACGGTGATTGTGATGGTGACGGTGTTTGTGATGGTGATTGTGATAATGATCGTGATAATGATGGTGGTTGTGATAGTGATGGTGATTGTGATGGTGATTGTGATAATGATGGTGAATGTGATAATGATGGTGATTGTGATAATGATGGTGGTAGTGATGGTGGTTGTGATAATGATTGTGATAATGATGGTGGTTGTAATAGTGATGGTTGTTATGATAGTGATGGTGATTGTGATGATGATTATAATAAATTGTGAAGATTATGAAATTTGGCACATAGATAGTTTATAACCTGGATTAACATGTAGGACACTATTTATCCCTTTAGTATGATTCAGTGGAACCGATACCGAACTGCACGCGGGCGAAGCCGCGGGCAACAGCTAGTGATCTCATAAAATATTAAAACTCGGTCCAACTTTTCAACAACAGATGTGGTTATGCTTACTATTCATGCTAACAATTTTATCGCCCACAGTATATATTACTGCACAGCACCCTTTACTATGATGTGAGGAGCAATACCAACGAGTCTTGCATCCATTATCGCGATGGCGGGAGAATCGGTACCCAGCGAGTGTTATCATACGGTTCCCTCTTTGAGATAGAGTGAAGACAGCTTCTGTAAAACACAATATAAACTTAGAAGTTGTAGTTGAAGAGGGAAAATGTGTAGATAAATATAATCAAGAACAATGAAGTGGAATTGGCGAAGTTTTAGGTTGTCAAAATATAGTGCCAGCGACAAGAAGAAGAAAAATAACAACAATGACTAACGTTATATTTGATTGTAACAAAAACATACAAAAACCGTAACTTTCAATTGAAAATAGATATCGTAAAAAAACATTAAGCCCTCACTAGTAAGACTCTCGTAAGACAAAATATGTTTAAACCGCTGCATACAACGGTTTGAATCCTTTTTTCAATAAACTTCAAACTAAATACCTAAGAGCCACTTAAACTTAATACAGTTGGTAATCTTTTAATAATGAACGAGACGCGACGTTTACATTGAGACCAACGACGTTATAATTATTCATAGTCCGTGTTCTGGTAAAATTAATCCAGGTATTGTTTTAACTTTACTACAAAAATATTGTTGCCAATAAAGTCAATGGTTATGCTCATCATTAATAATCTTAACAATCTGATCATCCACAGTGAAGAGCGCTGCTCTGCAAGTGCGGTGCTTGTTGCAGTACCACCTCGTCTTAGCTCCAGTACTGCGGTGCCGGTTGAACGTGTACCCAGCTACTATGAGCTTACGGCCCCCGCTTCTGGATCGGGTGAACACAGCAGCTGTAGGAAGAAAGTAATTTTTGTATATTTTTTATAATTTATGAGTCGATCGTTACGATAGTATTTTCATGTGATTTTTTGTCGTCTGTAATTCTTCCGCTTCAAATTTTTTTTTATAAAAATATTGTTGTAGAGTTAATGTGAGCTCTCTCGTTATAAAAAAACCTAATTACAGTTGTATTAAGGCATGTTGTACGAGGTAATGGTGTACTCAATAAAAAGCAATTCCGATTTTTCAAGATTATTTTTGAATAGAGCTATGATGTCATGACGATAATGTTATTAAAACGTTTTGTATGGGAATAAATATAAAGTTTAAATTCACTTGTTATTTCTTTAATATATAGGTAATAAAAATAAAGGTTTGTTTTTGCCTAATTTATTACACATACCTACTCAGGCCGTGATCTAGAAACGCAACTTAGGTTAAGCGTTATTCCTATCGCTATTAAACGTCAAACTACAAGTGCAAGACGAAAAATGTTTAACACAAAGCACGTGCTATGTTAATATACAGTTCAGCCTAAAATTCTGGTAACAAAGAATGATTATTTTTAACGATATTAATGGTTATGATTATTTTTAACTTTAATGATCAAATTCTCCAGTGTACTGACACAGGCTCTGCAGCCTTTAGAGTGATGAGTCGAGCAGAACCAGCGCGTCTTCAGCCCACTGACACTGACTCTTTGGCGGGTAAATTGGTATCCATCCAGTACTAATACTACAGCCCCTCTCCGACTTCGAGAGAATACAGCTTCCTGCATACCTAGGTAAATAATAAAAATGAAAATTGTATAAACAAAGTGCTACTGAAAACAATTCGCAAGAGCGATATAGCTGATTAAGTACATCGTATAACTAAAAAATATATCATTAATACCTATTTGAATTAAGAGACGGATATACAACCAATAAATGCAAAAGTATACAATATAATACGGGAAACCCGAACCTGAAACGTTGTATTAATAAACCAAGGCCGTAATTTATGTATATTTTATATTGAGGCTCCTTCCTGCACAGCAACTCTGCTCCTTTTCGAGTGCACCCTGTTAATCCTAACTATCCTAAGATACGAATACTAAAACTATTGGAACGCTTACTATTTTTTTTTTTTATTAAGTATAGTAGGTACTGTAGGTATTTTATTTTCCAAATGTTCTATTTCTGAGGTAAAACCTATACAAATATAAGAACACTACGTTATTACAAATAATAATGAATAATTTTATATATTATGCTCAAATGGAGTTTATAGTGTGAATATTTCAACACTTGACCTGTCCACTAACAGACAGTTGTAAGTCACATTATTGTGATACTGAGAAGAGTTAAGGCCCTTCTAACACTAAAATTAGCAACTCTATTTGTGGTGGTTCAAACTTCGTTTGAAATACTGTTAGAATAAAGTTCTAATCAGCTTGCACTACAAAGCGGTTGTTGCGTCAGTCACTGTGTAGTCGAGTGCAATTAGCCAAAAAATACTGAAAAGGTGGAACGAAGTTTATAGTGGTCGCATTTTCATGGGGCTTTTTTTATTGAGTTCCTAGAAGAGTGGAGAAGAAAGTTAAAAAAAAAATATCGCCGCTCGCGACATTTTTTTTCGTTTTCTTTGGAATATTTTTTTTTCGTGTATGATCAACTTAAAATTCGACGAATGCATATTGTAGCGTAATAATGTGACCTGTGTGCATCCATTAAATGCTAATTTAGTCTGTTTATTTGTTCATTGTAGTCAATTAATGTAAAATTTCAAGTATTTTTTTAAATTGTCCTATTTTCTGCACTTATTTTTAAAATTTTGAATTTTAAGACCAAGATTTCTTTTGAAATTGGTAACTGATACTTCTTCACAGATCTATTCCAGAATTGGATGTAAAAATATTCAAGAAAACCATGTTTACGAGTGAAGTGACTAAAAATGTATTCACAATTATCAGGAAATCATCTATATAAAAGTAAAGAAGGCCATTTTTTTCAAAATAATTATATGACGGTCAACGTAAATATTATCCTGAAAATATCCTTATTATATCTGATATCCATAGATAATTAAAAAAAAAAAAATATGGTGGTACTCGATAAAGGTTGATTATTGCTGACAAAGGTGGAATGGGGCCGCTGGTAAATTTACAAAAAATATCGTAATTATAACGTAACCATCTCTCACGATTTCTCTCTGAGATTAGTTGCAAGCTTGGGTCTCTGCGCGCAATTTAATATCAATACCGATACAGATACCACTCCCACTTCTTAGCGATAGAGGCCCTTTTGTCATGATTTACTTTTTTAGCATCAGTGACCAATATTTAACAAGTATCCTTAAATATTGTTCTAGTTACTATACCTCGTTAGATACCTAATAATATGAGAATTAAGACAATAATTTACACATTTAGTTTCATAGCAGTATTTGAAAAAAAAAAGCTTTCATTGACATAGACGATTTTCTAATATTTCCGAATTAATTTTAAATCACTACTCTCATGAAAGTGGTCTTCGTTAATACTTTCTGGTCCAGTTACCTGTTGAAAAGCATCAGTTACCAATTTCAAAAGAAATCTTAGTCTTTGAATTCGATATTTTAGAAATAATTGCAGAAAATAGGAAATTTTCAAAAATACTTGAAATATACATTAAATCGACAACAATGAACAAAGAAACAGACCAAATTAGCGTTTAATGTATGCACGTAGGTCACATTATTACGCTACAATATGAATTCGTCGAATTTGAAGTTATTCATAAACGAAAAAAAATATTTTAAAGAAAATTAAAAAAAACTCGCGAGCGGCGAAATTTTTTTTTTTTAACTTTTATCTCCACCCCTCTAGGAACTCAATAAAAAGTCCCATGAAAATCCGACCACTATAAACTTTGTTCCACATTATTGTCTAATTGCACTCGACTAGCGGCCGAATAGTGCGAAAATAGTGTTTTTTTGCGATTTACAAAAAATCTATTGATTGGACTAAAAAAATAAAACACATGACCTGCTTTATAATTAGTTCAGTTAGTATGCAAAGTTTCGTGATCTAATTTGAAGTGCTTTTTGAATACCAGTGGTTTATTGTTCGATTTGGAGATAGGTAACTTTGTTTTTTTTTTTTTCTATCAAGTAAAATTTATGAAATAGTGTTTTTGTCACACATAGGACTTAGCAATAATCCTCAACTTTACCATATATTTATTTCAAAATTAATGCTGCAGCGTTTCAGGTGTAACGGAGGATCATGCTAAGCCATTTGAGGGACATATAGCCCTTAATATCTTTCAAGCTGTAATTGAAAATTTCAAAACCTATGACACCCCAATATAAGTAATCTAGTTTGTCTATGTGCAAGTGCAAACTCGAGTATGTATGTAAGTACTTATAAATAAGGTACTTTACATCCAAGAAATGAAACACTGAAGGTTTTAATATTACGTATTATATATTTTTTTCTAATTTAATTAAAGAAGTTCCAATAATGCAAAGTTTTCCATGTCTCAAGAACCGTCCATATTATTTCCTACAGGTGAATGATTATGAATATTTCTGCTTTTAACGATAGTATCATCGTCAATGGTGAAAACCAGGGCCTTGCATCCTTTATTCATATGTGTGGAGCAGTGCCATCTTGTTTTGCCACTCTTGGAGTAATGCTGGCTGAATCGATGACCTGACAGTCGAAGTATTCGCCTCCCTCGAGAGGACATCGTAAACATTGGTCCTGAAAACGAAGAATTCAGAAAATGAGTAAACGTAATTCAAAAATCTTCTTGACCCGATTTCAGTGACGACCAAATTACGCTGGGTTTCGTACGTCTGTTCTAAACCAAACGTGTTAATAATTAGTCTATAGAGAGAATGAGCCTCTGTTTTATCATGCGAGAGATTACTGCGCGATGTGTACTTACATCTAAACAAAATTCATATCAGCCAAATTATATGTATTATTACATCAATGAAAATACAAAGCCCTAAGTTTGTTCACAAGATGTTATGAAAATAAATATATAAAGTAAATATTTTTTTTTACAAGAAATTTTACATTTCTTAAGAATCATCCACACTTTTGACAGGTGAATGGTTATGGAAATTCCTGTTTTTGATGATCGTACCATCGTCAACAGTAAAAACGATAGCTTTGCATCCCATTACGTGTGTGGAGCATCGCCATCTTGTTTTTTCGTTATATGAGTAATGTTTTGCGAGTCTGTATCCCGACAATCGTAGAATCTGCGTCCCGCGAGAGTTCACCGAAAATATTGGTCCTGAAATTGACCTAAAATAAGTAAAAAACCCCAAAGATACTAGACTTACGTTCTTGACGCAAATTACCTACAATGGCTTTTGCTCGTCTGGCCACTACGTAAGAAACATTATACGTAAAAATATTAAGATGATCACGGCATTCCTGATTTGTTGAAAGAATAAAAAAATTAAAGATAGACCAATATAATATGTTTATTAGGCACATGATTGCCACAAGTAGGTATGCTCATAATTAAAAGGTAATATTTAATTGTTATTTACAAAAGTCGGATTATGCAAATGCTTGTTGTGGACTATCGTTTCATTGTAAAAGCAATATGATATTATATGATATTATATACTTCAGTTAAGTTTATCAAAATTAGGTACAAAGGTCGACCATATTTTTTCGACGGCCGAATGGTTATGCAAATTCTGGTTGTGGAAAATCATATCATCATCGTCACGGTTGAAAACAAAAGCCTTGCATCCAGTATTCATGCGGGTGGAGCACCGCCATCTTGTCTTACCGTTCCTTGAGTAATGTTGTGTGAGTCTGTGTCCCGACAAACGAAGAATCCGGCCCCCTCGAGAGGTCGTCATGAATATTGGTCCTGAAAACGACGTAATATAAGTAAGAATGATAAAAAAAATAACAAAGATTCGCTCATCGTTGCCTTAACATATAAGTAGGTAAAGATATTAACACACATAAGAAATTTCAGATTTATCTATTGATGGTTATTAAATTCAATATTTTCGACAGGCAAATGGTTATGCAAATGATTGCCGCGGATGATCGTACCATCAGCATCGTCAAGAGTGAAGACAAAGGCCTTGCAGCCCTTATGCATGTGTGTGGAGCACCGCCATCTTGTTTTGCCGTTGTTTGAGTACTGTTGTCTAAAGCGGTGACCTGACAAACGAAGAATCCGTCCACCTCTAGAGGACGTGGTAAATATTGGTCCTGGAAAAGACGTTAAATGAGTAAAGAAGCTCAAAGATTCAATCTTAGTGGCATAAATTACGCTGGGCGTCGCTCGTGTAGTTTCAATATAAGCTATATGATAATAAAGGTATTATTAAGACAAATATAGAAAGAAGTTCAGCATTTTTTATTGTCAAATAAGTTTTATAAGTCATCAATATTCTTTTCGAAAGGTTATGCAAATGATGACTACGGATGATCGTATCATCGTCAAGAGTGAAGACATAGACCTTGCAGCCCTTATCCGCATGTGTGGAACAACGCCATCTTGTTTTACGTTCTTTGAGTAATGTTTTCTGTATCGGTGACCAGACAAGTGAAGAATCGGGCCCCCTCGGGAGGATACTGTAAACATTGGCCCTAAAAACGATGAAATTAGGTAGCTGAAATTCATGAGACTCAAGTTTAGCGACGCAAATTACATTGGATTATGCTTGTCAACTTAACATGATTCACATGTACCTTTCAGATAAGATATCATTCAGAAGGATGTGTCCTTTCCGACAAATTTGAAGCAAAGACGCAATTAACTGTAAAAACTAAATGAAAGTAAGCTAATAAAAAACCGGCCAAGTGTGAGTCGGACTCGCGCACGAAGGGTTCCGTACCATTATTATCAAAAAACGGCAAAAAAATCACGTTTGTTGTATGGGAGCCCCCCTTTTTTTTTTTTTTTTTTTTTTCGGATGGGAAATCATCAAATAACCCCTCCCGCTCTGGGCGGAGCAGGAGGGAGTGTCAGACTTTTACTGACTAAAACCCATCCATGTTCCTTCATCGCCCTTTGTGTTCCGGGGCCACGGTATCTCTTTCGAATAGTCCCGCAACCCCGGCAGGCTTCGGTCCTTACGGACCCCTTCCCTTTTGCTGACTCTCTTTGAGGCGCGCGTGGAACACGAACGCGCCGTCGACACGGCCTGTCGTCATGAGACGGACGGACGGCGAGCTAGCCCATAGCCCACCGTCCACAGGCCCGCGCCTACGGTGGCCGGGGGCCACGTGGTGGTGGCCCCCGACGCCCGGGGCGTCTCCCGCGGCGGCCGGGACGTTGAGAGGTTCTCTCCCTCTCACGTTCCGCCACCTCCTTCTCTAGCATTACTGCTTCGCAGAAGGAGGTGACGGCGTCCCACTCCGTCTCGCTCCGGACCATGGCTTGCACCAGGGCCGGACGCGAGAGGTCACCGCCGCCGATCGCCGCTTCGAGGACACGGCGGTGCTCCGCCCACGCGGGGCACACCTCCACCGTGTGTTCCACCGTGTCCTCCGGTCGATCCTCACAATGGAAGCACCCGGGCGTTTCCTCCCGCCCGATTCGGTGCAGGAACCTCCCGAACACTCCGTGTCCGGTGAGGACCTGCGTCAGGCGGAAGGTGAGGACGCCGTGGCGTCTCTCAAGCCACTCCTCAAAGAGGGGACTTATCGCCACTATCGTGGCGTGCCCTGCACGGGGTTGCGACAGTCGCTCTCTCCATGTCGCCATGAGATCCCGCCGGAAGTCTGTCCGCTGAGCGACAATTTGTCGCTGCAGCGGAGTTTCCCCCCGGCGTAGCGCCTCCGCGCGCCATTCATGTAGGCGCGCGAGGACAATCGCCTCTAGATCCCATGGCGGCAATCCGGCAAGGAGGCTCGCCGCCTCGCGGGAGATCGTACGGTACCCCCGGGCCAGCCTTACGGCTACTACCTTTTGGGGCGCGTTCAAATAGTGGGCGGCTCGCAGCCTCAATGAACGCGCCCACACCGGGGCCCCGTAAAGGGCCATTGACCGCACGACTCCCGCGTAGAGCCTCCGGCAGGAGGCGTTCGGCCCCCCCAGATTGGGCAGGAGCCGCCTGAAGGCAGCCCCAGTCCGTTCCAGTTTGGGGGCCAAACGTCGGAAATGTTCTACGAAGTTCCACCGGCTGTCAAGGACAAGTCCCAAATACTTTAACGTCGACTCAACACCGATGGATACCCCTCCTACCGTCAGTGAGGATCCCGGAGGTGGCGCATTCCGAGGCCCATGAAAGCACATGGCCTCGGACTTGTGCAGTGCCACCTCGAGACCCAGTTGCCGGATCCTCGCAACGACTGTCGCAACCCCGCGTGTCATCGCTTCGGCCGCCGCCTCGTGCGACCTCCCCTGTGCCAGCACCAGCGTGTCGTCAGCGTAGCACACTACGCTGACACCGCTAGGGAGATGGGAGCCCCCCTTAAATATTAATTTTATTCTGTTTTTAGTATTTGTTGTTATAGCGGCAACAGAAATACATCATCTGTGAAAATTTCAACTGTCTAGCTGTCACGGTTCATGAGATACAGCCTGGTGACAGACAGACGGACAGACGGACAGACGGACAGACGGACAGACAGACGGACAGACAGACGAACAGACAGCGAAGTCTTAGTAATAGGGTTCCGTTTTTACCCTTTGGGTACGGAACCCTAAAAAACGGAGAATAGAGAAGAAGCAGAAAGGAGAAGACTAAAACAGTGAATCTGCCTGATATCACTCAGTAATCCTTCCGGGTACGGAACCCTAAAAACATGTACATTTATTCAACACAACATGGTGTATATTTTTTACTGGACAATATTTAAGTATTAATTTAAAAACCCCACACACACACAAACACACACTTGCTCTTAGACACACACACACACCACACTTTGACCCAGGAATCGAATCCAAGACCTCAAGGTAAGCGATTTAAATTTAATGTTTTCTTGTTTAATTAACACTTAGTTCAAAAGGTGGAGGATGATTATTACCAACAAAAGCCTTCATAATAACACCTTCCTTGTTCGTAAACACTGCGGCGCGGCAACTACCTTTACTTCGCTTAACACTGCCACCTGGTGTGAGTTCCCGTTGCTCTGTGCCGGGTAAACTTGTAACCTTGACAGCAGAGGAATTGTCGACCTTTAGATTCAATGAAACAGCCTGAAAGGAAGGATTACTGAGTGATATCAGGCAGATTCACTGTTTTAGTCTTCTCCTTTCTGCTTCTTCTCTATTCTCCGTTTTTTAGGGTTCCGTACCCAAAGGGTAAAAACGGAACCCTATTACTAAGATTTGGCTGTCTGTCCGTCTGTCTGTCCGTCTGTCGGTCTGTCCGTCTGTCCGTCTGTCTGTCACCACCACGTAGCCCCCGGCCACCGTAGGCGCGGACCTGTGGACGGTGAGCTATGGGCTAGCTCGCCGTCCGTCCGTCTCATGACGACAGGCCGTGTCGACGGCGCGTTCGTGTTCCACGCGCGCCTCAAAGAGAGTCAGCAAAAAGGAAGTGGTCCGTAAGCACCGATGCCTGCCGGGGTTGTGGGACTATTCGAAAGAGATACCGTGGCCCCGGAACACAAAGGGTGATGAAGGAACATGGATGGGTTATAGTCAGTAAAAGTCTGACACTCCCTCCTGCTCCACCCAGAGCGGGAGGGGTTATTTGATGATTTCCCATCCGAAAAAAATAAAAAAAAAATAAAGGGGGGCTCCCATACAACAAACGTGATTTTTTTGCCGTTTTGTCTAATGTATAGATAATGGTACGGAACCCTTCGTGCGCGAGTCCGACTCGCACTTGGCCGGTTTTTTTTCTTCTTCTTCTCTTCTTTTTCTGTTTTTGTTTTCGCTTCTTTGTCATCTTCGTCTTTTCTTTCTTTCTTTAAGTATCAGGCTGATTTATTAAAAAAATACAAAAGGTAAGTGTGTGTGAGTGAGTTTATTATTTTGATAAAATGGAATCTTAAGCATATCCGTAAAGCTAAACATTTAGTCATGAATATAAAAAGTACTATCTCTAAAGTACATAGAGTACATATTAGGATGTCTTTGGCTATTGTCTTTGGCATCAATTATTTCTACTGGAGTTTTCAATGTGACGGCCGTTTTCTATAACTTACTTACGTATATACGTCACGGAGCTATCGGTGTTTCTATAAACAAAGTTGCTTGAAATATCCTATCCGCGTCACCTATCTCTCACTTGATTCATAGAAAATTCTAAGAAATATTTTCTGTGACGTTTTGTTTCTAGCCGTCCTGTAAGCAAAATGTCAAACAGACAGAGATAGCAACCTACCGAACAGTAAGTTTTTAAAAATGGCCGTAATAGGATCAAAGTAATGGTAAAAAGGAAACAAGTAGGAAGTGATAAACAAATATTTATTTCATTAATAATAGGCACTTTGAAATCTTTTTTACGATTTATTTGTACTTAAAACTATACCATACCTACAAATACATACACTATGAATTGATAACAGCTGCAACAATCAATCTAGAGATAGTCAAATTGACTTAATCGGATTCCGGCAACACACCTGATTTTGATGAGGCACTGAAATATCTGTCAGAGTCTGGAGGCCGCAGCTATGAAGTCGGATTGGCTAGGTTGAAACTCTCTGTCACATTCTTTGCAATTAAAAAATAAGGATTCATTTGGTTTCAAAAGTAACTTTGATGTTCTTTAGAAAACTGACACAGTTTGACCCCGAAAGTCTTACCACAGGAGAAATTTCATTGGGTTCTTACCTAGGTAAACAAGAGGTATTTGTCTAAGAATTTGATTTTAAAGGCCAATCTAGGGTATAGTTTACAATGAGCATTTAGTAATATTAAGTGTCAGAATATATTAAAATTTTACATTTTTTAACATTATTGTTACTATTATCTTATGGCATATATTATTATATTTAAGTATTTGTGTTTGACACAGTAGTTTATTTAACAGGTTAATATTAATTATGATTATGTAATATTTACCCAACACAATGTTATTAGTTCTTTTAATATAAGTAATATAATAATGAATACTCTGCAGTCTACAGATGACGACATAACTGCCAATCATCGGATCAACTTGTTTAAATAGTGTCGACGATGCGAGGCATTTCGAGCTAAGTATACATAAAGTATGTACCCGGATGGTTATGTTCGTTTTTGGACTTACATACTCTATTCTCTATAGTGGTTAGAGTTGCCCGACAACGGAATGAGCAATGTTGTGAACATCTCCAGGTTTTCTTCATATTTCTTGTGTACTTGAGATGGTATGTGTAGCCTCGGTAAGTTAGCATCACGTTGCCTTTCTTAGACATCATGAACATTAGCCGCTCATTAGCTGAAAATGAGAAAAACATATTGATTACAATGCTAATTGTGTACTACGAATATTGTATACGCTGTTTATTTAAGTAATATATTTTTTAGAAATATTGTTTTTCTTGTTACAGGGTGTAAACAGACTCTTCACGAAGCCATCAGCCAAGCATTCTGTACATCAAACTAAGTAACTCTACTCAAAAATTATTGCTGGGAAACTTTTTATTGGGGTGAAAAATCATGTTGTACGGTAAAACTCAATGTATCGCACTCAAAACATTGTGCTTATGGACGCATTTAATAGTAACATCAATCCACCATCCAACCCAAAAGCACCACTACAATACTTTCATCAATAATTGCCCTCAGAATGCCACTAACACATCTACACAGCATCACGGAGGCAGCTTCGTCTTGCAAACTGATGCAAAATAATCATCTAAATGAGCCTCAGCAAACATTCCTGATGCACCACAGACCCGAGGCAGCCACAACATCACTCTGAAGGCATTTTTGTTTTGCAGAGTGTCGTAATTACTAGCTTGTTTACAAAAGTATTATCCACTATTTGGTACCGGTGAGTCTAGAACAACTAAACATTGGCGATCATTTTTTTTTAAATGATCTATTAGTGTAGGTTATCTTTAATGTAAGTTATTTTAAGCAGTGTTTGAAATGACTCCGTAATCCTGCAGTGCTATTGATACAATGAAACTCTTTGTTACACATTTTACATGTTTCCCTATTTTTGTTTAAAAATTTAAAAATAAAAATATTCCAATAGTGAAGAAATATCCAGATGAATTGTTGCGCCTGAAAACTCCTTCTTACCTGTAAATAAAACGTGTAGTAAATATTTCATAATACATTCTTACAATAACGTCATGCTATGTGGTAATATGGTGGTATTTTTGCAATGTTGAGATTTATATGTTAACATGCCAAAAAAACTTAGATAAATAATAACACAAATGAAAATTTTTGCTAATAACTTTTTATTTTGGAAAAAACGGATAATTTTTCTGCTAGTTACTTTGGTACCAAGTTAAATAATATAGCACTAAACATTTTATTTAAAATTATTTATTAATAATAGAGAAGTATGGAAGAAGAAGACACATGCTGCGCCGACTGCAGATACATTGTGATAAGGGGCAGGAGAATGATAATGATGATGATGTATCGTATTTGCCCATTATGCCAACTGATGTTTTTATATATAAAGGATTAATATAATTTTTAATTAAGATAAATATATGCAATGTTTTGATGCTAGATGTCTCCGTAATCCCGAAGTAGTTTTGTCGCTGTTTAACACTTTGTTACAAATTTTACATTTTGCGCAGCTTTTGTCTGTGTTTATGAGAAAATACTTCCAGGCGGGTGAAGGCTCGTTCGTGTGATCCAGCTTTCGTTCTGTAAACTCTTCATTTTCTGAAAATTGAAGGTGTATGAAACAGAACTAGTTTATTGCCCAGCTAACAACTTAGAAGATTTAGTAATATGAGCTCTAAAACTTAGATAGTAAGTAGATACTAATTTTATTGTTTATTTTGTTTTGTTTTAGTAGTATATTAATTTCGATTTATAGTATAACGACAATTCTGTGAAAAAATGGACTCATTGGATATATAAACAAAATTGATTGTTTTATATGTTGAATAGGCGTACGTACTGCTCGTTAAACTTACTCTCAATGTCTTTGGTAGCTTTTTTCGTAGCTCATTTCATTTACTCTCCGTCAGATGACTCCTTGTCTTCTGTAAACACAGGGAAACAGTATGTCAAGTAATTTGGTGAATAGTAATTCATATTGCGGTTTTAATATAGGTTGGTACGAATACGTTTTTTAGACAAGAACCAATGCAAAATATTGCTACCTGAAACCTGAAAAAGGGACTTTGAACTTAATATTAAGATTATTTTTCGCGGTTTCTAGACTGACCTCTTTTTGGTTTTTAGATATTTCAATGAAACCTTATTATTATTGTACCGAATGAATGGTTCTGTGTAGTAATCGCGACACTGCGCTTCGTAACAAAGCAAAGGGGATGCTAATGGTAAGTAGTTCGCTGCGGTAAAGACCCGTTTTCTGTTTTAAGGTAGATATAAATCGAAAAAAGTCATATATAATGTTAAAACCCAACATCGATAGTTTACATACCATCATTTTCAGTACTTTCGTACTCAGCCTCAAAACACACAATATTTTCGGTTTCTTCTCTCATTTGATGTTTTCTTTTTAAGTGACGTCGTAAGTTCGAAGTTTTGAGTTTAAACACTTTGTGACATAATGTACATTTCGCAAACTTTTTGTCTTTACTTTTGAGAAATGCTTGCCAGACTGTGGAAACATTCTTTCTGCCATTTTTTGACACGTCTGCAAAGCCCGTCTCTGTAAAAAGAAAGAAAATACCATGGTAAATAAAAAAGTAATGGCGAGTTTTATGGATCTAGAACAGTAAGATAAACTAGATTTTCGTGAAATGATTCGTCATTATGGCTTCGATTCCAAAATGGTGTAGGTAATTTAGAAAAAAAAGGCACGGTTACATTTCTGTTTTATTTCATTAATCATCATTGAATGGACATTATTTGTATGTAGAGTATTTTTAGAAATAATATTTTTGTTTGGATTGAAAATTGATATAACACTGGTCTTAATTATAACAATGATTAATCGTTATCCAAAATGTCGCCATGTGGACTGGCATACAAATATTTTAGAGAAAACAAGTAATACTAACATAGACGTAGAAACAGTAATAAGAGTATTTCAAGCTTTCGTACAATAACATCATTACTATCAGTATAATTTCAACTCTTAACTCACTCATCAAATTAGTAACATATTTATCCGTATTTAATGGGTACTGTTTGGATAACATTATTTTAATGTGATCGAAAATCATCCAAGAAAATTGAAGTTACAAAATTCACCTCAACTTTAAAAGAAAATAATTCTATGAGGTGACTTGAAAATGGAATTTCCGGTTAAAGAATTGAAACCATTCCGTTCAAATTCATAAGTGGCACTACAAGTTATTGATCAGATACTTATGGAACAGCGTATAGTTATAACGTGTTAGTAAGTCGCGTCACACTATTTACTTAGATATGTCATCTGTAACTTTTAACAAAGAAGAGGATTTTCTGATAAAGTTCTTGTGTGATTTTGCTCCCAAGTGTTTCATTAATCCAGTTGTAGAACTACCTTCGCATTTTATCACTTTGTGACACAATTTGCATTTAGCACAAGTTTTATCTCTGCTTCTGAGGTAATGCTTCCAGACTGTGGAAACCTTTTGCTTCTTTCGACGATACACGTTTTCGGAAAACTCCCTAATATCTGTAAATACAGGGGGCAGATAGTAGTAAATTCAAAACTTTGCTCTTTTATGCCACTGCTGAGATTGCGGTAAATAATGAAGGAGGTAGGAATGGATTTCTTAAGGATCGAAAAAAAAAAAACGGTGCTAGGACGCCTTTAGACGCCAGGAGATATTTTATAGTTTATCAAATGTGTCGCCGTTGCGCTGCGTGCCAAAGAATACAATGAAATGTTTTAGAATGAAGCGGCGGCACCACAGTAATATTATAATACAGTACTCCAACTTCATACAAACGGACGAATCGCGAGCTATACCTACGCGCCTTGATCTCGGGGCGCGCTCGAAGCGCAGACAGTCACGGCTGTACCGCAGTGTCGAACGGACGGTGTGTTGTTTTTTTAACAATAACCACGCGATTTTTTCTCTAGAAATCAGTTAATATGACGAGCAGGAAATATTGTGCTGTTTTTGGTTGTATGAATTCGTCAATAACGCATCCAGACATAAGTTTTTTTTAATTACCTGGAAACTCTGAAAGGTAAGACTATAAAATAATTGTACTTACTAGTAGGTAGGTACATAATGTGTGTCTTTTTAATGGAAAAGTATTTCCTTTTATCTCACGAAAAAAAGGTGTTTGGATTAATAAATAAAGCGAATAGAGTAACGGAAAGTTATTGAGATGAGTGAAATAGGTAGTTATATGCGGTCCTGGATGAATCATGAATTAAATCGACCAATCAAAAAACAACACGCATTTTTATTGAACACTTCCTATTCAATACACAAAGTATTTCATTTATTTATTTAAAAAGGATATTTACAATCACAAAACTAAATAGAGACAGAAAGTAGGCAAATGTAATTAAAATGCTGGAGACGGGCAGCCCTAACGCATGTTTACGTAC
Organism: Xestia xanthographa; assembly: GCA_905147715.2. Taxonomy (NCBI): domain Eukaryota; kingdom Metazoa; phylum Arthropoda; class Insecta; order Lepidoptera; family Noctuidae; genus Xestia; species Xestia xanthographa. The sequence continues at coordinate 8,452,434 of LR990646.1, forward strand.
CGCGCGGCTGTAGGCATTTATTTCTATCATGCGGCCGAGTTACTCTACTGTATCATAATATTACCGTGGCGGCACCGTCAACATTTAAATAATTATAAAACGGTAAGTATGACTTCAGAATTTATAGTGAAATTGATCTCTTATACAAATGAATAAAATGACTTAAAATTATATAATATCGTCAGTTTTATTTTTTTGCTGTGTCACGTAGGTACTGGGTGCGGGTGACGTACGGATTCAAAAACTCTATGGAAACGCTTTCGTATATTGAGCGTCGACCGCAGACTGGTTACCAGCAGGAGTGCGGTGCGGTCAGTGGCTGTGTCTAACAGACCGATACAACATTTCGAATTTCGTTTGACGAATGACTTTCGCGAAACTGAAGAAGGAAAATGAGGCTGACGTCTGAAATTGTGACGTTGCGTTCAGAATTCAAACCGCAACGACATTTTTGCTTGCTTTTATTTTCAAACACAACGCCACTGCAATCTGCAGTAACCATCAGAATAGTATTTTATTTTTTCTTAGAAAAAATAACTAGACGTTTGATTTCTGCACAAAATGTATAATCTATCCGCATGGCCCTCCCTATTGGTATTGCCGATTCGGAGAATGATTGTGAACCGTCTTCGAGTAGATAATGAAATCGTCTACTCAAACTCAAACTCAAAGCATTTATTTCAATTAGACCATTACGGCACTTTTTGTACTCTATGGACAAAAGCCTTGCATCCTTTCTTGTGGTGTGTAGAACACATCCATCTGGTCTTTTGACTGCCCGAAGTCTTTTGCCGGTAAAATGTGTATCCAGATATTAAAATTAGCTTACTCCCTCTCGATGAGAAGACGTAATTTGCCATGCCTGTAAAAAATAAATATTCTGTTATAAATACCGATCACTGTTTCTCTGGTATTGGTATTTCTCTTATTTCTAAAAATATTGATGCCTTCCTGTCTGTTAGAAAGGATAAACAATAAAAATGCTTTCGGTGACGTTGTAATATTTATTCGATCTAGTATTTGGAAACGGAAAGAAAAATTAAATAAACTGTAATACTGACCAGACAATTTTTAGTTACAAACGTGCTATTCAAATACTTGAAAATAAGGAGTGAGCCCTAGTGAGATTCGCTGTCTGTTTGGAGGATGATTATGTTGTTCCTTAACATAGACAATGTGATCCTCCACTGTATGGACGACCGCCTTGCACCCCTACTTGCGGCTTGTGGTGTTCCACAAGCATCTACAGCGTCTTTTTATTGCCGAATGTCTGGTGCCCGTAATAAGTGTGTCCTGATAGTAGGATTAACTGTTTCTCTGATTCTTGGTTTTATTGGTTTCCCATTTAATAAAAAAAAAAAAAATTTAATTTGCCTTGCTTATACCACGTACTGGGTGTCACCAATCAAAAAATACTGGACCTGTTTAATTAATCAGAAACCACTTGATCTGTTACAGTTCATTAGTAGGATAATAATTGTGATGATTCTCAAGTAGACTATACGGTCGTATTTTGTATGGATGCCAGCCTTGCATCCTTTCCTATGGTGCGTGGAACACATCCACCTCAACTATTGTCTCTTTAAAGTATTGAGTAGACAAAAGGTATATCCAGATATAAGGATTTGTATACTACCCCGCGTTAAAATGACATAGTTTACAATATCTGTAAAATTTAACAGTTCTTCCACTTTTTTTTAAGTATGAAAAACATAAAAGTAAACTATTTATTTGAATTTGCTTTGGGAAAACACAAATGAAGGTGTAAAAAAATAATACTTGTAGACTCTACCATCATCATAATAACCTCGATGTTAACTTTAAGAGCTCGGGAAATTAAATAATAGCTATCCAATCTAATACGTGGTAATGAGAAAAGTAAGTTATTAATGACTTTAGACATGAAAGGCAAAGAAAAATCTAGACCGCTACTTGTAAAGTTTTTTTTTTTTTAAATTACAATAAGGACTTATTAAAAAAAAGGAGTTATTGCTATTAACAGTACTGCTCACAAGTACTATGTTACAATATGCCCCCGAGGCGTCTGTGGCGAGGGTCTGTAGCTTGTCACAAGCTATAATATTGTGTCGCATTAGGAGGATGATTATGTTCTCCCTTCCAATAGACAACACGATCGTCTTGTGTATAGACGACAGCCTTGCACCCTTTCCTATGGTGCGTGGAACACATCCATCTGGACTTCTGACTCATCATAATCTTGTGCAGGCAATGGGTGTATCCCGATTGTAAGATTAGCTTACCGCCTTGCCTTGAGGTGACGTAGTGTGCCATCGCTGTGAATAATTAGAACAATTTATTGTGATCATTTTATCTGAAGTAGGTACCTAAAGATGTACCCAACACTTATGTAAAGTAAAAAAAGATACAAGTAATGTTGTACTATTTATTCAAATAAAATGGAAAAAGTAAGGATTGGTAACAACCGGTCCTAATCGTCCTGCATTGGTAGTGAGTATTTTTCGAGACATTGGTGTTCGTTTAAAGAATTTTAAGCTAGGAAGAGCCGGGTCTAGAAAAGAACACGAGTTTCAGATTTTTCTGTGAAACTCCAAACTGCAACGCACATTTGTAGCACTGTAATGGTATCGCCTCGGATCGGGATCAGCTACTAAAATGAGCTGAGATGATACTGATCCGTTGCAGATCGTACAAGTGTGCTATAATCGTTTTAAATAAAAAATGAAAAATAAATAAAAAGGTTTCATTATTTCTCATTTTTCATGCTGTTTTAATTTTTGTTTTTTCATGATACTTTTTTTTTCTTTTTGCAGCCTATTCTGTCCCACTGCTGGGCAAATGCCTCCCCCATAGTTTTCCAATCCTGTTTACAATTTGCCCTCTCCAACCAATCCGTCAAGAACGAGTCCACATTGTCATGAAACAATAATATTTGTAAATATTTAAAATTTGTTTTTAGTTGCCTTTTTTCTTGAACAATTTCAATTTTTATATGAGTTTTATAAATAAAATAAAATAAAAAATAAAAAAGCCTGTTTATTCCTTGCTTGATTTTTACAATATTAACTTATTTCTAGTGGGATGTGTTAGTGGGTTAGTTTCTTGTTTTGAATGTAGTTGTTAGTTTAGTTAGTTTTCTTCATTTGCTTCAAAGGCCTCCTCCAAAGCTGCCCATGTGTCTCTGTCTTTAGCTATTTGGCTCCAATTTGAGCCGGCTGTTCTTATAATCTCGTCTTCCCACCGTGTTAGTGGTCTTCCTCTGCTTCTTTTCCCTTGCGGGCCCTTCCATGTGGTCGCTCTTAGGGTCCATCGTTGGTCTGAAAGCCTCGCAAGGTGGCCTGCCCATTTCCATTTTAGCTTTTGTGCATAGGTCAAGGCATTTTTAGATTTCGTTATAGCTCTTATTTTTGTGTGACGTATTTTATCTATTTTCCTTAACTTGAGCATACTTCGCTCCATTCCCCGTTGGCAGGTGGTGATTTTGTGCTTAGCTTTTGCAGTGAATTTCCACGTCTGGCACCCGTACGTCAAACACGGTATGAGGCTCGAGTTCATAATCTTAGTTTTCAGGCTTATAGGCAAGTTGCTCTTAAAAATTTCTTTGAGACTCCAGTATTTATTCCACGTTAGTTGCACTCTCCTGTCTATTTCTATTTCATTGGTCTTTCTGTCAAAACTGATGGTTTTTCCCAAGTATATGTAGTGTTCCGTATATTCTAGTGGATCTCCATTGACTCTTATTGGTACCTTTCTGCTATTTGTCATTGTCATGGTCTTGGTGAGATTAATTTCCAGTCCTACATTTGTACTTTCTATCTGTAAGGACTCAATCATACTCTGTAGCTGCGAGCTTGTTTCCGATAGTAGAACTATGTCGTCTGCAAATCTTAGGTGGCTTAGGAAGGCGCCATCCACATAGATTCCCATTTTACTCCAGTTTAGCTTATTGATTATGACCTCCAGGATAGCTACAAATATTTTCGGGGACAGTGGGTCGCCTTGCCTTACGCCCCTTTTTATGGGGAAGCTTGGACCTAGAGATTCTAGCTTTATTCTCCCCATATTATTCTTGTATATGCTCTTAATGACCTCAATATACACTTCGTGGATTCCTTGTTCTTTCAGACTTTCCCAAATGCTGGTGTGTGTTACCGTGTCGAAAGCTTTTTGGTAGTCAATAAATGCTAGGTATAGGGGTCTCTGTTGTTCTTGGTATTTTTGTATAATCAACTCAAGGGTGTGGATGTGGTCTAGCGTAGAGAACCCCTTCCTGAAGCCTGCCTGTTCTACTGCTTGCCTATCATCGATTTCAGGACTGATTCTTGCATTAATGATTGCGGAGAACAGCTTGTATAGACTCGGTAGTAAGCTTATCGGCCTGTAGTTACCAACATTTTTTGGGTCTCCTTTCTTGTAAATTAGAATAATGTTGGATTCGCACCATTGTTTAGGTGTTTCTGATTTTTGCAGTATGAGATTGAATAATTCTGCTAGCGGAGTGGCCAGAATTTCTTGTGCTGTCTTCAATGCTTTGTTTGTGATATTATCCGATCCTGGGGATTTTTCTACTTTTAGCCTTCTTGTTGCCTCTATAACTTCCATTTCGTCTATTTGTTTTATGTTCTCTTCGCTACTGTGCCTTGTGTTGGTAATTTGGGTTGAGGGTTTTTGAGTTTTGTTATTGTATAGTTCTCTATAAAAATCGGTTGCGGTAGTGATAATATCTATACGCTTGTTCAGGTCTTTATCTGCTTTCTTTAGTCCCTCTATCCACGTGTTGTTCGTTCTGAGATCTTTGTGGGCCCTTTTTGTGCTTCCTGTCAGATTTAGATTTCTCTCTATGATATTTTGTCTGTGTGTTGCGTAATCGTTTTTTATATATTTATTGACTAGTTTGTAGAGTGCGGCAAGTTCGTTTTTTAAAGCCCTTGTTTTATGTTTTGTTCTCTGCAGTTCTTTCCTTCTTTGCAATAAAGCTGCTGTTCGCTCAGACAGTATCTTATGGCGTTTTTGGGCGTCTTCTGTCAATCTGGCTTTTTTTAAGCTACAGGTGATAGCGTTTGTGATGCTGTCGTAGTAGGTTTGTACTTTGGTGTTCTCCTGAAGGGTGGGTAGATCTGCTAGCAGTTTTGATAATATCGTCTTGTAATTCAATATCTCCTCTTCGCACTTTAGTTGGTTTGCTTGTTTATTTGCGAATTTCACTCTACTTTTCCTATAACCAGTTAGTTTTACTTTTGCTCTGATTAGCCTGTGATCTGACGGATACTTTAGATTCATAGTACCAATGTCTTGGAATATTTTCGGATGATTAGATAATATGTAGTCTATTTCGTTTTTGTAATCACCACTTGGAGATCTCCATGTCCATCTTTTGCTTTGCTTCTTTTTGAAACATGTATTTATAATCATTAGTTTGTGTTGCAGCGCGAAATCCACAAGTCTCTGTCCTCTGTTGTTCCTTTTGCCATAGCCGAATCCCTTCATAATCAAGTGTTCTTCCTTTTTGGGTACTCCAATTTTTGCATTAAAGTCACCCATCAGAATGACGGTCTCGTGTGTGGCTTCTAGTGCTTTATCGACTGTTTTGTAGAACTCGTCTAGATCGCCCTCCCTGGCGGCTTCTGTCGGTGCATATACTTGTATGATCGTGATCATAAAGCCTTGGATATTCATGTTTAGTACTGCCACTCGTTCAGATATGCCAGTGAAGCTCTCTATGTTGTTCTTGTGCTTATAATTTATTAGAAATCCTACCCCATATTTTCCTGGGGTATTACCTACGTAGCATAGTATGAAGTTCTCGTGTTCTTCTATTCTAGTACCTAGTCGTCTCATTTCCGAGATTCCTATCACGTCATACCTAATATCTTTTATTGATTCTTCCAGTTTAATAAACGGTCGTATGACGATAAGGTTCGCACATTATATGTTGCGATCATTAAATGCTGATTCTTGTTGCGATTATATTTGTTCTCTGTTGGTAAGTTTCTTAGTTTTGGAGGGTTTTGGTCGTACTCTCTCGTCCACGGTGACCAGCCGGGTTGGAAGACATTCTATGTTTTTTGTTTTTGTTTGTATGTTTGTTTGATCTGTATTGGAGGAGGGGGCTAGTTGTTATGCTTGTTCATTTTGGTTGTTAGCTGTGTTTGTTGGATTTTTATTGACTAAGAAGTTAAGTATTCCTGGTTTTATGACTCCCTCTGATAAGCTGTTTGATCTCTTGACCGTAGTGTTAGGTTGACGTATTTTATTCTTTTTGGTTGCTTGTGTGGTGCTCTCTTCCTTACGTGCAGTAACAATTCCTGGTGAAGTAGGTAGCTTTCTTTTGGTGGAATTTTTGGATACAATCAATTTATCGTATTTAATTACGGCTTTATTACCCTTTTCTCTTTCCAATTTCAGCTGTTCGCGCAGTTCCTTCCTCTTTTCTTGGACGTATTTTGGATAGTCTTCATCCACGTAGTAGACTGTATCTTTTAAGGCACCTTTTTGTTTCAAAATTTTTATTTTTATGCCTAGAGTGGAGAAGGTTACTACAGTTGGGCGTGGTCTTTCTCCTTTTCTGCCCACTCTTTTAACCTCTTGTATGTCGCTGTAACTCAGCTTGATTGAGAAGTGTTGTTCCAGCCATTTAATCATGTTTTTTTCAAAACTATCATATGATGTTTCGTTTTCCTCAATACCGAAAAATACCAAGTTTCTTACTCTAGCTTGTTTTTCCAGATAGTAGATTCTTTTTTCTTGGTTTTCCACTATTTCCTCCAGATCTCCAAGTTTTCCTTCCCAGGCCAAAAATTTCTCCTCGAATAATCCACTAATATTCTGTGTGACTTGTTCCGTAACATTAATTCCGGTTTCTCTGATTTCTATTCTTTGTTCGTCCAGCTCCTTCTTTATTGTTTTTAGCGCATTCATAATTTCTTCCATATTTGTGGTTAACTGTTTGTTTTGGTACAGGTGGTGCCCTCTATCGGTGTGTCTGTGTATTAGTTAGTCTTTTGAGGTCGAATAGTATGGATCACCTAAAGATATCGATGCTTATGTCACAACGAGTGCGACCTGGGAGTGTGACCCTTTTCTAATAGATGTCGCTGTGCGTGCAATGGTGAATGGTACGCTGCTTGGATTATGATTTGCAAGTTAGCAATTTTAGGTTATGTTTATTTTCACTTGTTGTATTCTGCACTTTAGTTTGTTGTTTGCACTATCGCACACTCAAAAGTAGTTCCGGTTTGAGATGCTGGTCTTAAAAAGACCCCGAATTTCGCTCCAACGAATCTTGAAGTACAAAAGTTAGTAGGTGATGTGCACTTTGTTTGGTTCAAGTTTTTACGAGTTTAATGTATATTTTTGCACTGTACTTTATCTTCACCACTTCACTAAGCACTATATCTCTTCACACATTTATAAAGTATTGGTCGAAAGTCACTTTTTAGCTTTTGTTTTAATTAATATAACGGAGTCGATGGTTATCGTGCCACGGTGGCGCCCTCTCTCCTATAATATCATATCATATAATATGAGTTTTATATGAGTTTCTTATTCTTTGGCAACACGCTCTACTGGTAGTTTTGTTGCTGCTTATAAGGAAGATGATTGTGGACCGTCTTTGAGAAGACTATTTGATCTTCTATTGTATGGACAACAGCCTTGCATCCCTTCTTACGGTGAGTTGAACAGATCCACCTCGTCTTTTGATTGCTGGGAGAAGTGAAGTGCTGGTTATAAGTGTATCCCAATAGAAGGATGAGCTTCTCGCCTCGCTGTTAGCAGATGAAATTTGCAAAGCCTGTTAATAAGTCAAACCATTGTATAATCTTATCAGAATGTGTACACTCGTACGAACTACTGAATATTTCTCTACATCTTGCATTTTTTTTCGTGCTTTGCAAGTTACACTTTTTCCATAAAAACTATTACAAACAAGTGACTAAGGCTCCGCGCAAATGGGCCACCGATCAAAGCCACCGGTGGTTGTCGCGCGCCACGTCTTTTTGTACCGCTCAAACGAAGGTGGTCGGCTGACTTGAGCGGTCGGTGGCCGCCACTAGTAGTGGGTGGCTACAATTTGTAGCACTCCGGATAACTGAAGGGTAGGCGGGCTGTGAGGGGGGCGCAGCGGCAGCGCATGAATGGTGAGTGTCGGCGTTTTAAAGTAGTGAGTGGCCGGCACCGGTGTGTGGTGGCGTGTTTCGAACACTGAGCCGCGGTGCAGGGAGCAGTGGACGCCACTCGCTACATGTGTGCGGCGATTCCAAACAAAACGTTCTAAAAATCATGTAAACAGCTTGTCGCTAGCCACCGGTGGCTGTGGTTGGTGGCCCGTTTGCGCCGAGCCTTAACGTCATTTATTTGAAATTAAACCAGTATTTGAAAAATTTTTGGAATCCCTTTTTACTGTGATCGTATTTCTATGTCCAACGGCAGGAATAAAACAAACAGCTGGAAAGGGGTTGGCAGAAGCCCAGTCGGCTCGAGAAGTAACAAACGTCACCCCTCCTTACCTAAACGGGAATCCTCAATTCCCAGTTTACAAATTCATAACAAAAACAATTTTTAACCGACTTCTAAAAAAGGAGGTTTCTCAATTCGACCGTATTTTTTTTTTTTTATGAGTGTTCGCGGATAACTTCGTCGTTTATGAGCCGATTTAGATGATTCTTTTTTTGTTGAAAAGAAGATATCCCAAGTGTGGTACCATGATAAGGAAACCAGTGTCTGATGATGGAATCCCAGAGAAATTGAGGGGAACCTTCGAAAATCGTACTGGTGACTAGTGCGTTTGTTAATATTTTCATTAAGTATTTTAAAGCACTACTATTTAATGCTGGTCTGGAGTCGATCTGATGATGGAGCCGAAAGACAGTCGTGGGAACTCCTCAACGATTTACCTGGTGTTTGGGCTTGACTAATTTGTATTGATGAGAACTTTACACTTAGATGGGTTGTGACTCATTAGGGATCTGATGAAGGACAATCGAGGGAACTCCTCAACGTTTTACGGTAGCTACCTTGTGTTTGGACTTAATTTATTTCTATTGATGAGAACTTTGCATTCATGTGGGTTATAAGTGCCATTACAGGTCTGATGATGAAGACTATATAGACAGTCGACGGAATTCCGTTGGTTAGTTGAGTTGCGGTGAGTTCCATTCGTTTATTTGGTTGGGCTTACTTAAAATTGAAGTTTGCATAGCAAATATTTGTAAGGATACATTGCAACTAAAAATGGAAAAATAAAAAACTTTTTGCAAAAAATAAACCCGACTTCAAAAAAAAAACTAAAAACTGAAAATAACTTTAGCTTCTGAAGTCGGTGACAAAAAAACTAAATCAATCAAACAAAGGTCACCGACTTCTGAAGCTAAAGTTATTTTTCAGTTTTTAGTTTTTTTTTTGAAGTCGGGTTTATTTTTTGCAAAAAGTTTTTTAACGATCATGTTCTTCTGTATTTTGACATGCCAAAAAAAGTAAAATCACTATTTCGTGCACTAATCACTATTTCACTCATTCTAATTAAAAATATAAAGGACTGTCGGTTGTTAATATGAAACACCAGTAAGACAAGCAAGTGAATAAGTACAAAATGCTTGTTTAAAGAAACATAAATACAAAAACACACACACACACACACACTTTAATCATTAGTACATATGGAATGTACATTTTCAATCCTTACAAACTTTTCAAACATTGGATTTTCGTTAAACCAATTTACTATTGGCGAATGTCCATGGTCTAATTTAATGGTACACGTTAAGTCTGCGCAATCTCCGTTTGTATAGAAAGCAGCTTTACATCCTTTACTTGAATGCGTAGAACATGCCCATCTTGTCTTGTTATTGTAAGTCCTTTGGCGATGAAAGGAATATCCTGCTACTAGGAGCAGCTTATTGCCTCGCCTCGAATAGGCAAAACTTGCAGCAAAGCCTGTAAAAAATAGAAAACATTAGCTATACACGTCCATAGGTCCAGGTACCTTCTCCTTCTTGTTGTATCGATATAATTCTAAATTAGATAGTTTGGGCCCAGTAGGTGGCCACGTTTATTGCAGCGGCAGAAGCGCTATTCAGGTCGTTATGAGTGCAGGTAAACGGACACCTGGGACACTCCAGCAGATGGGGCATAGTTTGGTCTGGAGCGCCGCACTCGCACACGGTGTTGGAGGGACCAATATTACCCCAGGTACCTGAAGAGGCCAAACTAAACTGAAAACGGTATAATCCGTCAGTTTTATTTTTAAATAAAAATCAAATTAATCATCCTTGGTCATTTATTTATGTATTAACAGTCTGCTTAAAAACTATTGTACTGCTGAAAATCTTGCGGACAATTTGTAGGTTTCTCCTTCACCCGGACTTTCGGTGCATGATTATTTTCCAAATTGCTGGAAATAATTTCGTCATATACTGTGTAGACAACTGCTCTGCATCCGTGTCGTTGATGAGTAGAACACAGCCATCTTGTTTTCTTACTGAAAGAAGTCCGATGACGGTAGAAAGTGTAGCCTGATATCAGGATTAGCTTATTTCCCCGCTTTGAGTCGACGTATTCTGCAATGCCTGTAAAAAAATAATATATCTTTAGACACGTAAACGAGAAAAACTTCCACCACACATTTTTAAGCATCTACGTTACGGTACGCAAAAGTTTTCCGTGACTTTGGCACAGCATAAAACTTTCCTACGACTATTTACCTCATGCACAGTAAGAAACAGGTGTTTGGTGATTAAGAGTCCTATTACATTTTTTACGCAAATTCATGATTTTTGACGCAGTAATTCTCAGCAACCGTAAGATATTTTAATTATTTGCTTATGAATAACGATAGTGCCATTCTCTTTCTTGTAAGCTGGAGTTACACATTCTCATTTTTCTTTTCGTGTAATTTACTATAAATATTTTACGAACTCAGTTTGCAAGAAAAACCGTCGGTGATGAAACTTTAAGCCGTATGGTATCCGGCAGAGTATATAGAATAAAACCAACCCATTACACTCACGGGTGTCGTATAAGGCGACTAATGTCTGAGGCAGAACACCTTGCGCCTCCGTATACCAGAGAATGGGCAGCAGCGTTTTATGTTAGTCTTTCATCACTGCGATCTCCAATCCGCCTGCCAAGCGTGGAGATTACCGCAAATTCCTCATATCATGGGAGAGGCTAATGTCCAGCAGTGGACGTTATGGGCTGTTGTTGTTGTTGTTGTTGATGAAACTTTGACGCTCAAATTCACATTGTTAGATTCAATTCTTATAAAAGCTAAAATTACTGAAAAATAAGTTGAATGTTTTACTTGTTTATTGGAGTTCTAGAATTTCTTTAAATTCCTTGAGTTTTCACGGATAAAATCGTAAAGAAAGCGTAATTTAAGCCATAAATGTCTTGATTCAGCGTCCGTTATATTCCAAATAAACTAAATTTTATGAAATAAATTAATATGATATAAAACTTCAATCTACAATAAATACGTTTAATTAGTTTTCGTTTGTCAATATAATAAGACAAAATTACAATAAATAAAATTGAAGTACTATAATTCTGCGTCAATTCAAGTCGCTCCTCAGTCTCATGTCAGTCTTGTTTCTAATTTTGGTCAATAACAATCGACAATCATCCGGAGATCGCTATTATTATCGACTCATGTACGCCGATCGAAAAAAATTGATCCAGGGAGTAAAAATCAAAAAATTGCGAAAAAAATGTAATAGGACTCTTAAGCATTACAAGTCTTCAATTTTGAAAGATAAAAATCTAATATCTAGCGATTTATTTACCTGTATCCATAAAGGAGGTAAGCCTATCCGATCCGACATATTAAACAACTTTCCCAAAGAAACTCATATCCGATCCTTGAAACTAAAAATCATATTCCCAGACAACAGTAGACAGACAATTTCGATGCATGCAAGAGAGCAGAAAATGATACACAAAATCTCTAAAACAAGAAACATTTATTAATTCTTATAAAATTATGGGCTAAACATTATTCATTAGTCAAAGAGACGCTTAACTAAAGTTGGTTTCCAAAACTCAATGGCCAAAATTAACTCAAGCAAAGGTTTCTCATTTAATTAAGATTATAACATTTCTAACTAAGTGCCTAGTACTAAAAGAAAGGTCATTTAATGAGTGTGACATGATACCGATCTGACTGCCTACATCGACTGACAGTCTTGCGGTGATATCGATGACTGAAGTGACAGAAATGTATTGGTTTGACTTAAGCTACCGAAAATCTCATGTCGATTCTGTCGAAAGTCGTCGAACAAACGTGAAACGTTCTTAAAGCGATTATCATTTCTGTAGGTACCACGGCTATGTAATTATACAAGAAATCCACTGTTAGTTAAAAGAGCCCCGTTTTTATAATAAAATTAAAATTGTATTGTGATTATAAATTACAAAAGGCCAATGCTAAAATAAAGCAAAAGGGATATTAATATTCCTAACTACAAAATTGCCAGGGGCGTTGACTTTATTTATTAAAAAAATGCTACAAATACACACACCAATTAGCTGTTTATTACTACTTACAGTCATAAAGTCTAATTTACGTTATACAATAAAATTAAAATACACTAAATTAACACAGGATGATGTAGGTGTGTAATTGGTTTGGTTCTGAGATATAATATGTTGTTAACAGAAAAAATAGCATTTTTTTTACGTTAAATTATCGTCATAATTTAACGGAAGTCATTCAATTTAAAAAAAAAAAAAAAAAACACCATCGTACATTAATTAATCAGCCAAAATTCACTAACAATATATTTTGATGTGAAACATCTTTAGACGCGGGTAGACCAAAAAAAATAAACGAAAAACCCGGCCCGAACAATCCCGAACATTACTGACCTGTTGAAGCAGGTTAGGATCTATACAGGGTTATTTGTAAAACACCGACAACCTCTCAGGACTTATGTTACTAACCATTACCAACGTCATAATCAACAAATTTTGTTATATGAATTTTAAAAATTCATCATATTTTAATTCATCAGATTTTCATACAAAAATAAAAATATTTAAATAGAAAGCTCCAAATCTTACGAAGTCTATGCGAAGAAAAATAAAGCGATAGTACAATAGCGAGGGGAGCTGGGTTAGAGTGGCGGGGGCCCGTAAGAGCGTTCAATGGTTGTGTGATTCGACACTTAATTTCATTGACATTAAATTCAATGTCCGCTCTACTTTTTCCAGTTCATCTGAGGTCCATGGTTGTGTACATTCATCACTTTCAGTATACAGTTGTCATATGTAAAGAGGCCAGCTTTACATAAAGTTTTCTGCTTATGTGTCGCACACCGCCACCCTGCCTTGCCATTAGGGCATGTCACTTTTCGTTGATATGTGTATGCCGATAGTAATATCATTTTAGCTCCAGCTTCGAGTACACAAAGGTCGCCGGGCGCCAACTGAAAAACAAAACTCGTGAGTATTTATTCTACAGGGACAAATTATATTAGCTGGTGATACTTCTTATCTTATGTAAGTTATCGGGAAGAGAGTTTATTTTTGCTTAAGTTACAGGGTAGCAAGTTTATTAGACGCAGTTTTCTTGTCACAGAGTTTGTTATGATTTCAGTGCCTAAAAAAATGTGGTATCTTAACAGTAAGGAGTAAGGATTAAAAAAAAAACAAAGTATAACAAGCGAAATAATGTAATCACTTAGATAACACAGTTACAGTTTTGGCCGAAATAAATACAAATATTTCAAAGTATTTTACTGAAATACGAGACACAACACAGCTACAGTAACAATATTAAGAAGATAGAATAACGTTCGATAACATCCATTTCCTAAATACTTAGCAATTACTATTATAACGTAGACGAGAAATTATAAGACACTTTTAAACAATTTACTGTTTATCCTGTTCCGATATTTTTTTTTTATATTCTACATTATTAGTATTTGATTTATGTTTAACAACATTCTTACTATCTTGTCTATAAGAAGATCAATTTCACTCAAACGCGTACAAAATTTTGTAATTGCAGTATCTCTAGCTGAACCTAACTTCTTGCGTCGGTGTCGTAAACATCGTCACATCAGAATGTCACATCGTCCAAGCCCTGTTTAATGGTTATAACTTTTCAAATTAATTGCGTCGTTTCGTTTCTTTCGAAATCCCTTTTGCACTGCCACTTTTTTTGTAGTTTACTCAAACGTCATTATGGGTAGTCAGCCCGAAAGCCTGACAACCAGTCTTATCAAGAGCTATCGTGTTGCATAGTAACTATGTTGTAAAGATCAGATAGCCGGTCGTAATGTAAAGTACTGCAACCAATTAGACTAGAAGCTAACCCTTACATAGTTGGGAAAAGGCTATACAGATTGTAACGTGAATGCGATATTACTAATACGTGAACTTTTGGGGATGCATTCGAGACTTGTGAATATACTTCGAAGGATGCGTATGACTCTCGTTCACATTTATGACGTGGTCTTCGTAAGTATATACTGCAGCCTTGCAATTCTTGTTACTGGCACAACGCCACCGAATCTTGGGTCCCATTGAAGTAGGGTAATATGTGTAGTGGTTGAATTTCAGCATACGCTTGCCTTTCATTGATACGACGAATAATGGTCCTATTTCGTCGTCTGTACCTGAGAGCAAAGTTGTGTATAAGTGTCTGAGTCTGACTGACGTGTCTTACATGACTATGGATGTAATAGTCTCTAGTATGAAATACTGGGACTGGTCCTTTCCTTTTTTTCCTTATTTTCCTTATATTTTTTTTTTTTTTCTTTTTTTTTTTTTTTTTTTTTTTTTTTTATTTATTTTTTGTGTTCTATTGAAGGACGAGTGAATTAATCGTAGATTTCTAACATACAACTTAGCCTTAATTGTATTATTATGTTAACAATAAAACACTTTATTCCTTAGTTCACATGACAAAATCGAACGTCTGCTCTACACATTAGCCTCAACGTAAAACAAATTTTCGCTGAAAATTTGGAAATTCCACTAATTCAGATCAATCATAATGTTATTCATGTTTTTGGATCCAGGCATCAATAGCTATTACAATATGCTTTCATAGACTTCGCATTCGGCGCATGATTATGTTCGTCACTAATTTTAATAATATCTTCATCTACGGTGACGACGTAAGCTGCCGAGGCATCCTCGCGATAAGTGTGTAGAACATCGCCATTGCCACTTACTAGACATTGTAGGCCTGCCATAGTACGTGCAACGTCTGAACCGGATCAGACAATTACCTTTCTGTGACTGTATGAATACCGCTGTGAATAATATAAATCAATGGACTAAAATTGGTTAAATAAATCTTTTCATACTTCCCTGACAGTGAATAATAGTAACTCTGCTGAACTGCATAATTATGAGATTGACCGTAACTGATGTTGTGAATGGGACGTGAATTTATTCCAGTGTTCAAACATTAGAGATTTATTGAAAGCTTTGTATCATAACATTGTAGTTTTTAATTCTGGCGTACAGTAAACCAATATTGTGTATAACATCTACCTAATTAATAAAAAGAGCACGTCAGACAAATTAATGTAAGCGTTGTAGAAAACTTGATAGGTCCAAAAATGAACCAATAAGTATTAGTCGTCGAATATTTCCAAAATCCTAGATAAAATAAATAAACGAATATAAATGGTAAAAAGCTATGAAGGTTGCTACTAGGTGGGTACTTGCTTTCACAACTATAACATTTAGTTAGTGAAAACAAACGATTACAAACTTAAATCGTCAATTTCTCGAAAACATGATCATGTGGATTGGTACTTATGGCACAACTACGTATAATTGGCCTCTTATCTATCTATTGTTTGATCGATTAATGCATTATGTACAGCAGGCTTATTGGAAATCGCTTCCAAAGAGTTTCGTAGTTCTACAAATTGACACAAGCTTTTCGGTAGCTTATGTCAGTGTACATTTTTGACTTGAGAATGTCAGGCTTTCTTTCTGAAATAAGCACAATGACGATAACATGTAACTAAATAAATAAGGTACATATCGGTCAATATTGGCCGTATTATATTATATATACGGCCTTTCCTGTTTCTTTACATAAGTAGGAGCATGATTGTGACCTTCGCGAATTCGCCTGCTAGTTTTTGAGGGCTTTTCAAAGTACGTGTAACCATTAAGATGTATGAGACGCTTTCCTTTCCTCGATACTTTAGCCATACAGCCATACGTTCAGCGGCTCTAGCGTGATTGAGTTACAGACATCCACCCATCCAAACTTTTACAAATTATTATACAGAATGCGACGCAGGAACTTCCTTAGATAAAATTTAAAAAAAATATATTAAGTAGATAATATTTATATTTTTTTTTTATTCTGAAAAAAAAGGTTTTTTAATTTCTTACTACATTCCATAAGTGTAGGTAATTGAATTACTTTTTTAGTGAATATTTTTACACAATATTTTCTATTGTAGTATAGAATCCCTTAAAGAACGACCTTCACCGAGCTGGTTAATGGATGAAAAGTATTTTATATAAAACTAGCGGATGTCACGCGGTTTCACCCGCGTAGTTCCCGTGGGAGTACGGGGATAAAATATAGCCTATATCACTCAGGGTGAATGTAGCTTTCTAATGGTGAAAGAATTTTTGAAATCGGTTCATTACTTCCGGAGATTACCCCCTACATACAAACTTACTAACTTACAAACAAATGTTACCTCTTTACAATATTAGTATAGAAGTATAGATTAAATATGTCAAAAATATATTGCAAATGGGTTGGCTACAAAATTTCAGTCCAAAATACATTTTTTTTTTCAACATTGCACTGGTTTGGCTAATAGACAAATTCTATACCAATCGAAAGTATGAAGCCTGTAGAATATGCAAATGTTAGGTTAACCTAACGTTTGCATATTCTATAGGCTTCATAACTTTTGCCCCTTTCAGACCTGAATTATTATTTTTCTCAAATCAATCTAAAAACAACCCTGTATCTAGAGTAGGTTAGAAGAAATAAGGAAAAAATAAAGAATAAAATTCCCGCCAGTCGACTTTTCAAGAAAAATCCGTTTTTCTTTTTGTGCACAAATGTGCACATCCGTCCTATGTAATGATGAAAGTAGTATATTAGGATTTACTTGGAAATAATAAAATGTTTAGTTTTGCATTTATTAACTAGAAAATTTTAATAGTATTTGTAAAAATAATTAAACAAAATATTATCATTAAAAACTTAACAAAAAAAAATAGATTATGTACTTCTTTGGAGTTGACACAGAAATCAGTATTCTACAATCAAATAGTTTTTTTTTAGTTTACGTATGAAATGCTAGGAAAGAGTTCTTGTCTTTGGTGAGACACAAGTGAATTTTGCATTTGATGCATTTTATTCAGGTTCTTCCCTTGCATCCCACTATCTTGCACCATGTCCCAAGTCCCTCGTCATGTGCAGGAAAATGCCCAACACCGTCTCGAGCTATTTCAGCTTCAGGACGAATCTCTCCTGGTCTTCTAGGTATGATCTGCGAAGTTGGGCTACTGCCACTTGGCCGTCCTCTTTTCCCAATGTTTATTTTATTGCGCAACACCAGACTTTCAGCTAGCCGACGACGAAAGTGAAGTAAAGTGAGTTGCTTATTTTTTGGTACGCCTACTAAATCACTATCAATTTGGTACTCGCGGGATGCCTGAACCACTGCCAAATCTGATGCATGAAATATCATACGAAGGGTCCATTTTTAGGGTTCCGTACCCAAAGGGTAAAAACGGAACCCTATTACTAAGACTTCGCTGTCTGTCCGTCCGTCTGTCTGTCACCAGGCTGTATCTCATTAACCGTGACAGCTAGACAGTTGAAATTTCCACAGATGATGTATTTCTGTTGCCGCTATAACAACAAATACTAAAAACAGAATATAATATTTAAGGGGGGCTCCCATACAACAAACGTGATATTTTTATAATAATTGGTACGCAACCCTTCATGCGCGAGTCCGACTCGCACTTGGCCGGTTTTTTGATTTTATAAATGTTTTGTAGTAGCTCATCAGTTGATCTAATAAATCAACTCCACTTATTGCATGATTATACTTTTTGACCATTTCGGGGCGTTCGACTTCGATAAAATTCTTCTCCTTTTTACACCACCTTCTAACGAAATCATTTTCTCCAATACCAACAAAATTGGAAGCAAGATGTGTAATTTTATTGTCTAACCACTTGACCACAGTCACGTCTTCATCATAACTACCCACTTCTTGAGAAAACCCTCGAGACTTTTTATTCATTTCCTTATCTGTTATCAATGATGTTTTTGCAAATCTGTTTACACGAGCTGTGTATGCAGCCAAAATACCTTTCTGTTTCAAAATGTGTAATATATGATACGATGAAAAGTAATTGTCAAAGTACAGCTCGTTGGAGAAAGCAAGGGCTGCTTTCTCCAATTCTCTTTGTGAGATGGACAACTGCACCATATCCAATTTTATTTGTAAATTTTTGATCAAGTTCTGGACTAGAGCTTTGATAAAGTATAAAATCATAGGCTTGGCGATGTTTACCACACAAAAAAAATATCTTGAGGCCCCATGGACAAGGTTTACCCTTTATGTACTGCTTGGCAACAAGTCTCCCAGTAAAAGGAATTATTTGCTCATCCACGCTTAGATTTTTTTTTCAAGTGGCAATTCCAAATATCGATTCCTAACAGCATCAAATATTGGTCGTACTTTATAAAATGCATCATTGCAGCCAGCTGGAACTGTTGTATTATCAACAAGGTGTAAATTATTACGTAGTTCAAAAAATCGAGCCCGGGCCATATTTTCTGAAAACAAGGAAATACTGATGGTTGTTTCCCAGAACATTTTCAAGCATGGGTAACTAAACATACCAGTGGCCAAGTATAATCCAAATAAAATTTACAATTCGTCCGCAGTAGTAGGTTTGAACCTCAGCCTATTTTAAAATGTTGCGTATAAGTTAGTCATTTCAGCCATAGTTACAAATAACTGTTTTGGCACATACCTGTAATAATAATCAACTGGGGATTCTACTCTAGGGTCAACTGATATTGGTGAAAACCAATCTGATGCAATCGTATTTACTAATTATCTATGTCTCCATCTAATGTTCTGCTTATGCGTAACATTCTGTAGAATGTTTTCATTCGAGGTGTCTACTTCTGTGGTAGGCAGTACTACGGGAACTACTTCGTTGCAGATGTCAGGAAATTCTGAATCCTGATCATTCATTCCGATCCAGGATGAGCTAGGTCCTTCATCATCGTCTGAGTCAGGTGGGAATACCTCTCTTTGGTTGTGGTTTTTGATATCTGCACCAACTCGAACACACCGCGACTCCCTTTCAGACGTAAATCCAAACTGATCTTCATCATCAGATGACAACTCTAAATCAGAAAGATCTCCTTCATTCAGTGTTCTCAAAGCGTCCGGTGAAAACATAGGTATCGGTATTTTTTTTACCTGGAAATATAAACTAATGTTTTACCCCAATTTTTAGCATCAAGTAAATCAAAATAATACCTTCAAATAACATTTGTAATTGATTTTTGAAATACCGTTAGAAGAATTGGACAAACCGTATAAACATCATATATCATCGTATATATCGAATGTGTACGAATGTGAACAAATATAAAAATTTAGTTATTTGGTACAAAAATAGAATAAAATACTCCAAATAAAGGTTAAGTTTGACTTTAGTAATGCAACACGCCAATTCGTAATTTTGCAGTGGATATATTACGCAATTTCCAATTTTTTAGGAACAAAACAATCAGCTTACCTACACAGCTCCAACTTTGGTCACCAACTGGTCGAAACTTGTCAAAAATTACCAAAATATTTTAAGAGATGGCGTTCGTATTTTAGAGAATATAATGTGAACTTATGGATACAACCGGTCTCAATTGCACTTGGTGCGAAAAAATATCTAAATATTTTTTTTTATTTAATGTGTACAAATGTTTACGCCAGGTCTGAAAGGGACTATAGCCAATAATAGAATATTCAAACGTTAGGTTAACCGGTTAACATAACGTTTGCATACATTATAATAGGCTTCATACTTACAATTTGTATGGAATGTGTATATTAACCAAACCAGAGAAATGTTTAAAAAATATATTTAATATTTAAATTGCTAATTAATTATATTCTGGACTGAATTTTTTTCAGTCAACCCATTTGCAATTTCTATTGACATATTTAATTTGATATAAAATACGTTTCATCCATTAACCAGCTCGGTGAAGGTCGTTCTGTAAGGGATCTTAGACTATTACTTCTAATCTGGTGGTCGAAACAGGATTTAATAGCAATCTTCTCTTTTTAACTAACAACCTTCGTATTACCAAAATAATTTAAAACTTTCTTCAGAACCTGCGGAGGATGCTGATGTTGTCCATTGACAGCGATCACACGGTCATCCAAAGTGATGACATGAGCGTGGCATCCCATTGGCGAATGCACTCATTCGCCAATTCAATTCGTTAAAGAAAAAGATGGCGTTGCTTTGGGCAACGCCATCTTTTTCTCTTCGACTTTGAAGGCAGCGATGGGTAATTAAATCCGTTTATTTGGATCATCCGCCTGCCTCTCTGGGAAAATATAAATCGTGCTGAAAATAAAATAAGAAAAAGTTAGAATACAGCTGGGATGCAAACGTATATTCATAACCTAATTAGTGAGTAGCTTATGCTCCTTGGGTGTTTAGTAAACTGGTCCCACACAGCTGGATCCCGCGGGATCTGTCGACCTAATGATTTTTGGTGGCCGAACCGCCGGTAAAAAAATAAGCCGAGATGATGGTGATCGGCAGATGACCGGTCATAACCGGATTATTCTCTTGCCACGACCGCGACGCGAATTGATGAATGTTGCTAGAACGAGTGGGATATAAATTGAACATGTTGAAGTAGGCTTCGGGGGGTTTTTGGAGGAGTCGCGCCGTGTTCTCGAGACAAAAGTCGGAACCGACCTGTCGCTGCCGGCAGTCGCTCGTTCGATGGTCGGCAGCGCAGAGTCGTGGGATGCGGTAATCTCTTACTGTGAAATGGTCTTCTCACAGAAGGAGGCTGCGGAAAGGTTGAGGGAGGTCGGACCACTCTCCCGACCCGCAGCAGACGGCGGAGGGTGGACAACGCCTTCTTCCTTCCCCCGTAAATCTGGACCAGAGGCGTTGGTGCGTAGTGTTCCGGGCGTACCCCTATTGGACGTCACGGGGGGAGTACAACTCACTCCCCGCGGACTTGAGGAGGCTCGCAGACGCGGGCCGGCACTAGCCCGAGATCGTGGAAGGTGCACTAGTTCCCATGATCCCTATACCCGATGCTGGGTAATACGATATCCCTTGGTAAGTAAGTCTTACCAACATGTATAAGTACTATAAAACCTTGAAATGGTTGAAAAAGAGTGCTAGTGCGAATTAAACCTTAAAATTACAGACCTTTGTCACTGAATGCTTGGCTCTCACAAATCAATCCATACTTCCATACTAATATTATTAATGCGAAAGTAACTCCGTTTGTTTGTCTGTTTGCTACCTTTTTACAACTAAACGGCTGATCGGATCGTAATGAAATATTGCGAGGAGATATATTTCAACCTGGGGAAGGACAGGCTATATATTATCACGCTTAGAACTTACAGGGGTGAGCAATATTGCATTTCGTCAATATATTTCAACTGCTTGACAACTGTCATAACATGCATTGCAATGAACAGCTATTTTAGATCATTTGTCACTAGAACAAGTAGCCCACCGGCGACAGCGACCGCCCTGTGAACAGTGGTTCGCAAGTTCAAGCCTCAGTCAAAACTCACTTTATGAATCTAGTTTGATATGTTTAATGCTGTAAGACTTCTTATACAATGATGAGTTAACAAATGGCATGAAGATAAATAAAAAAGCTTTAAAAGTCTACGAGTCGTTTGATATCTCTCGGTGGATGGTTATGATCTTCAAGAGCGAACACGATGACGTTTTCAATAGTATGGATCCTAGCTGAACATGTCCTGGTTGAACATCGCCACCTGATTTTGTTTTCAGTCCCGTAACGTCGATTATACGTGTACCCGTTCAGAAGCAGCAACTTACGTCCTCTTGAAGTAATAAAATTGACTGGAACATAAAATTATATTGTTAGAAACATGAATTATGAATTAAAAACACCAATAAAAATTACCAACAAGACTAAGTAAAAGAAGTTACATTATAACATAAAAATATTTTTAATTTTAAATAACAACCACAGGAAAATAAAGGTTCTCTATTGTATTACCTAACTTTTTTATTCATAATTTAAAGTGCCATAACTTTTTTTGTCCTAATCATCATTTGTCCGAATGATAACTTACCCGAACTTAATATCACATAATATCACATGCGATAAAATTGAAATCCCTTAATACAATATGCTCTAAACCCGTTTGTCATAAATATTACAATCAATAATACACACATCAACACGGTCTAGGGATATTTTAAAAAAAGCGAATTACTATCAATGTGTTAATTATTTATATGACATGTATATATTTAAAAGATACGTTATTTAATATTCTACCATTTTTTAATAATGGTTAAGGTATAGATTAAAATTCCAGGATTTTATGGAAAAAAAATGAAGCATAGACGGAAACCGTATATGAATGAACTTTTAATTTGTGAGTAAAAACTGAAAAAAATAGAAAAATCATTTAATTTGTGTTTATAAACTTGAAGTTAGTAGTCTGAGAAAGCGCCCATGATGTTCATAACACATCGGCAACGATTCGGCATGCTCAGAACAAGGTTGTCATTGTCTTGCTGCGGAATATTGTCCCATGTCCTTCTGAGGTGCGCAAAAAGTTGATCTTCTGTAGCCAGATTTTCAGGAACTTCCTTCAGAGCTCTTCTTTGCAGCATATCCCACGCATGCTTAATGGGATTTAGATCTGGCGATTGAGCAGGCCAGTCTAAGGCCCTAACATTATGTGTATGTAACCAAGCTGCTACCGTTCTCGCCGTGTGTGCCCGGGCATTGTCGTGCATGAGCAGGAAATCTTGCCCCATTTGTGTTCTGTGGGGCAAGATTACGGGCCCCAGCACCTGTTGGACGTATCGTTCTGCCGTCATATTGCCCCGCACCCAAACGAGATCCGTCCGTCCTCCAAGACGAATTCCTGCCCAAACCAGAATTGTTCCTCCTTGGTATGGGTGAACTTCCTGAGGGTTCTGGAGACGGCTCCATCGTCCAGGAACTCGCCAAACACGCGTCCTTCGTGAATCTGGATGGAAGCCGAACCTGGATTCATCCGTGAACAGCACATTGGACCATTGGTCACGGCCCCAGTCCACGTGGTTCCGAACCCATTCTAATCGTCGTCCACGATTGCCTCTCCGTAAAGGTGGGACCCGGAGTGGTCTACGAGAGCGTAGATTGCTTTCATGCAGTCGCCTTCTTACAGTTTGGTCACTCACAAGCACTTGGTGTTCCACTCGCAGCCTTTGGACCAATTGAGTCGCCGTTGCATTTGGTTGTGCTCGCGCAGTAATTTGCAAAAATCGGTCTTGTCTGGGGGTAGTGATGCGACTTGGCCCCCGGTGCCTCTCCGCTACTTCACCTGTGGCACGATAGCGTGTCCACAATCTTGAAATTACATTTTGATGGGTCCCTATGGCCTCAGCAACATTACGCTGAACAAATCCAGCTTCCAGCATTCCCACAGCTCGTAACATCTCCGCCCTCGTCAAATGTCGGCGTTGCATGGCTACAATACCTCAATTTTAACTTTATCTTTCATTTAAAAATGAAAAAAAAAACTGTAACTAAACGTAATTCGTATTGTTTTCTAAATTTCGCACAAATGAAAATTCCCTCTCCTATACATCAAGACATTTTTATGCCACCGAAACAAAAGAATTTTCAAAAATTTGAATTTGGAATTAGTCTGAGATAAATTACAAACAAATCGGTGTATAAAAGATTCCAATGCGGCCAGTACTTTTCGAGTTATTTAATTGAGTATGAAATATCCCTAGACCGTGTTGATGTGTGTATATAAAACACTTAAAATCGTTTTCAATAACAGATATAAATCCTAAATAAAAATAAAAAATTGTTTAGATCTTAATAATACTTTTAAAACAAACCGGTGTGTTCCCAGACGTTCCCAAAAGGGAACAGAACATTCTTATTTTAATTGTATCTGTAATTACGGGTACCTACAGTAAAGTAAGTATTACTTAGCTTTTGCTATGCTATGAACTTCTCTCAACACAACACATTTTTATACAATATTGCTCTTATGCAATTTGTAAGAATTAAAAAGTAGAACCATCATATCGCAGAAAGTTCACAGTTAGAATCTTCTTTTGTTTTGGCAAAGATTTCATATAAGTAGTCACTAAAAGGCAGAAAATCAATAAAACAAACCGTCAATCATTATAAAACAGTTGAGTGTGAACATAATTATGTGGATTTTATTTTTCCCTGTAACAAGTATGCAAACATGCAAACAAACATGCAGCAAGCATGCAGCAAGCATGCAGCAAGCAGGCAGCAAGCATGCAGCAAGCATTCAGCAAGCATGCAGCAAGCATGCAACAAGCTTGCAGCAACCATGCAAGCACGCATACAGTATGCAAGCAACCAAGCAAGCGAGCAAGCAACATGCAGCAAATAGCAACAAGCTTGCAGCAACCATGCAAGCACGCATACAGTATGCAAGCAAGCATGCAGCAAGCATGCAGCAAGCAGGCAGCAAGCATGCAGCAAGCATTCAGCAAGCATGCAGCAAGCATGCAACAAGCTTGCAGCAACCATGCAAGCACGCATACAGTATGCAAGCAACCAAGCAAGCGAGCAAGCAACATGCAGCAAGTAGCAACAAGCTTGCAGCAACCATGCAAGCACGCATACAGTATGCAAGCAAGCATGCAGCATGCAAGCGAGCAAGCAACATGCAGCAGGCATGGTTTCTGTCACTGCTCCGGCGCTGCGGGGCTCCGGCGGTCCCACGCGAGCTTGTCGTCGCAGATGTGTTTAACGCCCACCACCGCTGCTGAGGCTGGCCGGCTTGCCGGCCAGCAAGCCGAAGCTGCGGTGTATACTGTATGTGTGCTTGCATGGTTGCTGCAAGCTTGTTGCATGCTTGCTGCATGCTTGCTGAATGCTTGCTGCATGCTTGCTGCCTGCTTGCTGCATGCTTGCTGCATGCTTGCTTGCATACTGTATGCTCCTCAACTCGCGGGCCGCCTCGCCCCTCCGCGCCTACGTGATTTTAAATTACACTCTAGGGGTAGGGCAGACAAGACTGCGTGGGGTCGGATTTACAGCGATTCGTTTCTGTCACTAAAACCTAATTTTTAGCAAATGTTTTAGGACCAAAAATGTTATTACACTTTTATGAACATTAGGAATAATACACATTATATAATATAATACTTAGGATAATTGACTTTATGGCATATAAAATTAGAAGATTCAATTATTATAGTATTCTATATTATGACAGAACAGTTTTAGAAATAAAGATAATTATGTAAAACAAAATTTCGGGATTTTGAACATTATGGTAACTGAAGTTTATAGCAAACGTTTTATGGATAATGATTTTCGGACAAAATTTTTTAGGAGATATAAGGGAGTACCGAAAATAAACTATCAAAAATATTTGAATTAAACATTAATATATAAATAATACATAGTTAACAAGTAACAAGCAAGATAACTAAGCAAGCTAGCTATAAATGAAAGAGAGAGAGAGAGAGAAGAAAAATCTCACACCCCCCCCGGGTGTGAGATTTTTCCAGCAGATCAACGAGTTGGTTGCCGTCTCTCGGTGTATGGTTGTGGTCTTCAAAACGTACACGATGACATTTGCAATGGTATGGATCCTAGAACATGAGCGGAGTGGACATCGCCACCTGATCTTATGTTCAGACACACAATTTCGATGAAATGTGTATCCCTGCAGGAGTAGTACCTTATAACCTCTTTTTGTGACAATAATCCTTCCTGGAATGTAAAAACGAATAAAACCAGTAAATACAGAAAATATTATGCAAAAGAGAATGCCTACTCCAGTGGGTACTTCCTGCTTGCATCACATTCATCAAAATTTGCAAAAGGTTGAATTCAGCGGTATATGTCTTTTCAAAGTTGTCCAGGAAAGTTGACATTCAAACTACTTTAGCTTATCATGGTCTGGTTGCATCAATCAGTTTTAAGATTTGGTATTATTTTCTGGGGCAATTGCAGCTCAAGGGAGTACATATTCAAGGCGCAAAAACGTTGCATTAGAGCGATGTGTGACCACAGACAGTTGCGAACCAAAGTTTAAGTCCGTAAAAGTGCTCACATTTCCGTCATTGTATATTCTGGAAATGGCCATGTTTGTAAAGACCAATAAAAACCTTTTTCCCACGATGACAGAAACTAGAAAACGATCTGTTAGAAGTCAATACAAAAATTTATTACACATCGAGTCCTGTAACACAGCACTTATGAGGAAAAGTGTTATTTGTATGGGCCCTACTATATACAACAAATTGCCAGATGTAATGAAAAATGAAACAATTAAAAACTTTAAAAAAAAAATTGTGGCCTTCCTAACAAAAAAATGTTATTATTCGATTAGTGAATTTTTAATGGACAAAACTTTTTAATCAGCAATATGTATAATAAAATTAAATATTATTAATATTATCTTGAACATAGTATTATGTAACACATTATTCTTATTTTATTTTTTCATATTAACATTTTAATTTGACATTTTCAATATTAATTAATGTATAATTGCAATAATTCTAACTGTGACATCTTAATTAGTAACTATTTTTAGATGCTTATTTTTTTTTTTATAATTTTTGCGTGCTTATTTTCAGGCAGAATTTACAAGGCTCACTCCTCTCTACTCCACCTGTATTTTAATGTAACCTACATTCATTGCAATTAAATGATTTGATTTGATTTGATCACTGCCTCTGTCAATTTCAGCCGATTCATAGGTATATAGAAATAAATCAAAGTAAGTATTTCGATTTCTGGGTAAATCGGGCTTTAGGCCCTTTGAGAGTGAGTTTGAACAAAGGTTAACTCAATACTTTATCTTGATATAAAAAAGAAGAGACAAGAAAATCATTTAATAAAGTAATTGTATTTCAGTTATTTAATGCAATAAACTAGGCAACAACACAATTGCAAAACTCGAACAAATGTGTATATCCTGTATTTATGTTGGCACAATAACTTCACACACGCACATATTCTCCGTGATGCACATAGAATTGTGGACGGTTATGAGTATGCTCTCCTTTAACTGTTACCTCTTTGGTCTAGCGGTCAATAGTAATCAAAAAAACCGGCCAAGTGCGAGTCGGACTCGCGCACGAAGGGTTCCGTACCAATTATTATAAAAAAATCACGTTTGTTGTATGGGAGCCCCCCTTAAATATTAATTTTATTCTGTTTTTAGTATTTGTTGTTATAGCGGCAACAGAAATACATCATCTGTGAAAATTTCAACTGTCTAGCTGTCACGGTTCATGAGATACAGCCTGGTGACAGACAGACGGACAGACGGACAGACAGCGAAGTCTTAGTAATAGGGTTCCGTTTTTACCCTTTGGGTACGGAACCCTAAAAAGGAAGCAAAAATGTTAATAATAGTAGATTATGCACCGAGGGATTCAAGCTAGCCCAAGGCAAAGACACCTTTAGCCCAGAGGAGGATACTCTACTTTTTACACCTACTGTGAGAAAATAATAGCCATAGTACGAAAAACAAAGTATTTATTAAATAAACAAACAGTAAGAATAATTAACTAATGTTACAGCCAATTACTATTACGGTATTACGGCGCGGTACGGTATTTGTTATTATTAATGCTAGTTTTAATGTTATTCCATTCCTTTTAAAAAATGTGTTATCTAATTGTTCTTACAATATTATGTCTTTGAAAACATGGCAACGATATGAAGAAGCAGTCGTTATGATTTTGTAGGAAATCGAGAATATCATCCACGCGTAGTAAGGGCATCGAGAATACCTTTCCTCTTTCTGGCACCAAAGGGTGTTTGTTAGTACTATACTGCCAATTTAGCTGAGCATGTGAGATTCCAAATTCAAATCACATTATTGACCAGTGGGTCATAATGAAATCCAGTACAACATTATTGACCGGCTGTGCCCCCGGCCACTAATGACTCACTTTAGGTTAAGGTTGCTTGACATATAATTTGACATTTTCGAGCAGGTGGTGTGAAATAGTAGATTGTATCAAATAATATTTTTACGGCGAGGGCGCTTTTTGAATCCAGAGCGAAGTGAGGGATTCTAGAGTAGAATCCCGAGCGTAGCGAGGGATTCTTTAATAGAATCCTGAACGTAGCGAGGGATTCAAAGTACGTCGCCCGAGCCAAAAATATATTTTGCGCCCGAGTGATACACTCTACTTTTCATCACCCACTATGAGAAAATAAAAGGCGCCTCATAATTTTAACCGACTTCAAAAAGGGGGAGGTAATTAAACTGTTTTTTTATGTATTTACACCGATTACGCTGATATTTATGAGCCGATTGACGTGATTATTCTTTAGTTTGATGCGGAATAGTTGCCATTTGGTCCTATAAAAATTTAACATAGTTTGGCCCAGTAGTTTTCATTTTATGAACATTTTTACTTCAGTCGTGTGGTCTAATTTCAACATGTAAAATAAATGCATAATATCTAATATTTGGATAGGATATTACAACTAAAAATGGAAAAATAAAAAAACTTTTTTGCAAAAAATAAAACCGACTTCACAAAACACAAAAACGTCAAAAATAACTTTAGCTTCAGAAGTCGGTGACAAAAAAAAACTAAATGAATCAAACAAAGGTCACCGACTTCTGAAGATCTAAAGTTATTTTTCACTTTATTGTGTTTTTTATTCACTGTCACTTGAAGAACTCAGTTTTCAAAACAAAACCATGAATTTCTAACAATTCATAAAAATTGACGAAAACGCGGTCTGTGGTTCGCGCGTTTTTAATTTGATTTCTTTTTTTTATTCAGTCAGCGCGGCGGCCGGCGGCGCGACTGGGCCGTCGTACCAGCCAGTCTTTATTCAAACAATATTCAAGCGTTCGATTTCTTTCGGCACTGAACACTAAGATGTTCCAAATTCAAAAAGTGCGCCGCAATTATCTTTGCGGCGCACTTTTTGAATTTGGAACATCTATAAAGAGGATTAAAAACTCATTACTGCCCGCTAAAAGTTTCTTATAGAAAACACCACCTTTGGGTGCACTTAAAGGCGAACCAAGTCGTCCTTTTCGAATAGATGGGATGAAAAATAAGTTTTAAACAAGGCACTACGACTAGTTGTAGGTATTTAATAATTTTAAAATTTCGTAATAAATCGTTATATCCGGTTTCACCCGCGTGAGTTTCGATTCCGTGGGAATATCGGAATAAAAAGATGACACAACTTTTATTTATCATCAATTATAGTTTTCCAGTGCACGCCAAATAATTATATTTATTGGCAAAATTTTGCTACTTTGAGTTACATAGCCGTGTGGTATCCGGCAGAGTAGAATAGAACCAACCCATAACACTCACGGGTGTCGTATAAGGCGACTAATGTCTGAGGCAGAACACCTTGCGCCTCCGTAGACCAGAGAATGGGCAGCAGCGTTTTCTGTTAGTCTTTCATCACTGCAATCTCCAATTCGCCTGCCAAGCGTGGAGATTACGGCAAATTTTTCCCATCATGGGAGAGGCTTATGTCCAGCAGTTGACGTTATGGGCTGTTGTTTGTTGTTGTTGTTGAGTTACATTATTGCAATTTTCTCAAAGATCTCTAATGTGTTTGAAAATAAATTATGGCCTATGTTACTTCCTGATAATTGAGCTTTCTATTGATGATGAAAATGGTTAAAGTATTGGTTCAGTAGTTTCGGAGCTTATTCGGTACAAACAAAAAAAGATTTTTGTTTGTTAAAAAAACTTATGATTAGTCAGCTAATTTTTACTCCCATCTTTAGCCGAAACAAATTTTCGTATCTGTAGGGTCATGGGTGTGCTCTCCTGTGCAGAATACGACCTCTTTGTTGATAATCTTCACTTGAACTTTGCAATTCCTACTGACCCTTTTCGGGCAATACCAAGTGCGTTGACCGGAGAAGTTGACGCATTTTGTGGAGTACGTGTGGTCACCAATTTTGAGCAAGTAGCTTCCAATAGGCAGAGGGATCAGCTCGTAATCTGAAAACAAAACTAACTTTAATAGGCAAGTTACACTGTTTGTTTGATTTCTAGCTAAGGTAGGTTTTATTAATTTAATGAAACACTTTTGATAAGTATTGATTAAAGTGTTTTTGACATCAAAATACAATAATTATTTTAATTTTAGGAAAAAGAGAGAAGAAACGGCTTTCCGTCGTTGGAAAAATTAAAAAAATTACGATACCACTTCCATTTTTATTTTAAAAATTAACAGTCATATTATTTAATATTTTTTTTTAAATATATATACCTATATATATATATATATATATTTACAAAAATAGGTATCTACCTATTTCTTGTCTTAATCATGTGAACGGAAATAATTTAAAACACTTTCTTGAGTATCGTATAAGTAACATAAGGTTACAACTACTACCCGTGACACAGTCACATTCCGCGTTCGGCAGCCGTCGCGCATACACGTGTGCCCTGCCCCGTACCGCGCTCTCGCACCCGCGCCACCTGTGCCGCCCGCGAAGCCCGAGTTCGTCTAGAGCGCCGCAGTGCTACGCTGTAGCACCGCCGCGTAGGCCACCTGGCCCCGCCCACCGCCCACTCGTAGCGCCGCTACGGTAAGTGCTCACGCACTCGCCTACGCGCAGCTACGCCGTAGCAAACCGGCTACGGCTGCTACGCATTCGTAGTCGGCCTTCTACGCTCGCGTTCTCGTTGTGATTTTTGACTCCTTACGAGTAAAAACCATCTGTTTTTTCGGTTGGTACTTGGGGGAAACCTTACGGTGCCAACGAACCCAAGTGGGTGGTGACCCAGCACACCCGCCGACCCCCTTCAGGGGAAGGCAGTTAGTTGGAGGGGCTCCGACTGCGGCCTTGGGGGCTTCCCTAGTCGCGGTCTGGAAGCATATTAACCCCCGCTTGTCCACAGTTTGCACCCGGGACGTCTGGGTGTGTCTACCCCAGCGGCCCGGATTGGTCGCAAGACCCATAGGGCCCTGCCGCACATTGAGATTGGCGGCAGGTATACAAGCTTAGGGCTCACAATAGTACACACCCCCCTGTGACACCGACAGGAAGCGTACACACCCCCGGGCATCCCACCTGGGGGAACTAGGTCTAGATAGTAGTCTCCGTTAGACCCCTCCGGTCATTCAGACAGCTGTGTAGCTGGCGAGTTTGTTTGTGTTTTTCTTCTCGCCAGTGAAGCACTAGGAAAAACATAGGGTTGGGCTCCTTTGGGGAACTGTCTGCCCGGGGTGTTCACGTTTCACGTGTCGCCTCGGGACTAGGTCTTAGGCTTAGTTAGGCTTTTAACCTCTATTAGGTCCCCCTGTACTCCGTACATTTTTCTGCCCCCTACCCCTGCTTTCTCAGCCACCATGGCTGACGAAGGCAAAAAAATACTCGACCACTTGGTCTGCAAGCTCCTCAAGACCTTGCTTGAGGAAGAAACCCCGTCATCCGGGAAATACGAGGGCATACTAGCCCAGATTCGTCTCCGATGGAGTGGCTTCGTTCCCGAGGCCCCATCATCTCTCGCAACGTTCACTGAATTCAGTGATGCGTTAGAGTCCCCCCTCTCACCCATACTCATGCCGCCTCTTACTGAGGCACCAACCCACCTCGAGGAGGTAACTCCCTCCAACCCACCTCAAGACTCCGAGATGGAAATTCACATCTCGGACGATGAATCCGTGGCGACCTCCGCCTCGGAATCTACCCCCACCTCGTCCTCTGAAGACGACTATTTGGTCGTCGGAAAGGGAAAGAGGAAGAAGGGAAAGTCCTCTTCGTCGTCGGTCGTAAAGGCCAAAAAAATCAATCCCACGCCATCGGAGGAGGATGCTGGCCCTTCTCATAGCCGCCCCCCCACCCCCATGGCCATAACCACCCCGGCTATTGCCTCACAGACAACCTCCCAGGTTGCCCCATCGGACTCTCCCCAGAGTCGCCCTCTGAGCCCTATGGTTACAGCCACCCAGGCTGCCCCGCCCAAATACGCCCGTCCCCCCCCCGTTTTCATACATGACAAGGGGAGATGGACAGAGGTATCGAGAGCATGTAATGAACGCTCGATTCATTACACCAGTGCCCGTGCTGTTGAGCAGGGCATTAAAGTCAGCGTACCAACGCCTAATGACTACAGAGAGCTAACAAAGCTCCTTCGCTCCAAGAGCATCTTCTACCACACCCACACCCCTCGTGAGAACATTCCAACCAGGGTTGTTATTAAAAACGTCCCGGTTGAAATCTCCCCTGAGGAGATTCTCAGTGACCTTCAGTCACAGAACATCCCCGTCTCAGAGGTGCACCGTATGCACCGCAAAGTTGGCGGCCGCACAAGTTCGGAATCATACAATATGGTTCTAGTCGTATGCGACCCCGTGGATGGGCACCACCCCATCCACCAAGTTAATAAGATATGCGGACTCTCGGGAATCCGCATTGAAAAACCCCACAAAAGTGGCGTCATGTCCCAGTGCCATAACTGCCAACTTTATGGCCACGCCCAACGCAACTGTTTCGGGAAACCGCGTTGCGTTAAGTGTCTGGGAGACCACGGCACTGCCGACTGCACCCGTCCCAAAGACCGCACACTCTGCACGGAGCCTCCCAGCTGCGTGCTGTGTGGCGAGTCTGGGCATCCCGCAAATTACCGCGGGTGCCCTAAGGCCCCCAAATCCTCGGCCCCAAAACTGACCAGTCGTGCTAGAAACACGCAAATGAGAGAGTGCCCTTCTCTAGTTGAGAAACTCCCCACCTCTCTCAGCCCTCAGCGTCCCAGCCCTTGGAACGCATTGAACCATCAAGCCCACTTCCCGGCTTTGAGGCCCACTCAATCGCCGCTCTCCCAGCCCATCCCACCTCTGATGGCTTCGGCAGTCACGCCTCCCCCTTCCCCCAGACCGATCATTAAAGCGACCGCGCCCTCAGCGCCTCGACCCCCCCTTCAACACACTGCCCCAGCGCCCTCAGCGCCCCGTCCCACAGCGCCCTCAGCGCCCCGTCCTTCAGCGCCCCGTCCTCCAGCGCCCTCAGCGCCCCGTCCTCCAACGCCCTTAGCGCCCCATCACCCAGCCAAAGTGCACCAAGCACCATACACCTTCTCGGCCCCCCCCCCCCTTTCCCTATGACAAACAACGCTCCAGCGCTAGACCCATTTGACCCCTTCAGGGTTATCTCTAGCACCTTTGCAGTCTTCCACTCCCCAAGAGGGCATCAAATGGCGAGAGACATAATCGCCTGCAACGGCGACTTCTTCGCCTTGCTCCAAGTATACAACGCGTACCCGGATGTTACGCAATCCCTTCATAACCTCCCCCATAACAGGAATCCATAGAGCTCCTCCCCCCTTGTAGATTCAAACCGAAATCCCTAAAAATAGGGACCTTCAACGCCGAAGGCCTGAATGGCCAACGTGATGAGATCGCCACTTTCCTCCGCGACCATCAACTAGACATCCTCCTAGTCCAAGAGACCTTCTTCAAACCCCACCAGCGAGACCCTAAAATTGCCAACTACAGGTTAGTTCGCAATGACAGGACTCGCTGTCACAAAGGAGGTACTCTCATCTACTATAAATCTAGTCTGTACTGCATCCCCTTAGACCCCCCTACCCTCTCAAACTTCGAAGTTTCTGTCTGTCGGCTGGGCATGACAGGTCATCTACCTATTACGATTATCTCGGCGTACCTTCCGCCTCCTAACTCCAACACCGATTCTGTGGCGATTAACGCCTCCATCAAGGATGACCTCACTACCCTACTCAACCTAAGTGACTCCGTCCTTCTGGCGGGGGATCTTAATGCAAAGCACCCCGCATGGAATAGCCGCTTGTCCAATACCAGAGGTAATGTCCTCTACAACCTCTGCTCGTCCCTCGATTTTGATGTCATCGCTCCGATGCATCCCACACATTTTCCAAATAACCCTAATCACACCCCCGATGTGCTAGACGTCGCGCTTCTGAAGAATGTAAACTTGCGATTACATTCTATGGAAACGATCGATGAGCTCAATTCGGATCACAGACCTGTGATTATAGAATTTGCCCCCAGATACGGTCCTTCTGACCCCTCTCAACCCCCCCCCACCAAAGTGATCACGGACTGGGGGAAAGTAAGCGAATTGCTGAAATCCACCGAGTCCCCTCACTTAGATCAAATCCCCGACAACATTGTAACCGTAGCCGACACGGAGGCCGCGATCGGCTTGTTCACTGGCCACGTTCAGTCAATCCTGAGCGAATGCTCAAGGGAGGTTCCGGCGGAGGATCACCTCCGCTGGAAACTTCCGGATGACGTACGTGAACTGGTGACCGAGAAGAACGCGGCTATCCGTGCTTACAGAGCCTTCCCTTGTGCCAATAACAAAGTTTTTATGCGTCGCTTACAACGCAAAGTAAGTAGATGCGTCAAAAAACTGCGTGAAGAACAATGGGACAAGATGCTCGACGATCTAGAACCGATCCATCAGGCCTTCTGGAACCTGCAGAGGAAACTCCGCTCCTCTAAGGTCACTCCCATGCCCCCTCTCATTAACCCTGATCAGAGTGTCGCCTTCGACGACGACGATAAAGCCGAATGTCTGGCCGACAGTTTAAGAGTCTCAATGCTCCCCCAGCACCCAGCCAGTAGACCAAGCTCACCTTGCTAAGGTGGATGCTGAAGTCGAACGCCGGGCCTCCTTACCCCCTGTCGAAGACCCTGATGACCCACTACCCCCAGTCACTCCAGACGAGGTAGAGGACATCATAAAAGGTCTCAAACCTAGGAAAGCCCCTGGCTCTGACAGAATCACCAACAAGGTGTTCAAACTTTTCTCCCCCGCCCTCATAGTATTACTAACCGCTATCTTCAATAGCGCCATGTCCAATAATATTTTCCCTCAGTCGTGGAAACAGGCTACCGTTATTGGTATTCCCAAACCGGGCAAGCCTAAATCTTCCCCGAGCAGCTACCGCCCCATTAGTCTTCTCAATGTCATAGGCAAAATCTACGAGAGGCTTATTTATAAGCGTCTCAAGGACTACGCCGAGGCAAAGAGCTTAATTCCGAAAGAGCAGTTTGGATTTAGATCCCAACACTCTTGTGTCCAACAAGTGCACCGCATTGTAGAACACATCAGCGACCGCTTCCAGCGAAGCATGATGACCGGTGCCTTGTTCTTCGATATTGCTAAAGCATTCGACAAAGTTTGGCACAACGGGCTGATATACAAGCTGTATCGGCTCGGTGTGCCAGATCGTCTAGTTCTCATCCTCCGAGACTTTCTGTCGAATCGCACCTTCCAGTACCGCATCGAGGGTGCGCTTTCCGCCCCTCATCCGATTCGCGCCGGTGTCCCTCAGGGCTCGGTGCTATCCCCGTTAATCTTCACGCTGTTCACTAGCGACATCCCAAAGAGCAATACAGCCCAGTTAGCCCTTTTTGCTGACGACACGGCCATTTATTGCTCTGGAAGGAATCCCTCAAAAATCGCCAGCACCCTCCAAACCTCCGCAAACGCCTTAGGCGATTGGTTCCGGAGATGGAGAATAGAAGTCAATCCCGACAAGAGCCAGGCGGTACTTTTCACCAGGCCCCACCGCACTGTTCCCCCGAACCCTAGTCCGATCACCATGTTTGACAAGCCGATCCCTTGGGAGACGCAAGCCAAATACTTGGGGGTCATCTTAGACCAACGCCTAAACTTTCGAGAGCACACAAGGACGGTACGCTCGCGTGCCGCCTTCGCTCTTGGTAGGCTCCACTATGTGCTGAATGCACGCAGCAAATTGTCACTTAAGTGCAAATTGCGTATCTACACCGCGTGCATTCGGCCTATCATGACATACGCGTGCCCCGTGTTCGCGCACTCAAAACCCTACCTAATCCACAGGATGCAGACCCTACAAAACCGTTTTCTCCGAAGGGCTACGGGCTCACCGTGGTACCTTAGGAACGAGCAACTTCACGTAGACCTTAAAATCCCAACCATTCAACAGTTCATGAAACGTCTTTCTAAGAGTTTCTTTGATAAGGCCGAAAAGCATACCAACCCCTTGATCTATTCAGCCGCCCATTATGCCCCATCTAAAATCTCCAAGATTCGCCGCCCCAGGCATACATTACTCATTCCCGATGACCCCACCACCCTCATTCAAGAAAGCTGTAGGGAAAGTAGCACTCTACGTAAAAACAAACACAGATACAAACCGCGAACTCGAAACCGACCCCGCCACCGTGACGTACCGCGAGCGCGACCCCCCTGTAACATCACCGACCGACCCTTGCTCGACGAGCCAGCCCGCGCCGCTGAGCATGTAGTTTCAAATTCCCAAAATAATAATCCGACCCAGCCACCCTTGCTGCCCTCCCTCAATGACTCACTAAGCCGAGGCCCGAACTCCACAGGGAGTGCCCTTAGTGTTGTTCATTTAATTAAAAATCCTAGCTTGTAAGCCCTGGCTGGGGGCCTTAAAGTAATTTTTGGCCACCACAGGATAGTCCGGTTAAGCAGTTTGACAACCTTAACGTGTTGTGTCTGCGAGTGGTCCCATCTAAAAAAAAAAAAAAAAAAAAAAAAAAAAAACTACTACCCGTTCTGATTAGAACATTTTGTTGTTACGAACATAGTATTTTGGAACTTATATTTTTTTGAAAAACATCGTATCTGCAAGTAACAATCGTTATTTCTCGCGAAAATTGCTTTTCAATTAAGGAAACTGTATACATATTGGTGCTCCTGACTGTACTCCTATGAGATAACTATATACATGAAATTAAAATTAAGTTACCTACCTGCATAGGTAATTATAATTTTAATTTCATTTGAAGTTTCACTGATCGACATAATATAACTATTAAGATGAAAGTTTTAATTTTTTTTAAATTGTTTAGTTATCCTAATGTCCAAAAACATCATCACTTTCATCTTTACAATTTCTAAATATTTTTTATCCATACAGTCCTTTCTCAGCAATTTACCCTCTGATAGCTGTAGTCCATTAGCAATCGTATTGACATCAATATATTGACAGACTTATCAGTGATAGCAACTTAACAACAACCTTATTGCTACGTGCATAAAAATCACTCTGATTTTGACAGCAATGCAATGGCGGGGCTAAATTAACTAAAAGTACACAGATAATTTTACATGCCATCGCTTTGTACGGAGTGATGCCCATTGAAATGTCACAAGTAAAGGTTTGGTCAGTAACTGCAGAGACCGGGCACCGATACTTACTTCTATATTAGGTGAGAGTCCGGTTAATTTCTCAAATGTCCGTACCAGTTTAACTGAAACTAAAAGACGCAACTTTGCCCAGCGTGTGTCTAATAGTGCTTATGTTTACCAGTATACTGTACGATTTCGTTATCAAAGGTGACCAGAGAGACATCACAAGCAGTTCTCGGCCTGTGCTTGCAATACCATCGCACGCGCCGCTCATTTTACAGTAAAACACGAACCCACCGCAAAAGTAAAGTCCATTTGTTTGCTGAAAAGGGTAAAAATTTAAAGTCATTCCATACATACGTGATTATAGACCATGGTGGGCCAATATGGTTTTGTGAATTAAATTCATTGAAAGTTTAATTTATACTTTATTTAATCAATAATAGTGAACCTACTCCTAGACAATGCTCAGGCTTAATATAATAGTTCCACTTATGTCTGTTCTCATTAAAACCAACGTGATACGTAAATTATTGAGATTTTCGACACAGACTCAGCGCTGAAACGAATCGACAATAGTGCACTTGCAATCATGTCTAAACATACATGTAGGTGTCGCTTAGTGTAAGTGAAAATGAATACTCTATTCTTAATCAGGGAGTGAGTCATGTGCTTAAACCTAGAAAAACAATACTTAATTGTTTATCGTTATACATATAACTAAATGATTGGCTAATAAAAAGTATACTTTGTAATTGAAAAATAACGCACTCTGGTATGCAAACTACGAGCAAACCGTGATGCCAGCCATTGAGATTGTAATTAATTTTACAGTTTAATGCAAGTACATAATATAGCTCTACACAATTCTGATATACTTCCCTCCAACTATACGATATTTTGTAGGTGGATGTTTGTGTTCATATAGTCCAAATTCTATAACATTTTGGCAGTTAAACACTAGTCTTGCCCTGCAGCCTTTACTGTTGTGTGAGGAGCACCGC
The DNA here is from genome assembly GCA_905147715.2 of Xestia xanthographa. Taxonomy (NCBI): domain Eukaryota; kingdom Metazoa; phylum Arthropoda; class Insecta; order Lepidoptera; family Noctuidae; genus Xestia; species Xestia xanthographa. The sequence goes on from LR990646.1 coordinate 8,490,790, forward strand.
CAATGGTCTGTCCTTTTCAGCTCATTGTGCCGGTAATGGGAATACGTGTAGCGGTTTAGCAGAACTAATTGCTTTCCAGAACGCGATTGTACAAAGGTGTGTTCTGAAAGCATTAAAAATATTAGAAATCCACATCATTGTTTGTTGCAATACTTCCGAATTTAAACTGCACGTGACGTGAAGCTTTTTTTCTGTGACGTTAACTTCTAGTTTAAACAAAAGTGATTTATTTCTCAAACTACTATTAAATATAAACAGTGGTAAAAAAGTTCGATAGCTTGATGTTGTGAACATGTGTGAACACGTAAATATAATAAGATTTGACCAAGATACTTCTTAAGTGTACTTCTTTTGGAAAAGTCGTATACTTGTATTAAGGAAAGTTGATAAAAAAAAAAAAACTTAATAATGATCACGGTGTATAGTTTAATTAGAATAATTGACAAAACAATGTAACTTATTTAAAACGTGACATTAATAATTTGTGTTAAATTAATAACGTGACATAGGTAACATTTCATGACAATTTAACATACTTTCCGTTAGATTGAAATACAGCATTTCATTCTAATGGAAAAACAAAATTAACCCTATAGTTATACAGTAAACCTAATCAAACCGAATAAATTATAAAAGATTAATTTGGCAAAAATTTTGAAATAAAATCATTTCATTGTATTATATCAATAAAGAAAACAAATAATTATATTGGGTCTATTGGAGTAGTATCTAGCACGCATTTTTGTACAAATAATAAATGTTATCTTTAATTTTTTTATTAATTAAATTGCAATGTAAGTCTTGTTGGAAACTACGAATTTCCTAGGTGGATGATTATGGTTGTCGTCTACGGATACAATTTGATTATTTAGGTTCAACACTAGTTTTGCCCTGCAGCTCTTATGAGCACATAATGTGCACCTCCAATGGTGAGCATCCTTGCTCAAACGAGCATAGCAGTAGGTACGACCTTTGTATAGTATCAAGTTGTTCCCTCGCTGGGACTTAATTAACTCGAAATCTGTAAAAAATGACCATCTATAAATCATTAATATACTATGTGACAATCGCTTTCAAAGGGTTTCGCATTCATGAAATTTTGACAGCTTATGTCAACTCATAAAATGTCCTCGACACAGGTCGAGGCTCTCAGATTTACAAAGGACTTCTATTCCTGTCTAATAACTAAAACGAGATTTCTTGAATGATTATTTTATTAGAAACTTCACGCTATGCCTGCGGAACCCAATTACAGGTGTCTAAAATTAATGCAGATCTGCATATTTCTTGCCGATCATAATTTCAGGTAGAACCAGCAGCGGTTGGTTGATTTCTTATGATATTGGGAGTTAGTAGTCTGTATACAGGGTGTTTGTTAAAAAAACCGACCTAATTTTGGAAGTATAATTAATGTGCTAGCTCAGTAAAGATAACGTAAATAATAATAATCGTCCCAAATACGATGTCAGTGTGGATCCCCTCTACAGGATATGCCCCACCTCCTTTCTTGCCCATCCTGCACAGCCACCTGCACCTTCCAGGATTTAAACGAAGCCAATGACAGAGCTGTGCAAGTGGCTACATACTGGTCGGGTATTATTTGAGTTATCGACACGCAAAGAAGAAGAAGTAAAGATAACCATTAAGAACCATTTCACGTACAATCATTTTGTAACTTTTAATAAATTGTTTATTTATCTAACAACTAGCTGTTGCCCGCAACTTCGACGCGAAAAAAAAAAACGAAAAGGAAATGGCAGTTACAAAAAATATTAAAACAAATTACAAAAAGTAAAAATAATACCGGGATTCGAACATGCAACACAAAGTTTACAGAGCAGTCATGAAACCGATAGGCCGTTCATCTGACTCAGTTGACATAAGTTTAAAATAGATGCTCTCATGCATGTCATGGCTGAAACGTCAAACAATTGATGAATACGGACATAATTATGCAATGTTGCATAAACGTCCTTTAAGAAAGAAGCGTAATAATATATAGCCTAACATTTGAGGAAGCCTAGAAGGAAAATTTGTGCAAAATTTGGACAGGATCTATGCAGTAGTTTTTGCGTGATCCTGGAACATCCGATTTGGATTTTTACGATTTTATTACATTACTAGCTGACCCGCGCAACTTCGTCTGCGTCACATGAGAGAGGGTTAGAGAGTGTGAGTCAACCTGCAATCGCGGATTTTTTTATAACGTTTTAAGAGGAATAATCCCCTCATACATGATTGTTGCGTAACTTTAACCGTTTATGCAGCGCTCGCAACGGGAAGCTCTCAAAAGAAAGAAATTTTCTCTGTTTTTGCAACAATTATTATTGATGCTATGCTCCTTTTAGTTGTAGCGTGATGTTAGATAACCTATAGCTGTCCTCGATAAATGGACTATCCAACACTTAAAGATTTTTTTAATTCGAAACAGTAGTTCCTGTGATGAGCTCGTTCAACCAATCAAACAAACTCTTGAGCTTGCTATGTAAATTTTCAAAGCAGCATCATGTAGACTAATCTAGAGTAAGTACCTTGTGCTATAATAACTTTTTTTTAAAGCCGGTCAGTCGATAAAGTCATCTGGTGAGCACATTTTTAGTCATTGGTACCATTTTAGTACAATAGATGTCGCTGCATAGTACATTTGATGATTAGTTCTTCTTGAACACTTTAAATTCATATATCTTTTGATAGAGTAAACCGATTACGATGAAACAAAAACTAAATAATACCTCAAGATACACACAATGTATATGTATAAAAGTTATCTACATTGATTTCGTAAATTTTACGTGATGCTTGATCATCGAAACAGACAAACAGATAAACAGACAAAAATTCCAAAAATGCTGGAAATGAGTTCTGTTGGTTATCCTTCCACACCCTGGCAATATTTTTTCGAAATATTTTCGATGTACAAAAATGTTTTTTCTACAGATTTATTATATGTATAGATTATGTATATAGATTGCTGTGTTTTCAGGTTCGAAATACCAAAACAAAAAGGAAATTAAAAACATGCGCATAACTTATTGAAGACTAGTTTTATTTAATGGATTCTGACGTATTGTCCGTCTTTAGTGATCGTATAGTTCCGAGGAGGATGATTGTGTTCATCGCCAGCTACGCGTTGAATGTTGTCGCCATAGTCAAGAACTAACGGCACACCCAGTATGTTGTTTTCTTGGTAGGAGAGTAGGTACTTATTATAGCTGTATGAATACTCCTTATAGAGAACTAATTTCTTGCCTCTCCTCGATTTGATATATTGGACATCTGGAACAAAGCAACGTCATTATCAAATTGAAACATGCAGGCAAGTTGTGAGCTGCCACCGACCGCGAGGGAGCCCTAACCAAGTAACTGGTAAAGTTTTAAGAAGAACAAGAAAATAAGAAAAAATATCGTGCCAGCCACATGAACATGAAGAAGAATTGAAAAGTGGTTAATATCTTAGTATGAGAGTATCACAGCTAGCCAATCAAATATAATTAAAAGACGTAACAAGTTTAAAAGATTTTATTAGAACAAAAAGCGAAAAACATAGAAATAAATCTGAGAGAGAGAGGCGAGGCCTCAAAAACTAGGCCAGCACGTAGGTACGAATAATCTCGGATAACACAACAGAGTCAACAGACACGCTTTTATTTACAAGAGGTGGGTTTTTTTGTTAATATATAACATTTCAAACCGATATACTTATGAGAAGACCACTAAAGTTTAAAAGATTTAATTATAATAAAAGTACACACACTATACACACACAAGAACAAGAAAAAAGTAGAAAAAAAATGTAGCAGTCAGGTAGATCATGACTTGGATGGGCACATAGTTCTCGAATTACACGCGGGCGATGCCGCGGGAAAAACCTTTTTAATCTAACATAAAACTAATGAAGCCACACCACACACCTAAGCTTTGCCTCAAGCCAGCCCGCTGCGGACCCCCGAAACATTCAAGTCAAACCGAGTTAAAGATGTAACACTGATAACTTTATATTAATTATTCATGAAAATACTCACATATATATTTTTAAAACATTTTATAAACATTTCGTTTCAATTTTAATCTTTTCTTAATTATGTTTATTTTAGCTTATATACGGTCGACCAAGCTATTTTTTGGTTTACATTTTACAATGTAATTTACATGTTAAAATGTAAACCAAATAGCTTGGTCGAACACACATAATATTAATTTATCAAGACATAAAATAATCGCGCCTTTAATCCCCGAAGGGTTTGACAGAGGTGAACCTAATAGTACACCCACATTTCAAGGTTTTAGTCAATGTAATAGAGGGCGAGCCTATTTATCAAGACATTTAGTCAAACATATTTATTTATTTGATTTATGTACCTACACAAAAAATACTAAACAGGTCATTATATTAAGATAGTTGAGCATAAGGTACTTTTGTCTTATGTCTCATTTTTTGAAGAGTTTCTCGCGATGCGTATGCTCTCCATGAACTTCAACAATAATTTCCCCATAAGTCCTTATTCTGGCTGGACAGTGTCGACTCTTTGTCATGGAGCAGTACCACCGGTATCTCTTATTCTCCAACGATTTCGGAGTTTCATCAGAAAATAATTTATTATCTCCATAACGCAGCATGTAGTTCCCACGAAAAGATCGGATAAATTGGACTTTTTCTAAAATAAATTTTTATTTCTATTAAAAACGTCCAAATAATTTATTAATCCAATGGTAATCATAATCAGTATGTTAATAAAAATAAAAACGGATCACGAAATTGTTCTGCAGTTACACATTAACTAGATGACTTTACCTGTTTAAGCAATGATTCTCGCGGAGGAAGGAGTCTCGCGCGCCGCGCCGTTAAGTACGGATGTGCTAATGTGTACTAGAATCATGGAATCGGATATTGTTAAATGTGATAAATGTAACATCGTTATTAACGAAGTATTAGCTTTTGTGAGCAATAAAATAGACGTAATGGACGAAGAAAGTCTTGTGAGAATTTGTGATAGTGCTTTCTCCGCAAAAGAAATACTGGAAGCAAAGAAACTTCTTTTTAATTCTTTGCCAACATCGCAGCGTATGAAAAGTCGCAAACGGGAAGGGAGGTCTCATAGGGATCTGGAAGACGTGATTACGTTGCTGAAGAACACTGACCCTGAAAAAATCCCGATATTTGTGGCCCGTGACCTACAAAAACTACCTCCGGTTACATTTGATCACGTAGACGTAACGCGGCTTCTAAAAGATCTAGTGCTTTTACGTAGTGATCTAAAGAGCATGCAAGAGGGATATGTGCCTTTAACAACGTTCAACTCGCTGAAAAGCGAAGTGGATAACTTAAAACAGGCGTCTATTGTTAATTACTTTGAAAGTAATGTGAACATGAAAAGAGGTGCGCATCTAATTAACAGTCATTCCTACGACAGTGGGCCAATGGGGCTGGAGTATGTATCCATGAAATCAATTTCAACTCAATCCCCACAAGAACAAAGTTTTCAAAAAGCAAGTGTCAACAAATCTTCAAACAAAAATGTTAGTTTGCCCGAGCGTAAAGAAACCGGTTCTGTCGCGTCCAACCCGCACTCAGTGGATTTTGTTGATAACGAGTGCGCGTCTAAAACAACGAATGTCGATGTCCTTCCGCAGGCGCGGGCTCAGCAGCTGGTAGCAAGTACTACTTGCGCGTCATTATGTGCGCGCAAAACGACTGATGTGGCTTCGCCTTTGAAATCTACGACGTGTCTGCGCGTAAACAACGGAAACGAATCGACTGTTTTACAAGAAAGTATTCCGTTGACGCTAAATATGGATGGCTCTCCTATAACCAAGACATTTGCTGAGATTGTAAATGTGCCCAGTCACACGGAGAAAGTGAAACCTTCAGAAGAATGGACACTTGTTCAGAAAAATCGTTTGAAAAATAAGTTTATTGGACAGAAAGGTAAAGCAATCTTTGAGCCTGAAGCAAAATTCAAGGCGGCGGATAATAAGGTACCTTTGTTTATATATAACGTGGATAAAAGTACTGCCGAAGATGACATCTCTGAACACATTTTTAAGAAGACAAGTTTGCGTGTCCCCATAATAAAAATAAATATGAAGTCACAGAGAGGATACAATGCTTTCAAGATTTCAATACCAAGACACCAACTAAGCATGTTCATGGATGAGAATTTTTGGCCAGATGGCATTCGGTATCGACGATTTGTAGAATTTAGTCATCGTGACATTGCTGGAAAGGTGATCTCTAATACCTGCATGGAAAACGTTTTGCCGCCAACTACTTAAATTAAAATAAATGGATGATCACAATACCAGTTTTACTTTTACAACGTTTAACTGTAAAAATGTTAAGCGTTCGCTTGAAGATATTAGGCATCTAATGCAGAGCTCTGACGTAGTTGCCCTCCAAGAAACGTGGCTACTACCATTTGACTTACCTTGGCTTAGTGCCATAAATCCTGACTTCGGTTATACGGGAACGTCGGCAGTTGACACGTCTTCAGGAATCGTGCGTAGCAGACCTCATGGAGGAACGGCAATATTGTGGCGTAAAAGTGTGTTCCCGTCGGTGGCAGTGGTTGATTGTAACAACCCTCGAGTTTGTGCAATCAAAGCAGTGTTATGTGATCGGCCCATTATGTGTGTGTCAGTGTACATGCCTACAGACTGTGCGGAAAATATGACTGACTTTACGCAGTGTATGGGTGCTATTAACGCTGTAATCGAAGAGAGTGGTATAGATTCTATCTATGTTCTTGGTGACTACAATGCGCATCCAAATGAGAACTTTTATAAGGAACTAATTAGTTTTTGTGAGGATATGGACTGGGTATGTGCTGATATTGTCAAGTGTGGGGTGGACTCTGACACGCATACTTTTGTTAGCGAAGCACATGGCTGTCAGCGTTGGTTAGACCACGTCATTGTAACTAGTGCAGCATGGCCCTCTGTTTTAGATGTCTGGGTTGATTATAATGTTTACTGGTCTGACCACTATCCTGTGTCTGTTAAATGTAATTTGGGGATAATTGAATCTAAAAATGTGAGTCAAGCAGTCCCTAAAAGTAAAGTGACCTGGGGTGAAAGGAAGCCAGAACAAATTGGTATGTATACAAACCTTTGTAACAAATTGTTGAGACAAATTGACTTTCCTATAGAATTACGAGAATGCGGGGATAAACGGTGTAATGTTGTGGAACACAGGCAAATATTAGATAAGTTATATAATGACATTGTCTTATCACTTAGTGAGGCTTCTGAGTCTAGTTATAGGGTAGGTACAAGTGGTAAAAATAGGCAAATTATGGGGTGGAATAAGTATGTTGCAGAAGCTCATAGGGTGGCCAGGCTTGATTTTCAGAACTGGTTACAGTGGGGTAAACCTAAAGCAGGATTTATTCATGAAGCAATGTGTCATAGCAGAAAGGTTTTCAAAACTAAACTTAAATGGTGCCAACAACATCAGGAGCAGATAAAAATGGATCGGCTAGCTACACTGCATTCAAATAATAAGTTTCGTGAATTTTGGAAACATACGAATAAACTGAATTTGAGGCCTGGCCTTCCTCTGAGCATCGAGGGTGTCACGGACACGAAGATGATCGCAAACATATTCAAAGATCACTTCACTGTAGAATCCCCATTAGGAGTTTGTAATGCAATGTTGGACGTGGACCCGGTTAGTGAGAAAGTAGTGTCTAAAACTAGTGCTCAGGACATAAGAAAAATTATTAGAAATATGAAAGGTGGAAAGTCACCGGGGCATGACGGGCTCAGCGTCGAGCATTTGCAAAATGCAGGGCCACACATTGCTAGACTTTTGTCGATGTTCTTTAATTTGTGCATTGGACACTCTTACCTACCCAGTGAACTAACAAAAACAATTGTTACTCCCATTTTGAAGAACAAGACAGGAGATAGTTCGCTGAAGTCGAATTATAGGCCGATTTCGCTTGCTACAGTCGTTGCGAAGATACTAGACAGTGTGCTTGAGGCCCAGTTGGCGGAATGTATCCACCTACATGATGCTCAGTTTGGTTTCCGTGCCGGACTTTCTACGGAGAGCGCTATACTGGGCCTAAAGCATACTGTTGAGTATTACACCAGTCGAAAAACGCCTATTTATGCCTGTTTTTTAGACCTGTCAAAGGCGTTTGACCTTGTCAATTATGACAAACTCTGGGAGAAGCTTAAAGACACCAATTTACCTCGTGAGACTATTGCTATCCTAAAGTTTTGGTATCACAGTCAAATTAACTATGTCAAGTGGGCAGGCATGTTATCAGATCCATATGGATTAGAATGTGGAGTGAGACAGGGTGGATTGTCATCCCCACTAATGTTTAATTTATACATCAATGCGCTGATCGTTGAGCTCAGCAGCACTCATGTCGGCTGCCACGTAGACAACATATGTGTAAACAATCTGAGTTACGCGGACGACATGGTTTTGCTGAGCCCAACGATCGGTGGCCTTAGGAAATTAGTTAATGTATGTGAAATATACGCCGCTAAGCATGGCCTCAAATATAATGTTTTAAAAAGTGAGCTCATGATATTTAAGGCGGGTACAAAGTCACCGGAGCAGGTCCCTCCCGTTACCTTAAACGGAATACCGATGAAGGTGGTCACCCGCTTTAAATATCTTGGGCACATGGTCACTGAACACCTACGTGATGACGAGGACATGGACAGGGAGCGTAGGGCGCTATCGATCAGAGCGAATATGATAGCTCACAGGTTCAAGCGTTGTGCTGCGAGTGTTAAAATAACACTCTTTAGAGCGCACTGCACATCGCTTTACACGTGCAGCCTGTGGGCTCATTATACGCAACGATCGTTCAGCGCTCTGCGCGTCCAGTACAACAATGCGTTCAGGGCGTTGTTGGGGCTGCCGCGCTGGTGCAGTGCGTCGGGCATGTTCGCGGACGCGCACGTAGACGGCTTTCACGCCGTGCTCCGCAAGCGCTACGCCGCGGCGCTCTGCAGGCTGCGCGCCAGCACCAACTCCATCCTGGCCGTTATTGCGGATCGGTTGGACACGCGGTATGTCCAACACTGGGTCAGGGCCCATGTGATAAAATAATGGTTTTTCTGTGTCTTGTTTTCTTTCATTTTAGTTACTAACACTAGTTGTTTAAGTTTTTCTTACTGTACTAACATTCTATGGATTCCGTAAATCTGAAATAAATAGTTTTTATTTTTGTTTATTTTTATTTATTTTAAGAATCAAGGTAAACAAAAAAATATCACACACTAATTTAAACGCTAGAAGTATTTAATTTCATGAAACAATGAATAACAATGTTAAAACTATAAAAAATAACTGTAGATAGCTAAGACAGAATAATTAAAAATATTTATTTTATTTTTATTAAATGAATTAAGTATAAATTTAACGTGAAAACTTTTCTAGTCATGGAAGGTCACATTAATTTTGACAACTCTTATGAAACAGAATAGATTAGATTTTTTTTTTTAATTTATTTATTGAATTAAAAATTTAATATAAAAACTTTTCTAGTCTTGGAAGGTCACATCAAATTTGACAACTCTTTTTTGGCCTTTACTTGTAAAGAGTAACACCAGTAGCTGTAGGATCCAATGCGTAACGTGAAATTCCCCTCTTTGTTGGCTACAGAACTGCACCAAGAAAATCTTGAGTCATATTTCGTGGAGTAAACTGATGATTTATTACTTTTTACCTGCTGTTATAGAATTTCTTGAATTACAAGAAGTGATTTTTGTAAAAAATAGTAAAATACAACCATTTAATAAACCAAAATAACAATATTTCACATCAGAATACAGTGCAAAGCTTCTCTTTACTTATTCGTTGCTGAAAAAAGGAAATGACAGGGACGTGTCTACAGTAGACATTAATTTTATGAAAAAAGATGATTGCTCTCTAGAAAAAAGGGGGAATACATTTGTATAGAGATTCGCAGCCCCTGTTCCCTCTTAAAAAACACTCTCAACTTTCACTTTTATTTTATCATGCCAATTTCATATAAAAAATAACATAATAATAATAATAATAAGAGGTCATGCGTGTCAGTGATCAGCTTATCTTATATTTATTTTCACTTCCATCTGTAGCCGAAACAAACTTTTGGATTCTATTTATTTACAATTCCTTAGGGTCATGCGTGTGTTCTCCTGTGCAGCCTCTTTGTTGATCATCTTCACTTGAACTTTGCTGTTTTTTTTTTTCGAGCAATACCAGATGCTTTGACCGGAGAAGTTAACGCGTTTTGAAAAGTACATGTACTGACCAATGTTGAGCAAGTAGTTTTCACTACGGAGAGGGATCAGCTTCTAATCTGAAAACAAAATTAACATTAATAGGCAAGTTAAACTGTTTGTTTGATTTCTAGATATGATAGGTTGTGAGTGTGTGTAAGTGATTTTGACATCAAACAAAAATACAATAATTATTATAATTTTAGGAAAAAATGAGAAGAAACAGCTATTATGCATTCCGTCGTTAGAATAATTAATAACAAATAACGATACTTCTTCCATTTTTATTTTAAAATTAAGTTATAAACAATGATAATTACTAATTTAAAAAAAAGATTATTTAGATATAATTAGACATATATTAGTTACCTATTTCGTTCTATGTAAACGGGATTAATTCAAAAATAGTTTCTTCAGCATCGTATACTAGGCACCTACCTATGGTAGGTACTCCTATGAGATAACTTAAAACGAAACTAAAATAACATTACCTACACAATTCATTGCTAGAAATAATAATTATCCTAATGTCAAAAACATCATCATTTCAATTTTTACTTTTTTCTATAATCACTTCAATTTGGTTAGTGAGCAGACGAACCCTTCTTAAAATTTCCATCTTTATAGTTCTTTTCACATTTATTTTGCCTCTGATTGCTGTAGTCCAATTCTATTATTGATCGAAGAATAGCAACTATATTCATATCACTATACTTTGACAGAGTAGTGAGTGATAGCAACTTAACAACAACCTTATTGCTACGAGCATAAAGATCACTGTAATTTTGACAGCAATGCAAGGGCGGAGTTAAATTAACTAACACTCAAACATATAATTTTGCATGCATGCCGTCGCTTTGTACGGACCGATGTCCATTGAAATGTTAAAAGTAAAGGTTTGGTCGAACCAGTACGAACAGGTTGCCTACCAACTGCAGATATCGAGCACCCATTCTTATTTTCAATATCTGTCAGAGTCCGGTTTCCGGAGCCGTGTCCACAATTTGTCCGTACTGGCTTAATTAAACCGGAAAGGTACAATATTGGACAGCGTGTGTCTAACAGTGGTTATGTTTGCCAGCATACTGTACGGTTTCATTATTATAGGTGACCAGAGTAACGTCACATGCAGTTTGCTTCCTGTGCTTGCAATACCATCGCACGCGCGGCCCATTCTTCGCTTTACAGTAAAACACGAACCCATCCCTTACTAAACTCCATTTGGTTCCTGAAAAGGCTAAATGAAAGTAAACATTAGATTTTATATTGTAATGAAGACTATGGTCGAGTCGTGGAAGTGTAATTTTTAAACAAAAATGCGACGAGGTGATTTTGTGAATTAAATGCATTGAATTTTTAATTCATAATGTATTAAGTCAAAATTAAAACTATAAAGACAATGCTCACGCTTAAGATTAATAGTTACACTTATGTCCGTTCTCACTAAAACCAAAATTAATGAAATTTTCAACTCTCAGCTCAGTGCTGCGTTAATGAAACGACAGTAGTGCGCTTGTAATCTTATTTAGACATTTAATTGTCGCTTAGTGTAAGTAAAAATGAATACTCATTCTCTACATTAAATATTACATACTCTTATACTTCATTGTTTATTGTTACATTACTAAATTATTGAATAAAATCCATAATTACAAGGCATTCTTTATTCATAAACATTCCAAGTGAAGAGCCATCGTCACCGCACTATATTTTCAACGATGGACTAGCTTGTATGGCACACTGGTATACAAACTACAAGCAAACCGTAATGCCAGTCACTGACATTGCATTTACAGCCTGATGCGGTAATTGATGCACTTATAGCTCTATTATATTCTGACATAATTCCCCCCAACTATACGGTAATTGATAGCTGGGTGTGTGTGTTCATAATGCCCAAATTCAATAACATGTTGACTGTTAAACACTAGTCTTGCCTTACAGCCTTTACTATTGTGTGAGGAGCACCGCCAATGGTCTGTCCCTTTGATACGATATTTCTTGTAATGGCAATACGTGTAGTGGTTTAGCAGAATCAACTGTTTTCCTGAACGCGATTGTACTAAGGTATATTCTGAAAGCATTACAAAATATTAGAAATCCACATTATTGATCATTGCAACACTTAATTATAATCTAAACTGCACACGACGTGAACTCACAGCTATCACAAACCATCGGGAACTATTTTGTATGTCTAGAATCGTATTTCTATCACCAATCTGGTAAAAAGAAGTTATTTTCTGGTTCTTAAAGAGTGATTTATTTCTCAAACTGCTATTTAGATATAAACAGTGGTAAAACAGTTCAATAGCTTAATGCTGTGAACACGTGTAAAGATCATAAGATTTGACCAAGATTAGCATTCACTTTTGGAAAAGTCGTATACCTACTTGTATTACTGGAAAGTTTGATTAAAAAAAAAACTTAAATAATAATCATCACGGTGTTTAATTTGGGTGTTTATTTAGAATAATTGACAAAACAATGGAACTTATTTAAAAAGTGCAGATTATTTTCATGACAATTTAACATACTTTCCGTTGAGAATGAAATGCTGTGGTGATGGATGACTATGATGACTGTTCACAGAAAAAATGTTCTTAAAATTATCAAGTAACAGTCTTGCTTTGCATTTCTTACTATTGTGTAATCGCAATAGTAAGAAATGCAAAGCAAGACTGTTCATTAGGACACCTCGAAGTTTGAGAGCCTTTCTTACCGGAATTACGGTGAAGACTAAAATTGTAACCTTTATACATCAAAAATTCCTTTCCAGAGTGGGATTTTAATAGTCTGTATTCTGAAACAGCTATTAAAACAACAATATGTAATGATTGTACATACTTGTAACAGTCGGATGAAGGGGTTATTCACCAACTGGACACGAAAGACTGGACACGCGTGTGTCCAGTTGGTGAAACTCACAATTAGTATCACTTATTATTTCGTCATCTGAGTTTATTTTAGTTATTTCCTTCTCATTATGTAACGATTTGTCTTTATTCCAAGTTTCATGAAACCATCCACTTGTGACAGCTTTTATTTTTTGTGAAGGAGTTCAAGTACAGGGTGCTGTAGGGCATTGACTGTATAATTATCCCTGATCCCCAGTAGGACAAACCACACAACTTTGACTTTGACATCCACGCAGTTTTCTACAGGAAAAACTGCCCTTTTTATTCAAACATTGTTGTACTGTCCCTTACAGATATTATACAATGTATTTGGCTACCGATTACTGGTACTTTAACGGCATATTATTAAATCATTTCTATCGACAATTACTTGTTTATAAATACTCCTAAACCCACACCCGGGCGAATGGCAGGCATTTTGTTTTTCTAATCGGCTGATCTAGGGTATGAGAGATTGGCTAGGAGATTTATAAGGGTCTCCCTTGTTTGACCGAAAGGAATTTGACAAATTTTCACTTCCCAAAACATTTTTCGCATAATTTCATTTGCCAAATTATTACTTAGCAAAAAATCTATTCACAAAAAATCGTAACGCAAACCTAATGTTTGGGAAATGAACGTTTAAACTACAACTTGTTTACCAACTAGTACTTTTAACATTTTTTAATTAGTCAAATATTTCAGTTGGAATAACAGTTTTTACGCAAAATCAAATAAGCCAAATATAGTATCGACAGTTTTCAATTCACTCTTTCCTATTCAGTTAAATGTTTCAATGACAAAAATGTGAACTGCTAAGTGGGTAGGAGGTAAATCATAAATGTCGCTCAATGTGGATTAGTCAAGCAAAACACTATCACTGTGTTTTGTAGCGGAAGTTTCTTGACATTGTTACAATATATTAAGAATATTAACTACTCTTTTTTTTTAGTTAGTAGCGTTTTTTTCTATATCATGTAGTCGTTCCTGGGTCTGGGTCTGAGGTCACAATTTTAACCTAACCTAACCATTTTTTTAAAATAAGTAATTATCCTAATCTGAATAGTTCAGTTCCGGGTAACCTACTAAAAACAATCTCTTTTTTATATTAATGCAAGTCGTTTCTGGCACTCGCCGGCCGCTGCCGCGGAACCGCTCGCTTCGCTCGCTCGGCTCGTGCGTAGGAGGTCACAGTTTTAACCTAACCTAACCTACCCATTTTGTTTAAAGAAGAAATTAACCTTATCTAAATAGTTGAGTTCCGGGTAACCGACTAAAAAAAATATCTTTTTTTCTATTAATGCAAGTCGTGTCTGGGACTCGCCGGCCGCTACCGCGGCACAAAAAATCTTATTTTTGTTTTAATATTTTTTGTCTTAACAAATCATTTCACCAAACGTTTATTGTCTGAAGATTGTTTGCTGTAATAAATCATTTGATTAAAGACCAAATGCCATAATGACATTATACTTGGTAATATTTTACCAAGTAATAATTTGACCAAATAAAAATATGCGTACTAAAATCATTCGAAATATTGCAATGGTATAAAAAAAAATTGCTAAAATTTGTTTGGGTAATGAAATTTTGGCAAAATCTTTTCGGCAAAACGGCAGGATCCCGATTTATAAACATGTATTTGTCGATGGAAATGAGGATATAAAATGGCATTAAAGTAGCGGTAACCGGTAGCCAAACACGTTGTATAAACATATTGGATATATTGGCTTATTTATATTGGGGCGGGGGATGGGTGTAGTCTCCGTCCAAAAGTTTAATGTTGCCCTGATCATTTATTGCTATTTTCGCCTTGCACTTCTTTCTGATGCGGCCAGAACACAACCAGAGTGTGTGACCTCTGGTAGCAGATATTTGATTTGATTTTCATCGCTTTATTTACATGATTCTCTTAAAAATACCACCACAGAGAGAATACATGGCTGGCGGATGATTATGGTGTCCACGTTTAAAAACAAGTTTCTGATCAGCATCCAACTGAAGTTCCGCTTTACAATTAAGTTTGTTGTAAGATGTGCACACCCATTGATGAGCGCCTTGCTTTCGGGACAGTTGGCGACGGAAAGAGAATGTGTAATCTTGGCACAGAAGCAAAGACTGGCCTCTTTCGGATTCAACGAATGTTATGTTGCAATCTGAAACAATTGAGCACGATCAAGGAGTATGTATTTGTATCGAATGTGCTGTAATGCTAAGCGAATAAAATTTTAAAGTACGTAAAGATAACAGGGCAAGCAAAATAATTGAAATAGGGATATACCCACAAGTTTTTATAAAGGATACCTCATTTTGTTAACTTTTTTATCATGCGTTGTTAAATTTTTGAACAGTGCGTTTAAAAAACAATAGTCTGGACAAAATTTTAAACGGTATATATAAGTTGGTTGCAAAACGAAAAAAAAAACCTTTTATGTAATTTTATGCACAATTTATTTAAAATACAGTAACAGAAACAGTATCGATAATCATTATAAACAATCTAAATAATAAATAATATCAAAATAATCTTGAAAAACTGTATTTATCTATCTATACATATAATAAAACAGTAGAAAAACTGTGTCTGTACATTGAATATATTAAAAAATAAATAATTGAGGGGGGTTTAGAAACAGTAATAGAGCACGAATCCAAAAAAAAAAGTCTGTCTGTTTGTCTGTTTGTCTGTTTGTCTGTTTGTTTGTACACGCTAATCTTCGGAACTGTTGGACGGATTTGAATGATTTTTTGTCTGTTTGTCTGTTTGTCTGTTTGTCTGTTTGTCTGTTTGTTTGTACACGCTAATCTTCGGAACTGTTGGACGGATTTGAATGATTTTTTTGTTGTTGTATAGGTATTAAGTCTGGGCAAGATATAGGCTATAATTTATCTTGGAAACTTGAACACCTGATGCAGAACCACAACAGACCAGCTGAACTATAAGAGATACAAAAATGGTACCATAGCAAAAATTGTTCCACGTGATGGGCATTTTCTGCTGAGAGAATAAATTTGAAGATCTGGAACACCTGATGTGGAACTCCAAGAGCCCAGCTACACTAACATATATATAGAAATGACGTTTTAGCAAAAGTTGTTCAATCTGATGAGCACTCTCTGTTGACTTATAAAAATCGAAGATCTGGAACACCTGTTGTGGAACTCCGAGAGCCCAGCTACACCATAACACATATAGGAATGACGTCTTAGCAAAAGTTGTTCAATCTGATGAGCACTCTTTGTTGATTTATAAAAATCGAAGATCTGAAACACCTGTTATGGAACTCCGAGAGCCCAGCTACACCATAACATACATAGGAATGACGTCTTAGCAAAAGTTGTTCAATCTGATGAGCACTCTCTGTTGACTTATAAAAATCGAAGATCTGGAACACCTGATGTGGAACTCCAAGAGCCCAGCTACACTAACATATATATAGGAATGACGTTTTAGCAAAAGTTGTTCAATCTGATGAGCACTCTCTGTTGACTTATAAAAATCGAAGATCTGGAACACCTGATGTGGAACTCCAAGAGCCCAGCTACACTAACATATATATAGGAATGACGTTTTAGCAAAAGTTGTTCAATCTGATGAGCACTCTCTGTTGACTTATAAAAATCGAAGAACTGGAACACCTGTTATGGAACTCCAAGAGCCCAGCTACACCATAACACATAGGAATGACGTCTTAGCAAGTGTTGTTTGGTCTGATGGGCATTTCCTGTTGACTTTTATCTTGGAAACAAACACCTGATGCAGAACCGCAACAGACCGGCTGAACTATAAGAGATACAGAAATGGTACCATAGCAAAAATTGTTCTACGTGATGAGCATTTTCTGCTGTGAGAATAAATTTGAAGATCTGGAACACCTCGAAGGTCTTGAACACCTGTTGTGGAACTCCAAGAGCCCAGCTACACCATAACACATAGGAATGACGTCTTAGCAAGTGTTGTTTGGTCTGATGGGCATTTCCTGTTGACTTATAAAAATCGAAGATCATAAACATCTGATGTGGAAATCAAAGCTATCACTAATTTCAATGTATAATTATAAAATAACATAAGCTGGGAGTACCTCCACGCGGTAAAGGTGGTAACAGTTTAGGACTGATTTTCGATGACGATGGTATATCATTGAAAATTTGACGCTACTGGCTAAAACTCCCTTTTATTTTTTTAAATATGCCTTCCGGCTTATTTTATTTCAGTGTTTAATTTCCTTATCCATTTATCTTCGTGACACGGTAGCCTACCCGGTAACACAGTGGAGCAGTCACTTAGATTTTAATAAAACTATAACCATGCCTAGAAAGAGGTCAAATCTTTCCCAATGTTCCAAAGGAGCTAAAAGATTAAGGATCATAAGATTCCAAGAATCTACCGAAGAGCATCAGGAGAGACTTGATGCTGTTCGAGATTATCAGGCTTCAACTCGCTCCGTGGAAATCCCTTCGGATCGCGAAGCACGCCCGCGTTCTCAGCGTATTTACGCATCTACATCCAGGTCCCTAGAGACAAGTGGGGAACGTGATGCGCAACTGACTGCTGATCGTGAACTTCACGCATTGTCTCGCGAGTCGGAGACGTTCACGGATAGAGAATTGCGCTTCGACATCAGACGTATCAGATCTTCGATTTTGACGACCCCGTTGTCGCTTGCATAAGCAACAGGTTCCGCGTACGAAGTCGCGGGCAGAAGCTAGTATTATAATATATTAAAAAGGAAACGAAATAAAATACCCACTATAGGATTTATTCTTATACATTAGACACATTTTACTTGACAGTAACATACAGGGTGTAAAAAGACCCTTCACTAAGCCGTCAACAAACCATTCAGTACACCAAACTAAGTGACTACGCAAAAATTATTGCTGGGATACGAGTTTTTTTTTTGGGGCGATAAACACGTTTCACGGTAGGACTCAATGTAACGCACTCAATACGTTGTGCTGATGGATGCATTGAGTATTATGGGGGTCGTGGAGGTTCATAACATTAAAAACTTGTACTTAAAAAATCTTGAGAAAAAGTTGGAACTTTGACACCCAATATCTCTGTAACTAGAAGGTTCCCAGGTATAGTCAATAGTAATGACAAGTAGAACAAGGCTTCGTTTAAGAATACCTCTTTTTGCATGGAGGATGATTATGTTCATGATTAGCAGAAATACTTCCTTAAACTTGTGACTAGATCAGTTCGAAAAGCATTTTTGATGTAACGATAGCGATCTTAAGTGTAATCGTTCGTAAGAATAAAATTAGGTCTACACGTATTTGAAATCTACCGAATAATAAGATTATTACGGATACTATTATTTAACAAATAGAAAATCTCGTCCCCAGAACAGTTACAATTAGACACAAACAAAAGAAAAAAGCGACAAATAAAAGAACGTAGTTACATTCGAATATATTTCCCTTGATATACAACGTATTTGCCGGGAGGATGATTATGTTCATAATTATTGTCGTCAGTGACGAGCATAGCCTTGCACTTCGTATTTTTGCGAATAGAACAGCACCAACGAGTAGCATTAATTATTTTTTTGGTATTTACAGACCTATGGCGACAATAGGTGTAGTCATTAAGTAGAATTAACTGCGTTCCTTGCCGGGACTCGACGTACTCGAAGTACACTGAAAAATAATACAATTACAGATTTTATTATTAAAGTTTGTAATGTAGTATAGTTACAAAAACAAATAAAATAAAGGAAGAAAACACAACAAATAATAATAATTATAAGAATGATTATAACTTTATTTTCTCATTACAAAATGTTTAGAGTACTTATTTTAGTGATTAAAAACTATCATAAGGAAAAGTTTACATTAATTTGCGAGAGACTGGTGCCTGAAATAGGCAATGATGCAAGCAACGTCTGCGGTACAATTTATTCACCGGGGCCCCACGACGCTACATGTGTACTGCTACATAAGAATACCCCATGTAGGCTCATTGGGTATTCTTATGAAACCGAAGTGAATAAACAAAAGTACATAGTTCCTTATATCCGAAAATATTTCTCTTGGCATACAATGCACTGGCCTGCAGGATGATTATGTTCATAATTAGCAGAAATACTTCCTTAGACTTGTGAGTAGATCAGTCTAACGAGTATTTTTTTTTCTATACATAACGATAGCAATCATCAGTGTAGTCGTTAATAACAATTCCTTGTGACCCTTTCCGGGACTCAACGTATTTGAAATTTACCAAATACGTCCAGTCACAAAACTTATATTTCTATATAAGTTTTGTGACTGGACGTATTTGGTAACAACAAAATAAAAGTACATAGTTACGAGTATATTCGAATATATTTCCCTTTAAATCCAACGTATTTGCCTGGAGGATGACTATGTTCATAATTAGCAGAAACAATTTTATTTTCCTCATTAATGATGAGCATAGCCTTGCACTTCTTAGTATTGTGAGTAGAACACCACCAACGAGTGGCCCTTTTGGTGTTTACATAACTATGGCGACCATAGGTGTAGTCATTAATAATTAGAATTAACGGCGTTCCTCTCTGGGACTCGACGTACTTGAAGTCCTCTGAAATATAATGTAATTAAAGATTTTATTATTTAAGTTGAATACTTGTAAAAGCTAAAGCTCCACTATGGTTTCAAAAACAAATAAAATAAAGGAAGAAAAAAACAAATAATAATAATTAAATGAGTGAGTATTATTTATTTTATCTTCACAAAATGACTTACCAAAAAGCTGCGTCTGTCTGCTTAGATCATTAAAACTACGCGACGGATTTTGATGCGGGTTTTTTAAATAGATAGAGTGATTTAAGAAGAAGGTTCTCGTATATAATTTGTCAAGCGGGCGAAGCCGCGGGCATCAGCTAGTCTTATATAATTTAAATTGAACACAACACATTATGATTCCCTTTATTAAAAAAAAAAAATTACAAGATATAAATCAACAAATCCTATGTGATCATTTCAAGGAAGCAAACCTTATTCTTACTAAAATCTCTAAACTACAGCCTAAAATATTCACACCCGTCTGTGGGGTCAGTGGGCCGTCTCAGGGGCGGCACAAAATAGTCATGTTGCTACAGACCAACCAAGCAAGCAAGTAGAGACGTATGTAAACCTCTTTACAGATATATGAACTTGCAACGTCATCAGACATCTGTAGTGTTAGATCCTTATGTACTGACCACTGTGGATACAGTACTTAACTGGAGGATGAGTGTGCTCGTTCTCAACGCCTACAATGGCGAATTTCTCATCCAACTTCAGCTTAGCGTTACATCCTCTACAGTTATGTGTGGAGCAGTATAGATCACACATGCAGACAAAAATACTTAATGTAATATTTAAAAAAAAAACAGTTTAATTGTTAATTTTAACATTCTCGATTGGCAAAAGATACTTCTACGATGAATAAGGTAAGTTATGATTTTATGCATTTTATTTGATCAATTATGACATTAGACCAATAGTAAATACTCACACTAATACAGTTTGTTGTCCACACTACGAACACAATGTTTTATTTTGATTGTCACTTATTTGCCCTCACTAAGCTTAAATTTTAAAATAACATCCGTTTCTAATCGTAAACTTGGGTGGAGGATGTGCATGAATGTTTTGAACTGATATTATATGACGCTTCGAGAGTGTGGCGCTGTTGGTGCAGGTCAGCCTGGCTTTACAAGAGTTTCCTTTGGTACAGTACCAGATACTTGTCGCGTAACACTAAATGTATTAAGTTTACGATACCCCATGTAAGACAAGTGGAAACTACTGTACTAATTAAGGATGAAGAGTTGAAACCGGAAGATAGCAGTGTTCCTAGGCATAACTTTGGATGCCAAGCTTCAGTGGGGCCCGCATATAGACAAATTGTCAAAAAAACTTAGCTCTGCAGCATACGCCGTTAGAAGAATTCGTGAGTTAACTGATTTAGAGACAGCCCGTTTAGTTTACTTTAGTTATTTCCATAGTGTGATGTCATACGGTATTCTCCTGTGGGGCAATGCCGCCGATATTCAGACAATATTTGTTTTGCAAAAAAGGGCTTTTCGTTCAATTTATAAATTAAGTCCTAGATACTCCCTCAGAGAAAAATTTAAAGAGATTAATGTTCTTACTGTCCCTTCTCTGTTTATTTATGAAAACCTTTTGTACGCACACAAAAATATTAATTTGTTTAAAAAATACAGTGATATCCACAACATAAATACGAGGAACAAACACAAATTTGTTGTTCCGGCAACGAGGCTCAAAAAAATAGGGGGTACGTTCAGATGCCAATGTATACGTTTTTACAATAAACTTCCGAGCCAAATTCAAGCACTAAGCCTAAATAAATTCAAATCGTTTATAAAACGGGAGCTGTGCCTGAAAGCCTACTATCATGTTAATCACTATCTCGAAGATAAAAAGGCTTGGGATTAAGCTGCTCCAATGAAATTTGCTCTGTGAATGTCGAAGCCTCGGACTTCGCTTGTTTATTATTTATTCCTTTATTTTCCTTTTTGTATTTTTTTATTTTTTCTTTTCTTTTTTTATACACTCTGACATTTAATGTTTTGACATGTATTTTATTATTTTTTATACACTCTGACATTTAATGTTTTGACATGTATTTTATTATTTTTTACTTTATTATTTTTTTATTTGACATTTACTGATTTGACATGAATACTTATTTTGTTAAGTATTTTACTTTTTTTTATCATCATTGTGACTTTTAATGATTTTTGTGATTTTTATTTACATTCTTTTTGAATAGAACTTGTTATGAATTTTATATGATTATTGTGAATGTGGGGACCATGTGGGTCAGATTTATATTTTTTGTTTATTTTTTCCCACAACTGTCTGACAGTTTGAGTACTCTAAGCGACCTACCCAAATGTCCTTTCTTTGGTATTGTTCGTCGTTTCGTTGAGCTCCTTGAGTTATAAGTCGAGCTACACGTTAACTGACAAATGCTTGCACTGACTGGACAGGTCCACTCAAATCTGTATGGTTCTTTCTTCAAAAGACCATCTCAGACACTAATCTGCATAGTCCTCATGTGAATTGAGCAAAATTGTCTGGACTTTAAAAGAGACTATGACCTCTGAGTTTGTTTCGGCTGTTTCTTCTCAGAGTAGTCAGGTACGAAACACCGGCCCCATCTAGTTTAAAAAAAATGACGTGTAAAAGTGTTTGTAAAAACCTACTTGCAAAATAAACATCATTTATCATTTATCATTTAACATTTTTTTTTACAGAAAAATGTGTAGCCGTCCATAATAGGAAGCTCCTTTCCATCAGGTTTTTTCACCCATTGAACTATAAATAAATAAACTAGTTGTGAACTGTGTGAAAATAATAACAAAGTTCCATAATATGAGGAGCATTTTAAACGTTAAATTACACAAAATAATCATAATCATAAATATTTAATTACACTAACATTAGGAATAAGCACAGAATATAAAATGAAAATCTTAAATAGAGTCCTGACCTATAGATCACCCAATTATGAATATTAAATTATGTTCATGTATTTATTTAAGATACTTATTACAAAAACTGGTGAAGGTTGCGGGAATCCGCTGCATACGAGTAGTAGAATAGACAGGGTTAGTTTTCAATGACCAGCCAACATTTAAAATTAAGATCTAGATATAAATTGTATTTTAAATATTATCGTCGCAAAATATAAAATAACATCATTCATTTGAAAATGTCCTAAAAATTCCTAAATCATAAACGTAGTGGGAATCAATGCATGCAACGCCAAATTGATATGTGTGCTAACTGCTACCTATTTAGGTTGTTGAACTGGAATTGTGCTGTTGCAATATCCACATGTTGGCTTTTTAGTGGTGGACAGGAATGAAATTGTAATAAAAAAAAAGTTTTTTTTTGTTTTCATTGTATCGAAAATATTATCGATTCTAAACCATCTCTGAAAATTTGGCCGGTTATTGATAAATAACCATGTATAGACTAGTAGAATATTATGAAATTCTTTTTTATAATTGAAAACTTATTGTTTTGTGACAAAGCACTTTCATTTTTGCGAGTTTAACGATGGCAACCTTTTAGGTGTGCTACAGCACATAATTATGCGAAGTAAAATAAAATAAAACAACGACATTGTTATACTCTATTACATTATACTTTTCATGGTCAATAGATTAAAAATCTACGAAAAATCACACAATATCTAAAAGATAATACCTTCAACAAAATAAAAAATGAATATGAAAAAAATGTTGGCTAAAATTGACATTAGATAAGTCAATGGACAAGGCTTATTATTAAAACCACAACAATAGTTACAATGCAAATAACTAGATGTAATAATATAACTACTACGATACAAATGTCTACTATACTAATTCTCAGATCCTTAGAAGAGAATCAGTATTAATTACATGCATTAGGTCGACTGGACCCGTGGGTCCCACCTATGTGGGTTGACTAAAGAGCCATAAATATGAGATGAATACATTCTATTGCAAAACAAACGAGTTTGGTTCAGAGAGATGATTGTCAGCAGGGATTAATTTAATTCACTATTGTACTCTCAGTTCTCACTGACTTCCTCGTTGGTCAGGTCTTTAGGGTACTTCGAGGATGATAGGTGCTATTTATATTAATTTAATCATGTTATTTTGGTCTCTGTCATTTTTGAATGGGGCCTTAAGGCTGAATTTCATTCCTATTAATGGGCTTGCTCCTTTTGCACCCTTTGAAGAAATATGGTTATCTTGGGCACCTCTACCTAACCCTTCCGGAAATACAGTAGCAATGCTATAAATATCAATAATAAAATTAGTTGATCTTCACATAAAACCCAGCAGTAATTCTAAAAGTGGGTGGCTTATAATTATGCTCCAGTTTAGATGTCAGGACCGTTCGTTGTGAGGCGGTGAACCTCGGGGAGCTTGGGATCACCGGGGGCCTCCGGCTTAAAGTCACCGCGACAGGGGCTCGATTGCTGGAGATCCCCGGTGAAACCAGCGGCTCGTCCGCCGACGCTCTGGCTGAAAAGCTCAGAGCGTCCCTAAACGCGGACGAGGACCGAGTGTCCAGGCCCGTCAGATGCGCAGACCTGCGCATACTGGGTCTGGACGACTCGGTTACCGAAGAGGAGGTGGTGGCCGCCGTCGCCAGGTCCGGAGGGTGCCCTGCCGATCAGGTCAGGGCAGGCGCCCTTCGCCCGGACTCCACGGGTATGCATACCGTTACGGTATGCTGCCCGGTGACGGCGGCTAAAGCCATAACGGAGGGCCGAAGGCTACTGGTGGGCTGGGTTTCAGCGCAGGTAAAGCTGCTGGAGCCCAGACCTCTGAGGTGCTATCGCTGCCACGTGGGACACCACGTGTCAGTACAGTGCGCCTCGGAGGTTGACCGCAGCGGACTCTGTTTCCGCTGCAGTCAGCCCGGTCATGTGTCCGCAGCTTGCTGCGCCACGCCGCACTGCAGTGCATGTGCGGCGGCCGGCAAGCCGGCCGATCACCGGGCAGGGAGCAAGGCCTGTGCTCCGCCCACCAAGGCCACCAGAGGTAAGGGAAGGCCCTCCACCGCCACCACCACCGTCGCCACCGCCGCAGCCGCAACTGCCACCGCTGCCGCCACTGCCGCTATCGCCGCCGCAGAGGGGCCCACGCAGGGGGCCAGGGAGGAAGCGGTAATGGAGTGCCAATAACGGCCCCATTACGCTTCCTCCAAGCGAACATCAACCACTGCGCCTGCGCTCAGGATCTGTTGCTCCAGAGCATGGCGCAGTGGTTGATCAACATTGCTGTGGTCGCCGAGCCGTATTTCGTCCTGCCCAGGGAAGACTGGGTGGCGGACCTTAGCGGCTCAGTGACCATAGTGTCGTCGGCCGCGGCCGGTACTCCGACCCTTGAAAATGTCAGGAGGGGTCGGGGGTGCGTAGCAGCCCGGTTCGGGGAGATCGTAGTGGTGGGTGTCTACTTCTCCCCGAGCCGAACTCTCGCCGAGTTCCACAACTCTCTCGCAGAGTTGAGTGTTGTCGTCGGAAACCATTCCCTCCCCGTGCTTGTCCTCGGGGACTTCAATGCCAAGAACTTGGCTTGGGGTTCTCGTTGCACAGACGTGCGGGGAAGGATGGTGGAAGACTGGGCCCTGGAGAAGGGCCTGGTCGTCCTAAATCGGGGTTCTGTCCCCACGTGTGTGCGGATGCGGGGCGAGTCGGTAGTGGACATTTCGTTCGCTAGCCCCGCTCTGTCGCCGCGTCATTGACTGGCGTGTTATGGAGGGGGTGGAGACCTATTCCGACCACCGGTACATCCGGTTCGACGTCTCCACCCAGACCACAAGCGCGCTGGTCCAACAGGCCCCGAGTGGTCCGCGTTGGGCGCTGAAGCAGCTGGACCGGGAGCTTCTCCTGGAAGCCTCGATCGTGCAGGCCTGGGTGACATCACCGGACAGGCCTGCCGACGTCAACAATGAGGCAGGATGGTTCCAGGAGGCCATGTCCGATATATGTGACGTGGCAATGCCCCGAGTCCGGCCAAGAAGCGCCCGGCGTCAAGTGTACTGGTGGTCGCGTGAGCTGACGTCTCTGCGCGAGGCGTGCGTGGCTGCCCGACACCTGTACGCCAGGCATCGCAGGCTCCGCATCCGCCCACCCGATGCGGCAACCATTGAGGCGGAGCTTTATGAGGGGTACAGAGCGGCGAAGACCGCCCTCCGCGAGGCTGTCCTGCGGGCCAGGGACCTGGCCCGCGAGGAGTTGCTGGGGACTCTCGACAGAGATCCGTGGGGGCGCCCTTACAAATTGGTGCGGGATAAACTCCGCCCCTGGGCCCCCCCACTGACGCAGAGTCTCCGGCCTGAGCTCGTGGAGGACGTGGTGAGCACTCTGTTCCCTTCGCGAGGGGATCATCCACCCCCGCCTATGGCTCCGCCACCTGCGATGCTGGAAGCGGACCAACAGGACGACGACGACAACGCTCCAGAAGTGACTGGGGTAGACCTGAGAGTGGCGGTACGCAGGCTCAGTGCCAAAAATACCGCCCCGGGACCCGACGGCTTGCCTGGCAAAGCCTGGGTCCTGGCCTCAGAGGCTCTTGGGCCCCGACTGGAGGGGCTCCTAAGCGCATGCTTGGAGAGAGGCCAGTTCCCGCTTCGTTGGAAGACGGGGAAGCTGGTCCTCATCCGGAAGCCGGGGCGCCCTGCGGACTCTCCGTCCGCATACCGGCCCGTGGTGCTGCTCGACGAGGTGGGCAAGCTCTTTGAAAGAGTCATTGCAAACCGCCTCGCCGAGCACCTTGCGGGGACTGGGCCGGACCTTGCGGAACACCAGTTCGGTTTCCGCAAGGGGCGCTCAACGGTGGACGCCATCATGCGCGTGAGAGCCCTCACGACGGGGGATGCGGTGTCCAGGGGTGGGGTTGTCTTGGCGGTGTCTCTCGACATCGCCAACGCTTTCAACTCCATGCCCTGGAGCTGCATTAGGGAGGCACTCCGGTATAACCGGGTGCCGACCTACCTCCGTCGAGTGGTCGGGGACTACCTGATGGATAGAGCCGTTATCTACCCCGGTCGCAACGGAGAATGGAACCGGCGAGAGATGTCGTGCGGTGTTCCGCAGGGATCGGTTCTGGGGCCGTCCTTGTGGAACATCGGTTACGACTGGGTGCTGCGCGCCGACCTCCCTAGCGGTGTCAGCGTGGTTTGCTACGCAGACGACACGCTGGTGCTGGCACAGGGGGGGTCGCACGAGGCGGCGGCCGAAGCGATGACACGCGGGGTTGCGATAGTCGTTGACAGGATCCGGCAACTGGATCTCGAGGTGGCACTGCACAAGTCCGAGGCCATGTGCTTTCATGGGCCTCGGAATGCGCCACCTCCGGGATCCTCACTGATGGTAGGAGGGGTATCCATCGGCGTCGAGTCGACGTTGAAGTACCTGGGACTTGTCCTTGACAGCCGGTGGAACTTCGTGGAACATTTCCGACGTTTGGCCCCCAAACTGGAGCGGACTGGGGCTGCCTTCAGGCGGCTCCTGCCTAATCTGGGGGGGCCAAACGCCTCCTGCCGGAGGCTCTACGCGGGAGTCGTGCGGTCCATGGCCCTTTACGGGGCCCCGGTGTGGGCGCGTTCTTTGAGGCGGCGTGCCGCCCACTACCTGAACGCGCCCCAAAAGGTAGTAGCCGTAAGGCTGGCCCGGGGCTACCGCACGATTGCCCGCGAGGCGGCGAGCCTCCTTGCCGGATTGCCGCCATGGGATCTGGAGGCGATAGTCCTCGCGCGCCTGCATGAATGGCGCGCGGAGGCGCTACGCCGGGGGGAAACTCCGCTGCAGCGACAAATTGTCGCTCAGCGGACAGACTTCCGGCGGGATCTCATGGCGACATGGAGAGAGCGACTGTCGCAACCCCGTGCAGGGCACGCCACAATAGTGGCGATAAGTCCCCTCTTTGAGGAGTGGCTTGAGAGACGCCACGGCGTCCTCACCTTCCGCCTGACGCAGGTCCTCACCGGACACGGAGTGTTCGGGAGGTTCCTGCACCGAATTGGGCGGGAGGAAACGCCCGGGTGCTTCCATTGTGAGGATCGACCGGAGGACACGGTGGAACACACGGTGGAGGTGTGCCCCGCGTGGGCGGAGCACCGCCGTGTCCTCGAAGCGGCGATCGGCGGCGGCGACCTCTCGCGTCCGGCCCTGGTGCAAGCCATGGTCCGGAGCGAGACGGAATGGGACGCCGTCACCTCCTTCTGCGAAGCAGTAATGCTAGAGAAGGAGGTGGCGGAACGTGAGAGGGAGAGAACCTCTCAACGTCCCGGCCGCCGCGGGAGACGCCCCGGGCGTCGGGGGCCACCACCACGTAGCCCCCGGCCACCGTAGGCGCGGGCCTGTGGACGGTGAGCTACGGGCTAGCTCGCCGTCCGTCCGTCTCATGACGACAGGCCGTGTCGACGGCGCGTTCGTGTTCCACGCGCGCCTCAAAGAGAGTCAGCGAAAAGGAAGGGGTCCGTAAGGACCGATGCCTGCCGGGGTTGCGGGACTATTCGAAAGAGATACCGTGGCCCCGGAACACAAAGGGCGATGAAGGAACATGGATGGGTTTTAGTCAGTAAAAGTCTGACACTCCCTCCTGCTCCGCCCAGAGCGGGAGGGGTTATTTGATGATTTCCCATCCGAAAAAAAAAAAAAAAAGGACCGTTCGTTGTGCTGGGTCGGCTCTGTTAGTGATCATCATCCTCGCTTTGCACCTCATCGCGCTAGTACAAGTCCAGGTGCTCTTGCTCATATTCTGTGTGTGGCAGTAGAAGGTATATCCGTCCACAATGGCCAGTTCCTTGCCGTCAATTTTTTTTACCCATTGTAGTTGTGCTGAAAATAAACAATTACTGATTAAGATCATAGATGTATTTGTTACGTGCTTAGCGTTATAAATTAAGCCTGTAAATATTAAAATAGAAGAAGTTCACAGGAAACATGCGTTTCCTTGGGTACAACACCAACTGTTGGTCTTGTGATATGAGTATGGCAACTTATAATGTGTAGCCATTCAGAATAGCTAGCTCGTACCCATTCTCTTTTGTCACCCCAGTTACTAAAATTGATCAAAACAATCGTAACGAATTTTAGATTTTTGACTTTTAGAGCAATTTTCAGTACACCCAATGACAGGAAAGAAGAAGAATTCAATCAAGTGTATTTTTGTAGTCTTTAACGAAAACAGGGAACTAGAAATATACAAAAACTTCATCCAGACGTTACAGTTTATTGATTTAGAACTAAAAAATAAAAAGAAAGCAATGCATAATGAAAAACAGGCTAATGTTGACACTTTACATAAAGACCTAAAATATATATGTCTAGTGGTGGCAATTTTCGGTTGAAATAATTATGAGGATCAGCCAACGATGAGAAAAAATAATCATATTTCAGCCCACGAATTCTTAATATTTTGCGTAATTAAAAAAATATTATGCATTTTCCAAACATTATTTACTGATAATACACACACACGAACGCAACACTCAGTGATATACAAATGTGAGATCATTTAGATAGTAATTTTCAAACGTTTATCATTCTGTGCAATCTAATATGTGTGTATAATATATGTACCTGAAATTGTTTTAATATAAGTAATGACTAGACTCTTAATTCTACTTGTAAGGATATACAATTAATTAATTCTTAATTCATACATTTCACATAGCCGTAATCAGAACTAGACTTCGTACCTATGTAAGCAAACATCTATTTATCACACATTGTACTGTTAACATGACTAGTTTTTTCTCAGTACGTGTTACTAAAACAGTTTATTTTAATCATTGACAATTATTTTTGACTTCATCTACAGCACTCTACGAGTATAATTACTAATTTACACATTTCAAACGTTAGTGAACGTTAGCTACAATCTACAATTTGCAATAATACCCATTACTGATACAATACTTAGGAGGTTCGTGCTTGTGTTCCAGTTTCGCTGACAGCACAACCCGACGCGATGGTTTGACGTGCTTGGAGATCTCCATCCTGGCATGACAGTCCCCTCCATAGGTACAGTTCCAGATCTTTGTAGACCTCTTCAAACTCTGCTTGCGACAGTAGTAAGTGTAGCCGTTCACTAGTGCCACTTCTTTTCCGTTGAGTCTC
This sequence comes from Xestia xanthographa, assembly GCA_905147715.2. Lineage (NCBI taxonomy): Eukaryota > Metazoa > Arthropoda > Insecta > Lepidoptera > Noctuidae > Xestia > Xestia xanthographa. The sequence continues at coordinate 8,520,547 of LR990646.1, forward strand.
TTCATAAATAATACTGTAAAAATGTTTAATGTGTTAATAACGACGTGAAAAATTTGATCACACATAATATGAGTTTATTTCATGCTTAGAATATAAAATTATGTGGTAGTTGTGTACATTTAAAAGAGCTTTTACAGGTAAGAAGCTCTCTTTGTATAATTAGCAACAATGAGTTTACTAACGTAATATCTGGAGTAGGTCTGAAAGGTAGGTGAAGTAATATCTGGTCTATTGTAGGTACCTAATGAAAGAAAAAGCAAAATTGAAAATAATAGTAGGTTTTTGTTTCTCATCGTATTATATTTTGCAATAATATTAAAAAACTACATAAGTAAATTAATTGCTATCATATAAATGTTACATCAAACAAAGTAGACACCGTAATACAAATTCTATATCGACATTAAATCTTAATCTACGAGGTCACATATTACTTTTAAATATTAATTGGGAGTATAGTTTTTATCATGGTTACGCTCTTTCTTGTGAAACTATTTCATTGTCAATAGTGACGATAACCGATTTACATCCCAATGACGTCTGAGTACAGGGCCATCGCTGCTTATACCCTTTATATCGAGTAGCGCGATTATACCGTTAGGGGCCGAAGATGATCACAAGGTTGCCACTCCTCGTCGTGCTGAACACTGGCTGTAATTCTGTAGCTGTAATAAAACATCAATGCATTGTAATGTAAAAAATAAAATGTGAAAAGTTGAAAGTCAATATTATATTTGCTGCGTGTTCCAGCCTGTGAGTGTCTGCGTAATGGCTTGCATGTAGCGGTCCATAGACCCAGCAGTGGGAACAACAAGGAGATTAAATGATTGAACGAAACAAACACTAGGTACTTGCGATAATTGCTCAGAAACTGCCTATTTAATTGAAACCAATTTTATTATATATATATTATTTTTTTGACAAATTCAATATTTAGGTCCTAACTCTAACAAACAGTCACGAAAATCATAAATTTAATTAATAAAGAGGTTCAATGAAATCGTCTCAATGATTATGTTTCGTCTTATGACTAATCATTTGACTATCAAAAGTAAAATAGTAGATTAGCACCCGTATGGGTACCAGATACATGTCCATCGCACTTTGGCCCCTTTGCAACTTAAAACCCGATTATACCGATAGGGACCAAGAATGATGACAGGATTGCCATTATACGTCGTGTCTAAAACTGGCTCTAAGTCTGCAGTTAGACATACAATAATGAAATCAATGTTCATCACAGTGAACACTGCGAAATACGTTGAGAATAACAAGTAATCTGTAATGCTCACTGTGATATTGTCTAATTGGTGTCATTTACAGAGGTAAAATAAAAACACTATGTATATGAATAAATCAAATGATGTATTTAATATGGAATTGTAAAAAACAATTGCGAGGATTTTTTCCCGTAACAAAGCAAAGTCTCACATTGCATTTTACACAATATACAGTTGTTTTTGGCAAAACTTGCATCGTCCCATGTCTTCTTTTGTGCTGGGATAATGTCTTGTATTATCTAATCTGATGGGGCTTGTAGGCCTGGCTGCTCTTGGGTTTATAATTTTACATTCCTGCATTTTTTCATGAATTATATATTATATTCGTATTTCGTTGTTAAAGGATTTCTGTGCTTGTATCGGTATGTTGTGAAGATTGCCTCTGTAATGTTTAAAGTGTAATTTATTAAAAAAGTTTTCTTAGAACTATCTTTACAGGTTACCTACCTAATAAGAAAGTGTGGTCCTTCATAAACGTAGTAGCTTATACCCGCGGCTTCGCCCGCGTGATGGTTGGCATTGTCCTACGGAATCGTACTACTGGGGTAAGAAGTATCTAGGTATCTAAACTATCTAGGTGCCAAGTTTCATCCAAATCCGTTCAGTAGTTTTATCGTGAAAAAGTAGCAAACATCCATCCATTAAAACTTAAAAACCATTATATGGCATTTATTGAGAAAGGGACTGGTGGAATAATTGTCAAAATTAAAGCTAAGTATTTCATTTAAGAAAACATGTATAATATAACTACAAGCTTATTTTTCAACACAGCATGAATAATTCACAGTAAACAGGAATCATCCTAATGGTTTTGTTCACTTCTATGGCTAGCAATGACACTGTCGATAGTTATGATAGTAGATCGGCATCCTAGTGAGACCCGGGAACATGTTCATCGCACTTTGGTCCCTTTACGACTATTTACCCGATTATACCGATAGGGACCAAGAACTATGACATCTTTATCAAATCTTGACTTGCTGAATACTGGCACATAATCTGTAATAAAACATAATAGTATTAAAATGTGCGCGTACTAAAACACAATAGGAGGTTTAATATAATTTCATTTTACTTGTCAATAAACTGGTGTTAAAATTTCAACAAACGATTTCGGGTTTTCAACGAAAAGTTCCGGAAATGATAATATATGTTTTACCACACAGAAACAGTTTGAGCCAATCGTGTTGTGTATATTTTTGTGATTACCATTTCCACAGAAAGAGTAAGAACAACAAGCTTTTCATTCATAAAAATATTTATTCATCTACACACAACAAAATAATCTTCAAATTATAATAGTTCAGATAATCAACCTACCACCTACCTACGTTCAGATTGCAAAATACAAGCAATATAACACAAGTTAACTAATAAATAATGAACCCATATTCTGGAATAAAATAATATAACTATTGTGTATAACGTGTACGATTATCTTAGATTTAAGGTCAACGCACAGATAGTAAGGACAGCAAGGGACCAGCACCGTCTAATTTGAGCGATTCCGGATACTTTTCCTAGAATATAATATCGTTATCTTCATACTGCAACGCGTACTTATAAATCAGCACCGCCTCGGCTCCGAATCTACATTCCGCGTTCGGCATCCGTAGTGCACACCCGTGCGCTCTGCTCCGTACCGCTCTCTCGCTACCGCGCCTCCCACGCCCCCCGACTCGGCCGCGCGCGCCGCAGTGCTACGCTCGTAGCACCGCCGCTACGCCGCGTTCTCGTAGGCCTTCAGGCCCCGCCCACCCGTAGCACCGCTACGGTAAGTGCCTAGCGCACGTCTACGCGGTGCTACGTCGTAGCAAACCAGCTACGCTTGCTACGCAATTGTCAGCTGGTTCGCTACGAATTTTACAACTGTCTTTTTCAAGACAAATCTTATTTCTTTTTTGGATTTCGTCATCCTCGGTCTTTGCCCCTTCTGGGAAAAACCACGGTTTGTGGTACTTGGGTGGAAACCTCACGGTGTCAACGAACCCAAGTGGGTGGTAACCCAATCCAGCCGCCGATTCCCTTTAGGGTGGGGCAGTCAATTGGAATCGGGAGATAGGACCTTGGCCTTGGGGGCTTCCCTCGCCAAACCTATTATCTGACTTGCATTTCAGTTACACACCTAGTGCTGGTTGGGTGTATCAACCCCTTCACACTAGAGCTCTTTGTGGGCCTAGGGCCCTGTCACCCAATAAGACTGGTGACAGGTTTACAAGCTTAGGGTTCACCAGTAGGTACTCACCTCCCTGTCTCACCTGACAGGGAGGGTACTCATCCCCGGGTAATCCCACCCAGGGAGTTAGGTGTTAGGTGTTAGGCCCTTCAGGCATTACACACAGCTGTGTCGCTGACAAGTTTGTTTGTGTTTTTCTTCTTGTCAGCCTAACACTAAGAAAAACACGCGGGTGGGTTCGTTTTCTAAGGGTAACAGTTTGCCCGGGGGTTCACGTTTCACGTGACTCTTTGGGACTAGCGTTAGGGTTAGGAACTTCGTTTCCCCCATTAGTTTTCCCTATTATTATTCTTAATAATAATTATGTCTGCCTCCATGGCTACTTCCCGCAGAGGCCTTAACGGCCTGCTTTGGAGCTCTACTTGAACGTCTCCTAGCAGACGACAACCCCCACATAAGGACGGAATACCATGGGCTCTTAGAGCCCTTCAAGAAGCCCAACTGGTGGAAACCAGAGCCCTCTACCGCCCTCAGATCCCGTTCTCTCTCCCCGAGACCCCGTTCCCTTTGTGTCGATATGGACACTGCGGAAAGTCCCATAACTGTTGCGAGCTCACCGGAGGCTATCTTCTCCGTGACCTCAGAATCCTCGTCCTCCGAAGCTGAGGACTTCCAGCTTGTCCAGAAGGGTAAGAGAAGGAAGGGGAGGAATGCGAAGGCCGGAAAGGCCAAAAAGGCTGTAACCGCCTCAAACGCTCCCCCCTCCACCATTACTCCACAAATCCTGTCCCATTCAGGTGTCTCAACACCCTCCGTCATGGGTCTAGATAGCCAAGCGACTCCATCCCCTGCGCAAGGCACGGTCCTGTCAGCCGCCCTGCCAGCCCAATGGCTATAACTCCAAACGCTTCTGTAAATAAGCTCAAACCCCCTGCTCTCTACATCCGAGAGAAGGGTAAATGGACAGAGGTGTCCAAGATGTGCATGGAACGCAAGATTCAATACATGAGTGCCACCTCTACCCAGAATGGCATCAAAGTCAAAATCCCGACGTCCATGGACTATAGGGAACTCGTCCACGCCCTTCGTGGAAGGAATATATCCTTCTACACATTTGGACTCCCAGAGGAGAAGCCGACCCGTGTGGTAATTAAACGGATCCCTAAGGAGCTCCCAGTCAAAGAAATCCTTGAGGATTTGACCTCCCAAGGTATCCCTGTTTCGGCGGTCCACTGCCTACACAAAAATAGGTCCCAAGGGGGCGAGGAATATGATATGGTGCTTGTCATCTGTGACCCGGTAGAGGGTCACCATCCCATATTTAAGATTAAGGCTGTATGCTCGCTTTCGGGCATCACAATAGAGAGGGCTAAAAAACTCCACGTGGTAGGGCAGTGTCATCGCTGCCAATTATATGGCCACAGTCAAAAACATTGTTATGCACCACATAGGTGCGTAAAATGTCTTGGCAACCATGCCACAGCTGATTGTTCCCGTCCAAAGGACAGAAATCTCTGCACAGAGCCGCCTAGTTGCGTGCTATGCGGTCAATCAGGCCACCCGGCTAACTACAGGGGCTGTCCTAAAGCTTCCAAACAGTTCGCTGGCAAATTGGCGAATCGCGCCCAAGGTCGCCAGCAGAGGGAAAGTCCCCTAACAAAGGTCCCTTCCAAGGACCTCCCAGACCGTCTCAGCCCTCAGAGGCCGTCTCCATGGAACTCGCTAAATCACCAGCGAGCTTTCCCCGCCCTTACCAAATTCCAACCTACCCAGATGCCAATGCCTGGCCTACTGGACAACCCTGTCCCAGTGCCCACTCCTGTGGTTGCACCCCAGGCCCCGCTACCCCCTCACCTACTGCCTGCAAGTCAAGCAGAGGAAACTACCATGTATACCCTCATGAGGTTCCAGGTGTACAAACACCTAGAACCTCATGAGGCTGTCGGCCTCAGGTGAGTCAACTCACCTGAGGCCGACCGCCTAGCGGCCGAACACAGGTCAGCCAGGGACCTGAATCAAATATGGGGAATTTTCGAGGCCTATCCTAGGATTAAGGCAGCCCTCCGCAACCTCTCTAACGCACCACAATGTATACCACACCATTACTGTCGTGCACCCAACCCCGGTCTCTAAAGATAGGTTTATTCAATGCCAATGGCATGGGAGGGCAACGCGATGAGATCGCGTCCTACCTTAGCGACCATAAAGTAGATATACTTCTCATTTAAGAGACCTTCCTCAAACCCAATAATCATGACCCCAACATTGCCAACTACCGTTTAGTTCGCAAAGATAGGACACGTTGTTTCAAGGGTGGTACGCTCATTTATTATCGCAAGGAACTGCATTGCATCCCAATAGATCCCCCTGCCTTAGAATCCATACTGGAGGTTTCAATCTGTCGGCTAGCCATGACAGGTCATCAACCGATCCATATTATGTCTGCCTATATGCCCCCCACCAACAAGTCTGAGGATCATAACCTCTTAGTTAAAGATCTCACCAACCTCTTCAGCATGAGTGATTCCGTTATTATAGCGGGCGATCTCAACGCCAAGCACCTCGCCTGGAACAGTAGACTGACAAACCCGAGAGGGAAAGTCGTCTACAACCTAGGCCAGTCCATCAACTTTGACCCCATTGCTCCTATGGAGCACACTTATTACCCTGCCACAGTCAACCTCAATTCTGACGTGCTCGATATAGCGCTGCTCAAGAATGTCAACCTTAGGTTACATTTGATTGAGATGCTACATGAGCTCAACTCTGACCACCGCCCAGTGCTCATGCACCTAATTCCTCGCTCGGGTATCGCAGATCCCAGCCAACCCAAACCCACGATCTTAATAACTGACTGGCGGAAAGTAAGCGATATGCTGGAATCCGACACGTCACCGCTTCTGGACGGTATACCCGACCATAATTGTCTCAGTCGCAAACACCAAGGCTGCCATTGACTCGTTTACAGAACACGTACAATACGTGCTGAAGGATTGTTCTCGGGAGGTCCCAGCGATGAGCGATCACCGCTGGAGACTGCTCGACGACATCCGTGATCTGATAAATGAGAAGAACGCGGCCATACGTGCCTATAGCGATTGGCTTTGCGATGTGAACAAGACTCACATGCGTACTTTGCAGCGTGCTGTAAAGAAGCACACTAGTGAGTTTCGTTCAAATCAATGGGACAAAACGCTTAGCGAACTCGAGCCATACCACCAAGCCTTCTGGCAATTACAAAGGAAGATGCGTTCCTCTGAGGAGGTCTCTTCCCCACCTCTCATTCGTCCTGACAAAAGCGTCGCCTTTGACGACTCTGAAAAGGCAGAATGCCTGGCCGACAGCTTAGAATCTCAATGTTCCCCAAGCACTCTACCAGTAGACAAGCAACACCTTGATAAGGTGGATGCAGAAGTTGAACGTAGAGCCGCCCTCCCTCCCGTAGAAGACCCCGATAATCCTATTCCTCCAGTCACTCCTGAAGAGGACAAGGATATCATAGATAAGCTTAAACCTCGGAAAGCCTCTGGTGCCGATGGCTTCACCAACAGGGTATTCAAAGCCTCCCCGCTAGGCTCATAGTCCTTTTGGCAGCCATCTTCAATTGCGCCTTGAGCAATAACATTTTCCCACAAGCGTGGAAAGAGGCCACTGTCATTGGTATTCCCAAACCCGAAACCGAAAGCATCAAAATCCGAAATTTATTTCCCGGGAAACCGAAAGCCCAGCCATCGAGCTATAGGCCGATCAGTCTCCTGAGTGCACTCGGCGAGATCTATGAGAGACTTATTTATAAGCGACTCAGAGATCATGCCGAGACAAAAGGCCTCATCCCAAAAGAACAATTCGGGTTCAGGACCGAACACTCTTGCATACACCAAGTCCACCGCATCGTTGAACACTTGAGCGCTAGTTTCCAGCGTGGAGCGATGACGGGGGTGTGGTATTTCGACATTGCGAAAGCTTTTGACAAAGTCTGGCACAACGGCTTATTGTATAAGCTGTACAAACTTGGAGTGCGAGATCGTCTCGTGCTCATCTTACGAGACATTTTGTCAAATCGCACCTTCCGATACCGTGTGGGGAAGACCTTACCCTCTCCACACCCCATCAGAGCAGAAGTCCCTCAGGGCTCCGTACTCTCTCCCCTGGCTTTCACGCTGTTTACCAGCGACAACCCACCGAACAAGAAAGTTCAGGTATATGGCTACCTGAACTTTCTTGTTTGGTGGGTTGTTGCCGATGACACGGTAATTTATTATTCCGGCCACTCTCAAGTTTACATTTACCGTGCCCTCCAACAAGCAGCCGATTCCCTCGGCGCTTGATTCCGTAGGTGGAGGATCGAGGTAAACCCAGAAAAGAGCCAGGCGGTGCTTTATCAAAAGTTACGCCATCAGCGGCCGCCTCCAGCCCCCATCACCATGTTCGGCAAGCCTATCCCTTGGGAGAAGCAAGACAAGTATCTCGGAGTCATACTAGATGAACACCTGTCCTTTGCGACTCACATCCAAGCAGCTTGTAGCCGAGCTGCTTTTGCTATGAGTAGACTCTATTTCATGTTAACCAAAAAGAGCAAGTTATCACTCAAGTGCAAGTTGCGTCTTTACACAGCAGTAATCCGACCCATTATGACATTCGTATGTGTCGTATTTGCCCATGCCCATCCCCGCCACATCCATAAGATGCAGACCTTGCAGAACCGTTTCCTCCGGAAAATCACCGGTGCGCCCCCATACGTCCGTAATGACAGTCTTCATTTAGACCTCCGTATCCCTACCATAGAGCAGTTTATCAAACGCCTTTCAAAGCGTTTCTTCGATTCAGCTATCAAGCATAGAAACCCCCTGATCGCATCGGCCGCCCGATACGACCCATCGCAAATCAGTTCAGTCCGCCGTCCAAGGCATGCTCTTATCACTTCCGACGATGCTATCACCCTCTTACAGGAAAGTAGTACAGACACTAGCACCGTTCATAGAAAACATAAATACAAACCGGCAACATTCCGACCTCGCCGCCGAGGTCCGGCTTGACGTCCCCGTTCAAACCCCCCCCCCGACCCTTGCTCGAGCCAGCCCGCGATGCTGAGCCAGTAGTGTAATGTTGTCAGTCCGGGAAGATGAGTAAAACAAGTGCCTTCATTGGTATCTCGTATATTACTGCTCATTACATGACATACTGTCGTTAATATGTTTAAAGTAGAATACAGATGAGACATACGTATACATTAGTCTTACACACTACACGCCCACCGGCAAAATAAAATAAAAATAATGGTTACATTTATTTTTATTTTTACGGTTAAGATTAACTAACGCTACCTTATAATATTTTTCTTGCTTAAATGCTATACATATGTTGGTTAATTATTGATGATTATATAAAAATATGATTAAAAATATAGTGGTTTTCACATTATTTCATTATTACAGCAAAAGTATAATCTAATTAAGTTACATTCATGTGAACAGTTTACCAATAGTCATTTAATATGGTCTAGTTCTATTTTTATTTACTATTACCTCTTTACCTTTATACAGTATTCTTACATTAGGATTACAATCTTCTATTACTTGGTACGGTCCTATATATAACGGATCAAATTTGTTTACAGCTTGTTCATTCTTAAGTAGTATCATGTCTCCAGTACTGTATGTAACTGGGTTGGTATACATATCATATTTACTTTTTCTGACCTGTTTACTTACAACTAAATTTTGTCTGGCGTCGTACTGTGATTTTTGAAGTCTATATCTGAGTTGTTGTGGATAATCGTCATAGTTATATAGAGGTTCTATATCTGAAGTTAAATTACTTGGTAAATTGCAACGTTTACCAAATACGAGTTCGAATGGAGTGTATTTAGTTTCTGTATGTACAGTCGTGTTAAAAGCAAAACACCAATATGGTAGCCATAAACTCCAATTTTGGGGTTGGTTCTCTGTTTGTATGCGTAGGAATGATAGTAAATTTTTATGTGTGTTTTCTAGACCTCCGATTGTTTGATGATGATATGCGGTAGATGTTTGTTGTGTTATTTTTAATGTTTTGCATACTTCATTCATTACTTTCGAAACTAATTCAGTTCCGCGATCTGATATAATATTTCTGGGAATGCCATAGCGCAATACAAAGTTATTAATGAAAGCCGTCGCCACTGAAATTGTATCTTTATTTCTTAGTGGATAAGCTTCTACGTACTTGCTAAGATCACACTGGAGTGTGAGTACATACATATAATTATCACTATCCTTACATAAGGGCCCTACTAAATCTATAAATACTCTATCGAATGCCGAATGACCTGTATCAGTCAGGACCATTGGCTGTTTTATGTTCCTAAAATGTTTCTGGCGCTTGCATTTTTCGCAGCGATTTACAAACTCCGTGACGTCATTTTCTAATTTTGGCCAAGAATAACGGCGTTTTATATTATTTATCATTCGTCGTATACCGGCGTGACCGCTACTCGGTAATAACTAAGTGGTAGTCATTTAAGATTACGCGTTTCGTATCGTTATCATTTATAACTTGTACACCTTTTATTATATATAAACGTGGTCCGGACCAATTAGGTGTTATATTTATGCTTTGAATTAAATCTCTTGTTAATTCAATGTTTTCACTACTTTGTACTATGTACACATTATCAAGTTTCATTTGTTTACAGTAATTAGCCAACTCCCGTACAAAGGCATCTCGTGCGCATTGTAATCGGTAAGATGGGTTTACTCTTAGTATGCAATTTGTTAAATCATAATTAAATAATGTGTTTGATTGGTTATTCCACTCTTTTTCATTGACAAACCTTAACTCAGTGCAATCCTTTGGTTTTTTAAGAAACTCCATAACTCTTGGGTGATCAGACCAGTCGTTTGTAGATTGCTTAGCAACCGCAGGGTTATCACTCCCACTTTGTATACTTCGTTCACACATACGTTTTTTCTGACCTCTGGTTAATACTGACACAACGTGCTGATTAATTTCCTTCAATTCATCGCTTGTTATTCGGATATACGTGACAAAGCATCTGCAGCTGCATCGTCTGTACCTCGAACATATTCTACCTCTCCGCAGCTATCTGTCACACATTGTATATCGCTGTTCTACACATAAGCGCTATCTGTCACGCTTGTACTACGCGCACCCGCCTCCCAAAAAACTGCATTAAAAACCGTCTAAAACTGTCTCCTCTAGAGCTTATACCTCTGTGTTCAATTCGTTACTAAATTCCTCAATAATAAAATCGAACATCGCAACACTACTCCATAGACAATTTGCCGAAAAAAAAAAAAAACTTTCATTTGACAGACGGTGAACACTCGAATTTCCCTTCGCAGCAAATGTCGTGATAACTCTGGTATTTTTAATGGTAGCTGATACTATTATATATCAAAATTATCCTTGTGAACCGTGCTTTATTATTTTGTCAACGTAAATTCGTTTTGGAATCTCGAAGTTGCAATATTTCGCCCGTGAAAAAGTAGTTATTATATGTACCTATAGTGATTGTGTTGTGTGAAGAAATACGTGATTTAGTGACTAAAACGTGTGTGAAATGGGAAAAACAGTGCTTAATTAGTGAGGTGATTAGATTGTTCAACTATCTACACCAAAAAACATGTGGGTTTGTGTCTTTTTTCATCCAACACCGGCTGGCAAAAATTAGTTCCCAGATGTAAACAAACAGTGAGTATCTAGTTTCATAAGTATATTTAGATATGATGCTATTGAGCTATAAATGAGATTGTGGTCTTGTTGGAAAGGAAATATAGTCTAGTTTATTTCTTTAATGTTAAAATGGATAAAAAACTAAGAAAAAACTGATATTTCTAGCGAAATATCAGTTTTTGTAACTATTTTTTGCTATACATTATGACTTGGAGTATATAATTAAAGTATTTCATTTTGATTTCTAGATAAGTAGATTCCTTATCTAATCAGCTTCACAACAGTATTTTTGAAATTGCTCTAGGACTTGTAGTTTTTGAGCTACAGGTGTTTTTATCGGATCGGGCAGAAAATGTTTTGAAAACTTGCAAAAATTTTTGCATGTTAGCGTTTATGGGTATTTGCAATCCGCGCGCTCTAGCTGCGAAGTGGTTATGTAACCATATTCCTCTATTATTAAACGGAATTTAGTCAAGCGACTAGATGGATTTGTTTGATTAAATAAGTAAACTAATGGTTTGTGTTCGGTTTTGATTACAAATTTTCTACCGTATAGATATGGTCGGAAATATTTTACTGACCATACGATAGCGAGTAACTCCTTTCTATCGTGGGGTACCTAATTTCTGCTTTATTAGGTGTTCGGCTTGCATAAGCAATAGGTCTGTTTTGTCACTATTGCATAGCACGGATCCGTTTGCGTATCCGGACGCATCTGTTTGTAAAATAAAAGTATTGTTTTCATCGAAGTTTGGATATTGTAGTACTGGTGGAGATGTTAATGACTCTTTTAGGGATTCGAAGGATTTTTGACACTCATGTGACCATTCAAAGTTCAACACAGTCTATTTAGCGGTAAAGATATTGCGGCAAAATCTGGTATAAATTTTCTGTAAAAGTTGACAAAAGCTATGAATCTTTTTGTTTCGTCTGCGTTTTTGGGCACAGGATAGTTTTTTACTATGTTTACTTTCTCTAAATCTGGTTTAATTCCTTCAGATGAAACAACATGTCCTAATAGCTGCATTTCTTTTCTTAGGAAATCGCACTTCATTGGACTAAGTTTCAAGTTAACTTTGCGCAATCTAGCTAAAACATCTATAAGATTTTTATTATGGATCTGCAAATTACGTCCAAAACAGATCAAATTATCCAAATAAACAAATAGTTTATCGTATGTAAGTCCAGACATGGCAATTGTTATTAGACGTGAGAATGCACTTGGGCTAATTTTGAGTAATTCGTTATCGTTTAACTTGGGTAACCGGGTCATTTGATATTGACCTGAAGGCGTAGTGAATGCTGTATACTTTCTACTTTCTGGTTTTATGTTTTGCTTGATAATATGCTTGGGATAAATCTAATTGTGTAAAATACATTGAACCGGATAGGGAATCTAGAATATCGGTTATATTCGGAAGTGGAAATTTATCGTCTAAAATTCTAGTATTTAATTTACGAAAATCTATAACCAGCCTCCATTTCTTGGTGGAGTCATCAGATTTTTTAGGTACCAACAGAATAGGGCTTGACCACTCACTTTTTGCGGGTTCAATGATATTTTCTGAAAGCATTTTCTTAACTTGTGTTTCAATTTCATTACGCTGTGAAAAGGGCAACCTGTATTGTCTAGTATAAACTGGATTAGCGTTTTGTCGTAACAGTATACCTTGTTCGTAAAGGTTAGTGGTTGATAACTTATCATTTGGAAGATGAAACACATCCGAATATTTTGCGCATATGTTTTCGATTGATGACCTTTCTTCATTGCTTAGATGACTTAATTTTAATAGAGAAAACATAGTGCGTACTCTCTCTCCATCAGTTTTACTGTCCCGTCCAAAGTTACAAATGTCATAGTCTGATAAGGAATGTATTTCTGGTCTAAAATAATTAATATCTACTTGCGTTTCGTGTGTATTTAATATTTGTATACTTATTTGTCTATTGTTTGGTTTACAAATACTTCCAGCTATAAAAACTCCGTCACATAATTGTTTCGGTAAAATTACACAGTCCTCGTTAAAACTACTGTCTAACATATATATTTTCTCACATCTCGGTGGAATACTTAAATAACTGGTTTTATTTAGTGAACTTTTAATCATGGGCATGTCATATTATTGACATTTTTCTTTAAAGTTATCGTATTTTTTTCATTATTCAAAATAGCGTTATATTTGCTCATAAAATCTCTTCCGATTATACGATGTTGTAGTAGACCTGGTATGGTGCGCATAATGTAAAATTTGTGTACAAATTCCTGTCCTTTTGCGATCAATGTAACATAAACATAGCCTGATGTTAGTACTTTGCTACCAATACCATTTATAGTAATGCGTTCCGTTTGGACTGGAATATTCCAACGTGCCACTGTTTCGTATTTCAATATTGATAGTGATGCCCCAGTATCTATAAGCAATCCATATTTGGCTCCATGTACCTACATGGAGCCGAATTCAGAAATTCGGGATTCGGGAGGAGATCGGTTGAATTCTTAGTACCTACTAAGAATTCAACCGAGCTGTTGTTGTTACAAGCAAATATAAAATGATTATCGAAAAAACTGCAATGGTTCAGTAATAAGTGTTTCTGTATGTTGGAGCGTTCGATTCCCGTCATTTAATTCGATACTATTCATGCCATTTTCTATAGCATGCACATCACCTCTGCGTGTAAAAATACGTCTCGGCCTACCGCGATATGAACCCCGCATGCGACCACGATTGTTGCTGAACTTTTGCTGGGTTCTTTGGTTTTGCCTATGATTTTGAAAAAATCCCCTACTATTTCCTCTTTGTATAAATACACGAACGGGAGAGGGGATGGGTTCCAACTGTTTAGACGTCTGTTATTACTGTAACTATATCCGCGATTTTTAAATGAGCCTTGGTATCCGACATACACAGATGCGGCTGAAGATTGCCAACTGCATGACAAGTCCTCATCCTTTGCTGCTCTTATAGTATCTTTCAAAGTATCATAATTGCGCGCCGCCAAAATAGTGCGGACTTCACGGTTTCGCAAGCCATCAATGAAACATTTTATCGCTATTTTCTCATTTTGAGGACGTAATATTTTATATGCAGTTTGGTCCTCACCTGCTTGTGCGAATGTCAGATCTACAAAAAGCTGTTCGACCCTAGACCCATATTTTTTTATAGTTGAACCGTTTTGGTTGATTTGTGTCAACTCTTTGTGTATTGCTGTACTCGACTTCTTTGTAAGAAGGTGTTGACGCATCTCAACAATAAGCGACTCACAACTCTCATAAGAGACAGACAATCTTAATTTAGCGTTCTCGTTTAATCTGGTTTTTAATACAAATTTAACTAGCATTTTGTTGCCTTCTTCAGTAAGTGAAGAACTGTATAACTCTATGGCATCTATTAAACTTTTCGTGACATTTTCATCACCATTCATAATTGGTAACAATGCCACGGCAGTCCTGTACCTCCTGTGTGTCCTCCATATTGTTTACTTCTGTTCTAGTCTCGACTGTACACTCAGCACTTGGTTGAGTACTGTATGCTTTGAAGCAAAAAGTTTCTATTCGGTTAAAAGTCTTTCAAATAAATCACAGTATGACTGTATTTCCTGTAAAACTTCTGTAGTAAATTGTTTCTTTTCAATTTGTATAGATATGGTTTGTATACATTCATCAAATTGACATTTTAACAAAGTTGCTTCCTGTAACTTCTGTTTTAGTACAGTTTCTGTCCTTCTAAGATAACTTAGTTTTTTCAAATTACTTTCTATATTTTTAAATTGGTCATATAACCATTGTTTCATCCACCAAGTTTCTGAACGCACCCTTTTGACGTTTCAGTTGTCAGTGCGATGACGTTTGCTTGTCAGTGCTATATTGGTTTGGAAAAAACTCGCTTCCGTGGTCTTGTAATTTGGTGCACGCGGCTGTCGTGTAATTATTGATTGAAACTTTGAGTTAATGGTAATCCGATACAATCCTGATCGGTGTTTGATATTTTGTTGATAATTGAGTGAAAATTGAGAAATCTCGCCATTTTGGGTCTTGACCGCGAGTGATTTGTTGGTTATGTCCGGCCTTTTTTGTGTCATTTGAACGCCGGTAAATTCCTAAATTCAGTGCTGGACTATCGTATATCCCCGATTGGGTTAGCAAACCGGGATAAAATTCAGTTGGACATTGGTGAAAGGTGCCACGTGTGGGATCTGAAGGTTTGATCCTGGAGTCGACGGTGCGCGCTGTGGGCGTCCATGGAACCGTCGAATCTTACATAACTACACATACACCACACAAACCACAGTTATACTTACACCCCACTCAGATACGACGTGACCAGGGACTACGTCACATCACCGGTACCAACGTGATGGTAAGTGTATCTAATAGGTGTTTTCACTTTGTCGATTGAACAAATATTATTTTGATTAGGGCTCCGCGTAATCGCGGACATCGTGAGTCTGTTTGTGCAGTCTCACACAACCATCCAAGGTCATTTGCCATTACCAATAAAAAGAAATATGCACATGAGCAATACTTACTCTATAATTACATGACAGAACATATTATATTAAAATAAAATGAAAAAATATGGTTATAGTAACTATTCGTCCAATAACCGTTGCGTAACTTTTAATTTATTTCACTTGACGTTCAAACACAATTCACTACACTTATCACTGATTATAACTTTTATTACCACTTACTGCGGTTTCGGGCCTCTGATACCCGCTTCCTGGCGAGTCTCTTGGCCCTGCTGCTGGCGGCACTCGTAACAGACACGAGCCTTCGGGTTTGATCGTCGAAACGAGGTTTTGTGCGAGAACCTCATTCCTTATCCAGGAGTAATGAAATCTTTGGTACATTTTGTATACTGCGTATAGTCCGGCTATTCCTAATAAGGTGCAGATGATGATCATCACGATGCTAATGTTCGATAAGTGGTACTCCTGCATAGACGCCGAATTTGAACCACCTGATGCACTTTGTGAAATAAAAACGTCTTCTTTTTCTATATTCGACCGGCACATTTTAACCAAAATTTAAATCCACTTTTAAAGACGAAAGAAAGTCACTTGTACCATTGTCCAATATTTTTTTCCAATAAATTAAGTCACGCGACCGAACTCGCCACCCGTCTCAGATGGCAGGGTCGCCATGTAAGGTTGTCAGTCCGGGAAGATGAGTAAAAAAAGTGCCTTCATTGGTATCTCGTTAATACTGCTCATTACATGACATACTGTCGTTAATATGTATATAGTAGAATACAGATGAGACATACGTATACATTAGTCTTACACACTACAGTAGTTTTAAATTAGCCCCAAATTAATAATAACTCAGAACCAGCCGTCCCTTTGCTGCCTCCCAGCGATGCCCTAAGCCGAGGTTCGTACCCCACAGGGGGTGCCCTTAGGCGTGGTCACTTAGCTTATAGTTATGCCTCTGGCTGGAGGCCTAACACTCAAGGCATCCACAGGACTAGCCAGGTTAAGCAGTAGCCAGTTTCCTAGACTGAACTGCGAGATGCCATACAAAAAAAAAAAGGCTCCGAATCTAAGTGTGTGTTGGTCTTTAGAGAGCCGATCCTAATGGTTATGTTCAGTCCCATGGCTAACAATCACACTGTCAACAGTAACGATAAAAGATCGGCATCCCGATGAGGTTCGCGTACATTTCCATCGCACTCTGGCCCCTTTACAAGTATTAATACGATTATATCGATAGGGACCAACGATGATGACATCATTACCGCTTCTTGTCTTACTAAAAACTGGCCGCCAATCTGTAATTAAACATAAACATTTATTTTTTAACAATATTTACTAATACCTACAGTAGCAAGCCTTACAATTTAAAATACAACATTAAAACAAAGGAAAGTTACATAGATACCACTTGTAATCATTTATTCTGGAATGAAATTAATATACAACTGATTTATTGAACAATAAGTTTTATTCAAAACACTACAGTGATTATGTTCAGCACTATGATTAACAATCACACTGGCAACAGTTACTATAAGACAAAATATTGACAAAGAAATTGAATATAACCTTTTTTGAAGATGACCTGGATCTCGTATAAATGTTCATGATTGTTTACAATTTTACTCTAAGGCATGTTTCGATGTTTCATCTAAATATTATTAGGTAGATAATAATATCTACCACCATCCTATAAGTAAAACGGAATGAAAATTGTAGATTGTTTTTTAATAGGTCTGAAATACAATATTATGAAAATATAAAAACGAATTCATCGAAAAACCTCTGACTTTGACAATCAATGGTTATCACACGACTAATGACGACATTTTTTAAAGTATCCACTCTTGCTCGGCACCCACTGTGGTGCCTCGTACAGTACCACCGGATTTTGGGCCCTTTACAACCATTCTTTCGATGATACCGGTAGCTTCCCAGAAAGATCGCAGGATTCCCTTGTGTAGTCACGCCAAAAACTGGCACTGGTTCTGAAATACCATAGGATCTTTAGGCATTGTGGTATTAGGTAATACCTACATAATTGAATTGTGGAGAGAGAACTTCCACTAAACGAGAAATAGAACACGGGATTGATCACCGAATTCACATTTTTGTCGAATTACCATGCAATAGTTTTTCCTACGAACAAAATGTTTTTAGAAAATACCAAACAGAATACCAAATTAATAGTTTTTATTTTGAAGAGTAAGATAAAAAAAATAACATTTTCAAATTAATCGCGAATAATTTATTCATGGTTATGCTCAGGCTGATGACGAATGATTGCATCATTATAAGTGAGGATTCTCGATCGGCATCCCCTGGGGTACTTATTACAATACCAGCGCATTGTGGACCCCCTACAATTATTTGTCCGATTATACCGGTATTGTCCTAGATAGATCACAGGGTTCCCATGGCTAGTCGTGCCGAAAACTGGCTTTAGACCTGAAACAAAAGCTTTGTGTGAGTCTTTGTAGCGTAGCCTCAATAATAATGTTCCGTTTTATGGATTATTATGCGAGATAAAATACCTTTCTATTGTTTTGGCGAATAAAACAATAATTCAAGCAGATTTAGAGATGATAACAGTCCCAAACATCTTCGCAACAAATTCCACAGTTATATAGAATCTTATGATTGTCAAAAAAAAACATTTGTTTTATTAGTATTTTTATTCATTTAATGATTATGTTCGGATTTATGACTAATTATTATTCTATCAAAGGTAACAACACTAGATCGACATCCATAGCTGTATCTATTACAATACCACCGTTCCTTGGGCCCTTTACAATCGAGTGCTCGAGTATACCGGTAGAATCCTAGAACCAGCAAAGGATTCCCATGTCTAGATGTGCTGAATACTGGTACTAGATCTGAAACAAGCCATCAGAGTTAGGTAGACGTTTTGAAGATGACTGTGATCTTTTTACATACATGATGCAACCGGTGGCGTGCGTTTATGATGAGATGTACTTACGAACGTGGACGAAGGAAAAAGCACATATTGCAAAGAGGTACACACTGTTCCTAAACCAGCTCATCGGCATAAATTGTAGAGATGTAGATAGGGTAACTCAACGGTTATAACGAGTCCTTATACGAAAGATTTTCATAATTTCCAACTCATGGTGTTGGACTCTTTGAAAAATAGACCTGCAGGCCTATTACGTGTCTCTGTTGACAGCTCGAAATGATAGTAACTGGGCTCAGTGTCCATCAAATAACTGTCAAAAGGTTAATTTTATATTTTGTATGACCAGTCGCGATCAAATATGACGTCATCGGTGCCCATCGTGGTTGATAGTCACCGTAACTCATTTTGACAGACGCTTTTGTATCGATTCTTCTAATATTGCGTTTATGTAAGCATATTGGACATCAAATTGATGACAAGTGAGTTTGAAGTGGCTATTGAGACAAACGTTACCCCGTACACGGGCTGTTAGTCACCGTAAAGTGATATCCACTGTGTAATAGGTACGTAATACCAATATTTTGACATTCTCGGTTGTCATCAAATTTCGGTGTACAACCGAAGCTTGATAGTCACTGGAGATCAAAAAGAAACGTAATAGCCCTACTGATTACCATTATCAATGATTAATTAATGCATTTAGGTTTCTTATAATAAAATTGAAACAGAATTCAAATAATTGCCACTTTTGCCACATATTTTAATGGTTATGGTCAGGCTTAGAGCTAACTATTATCAACAGTAACGACACTGGAGCGGCACCCACTGGGGTACTTGTTACAATACCACCGCGCTTGAGGTCCTTTAGATTGATTCGATTTATTGTACCGGTAGGGTCCTAGAGTCATCACAAGATTCCCATTCCTTGTCGTGGTGATAATTGGTCTTGGACCTGAAATAAAAACTAAATTTTAGTCAAATTTTAGTCAAATTTGAATGTAACAAGTAATCTTTTTGCAAGTGCCAACTGTTTGCTGTTGGTAACAGAGTGACGTGTCAAACTTGGCAATCTTGTCATTTTGCTTTTAGACGTCACTGAGACATGGGATCACATTTTTTCTACGTCGTTTTTTCTTATAAACTGAATTAGGTCTCTAACCATAATTCCTGAGTAAGACCCGACACATGACCATGATACTCGTAATAGTTGAAAATTGTAAATGCACACGCTAAAAATATACTGTGAAAATATAATGTAGTTAAATGAAATGAATGAACAGAAATAAAACAAAGACAATATTGAATATAGCTCAGATATTTTAATGGTTATGTTCAGATTTATGTGTAACTAGCTGTTGCCCGCGGCTTCGCTCGCGTGAAGTTCGGTAACTTTCCCACTGAATCATACTAAAGGAATAAATAGTGTCTTACATGTAAATCCATGTTAATCCACTATCTATGTGCCAAATTTCATAATCATCACAATTTATAATTACTATCACAATCACCATCACTATAACAACCACCATCATTATCACAATCACCATCACCATCACCATCAACATCACAATCCCCATCACCATCGCTATGACCATCACAATCACCGTCACAATCACTATCACAATCAGAATCACCATCACAATCCCCATCACAATCGCTATCACCATCACAGTCACCATCACTATCACAATCACAATCACCATCACCATCACAATCAACATCACAATTACCTTCACAATCACCATCACAATCTCCATCACAATCACCATCACAATCACCATCACTATCGCCATCACAATCACAATCATTATCATCTTAATCTCAATCACCATGATCACAAACACCTTCACTATCACAACCACTGTCATTATTACAATCACCATCTCCATTACAATCACAATCACTATCACAATCACTATCCTCGTTATCACAATCATCTTCATCATTATCATAATCACCATCACTATCACAATCACCATCACTATCGCAACCACCATCATTATCACAATCACCATCACCATCTCAATAACAATCACAATCACCATCACAATCACCATCACCATCACAATCAACATCACAATCCCCATCACCATCGCTATGACCATCACAATTACCGTCACAATCACTATCACAATCACCATCACAATCCCCGTCACAATCGCTATCACTATCACAGTCACCATCACTTTCACAATCACCATCACAATCACCATCACAATCACAATCACCAACAGACTCACTATATCAATCACCATCCTCGTTATCACAATCATTTTCATCGTAATCACAATCATCTTCATCATTATCCCAATCATCATCACTGTCACAATCACAATCACATCGCTATCACCATCACAATCACCGTCACTATCACCACCACCATCACAATTAACATCACAATCAACATCACATTCACAATCATTATCATCGTTATCACAATCATTGTCATCGTAATCACAATCATTATCATCTTCATCACAATCAACATGATCACAATCGCCATCACAACCACAATCATTATCATAATCACCATCACAATCACCATCACCATCACAATCACTATCTTCGTTATCACAATCATTTTCATCGTAATCACAATCATCTTCATCATTATCACAATCACCATCACCACCACCATCGCTGTCACCATCACAATCACCTTCACTATCACAATCACTATCACAATCACCATCACAATCACCATCACAATCACCATCACAATCACCATCACAATCACCATCACAATCGCCATCACAATCACAATCACCATCACAAACACAATCACAATCTTTATCATCGTAATCACAATCATTATCATCTTAATCACAATCAACAGGATCACAATCGCCATCACTATCACAACCACAATCATTATCACAATCACCATCACCATCACAATCACCATCAGACTCACTATCTCAATCACCATCCTCGTTATCACAATCATTTTCATCGTAATCACAATCATCCTCATCACTATCACAATCATCATCACTGTCACAATCACAATCACATCGCTATCACCATCACAATCATCATCACTGTCACAATCACAATCACAGCGCTATCACCATCACAATCACCATCACTATCACCATCACCATCACAATCAACATCACAATCAACATCACATTCACCATCGCAATCGCCATCGCAATCGCCATCACAATCACAATCACCATCACAATCATTATCATCGTTATCACAATCATTGTCATCGTAATCACAATCATTATCATCTTCATCACAATCAACATGATCACAATAGCCATCACAACCACAATCATTATCATAATCACCATCACCATCACTATCTTCGTTATCACAATGATTTTCATCGTAATCACAATCATCTTCATCATTATCACAATCACCATCACCACCACCATCGCTATCACCAAATCAATCACCGTCACTATCACAATCACCATCACCATCACAATCACCATCAAAATCACTATCAATCAACATGATCACAATAGCCATCACAACCACAATCATTATCATAATCACCATCACCATCACTATCTTCGTTATCACAATCATTTTCATCGTAATCACAATCATCTTCATCATTATCACAATCACCATCACCACCACCATCGCTATCACCAAATCAATCACCGTCACTATCACAATCACCATCACCATCACAATCACCATCAAAATCACTATCACAATCACCATAATCGTTATCACAATCATTAACATCGTCATCACAATCATTATCATTAATCACAATCATCATCATCATCACAATCGCCATCCTCGTTATCATAACCATTGCTATCACAATCACAATCACCATCACTCACAAATCACAATCCCAATCACAATCACTATCATCGTTATCACACTTATTATCATTGTAATTACAATCATTATCATCGTAATCAAAATCATCATCATCATTATCACAGTCATCATCATCATCGTAATCACAATCAATATCATCGTAATCACAATCAAAATCATCATCATCACAATCATCATCATCATTATCACAATCATCATCATCGTTCTCACAATAATAATAATAATAATAATAATAAATTTATTTCATAAAAAGGAGATTGTAGTACATGAGCATAATTACACAGAGTTATACATATAGGTTTGTACCGTGTCAATCACAATCTGGTGGGTGAAGTTCTGCTTTCCTAGCTAGGTTATAGAATAACCTGTATTAAGGATTAGCAGTCCCTGTCCCTTACAAAAGTTACATTAAACTAGTACAATATTTTATTTTATTTTTATACTACAATAATTTTTATAATTGAATACATGCAAGTGTGTGCGAGTGTGTGATTGATGTGTGTAAGTGTGTGTGATTGATGTGTGTAAGTGGTATGTGCGCGCTTGTGTGTTCGAATAAATCAACAATAACCCTGTACAGAAGTCGAATCCACCATCTTCTGGATCTCAAAATAAATGCCATTTTCGTAATCAGCACCCCTGATAATCTCGGTATCAACACCCATATTGATTTTTAGACATTTCAACCCAATCGCACCCCAAGACCCCAACAAGGAATGATAGTATTTCAGGTCCGCCACATTAAATCTTAAAATTGTTGTTTTTGTAATACACCTTACCCAATTCACCATACAAACAATACCTTTGTTGAATTTTAGGCTTTGTTACCCCATTTTCCCCTTTAGGGGTTGAATTCTGAAAAAACCTAAAACACAAATGTTAACAATTTAGCAATAGGAGTACTCCTGTTAAGTTTCGAATAGTCTAACCAATCTTATTTTCCCATTTAATCTTTGGACCCCCGTTTCAACCCCTTAGGGGGTAAAATTTGAAAAATCCTTTCTTAATGCACCTTTAAACCTCATAAAGAACCTATGTGCCAAATTTGGAATCTCTAGACTCAGCGGTTTGGGCTGTGCATTAATTTTTAAACTTTGTCACCCCTTTTCCCCCTCTTAGGGGTTGAATTCTAAAAAAACCTGAAACTCGTTTCTACTCATTTTTTAATAGGAGTACTCCTGTGAAGTTTCGAATAAAATAGTCTAACTAATCTTGTTTTCCTATTCAAACTTTAGAGCCCTATTTCACCCCCTTAGGGGGTGAGTTTTTAAAAATCCATTCTTAGTGCACCCCTAGACCATATAAGGAACCTACTTGCCAAATTTGGAATCTGTAAACCCAGCGGTTTGGGCTGTGCATTGATTTTTATACTTTGCCACCCAATTTCCCCCTCTTAGGGGTTGAATTCTGAAAAAACCTGAAACCCGTTTCTACTCACTTATCAATAGGAGTACTCCTGTGAAGTTTCGAATAAAATCGTCTAACTAATCTTGTTTCCCCATACAAATTTTGGAGCCCCGTTTAACCCCCTTAGGGGGTGAATTTTGAAAAATCCTTTCTTAGTGCACCCCTAGACCACATATGGAACCAGTGTGCCAAATTTGAAATCTCTTGTCTCAGCGGTTTGGGCTGTTCATTGATTTTTATACTTTGCCACCCCATTTCCCCCTCTTAGGGGTTGAATTCTGAAAAACCCTGAAACCCGTTTCTACTCATTTATCAATAGGAGCACTCCTGTGAAGTTTCGAATAAAATAGTCTAACTAATCTTGTTTCCCCATACAAACTTTGGAATTCGTTTAACCCCCTTAGGGGGTGAATTTTGAAAAATCCTTTCTTAGTGCACCCCTAGACCACATAAGAAACCTACTTGCCAAATTTGGAATCTGTAGACCCAGCGGTTTGGGCTGTGCGTTGATAGATGAGTCAGTCAGTCAGTCAGTTTCTTCTTTTATATATTTAGACTAGCTGTTGCCCGCGGCTTCGCCCGCGTGAATTTCAGTAACTGTCCCACTGGATCATACTAAAGGGATAATAGTGTCCTCCATGTTAATCCAGGTTATAAACTATCTATGTGCCACATTTCATAATCATCACAATTATTATTATCACAATCACCATCACTATCACAACCACCATCATTATCACAATCTCCATCACTATCACTATCACAATCACAATCACCATCAAAATCCCCATCACCATCACTATCACAGTCACCATCATTATCACCAATTATCATCATTAACACAACCACCATAATTACCACAATCATTATCACAATCACCATCACAACCACCATAACAATCACAATCACCATCACTATCACAATCACAATCACCATCACAATCCCCATCACTATCGCTATCACAATCACTATCACAATCACCATCACCATCACCATCACAATCACCAACAAAATAACTATCACAATTACCATCATCGTTATCACAATAATTATCATCGTAATCACAGTCATTATCACACTCACCATCACCATCACTATCTCAATCACCATCACAATCACCATCACAATCACCATCACAATCACCATCACAATCGCCATCACCATCACAATCACCATCACAATCACCATCACAATCACCATCACAATCACCATCACAATCACCATCACAATCACCATCACAAACACAATCACCATCACAATCACAATCACCATCACAATCACCATCACAATCACAATCACCATCACAATCACCATCACAATCACCATCACAATCACCATCACAATCACCATCACAATGACCATGACAATCGCCATCACAATCACCATCACAATTACCATAACAACCACCATCACAATCACTATCACAATCACTATCACAATCACAATCACCATCACAATCCCCATCACCATCACTATCGCAGTCACCATCATTATCACCAATTATCATCATTAACACAACCACCGTAACAATCTCAATCACCATCACCCTCACAATCACCATCACAATCACCATCCCAATGACTATCACCCTCACCATCACCATCACTATCTCAATCACCATCACAATCACCGTCACAATCACTATCACAATCACCATCACAATCACCATCACAATCACCATCACAATCACCATCACAAAAACCATCACCATCACAATCACCATCACAATCACCATCACAATCACCATTACAATCACCATCACAATCACCATCACAATCACCATCACAATCACCATCACAAACACCATCACAATGACCATGACAATCGCCATCACAATTACCATCACAATCACCATCACAATCACTATCACAATCACTATCACAATCACAATCACCATCACAATCCCCATCACCATCACTATCACAGTCACCATCATTATCACCAATTATCATCATTAACGCAACCACCATAATTACCACAATCATTATCACAATCATTATCACAACTACCATAACAATCACAATCACCATCACCCTCACAATCACCATCACAATCACCATCACAATCACCATCACAATCACCATCCCAATGACCATCACAATCACCATCACAATCACCATCACAATTAACATCACAATCACCATCACAATCACCATCGCTATCACCATCACAATCACCACCACTCTCAGAATAACTATCAAAATCATTATCACCATCACAATCATCATCAAAATCAGTATCACAATCACCATCATCGTTATCACAATCATTATCATCGTAATCACAATCGCTATCATCATTATCACAATCACTATCATCGTAATCACAACCATTTTCATCGTATTCACAATCATCATCATCACAATCAAAATCATCATCATCACAATCATCGTCATCATTATCACAATCATCATCATCGTAATCACAATCATTATCATCTGGATCTCAAAATAAATGCCATTTTCGTAATCAGCACCCCTGATAATCTCGGTATCGACACCCATATTGATTTTTAGACATTTCAACCCCATCGCACCCCAACAGGGAATGGTAGTATTTCAGGTCTGCCACATTAAATCTTAAAATCGTTGTTTTTGTAATACACCCGACCCAATTCACCATAAAAATAATAACTATGTTGAATTTCAGGCTTTGTTACCCCATTTCCCCCTTTAGGGGTTGAATTCTGAAAAAAAACTGAAACACAAACGTTAATTCATTTATCGATAGGAGTACTCCTGTTAAGTTTCGAATAAAGTAGTCTAACTAATCTTTTTTCCCCACGTAATCTTTGGACTCCCGTTCCAACCCCTAAGGGGGTGAATTTTGAAAAATCCTTTCTTAATGCACCCCTAAACCTCATAAAGAACCTTTGTGCCAAATTTGGAATCTCTAGACTCAGCGGTTTGGGCTGTGCATTGATTTTTATACTTTGCCACCCCATTTCCCCCTCTTAGGGGTTGAATTCTGAAAAAACCTGAAACCCGTTTCTACTCATTTATCAATAGGAGCACTCCTGTGAAATTTCGAATAAAATAGTCTAACTAATCTTGTTTTCCCATACAAACTTTGGAGCCCCGTTTAACCCCTTTAGGGGATGAATTTTGAAAAATCCTTTCTTAGTGCACCCCTAGACCACATAAGGAACCTACTTGCCAAATTTGGAATCTGTAGACTCAGTGGTTTGGGCTGTGCGTTGATAGATGAGTCAGTCAGTCAGTCAGTCAGTCAGTCAGTCAGTCAGTCAATCAGTCAGTCAGTCAGTCAGTTTCTTCTTTTATATATTTAGATTATGACATTATCGAAAGTGACGATACTCGATCGGCATCCTTTGGTGTATCTGGTACAATATCAACGCACTTTGGGCCCTTTACATTTAGTTGCCTGGTTATACCGGTAGGATCCGACAATGATGACACGATTCCCATTCTTCGTCGTGTTGAAAACTGGAAATGAATCTGAATCTGAAAAAAACTTTAATGTCAGTACATATTAGTGAAAATGAGTCAAGTAGTTTGGATAAATTCAATACACTTTAAACTAAGTAAATGTTATTTACAGTACAATACGAATACTCATGCAATACTCTTAATTTAATTTATTATTATTTATTCAGTACAGTATTTAACAACATTAACACTTAATTAAATACATATCCTTTTACTCGGTCTTCTCGCAGAACCACAAACATACCAAACATTATCGTCTTCCATTAATCAGCAAACAAGTCCAATTCATAAATTAAATATTAACTAAACTACAACAGACTACTGACAAAAGATTTCAAAATAATGAGCAAAGAACGAGGGAAATTAATTGATTACTAAATTGTCACACCGTCATGTTTTGAGAGTGTGTCAATGTTCTTTACATGCTCGATGGTAAGATGCTCTTTGGTGTTAAGTTTGCTTTGTCTGCGCTAACTATAGAGTGAATTTAGACGTTACTTAAGCCAACCCCAGCAGTATAAAACTTATCTGTTTTTAACTTGAGTAAATGCAAAATCATATACACTGGCCTACAAAACTAAGTACTACACTTTTAAAATTTCAATTATTTCTAAACGATAGAAGTTAGATATTTAAAATAAAAAACGTTTTATAGCAATTTTTAGCAGCTTTATTAGTTTTTATGTACAAAATTAAACTCTTTTTCGAGTCCTTTTTGACCTATGTCTTGTGTAGGTACTTAAAAAAGTTATTGCAATTTTATAAATGTGATACTTTGTTTTGCAGACCAGTGTAGATCTAAAGAGATCTTAGCCTAAGACAAGCCGCATTTGACTCTAATGTCCCATCATCTCGGTCGTATAATTAAAGACATTTTAATGTGCATGCTCAGACTTGTGATTAACTATGACATTATTGATAGTAAACACACTTGCTCGGCAAGCTCTCGAAGTGCGTCTGTTACAATACCAGCGGACTGTGGACCCTTTGCACCAAGTTGCCTTATTGTACCGGTAGGATCCTATCGTGGCAACACGATTACCCCTGACTGTGTAGCCGAACAGTGGTATTACAACTGAAAAAAAAGCAAAAAAAAACGTTTAGATGTTAAACTTGCTAAGTATACAGTGACAGATTTTAGAAATAATAAAATCATTGTTTAGTTGTTATGTTCATTCTTAAAAGCAATAATAGCGTTTTCGACAGTAATGACAATGGCTTGACATTTGGAAGTCTTCCTAGCGCAGGCCCAACGCAGTTTGGACCCTTTGCAGCTGGATGACAGATTGTACCGGTGGCGGCCTGTGATGAGAACAGGTTTGCCCGATCTTGTCGTACTGAAAAACGGATCTGCAAAAAAAAAAGATTGAAACAATTAAGGCATAGATTATTTGTTTCTTTTTTCTGTTATTATGGGTTGATTAAATTAAAAAATAAAAGGTAAACATGAATTTAATTTGTTAAAATATAGAGATATCCACAAAACATCTTAATAATAGGAGCAAAACAACCAGTACTGTTCATACAGGCTAGTGTGTAGCAATTAAACAGTCACTAAAAATATAATTAAATCTTAATTTTACAATCTAAACTCGACCTTCTTATTCTTAAAGTTAAATCTTAATCAAATAATGAATAGCCAGGAAACAACAACACATTTAATTCTAATTTCAACAGTATCTTCAGGAATGACTGATGTTAGATTCAATGGTTGTGTACATTCCTAACGGCTACGATGACATTTTTGATCGTATGAATGGTCGCTATACATCCATAATTCCGTTTAGTGCAGTGCCAGCGCATCTTGTGCCCTTTATAACCGGACGTAAAGTTAAACTGATGAGAGCCTATGAAGAGAACGGGATTGCCGGGACTTCGTTTTACCAAAATATATACCTGCAAAAAAAGAGATGTTATGTGTTTTTCTTTTATTATTTACTTATTACCGTACGTAGTTACGAATAAAATAAAAACGCATAGTTGGAAATAAATGTTAATTTATTAAATTAAAATATTAAAGACAGTTTGTTTTAGATTAAACAACGTCACGAAGAAAAAGTAAATAAATGGAAGTACCTACCCCGATGTTTCTTTTGATAGCCCAATACTACGTCTCTTCGACGGAGTCGCGGGGTCAGCACGACGGCGCAAGGAAGGCACTGACTGCATATTTTGAGGCACAAAGGGCAGGTTACGAGGTGGAACATACTTTGAGAACGATCCTAATATTCAATGGTTGTGTTCATTATTCTGGCTAATAATGACATTGTCAAACGTGAAGATGATAGCTTTACATCCATTCATCTTTCTAGTACAGGTCCAGCATAACTTGGGTCCTCTATAGCCCGTGGTTAGGTTGTATCGAAAGGGGCCTATGATGAGAACAGGATTGCCAGCTTTCGTTGTGCTAAACGTAAGCTCTGAAATATAAATATTTGTTTAGACAATATGCTACCAGCTATACAAAATATTCTTAATTTAAAATTAGTTGTTGACCACGTTATAGGAGCAGCTAATACAGAACACAATTATAAATAAAACTAACAATAATTAAAAAACTAATTTAATTATTATTCGAGCTATTAACACACGTAATTAAACTCTAAATAAATTTTATGTTTTTTTTTTATTTAAAAAATGAATGATAAATACTGTTCAGTCAAAATTTGACACTTTCAAATCTTCATAAACAAAAACACAACTTCAAATTAATCAATTATATTTATTTTATTTATTAGGTCTACCAATAATTGTTTACACTAATTTACAAACAAAGATAAACATGCGTTTAAACTCTACACAGTGTAACAATTACTTAAAGTAAACACCACATGGATATACGTATTATATCCAGTGTCCCATGAATCTTTTGCCACTCATTGTCAGGAGGGTGCTGTTGGTAAGCGTTTGTGAAATACTACGATACTTCACATTATTGCCACGCGCCGAAAGATGCATGTACAATTATACTAATGGTTGTGTCCAGCTCTATGGTTAATAATAACACCGTCAAAAGTGATTATTGCCGCCTGACAACCTGACCGCTGCCTGGTACAGTACCAGCGCACTTTAGGCCCCTTGCTGCTACTGGCCCTGTTGTACCGGTAGCTACCTTCCTTGATCACAGGATTCCCTTGTCTTGTGGTGCTGAACACTAGTTCTGGAATTCGAAAGACTTATTAGTTTAGTAGACTATGGAATTGTTTAATAACAGGAGCTACGATGATTATTATTTGTTTTTCCAAAATACCAATGGATTGGTGCAAGAGAATCGTTTTTTTTATGTTTTTTTTTGTTTTGCTTTACTTTACATATTCTTATCACGACTGTCATACTTCGACAAAATTGATATTACTACAGACAAAAACACGTATTTAAAACTGGCTATATTTTATTAAAGATTGTCTTACAATGATAATTAAATTCTAAAAAAAACACCATTACGGATAACATAACTAGGAGGTGGATGAAAATGTTTCAGATTACAAGATTTTATTACTTTCCTGCCTTTTGTGATGACGAAGCGAGCTTTGCATGTTCTTGCTGTGCACCTAAACATATCATTAGCCTTACTTTGACCGACGTTATAGAATGCGTATCCTTGTATGAGGGCTATCTCTTTCCCGTTCTGCTTTCGGCACCATTTGATTGCTGAAAATTGAACGATTATGTGAAGGAGTAGAAATTATTAAATTTATTTTAAAAATAAAATAAATGAATTAAAGGAAATAAATAAACAGAATAGTGATTGTGTATTTATTTGAGATTATACAGAAAAAATACATAACTAGAAACATGGCATTACAGGCCATTACCTATATTAGCAGGTACTTCAATTGCAATAAACAATATTGTCATAAAATGCAAAAAAGAAACTTATAAACAAAGCTGTTAGCGTAGATACCTACTTAATTATCATGCGTTCTCTATCTACTTCTAAATCTATATTTTTTTGTCTGTAGGTGAGACCGCGCTGCTCTTTACATTTATTTTGGAAGGTGGTTGAGATACAACATTCATAACTAGATCAGATAACAAAAATAAATTGGAGTCAAGTCACAAAAACCGGCCAAGTGCGAGTCGGACTCGCGCACGAAGGGTTCCGTACCATTATTATCAAAAAAGGGCAAAAAAATCACGTTTGTTGTATGGGAGCCCCCCTTAAATATTAATTTTATTCTGTTTTTAGTATTTTTTGTTATAGCGGCAACAGAAATACATCATCTGTGAAAATTTCAACTGTCTAGCTGTCACGGTTCATGAGATACAGCCTGGTGACAGACAGACGGACAGACGGACAGAAGGACAGACAGCGAAGTCTTAGTAATAGGGTTCCGTTTTTACCCTTTGGGTACGGAACCCTAAAAACGATAGACCCCCGTAGATCGTCTGGTCGACACCTAAATAATGAGCAATCTCATCCCACAATAAACATGAGGTATTTATTGTTCCAGACTAAAGTCTTACATAAAAACCATCACGTATTATATAACTAGGGGTTACGTGGCAGTGTTCCAGGTGACAGGATGACATTTTGTCCCCTGTCTTTCGTGATACTAAAACGTGCTCTGCATTTTCTTCCAAAGGAGCATACATACAGATCAATTGACCCTACTTCGGCCATCACACCAGAATGTGTATCCTTGTAGCATGGCTATCTCTCTCCCACTCTTTTTTCGGAACCATTTGTACTGTAAAATATTAATGAATTATAACGTTCGTGTAAGGAAGATAGGGAACGTAATGTTTCAGGAATTAGGAAACAAGAGAATAATACGTATAAAAAGCGATGGAACAACAAGGAATTTTGACAAAACAATCGTTTTTAATTTATGTGCCGTGAATTATCGGGAGGCACGGCAGTGACCCCGCCAAGTCGAGCGCGAAGCAAACACTGCCGTACCATCCTTTACTGGAACCATTTCGCCGCATTTTCAGGCCCTTATTTGAGAACCTCTGGGTAAGATCAGAACGCAGAAATTTTCGTCATCCAGTAAACTATAATCACATACATAAAATACAAAATTTCAAGTCTGTAGGTCATTTAGTTCCGAAGTTAAGCGAAAGTAACTATGATAATAAAGAAATCGCAGTAAGGAACCTTAGACTTGGCACGACTTTGTCTAGATTTCACTACTTTTTAGAGATAAACAAGCAGCTCCATCGAGACTTGGCTAGTTTTTTACAGAATGTTTTTGGTGGGATAAAAATATACAGATAATCGAAGTTGTAGTATTACTACAACAAAACTATAACGTTTCAAATGCCTTCGCCCGCCATTACTTTGACAGCTTTATCAAACACCATCCCACAAATCGAACTATTTCGGTGTTTCACAATTATTCGACTGTTATAAAATAATCGAATGCAGAAATATATTAAATACCAACAATTCGTGATCACAATAAATTGTGTGAAGTGCATATAAAAAATACACAACCAGTTTCATCGCCCACGAGGGTTTTGTTGAGTGTCTGAAGCTATTACTAACGCTATTGCTGGCTTTTGATACTCTAAATTAAAAAAGGGGTCTTTATATAAATAAGTATCATTAAACTGTTCCTAAATTTTTAAATAAACACCGTTACGTATAACACAATTAGGGGGTGGATGACTGTGTTCCAGGTGGTAGGATTTCATTTGGCTCCTGTCTTTTGTGAGGATGAAGCGAGCTCTGCATCTGTTCCCAAAGGAGCATAAAAACAAGTCAGTAGACTTTTTCCGACCATCACAACAGAATGTGTATCCTTGAAGCATGGCTATCTCTTTCCCATTCTTCTTTCGGTAAAATTTCACTGTAAAAAATAAACAAAGATTTTTTATTAGTTGATAAAAAATCAATATTCAGGTAAACGACCACTACTTGCAATCGTTATTTTATTTTAAACTTTTATCTAAATAATTTGCCAGTTGATATCGAGTTCTTCTTACGTAAATGAACATTTAGAATGATTAATTTTATGCTTTGTAAACACCATTTCGTATTATAAACGTAGGGGTGGATGACTGTGTTCCAAATGAGAGGATTTCATAAACTTCCTGTCCTTCGTAACGACGAAGCGAGCTCTGCACTTGCTTCCCATGGAGCAAGCATACAGAAACTGTTGTTTTAGGAAGCTTGTTAGCATACATGTGTATCCCTGTAACATTGCTATTTCTTTCCCGCCTGGCTTTCGGTACCATTTGACAGCAGTAGACAAATAAAATAATGAATATTATTGAATCAATAGGAAATAAAACAATTTGGCTGTAATTGTTGTATCTAAATGATATATTTAAAAAAAAAACAATGCGGCACACAAATTACTTTGATCACGAAATAGGTACCAAAACATAAATGTCAAAAATTGTGCAGACCTTTAACGACGAGCGCATATCATCCTGACCTTGTTCGAAATAAATTAATATCAATTTCTTGTTAAATCAATATTGGTTTATTTTGCGTTTTATTCAAAATCTTACATCACTAAATTATAGATCGATATTTGTACCCAATAGGCTAGTTTCAATAAATGGCAAATTTATTTAGTCCGTCAGTTAGAGTATTGGAAAATAATGGACACGTATTTTTTGTTTCTGTAGGTAAATCAATGAATATTGACAAAGATAAAACGCATCAAAACTCGGGAGTGAGGGCTCTTGACGTCAGAACGCACTAAAATTATACTATGGCGTGATGTATTGAGAATTTTAAAAGCGTCGTCAATTTTGGTTTACGTACCAAAAGAAAAAATAAGGATCAAGTATTTTTTGATGATCTAACTGACAGACTCATTAGATTTCTTTCAGTACACAAGCCTATTATAATGGCAACACGAAACTAAAACAGTACTCTTAACAAACTCATCAATATGACACTGATAAAATAAGGACAATGATAAAAAATTGCTATTTGTTACTTTAAACAACCGGAAGAAGCGGTACTCATATCTTGAAATAAACGCCATTACGTATTATATACTTAGGGGGTGGATGATTGTGTTCCAGATAACTAGATTTTAATAACTTTCTGTTCTTTGTGACATTGAAGCGCGCTTTACACTTGCTGCCGTTGGAGCACCGACACGTTTCCGTTGACGTATATACACGGTCGACATAGAATGTGTATCCTTGTACCACTGCTATCTCTTTCCCATTCTGTTTTCGATACCATTTGACTGTAAAAAAATATACAATTATTAGTCTTGAGCAATGAAAAACACACACGCAACATAATCTATGCACACAACTAACAATACTCGGTAAAAGAGATAAAAGACAACTGTTCTTTAAAAACACCGACTCGTCCCAAATAGGCCGTAGGCATGTGGGACCAGTTGATGAACGACTAGAAAACCAGTTACTGTTCAAAATAAAACTATATTTTATGTGAATATTTATTTACAAGCGAAAAAATTATCTTTCCCTTTCACTGCATTTACATGACATGTCGAAATGACATGACATGATATTTGGACTGATACATTTGACATTCTCGAACTTTAATGAACGTTTTAATATGGACTATTTTTAATTCGTTCTAAAATAAATACCGTTATCTAAATACATATATAAAAGAAGAAACTGACTGACTGACTGACTGACTGACTGACTGACTCATTTATCAACGCACAGCCCAAACCAGCGGTTTGGGCTGTGCGAGAGAGTGTGAGACCCAGCGGGGTCTACAGATTCTAAATTTGGCAAAGTAGGTTCTTTATGTGGTCTAGGGGTGCAATAAGAAAGGATTTTTCAAAATTCACCCCCTAAGGGGGTTAAACGGGGCTCTAAAGTTTGTATGGAGAAACAAGATTAGTTGGACTATTTTATTCGAAACTTCACAGGAGTGTTCCTATTGATAAATGAGTAGAAACGGGTTTCAGGTTTTTTCAGAATTCAACCCCTAAGAGGGGGAAATGGGGTGACAAAGTCTATAAATCAATGCACAGCCCAAACCGCTGAGTCTAGAGATTCCAAATTTGGCACATTGGTTCCTCATGTGCTCTAAAGGTGCACTAAGAAAGGATTTTCCAAAATTCACCCCTTACGGGGGTTAAACGGGGATCCAAAGTTTCTATGGGGAAACAAGATTAGTTAAGACTATTTTATTCAAAACTTCACAGGAGTGCTCCTATGGATAAATGAATAGAAACGGGTTTCAAGTTTTTTCAGAATTCAACCCCTAAGAGGTGGAAATGGGGTGGAAAAGTATAAAAATCAATGCTCAGCCCAAACCGCTGGAGCTACAGATTCCAAATTTGGCAAGTAGGTTCCTTATGTGGTCTAGGGGTGCAATAAGAAAGGATTTTTCAAAATTCACCCCCTAAGGGGGTTAAACGGGGCTCTAAAGTTTGTATGGAGAAACAAGATTAGTTGGACTATTTTATTCGAAACTTCACAGGAGTGTTCCTATTGATAAATGAGTAGAAACGGGTTTCAGGTTTTTTCAGAATTCAACCCCTAAGAGGGGGAAATGGGGTGACAAAGTCTATAAATCAATGCACAGCCCAAACCGCTGAATCTAGAGATTCCAAATTTGGCACATTGGTTCCTCATGTGCTCTAAAGGTGCACTAAGAAAGGATTTTCCAAAATTCACCCCTTACGGGGGTTAAACGGGGATCCAAAGTTTCTATGGGGAAACAAGATTAGTTAAGACTATTTTATTCAAAACTTCACAGGAGTGCTCCTATGGATAAATGAATAGAAACGGGTTTCAAGTTTTTTCAGAATTCAACCCCTAAGAGGTGGAAATGGGGTGGAAAAGTATAAAAATCAATGCACAGCCCAAACCGCTGGAGCTACAGATTCCAAATTTGGCAAGTAGGTTCCTTATGTGGTCTAGGGGTGCAATAAGAAAGGATTTTTCAAAATTCACCCCCTAAGGGGGTTAAGCGGGGATTCAAAGCTTGTATGGAGAAACAAGATTAGTTTGACTATTTTATTCGAAACTTCACAGGAGTGCTCCTATAGATACATGAGAAGAAACGGGTTTCAGGTTTTTTCAGAATTCAACCCCTAAGAGGGGGAAATGGGGTGGAAAAGTATAAAAATCAATGCACAGCCCAAACCGCTGAGTCTAGAGATTCCAAATTTGGCATATAGATTTTTTATGCGGTTTAGGGGTGCATTAAGGATTTTTCAAAATTCACCTCCTAATAGACTACTTTATTTGAAACTTAACGGGAGTACTCCTATCGATAAATGAGTTAACATTTGTGTTTCAGGTTTTTTCAGAATTTAACCCCTGAAGGGGGAAATGAGGTAACAAAGCCTGTAATTCAACATAGGTATTGTTTTTATGGTAAATTGGGTCGGGTGTATTACAAAAACAACGATTTTAAGATTTAATGTGGCAAACCTGAAATACTACCATTCCTTGTTGGGGTGCGATGGGGTTAAAATGTCTAAAAATCAATATGGGTGTCGATACCGTGATTATCAGGGGCGCTGATTACGAAAATGGCATTTATTTTGAGTTCCTGATGATAATGATCGTGATTACGATGATGATGATTGTGATAATGATGACGATGATTGTGATGATGATTATGATGATGATGATGATGATTTTAATAACGATGAAAATGATTGTGATTACGATGATGATGATTATGATAATGATGATTGTGATAACGATGACAATGATTGAGATTACGATGATAATAAGTGTGATAACGATGATGGTGATTATGACAGTGATGGTGATTGTGATAGTGACGGTGATTATGATGGTGATAGCGATGGTTGTGATAACGAGGATGGAGATTGTGATGATGATGATTGTGATTAAGATGGTAATGATTGCGATTACGATGAAAATGTTTGTGATAACGATGATGGTGGTTGTGATAGTGATTTTGATGGTGATTGTGATGATGATTGTGAAAGTGGAGTTGATTATGATGGAGATAGCGATGGTGATGGTGATTGTGATTGTGACTGTGACTGTTACAGTGATGGTGATTGTGATAATGATGAAGATGATTGTGATTACTATGATAATGATTGTGATAACGGGGATAGTGATTGTGATAGTGATTGTGACGGTGATGGTGATTGTGATTGTGATAGTGCTGGTGATTGTGATAATGATGATGATTGTGATAATGATTGTGGTTGTGATAGTGATGGCGATTGTGATCATGATGATTGTGATTAAGATGGTAGTGATTGTGATTACGATGATAATGATTGTGATTACGATTATAATAATTCTGATGACGAGGATGGAGATTGTGATGATGATGATTGTGATTACGATGTTAATGGCGGTGATTAGGATGATAATGATTGTGATAACGATGATAGCGATTGTGATTACGATGATAATGATTGTGATAACGATGATAGTGATTGTGATAGTGATTTTGATGGTGATTGTGATTGTGATGGTGATGGTGATTGTGATAGTTATTGTGAGAGTGGCGGTGATTGTGATGGTAATAGCGATGGTGATTGTGATGGTGATTGTGATGGTGATTGTGATGGTGATTGTGATGGTGATTGTGATGGTGATTGTGATGGTGATTGTTATGGTGATTGTGATGGTGATTGTGATAGTGATTGTGATAGTGATGGTGATTGTGATGGTGCTGGTGATTGTGATAGTTATTCTGAGAGTGGCGGTGATTGTGATGGTAATAGCGATGGTGATTGTGACGGTGATTAAGATAGTGATGGTGATTGTGATGGTGATGGTGATGGTGATTGTGATGGTGATTGTGATTGTGATGGTGATTGTGATGGTGATTGTGATGGTGATTGTGATGGTGATTGTGATAATAATTGTGGTAATTATGGTGATTGTGATAGTGATGGTGATTGGTGATAATGATGGTAACTGTGATAGTGATGGTGATTGTAGTAATGATGGTGGTTGTGATAGTGATGGTGATTGGTGATAATGATGGTAACTGTGATAGTGATGGTGATTGTAGTAATGATGGTGGTTGTGATAGTGATTTTGATGATAATAATTAGATTATGATATTTGGCGCATAGATAGTTTATAACCTGAATTAACAAGTAGGACACTATTGTCCCTTTAGTATGATCCAGTGGGACAGTTACCGATACTTCACGCGGGCGAAGCCGCGGGCAACAGCTAGTAAGATATAAATCTGGAAGAATGACTGATAATAAATGCCTGGCTATAATACCACGAAATTCCTAATAGCATTATTCAGCCTTTGCAGATAATAATTGTAGTATTTTATTAAATTAGCTGTCTCAGATACCTTTCAATTTGATTATGTAGAAAAAACACTACACGGAATAAATATAACGTCATTATATCCGCCTGCCAAGCGTGGAGATTACGGCAAATTCCTCCCATCATGGGAGAGGCTTATGTCCAGCAGTGGACGTTATGAGCTGTTGTTGTTGTTGTATATTTGGTAACCAGAAATAATAAAACCATCTAAAATGATCATCATCATCATCATTTCAGCCGAAAGACGTTCACTGCTGGACATAGGCCTCCCCCAAGTGTCGCCACATTGACCGGTCCCGTGCGACTCGCATCCAGCGGATTCCCGCAACCTTCACCAGGTCATCGGTCCACCTAGTGGGAGGCCTTCCAACGCAACGTCTTCCGGATCGCGGTCGCCACTCCAGAACTTTTCAGCCCCATTGGCCATCCGTTCTGCGAGCAATGTGCCCTGCCCACTGCCACTTAAGTTTGGCAATTCTTCGGGCTACGTCGTTAACCTTGGTCCTCTTGCGGATGTCTTCATTTCTGATTCGATCGCGCAAGGAAACTCCGAGCATAGCCCTCTCCATTGCCCTTTGGGTGACTTAAAGCCTTCTGATGAGGCCCATTGTGAGCGACCACGTTTCGGTCCCGTATGTAATCACAACGCTCATAGACTTTCGTCTTGAGACACTGCAGTAAGTTGGACGAGAAGATACCGCGCAACTTCCCGAACGCTAAATAAATAAATAAAATAAACGCTGCCCAGCCGAGTCGGATTCAACGATTGACCTCTTTCTGGAAGTTAGACCTACCTAGCTGGACCGTTTGTCCCAGCTACACATAATCGTCTACAACCTCGAGGGTAGAGTCTCCGATCTTGATAGAAGTGGGTGTGACATGGGCATTCAACATGACCTTGGTTTTGTCCATGTTCATTGATGACATTCATAATCTAAAATGATACTGAATCATAAATATTTCAATATTCACCTAACAATGAAACAGACTTTACAGACCAAAAACTCATAAAGTATTTGTTATTATGTATTTTAACAACTAAAAACCCTTTAAAAACTACATAGTGCAGCTGAAAGTACAAGTACATGTCAAATCTCTGATATATTTTGTAGCTATTACTCTAATTTAATTATTATTCATCAAAAATCACTTCAAAAATACGTAACAATCAACTTAATAATTTAATTGTACCTTAATTTAAATTTTATTTTCTAATCATACTATGGTCTAGTTTACAATTCATCATTCATGATTATGTTCTCCAT
This sequence comes from Xestia xanthographa, assembly GCA_905147715.2. Classification (NCBI taxonomy): domain Eukaryota; kingdom Metazoa; phylum Arthropoda; class Insecta; order Lepidoptera; family Noctuidae; genus Xestia; species Xestia xanthographa. The sequence goes on from LR990646.1 coordinate 8,560,203, forward strand.
TAGTCCTGGTGATGACTCCTTCCACCGTCATCAGTGATGCCGTACATCTAAGACTTCTCCTCTTGACACAGGTCCACCGGATAGTCCTGTCAATGTTCGTGCGTTCTTTGTTGAATCGAAAATGTCCGATTAGGATCATAGGTTTCCCTCTCAAAGATTTCCCGAATCTGGGTTCTGAAATAAAAATAATAAATTCTTTTATGTGCACTTCTCAAATCTTCTAAGGCTTGCCATATCAAAGCGTTACTGTGGTTTGTGTTAATTGTCAGTGAATATGATTACATTTTAATTAATTCTAAAATTTAATTCGCAGAAAATGTCTTATTTTCCTAACTACCCAAATAAATTAAAGATGAAAATATGAAAAACACTGAAAAGTTTATTCACGCATTTGATATAATTACAGAAAATCAACCGTGCACATTTTATTGAGAAGTTCATCATAACATGGGTACATTATAAAATCATTGCTACAGTGCAACATTTTGATTAGGGTACTTACTGAAACGAACTAAAAACTGAAAAGACAAAAGAAGAGAACGATTGACTTTGCCTGCTTTTCTACAGACTTGAAGAACAACTTTTTAGATAGCGTGGACCTCTTTTTTTACTAAATAGGCTTGCATTTGGCCGCAACTCGGTTTAAACCTAGATTTGAGAATCACCTATATAAACAAGGACAATTTTTTACTCAAGTCTTCAGCTCAGAAGCCCATCGAAGGCTTTCATCCAAAAGTTCTGCTCATGGGTATGACGAGAGACATGCTCCAGTTTCCCTGCATCTGTGATGATGGACCCGCTGCACCTCAACGAGGATCTCTTGTAGCAGACCCACCAGATGGTAGTCTCTATCTTTTTGTACTTGCGGTACCAGAAACCTTTGTACCAAAGATAGGTCCTACCGCAGCAGTTCTCATAGAAAACTGTAAGGGTTAGAAAAAAAAAATGAATTTGGGGGTTAGGAGAGTTTCAGTCGAGTAATACAATTATGCCATGAATAGCTTTTAAATTGTCCGAGAAGCACGATAGACCTGCCTCGAGAATATAAACGTACACACTGCAAACTAGTTCGGTTTGCAGGGCACACTAACAAAGTTATTGGTGTGCGTAAAGTCAACGGCTGTCTGGCTTGGCCTATTTATTAGTGTTTGCGCTTTACAATAACCCGTTGTCCACCCACACACTTGCAATTTCTTGTCACTTGAGCATGGAATATGAAGCATAAATTTAGCCAACTTAACAATCTTCTCCGTGGCGCAATGGTCGAGCGTGCGGTAAACAGTATCTTACGCCGCCAGCGCCTAGCGCCGTAAGTTCAAATCCGACTGCCAACACATCGGTGTTTTTGTATGTTTTAATGAAACGTTTTACATTTGTTTGTTCAATTCATTGCTTAAATATTGGCAAGTCTTCTTTATAATTATTTGAGTTAGAATTTATTTGAGGTCTACCCTCTAAAAATTACAAATCATGTGTAAGTTAGTAGTTTAAGTTCATCGTCATAATGTTATTGACTATCGGGCTTACGTTACGTTTTTAGACATTATACCCTGCGTGTTTTGAGCAGTGCTTTTATTTGTTAATCATTATGAATCACTTAACTACACTTTTAAGAGCTGAGATTATTATTTTGCGTGAGCAAAACGTTTCAATTAGTGAAATTGCGAGGCGTTTAAAGATATAGGTAAGTAACAAAATGTTATTATTATGTGTAGAAGATTAATAATAATGTTTATATAATCCACATGTTATTGATTGTTGTTTTTTGTAACAATATTTTATTATTGTTCACAGAGAAGGACTGTGCAATTGTGGGTCCATCGTTATGCAGATTCGGGAAGCATTGATCCTTGCCGACCGGGACCGAAGGCTAATCCATAGCATACACAGATGGCAATGCGCGGCACCGTGATATAGTTGCAACGCATATCGCTGAGCCCTTCTTCACTACTCGTTTAACGGCGACTAAACATGACGTGAAATTACAAACTGTACGGAACCACTTGGCACGCAAGTGGTTCCGTACAGTTTGTAATTAGCAGCTGGTGTGAAATGTCGTAGGCCAGCCAAGAAAATATTACTGTCAGATATTCACAGACAAAACCGGGTACGCTTTGCAAGAGAATAATTGGATTTCGATTGGTGCAATAAGGTTGTTATATTTAGCGATGAAAAATGTTTTAAGTCGGACAGAGACGGTCGCAAAATATTGTGGCGAAAAGATGGTGAACGCTATAATAAAAAAAAAAATATTCTTCCATGCAGGTCTAGTGGCTGCTTTACTTTGGGATTTTGGGGATGAATGTCATCAATGGGTCCTGGTGAATTAGTGCAGGTAGGGGGTCGCAATACCAGTGAAGGTTACTTGAACGTTTTACATAACCTGATGCTACCAAGTGTGCGCGTTGCATACCGATAGCGAAGTATTATAGGATGCAAATATGCAATAACATGTTAACCCACAAAAGTGACAAAATTAAGTTTTTTTACAAACCCATTTTCAAATTAATCTAAGAACGATTTGCAATAACATTTTAAATCAAATAACCCATATTTCATATAAAAAGTCATACTTTGAAAAAAAATTAAACCAATAACATACATGCATCATTTCACAAAAAGAATTCAAGAACCTTGATTTACATTCGCAAACGCATAGCGCCATCTCTTATGTCGCTATTAAAGTTTATGGAACTTGACACGTTTTTGCGAAAATCAAGTCAGTTGAAGTTGTCGTTTGAAATTTGATTGTGACGGTTGTTTAATTTTAACATTTTATTTAATTTTTTATAGTTATTTGAGTATCTGTTGCATCCAGTGACTTTTTAAACAACCTCGTGCTATAAAACAGTGATTTTTAATGCAAGGTGAGTGTTTTTTTAAAATAATTTAAGTGATTTTCGGTTTACGTTAAAGTTTCTACAACAGTTTGGTGCCTATTAAACAGATATAAACTGTTGATTTGCAACGAATGTTATGTATTTTGATAGAATTGGTTGTTTTTTATTGATTTTTAATATTGATTTCACATTTTGTTTATTATTTTTAGTAGTTTTTGGCCAAAAGTTACTTAACTTTTTATTGCAAAATGTTGAAACGGTTATCAAGACGTGCGATGTATGGTGTTAAACTAAATAACACATTTTTGCAAATTTATGTTCAATGGATATAAGTGCGTATTAAGAGGATTTAAAGAACATAACACACCATTAAAAATGTGTATTAGTTAAATTTAATTTTAAGACTAAAAACTTTTACTCGATTATGGATTTGTATTTTTACATTATTTTTCTTTATATTCACAAAATAATTAATCATCTTTTATTTCAGATGTCTGCCGCTCAACGTAAGCGTGCGAAGCAGTTAATTACCAGTGTCAAGAAGAAACAGTCGTCTGAAGCTAGGAATAAAGAATGTATTCCCTTGTTTACCATACCTGCGATATCAGAACAAGAACTAGATTTAGCTGTTCAGTCAATTTCTAATCAGGACACTGAAGACCAAAGTTTCAATTTACCAGACACGTTTATAGTAGATTGTGATATTGACTACACATTACGGGAATTGGAGCCAGTTGATCAAGTTGAGGCTAATAACAACAGCCCATCTCTTTTAGATGAAGTCGCATTGAAAGATATTACGTTGCAGACTGTAAGCATCCCATCAAGTATTTCTAATTTACAAGTAGATCCACAAGCAGATACTGATACTGACAACGAAAGTACATCCCATAATGTAACTGAAGTTGTGACAGCTTTAATACATCATTCACCAACTAGGTCTCCTAAAACAATAGTCGTGCAATCTTGGGACAATAATGTAGATAATTCTGGTACAATTTTAACACCAACAGAGTGTGATCAAAGTGCCAATAACAATACAGGCTATGAAATAGAAGGCGTTGTAGAGTTAATCATTGATGGAGATGAACAACAGCGATCAAATGAGGTAGATGTAATAAATACAAGCCAAAACTTAGAAGATCCTGATTATATCCCAGTAGGAGACAATGATGATGAGGAAACCACAGCTACAACCAGCAAAAGGCCAAGCAGGGGACGTAAAAGGAAAAATGCAGATCAAAACAGAGATATCAGAAAAAGGCGAGCTAACACGAACCAAAATTACGTGAGTGCTAAAGGAAAATTAGTTAATAGTAGACCATTTTCGGAAGATTATTCATGTGGATGTCCTAAAAAGTGTACCGAAGTTTTAACTGTAGCGGAAAGAAAAGCTGAATTTGATAAATTTTGGAGCGCAGGGTGTTACGAAGCTCGCTGTGCACTGATTCAAGGGTACGTCAGGGAAATAGATAAGAAAAGGTCTTATTCAGTGACTTCAAGACGAATGTATACCAGAAAATATATTGTACTAAACAAAGAAATATGCAAACAAGCTTTCTTAAATACTTTTACCATAAGCCAAGCGAGGATAGATAATGCGTTAATGAAGAAACGTAATAACCAAGTTATAAATGACATAAGAGGAACCAAATCAGGAGGTAAAAATTCTATAAGTGTTGATAAATTAAATTCATTGCGAAACTTTTTTGAAACATTACCTAAATATGTCTCCCACTATTGTAGAGCTGATAATGTTGCTGCTAATTATCTAGCTCCACATTTAAATTTACCTATTTTATATGACATCTATAAAGAGAAATTTAATGACGCTGTTAGTTTTTCAAGATTTCGAAAATGTTTTTTAGAAGACTTCAATCTGAAATTCAAAAAGCCTCAAAAGGACACTTGCCTTCGCTGTGATTGCTTTAAGGTTAATATAGCAGCAGCAAATTCCGAACAAAGAATCCTTATTGAAAAACAGCACTCAGAACACCTAGAGCATGCACAGAGTTTGCGACGTCAAATGAAAGCAGATTTGGCTAAAGCAAAAGAGGATATATCCACAGAAACACTAACTTTTGACTTGGAGAAAACTCATAGCTTGCCAAAGCTGCCTACAAGTGTTGTATACTACAAAAGGCAGCTTAATTTGTATAATTTAGGAATTCATTCGGGGAGTACTGGTCAAGGTTTTTTTTACGTATGGCTAGAGCATGAAGCGGGACGTGGAACTCAGGAAGTAGGGTCATGTTTGCGAAAGTATATTAAAGAAAAACTGAAGCCTAATGTAACTCATTTAATACTCTGGTCAGATTCGTGTGGCGGCCAAAATCGGAGTATCAAGATGATTCTAATACTTTTACATATTCTTCAAAATCATCCCACTTTGGATAAAGTAACTCTTCGTTTTTTGCAACCTGGACATACCTATCTGCCTAATGACTCCGAATTTGGAGATGTGGAGTGTGCTCTAAAAACTAATTGCCGTCTTTACACTGACGAAGACTTTATTTCTGTAATGAAGAATTGCCGGAGAAAAAATAAATTTGAAGTTACTAAGCTAACAAAAGATGATTTCTTTTCCATTGAACCGATCCAAAAAATGATAACTAACAGAAAATGCGATATAAATAAAATAAAAATTTCGTGGATGAACACATTTGAAATAGAATTAAAGAAAAATGACCCAACAATGTTATACATGAAATCCAAACTTTCTGATGATCCTAAAACTGTGGACATCAGCAAAGGAGCAAAAAAGCAAAAGAAGGAAATTAATCTTAACGTGGAACTACCTCTTTTACACCCTGATGGTCGTGAATTATCCGCAGCAAAGATAAAAGACATCAAAGATATGGTGAAATTAGTACCGTCCGATGCTAAACCATTTTATAATTTTCTTAGAACGGTAAGATCCGGTAATTTTACTGATGATACAGAAGGGTTTGGTTCTATCATTGATTTTGAAATAGAAGGAACTTATTAATCAATCCTCAATTAATTTAAAGAGCAGAATAATAACAAAAAGGTGTTATTTTTTATTAATAGGTTTTTTGAAATTACTCATACTGATCTCGTTTTTTTTTTGGAATATTGTTACATTACATATTTTGAATATTACTTATTAAGTTTGACTAATATTTGTCAGTTTAATACTAGAGACTTTGTAATTCTATTTTAATGAGACTGGTTAGAATATAATATTGTGACATAATTTGCTAGATTTATTTGTCAAGAATAATTTAAGAAAAACTATATTTTTGAGTCGTGCGTAACAGATGTTCCTAATATTTTTAATTTGTTTCAGTGAATGTTTATCTTAAATTGTTTACTTTATTAAATGCCTAAGTAAGTGTAATTGTGAATTTCTATTTGTGTAATGTCTTAAACAGACATAAGAATCTCTGAATTCCTATCTATTTTTGTGATTTCTATTTTTTATATTTTATTTGTAAAGAGTATTATGAAAATAATCTCCCAAGACTGAATTCTTGTTCTATGATTGACTTTCTCTTAGAAGGTATGTTAGGTTTTTCAATACTATATTAAGCTACTTACTACCAAATTCTTAAAGAATGCCAAAGTATTCAGTTATTTTCAATAATGTGTTAAAACACTTGAATTGTTTTACTATAACAAACAAAAAACTCTATTGGTATTTGCAATAAAGATTTATGTGTCTTAAAATGTTTTATTATTTAAAATTAGCCATAGATAATTTCGCAAAACAAAAAATTGATTTTTTTATAAATATTACACGTTTTTACAGCATTTTACATACAAAAATATTCAATTAAACGTTAATATATCTAAAATATCAACATTTTACAATAAAACTCGTTTAATTTCTATCAAAATCAATATATTGAGGTAAAAAAACTTCAAACCCAATTTTCTCAAAATGGCAGTCGTGTGGCTTGACTCAGTATTGCATATTTGCATCCTATTATCTGTGCCGATAGTAAAGGCGCCCCAATTGGCTATTAAAAATATCAAGGGGTAATTTGTTTTATGTGAGTGATGTTATTGTTAGTGAGATAACAATTTAGGATACCTGTATCTTAATATCTTTCTTACAAACATGTTTATTCATATCACTATAATTAAATTACTCTCTTGAATATGAAAAATAACGTTATTTCCTGTCCGACTTAGAATATTTGTCATGCACAAAACTTTATAATTTGTAATTATAATTATTATAAAAACCTAGGCAATAAATATTGTTGATTTCTTATTACAAATTGTTTAATTTTCACTTCCATATTTTTTTCTTATTATCAGTTAAAATAGAAAAAAAAATATCAACAAAATGACAACAAAAGTTTTTAAAAATGCAAAAAGTCAATGACGGTGGCGGAATTCGATCTTACGACATTTGTTTTACCAGCCCATTGCTTATACACCTATGCCACAAGACCAGTTAGCAACAATGTGAAATTTATGCTTAATATTCTTTGCCTACAAAATAGTCCTAACCGTTTTCAATCACGGCGGCCAATCTTAGCGAAGATTAGCTACACACACGCGTGTTTGCTGACTTATTGTGAGACGTGAGGCGAAGTAATACACCAGTTGACTTTACGCACACCAGCATTATATTGCTGTGCTCTGCAAATCTAACTAATTTGCTGTGTGTACATAAAGTTGAGCCCTTGAAACTTAAAGAGATCGGAACACTTTGTTTGATTTTTTAAGTAGTAAGACGTACAATTATAATAAAAGACCGGCAAATACAAAAAAACGTATTATTTAGTTTTTGTAGTAGCGACAGTTGCCTATGTGCAGCATCGGATTACCGAGTCTTGTCAACGCAAGCCTGGGCGTCAGATTCTCTAAAGAACTTAAACCTGTAGAGAAATCTTCAGTCTTTGAATGAATGATTCATTCATAACGTTTTAATTGAAATCCAGAATGAAGAAATTGGATTATTCCACAAATCGCCCCTAAAAGTCTAAAAGTCCCCTTAGGGGGGAAAAGTGTAAGAAATTTCCGTAAAAAAAAATATTTTGCAACTTTTCGAAGTTACTTGTACTGGAAAAAAATCAGATTGGTGTTATAATAAAATGCTTCTTTCTTATATTTTTTTTTTTATATAATTGCATAAACATAAACTTTACAAATAGTTCCTGAACAATACCTAACTATACGCTATATGGCTAAAAATGCTGAAATTGACACCGTGTAAGATAATGATCAGGTAACCCATCTTCTTTCTTTCGTTTGAAACAACACAGACACAATAGTTATTAATGTATCGCCATACACATAATTACGTAGATTCATCGGCTCAACAGTTGAAAATTAATGATTTGATGCAGATTGACTTTATCAGAGATTCACTAATGATTGTGATTTCTTCTACTCTTGATAGTCACGTTATTGAAAATGGTGATGGTGGCATTGCAGCCACTATTACTTCTTCTGCTGCAGGTCCAATAACCATACTGGCCTTTGCCTCTTTTGTTCTTGTTGAACCTGTAAACAACTGTTATGATGACGGGCCGGCCCCAACGAGATGTAGAGAAAATAGCTGCAAAGGAAGAAATAAAGTCAAGGAATGAGATATTTTTAAAGTTTACATAGTAGGTATACAAACTGAATAATTTGCAAGAAACTGGATGAATTTATTGTGTAGTAGCATTGATAAAAGCAGTGATGCTGTTAGTAGCATCCATGACGCGCTATCAAATAATATACAAGTGACAAGTGTGAAGATATCTAGATTTTTTTCTTTAATGACGGACCCACTAATAACATATAAACAAGCTAGGTATTCTAAATATCTTTATAATATTTTAAATTATTGTTGACTTTTGATAACTCACAGCCTGTTGAATAAAGCATAAATAACATTTTGGAGACAGAAATCGAACACTGCTGTGATACAAAGTTTAGATAGGCTCTAGCTTCAAGAACATACTCCATATTTATGTTTTAATCAACGGCAAGAAGTGATCCTATAGCAATAGATTTCGCACAACTTTCGGTGTCCCCACGGACAGGCCAATCTTTTATGAGGGCCTAAAGCTCCTAAGACAATGGGCAATCTCCATTATCAAGAAATGGCAAGCCAGTGATCCTATTCAACAACTATCGGTACAACTGACACATCCCTCATCGTAACAAGCATGTTCACCAGTTCAGCAATAGGAAGCAATGGCGGTGCTGCAAGTGCTGTAAGCACTGCAGAGCAGGTCTAGTCACCATCGACGGCGTTATTGTCAAATTCATGCACCAGCGTAATCATGGAAACGCAGCTTATGATGAGAAATACTGAAATGGGTTATTTTGAAGAGCAATAGAGTAGTATTTTAAAATGGAATTCTGAACAACTCTGAACCGCTGACTGTATAAAAACAAAGAAATGGAACAAATTAATAAATCATGTTGAGAACACAGGAACTGTAACGAAGTCAAAATTAAGTTAGAGTCTTTATTTGTGGAAGAGAAATAATCATTTCATAATCACAGGCCTTTGTGGGCTATGAGTATCTTCTGTAATTCTGTTCGTTTGTTTCAGAGAGGTCAGGTAATGTCGAGTGCTTAGGTATTTTATTAGTTGAAGCGTAGTATTAGAACTGAAATTATATTTGTTGCATTACTAAACTTGTTATTAACTAAGTATCAGTCAGGCTATTTTAATAATTTTAAAATACAACAGCTTTAATTTTAATCCTTTTTTATTATATGTAAAATTACAAAATTCTTAGTGCTATAAAATTTTGAATAATAATTAAACCAATTAACAGAGAACTAATAGTTGGTTATGTACAAAGCTTTAATTTCAAATAAGAGTATTCATAATTGATGAAATTATTGGGGTTTGGATTCATTAAATAACTGTAAAACGATTATATGCGACGGACGTAGCAAGCCTTTATTTTAAAACATAGACACAAAGTATTGCCAGAGCTAAAACCATAGAGTATAAGATAACTTCTAAAAATAATTGTTGGCAATTTTTCAACACCCCCTCTCAACCATGTATATACTAAGTCTATGCTCTCAACAAATATTTTTACATTTCAATACACAGATAAAAACTTAACATAGGACACATTTGCATGAACTAATACAATTTCTAAATAAACATTATTCTTAACTTTGAATTACACACTTTTCAAAATAACATCCCTATGTTTCTCAAATAAAATTTTACCCAATGGTTTTGTTAAGAGATCGGCTAAATTATTCTCTGACATTATATAATTCAAACAAACTTTTTTATTTTCTACATTTTCCACAATATAATGATATCTTATGTCTAAATGTTTCAACCTTTTATTATTCTCTTTATGATAGGCAAGCTTTATAACTGACTGGTTGTCTTCAAAAATATTAATTTCTACCCTAATGCTAAAATCTAAAAGTAAATTTTGTAACCAAATTGACTCACAAATTGCATTACTGAGTGCTATATACTCGGACTCAGTTGAGGACAAAGAAACAGAGTTTTGTTTTTTACAATTCCAGGAAACTAAACAATTAAATAAAAAGAACATGTATCCCGTAGTTGACTTACGGGTTACAGTATCTCCTGCCCAATCTGCATCAACAAATCCAAGTATGTTTGACTGATCACTTTCAAATATTAAACCTAGATCTAAAGTCCCTTTTATATAACGCAACACTCTTTTAATACACTTATATAAATACTCACTAGCTACATCTAGCAAGAAAGAATACACTTGTACATAAATCTGGTCTTGTGCCACACACAGCGTACATTAAGCTACCAATCATTTGCCTACATTTTTTCTCAACTTCCTGATTCTCAGAACTTTCCCTTTTCAAAAGATCAAAATTAAAATTCTGTTCAATTGGTGTGCTAATAACTTTGCAATCTGACATATGGTACTTATGTAAAATTTTTAATAAATATTTTTTCTGATTTAATATTGTTTGAGAACCTTTCTGTTTTATTTCAATGCCTAAGTAGTTAGAAGCCAAACCCATATCTTTCATTTTAAAGTTATTCTTCAACTGATTTTTGAATAAATCTATCTCATTTCCAAATAACAAAATATCATCTACATAAAGAAGAACATACATTACTGTTTTATCCTGTCTCTTCATGTACAAACATGGATCATTTTTTGATTTCAAATATTTTTGTGATATCATGAACTCATCAAATTTTTTATTCCAACATTTTGGAGATTTTTTCAAGCCATACAGTGATCTATTTAACTTAGCAAATTGACCATTTGGAAGTTTTAGGTAAACTAGCTCCTCAATGTCTCCATGAAGAAATGCTCCTACTACATCCATTTGATACACCGGATATTTAAGTTTATTTGCTACGGCCATGAATAAGCGGAATGTAGGTAATTTAGCTACAGGTGAGTATACATCGGAATCACAATCACTCTGCTCGAATCCACGGGCAACTAACCTGGCTTTATACACTTTTTCACCATTTATTTCTTTTGTACACAACACCCACTTACTCGACACTATATCAGAACACTCCGGCACACTCTCCACTATTTCCCATGTATTATTCTCATTCAGAGTATCCAATTCCTTTTGTATCGCTTCTTTCCACTTGTTGCTTTCATCAGTACACATTGCTTCCTCATAAGTTATTGCTCCAACACTCGAGTAGCACTGATAATCCCCATACTTTTCAGGTTTCTTACGATTTCTCTTGGGATGTGAATATTTTTCTGTTTCTGACCTCTTCTCTTTACTTTCTTGCTCATCTGACGTAACTAACGTTTCGTTTTCTTTTTCAGATTCCTGGATCGACTGCTGCAACTTATTTTCTTCCGATTTTTGTGCTAACTGGTTATCTTTTTGCAGGTCTACTGGTGAATCAAGGCTTATGCACTCCGAAAACTGATCGCCGCTGTCCGTAAAATAATCGGGGATTTCGGAAGACGGATCATCACTTTCACCATTTTCGTGACATTTTATGTTGCAAACGTCAACAAAATTTTCCGAATATTTTGCGTTCTGAAACTCACTGCTATTTTTTGGTTTTAAACTTTCATTCGATTTTGTATCACCGTTTTTAATAAAAACCACTTCACGTTTCACAAGAACGTCGTTTTTCTTTGGAAAATAAACACGAAAACCCTTTGACGTCTCCCCATAACCTACAAAGTAACCAATCTCAGACTTCGAGTCCCACTTACGTCTTTTTTGTTTCGGAATTAGAACTGCTACACTGGAACCGAATTCCTGTAATTGATTGATTTCAAACATTGATGTGTTGAACCACAACTCATATGGTGTGATATTCTTTACCCTACTTTTTCCTGTTCTATTTAACACGAAAACCGCTGTATTTACTGCCTCAGCCCACATGTTCTTGTTAAAATCTGTTGACAATAACATTGTTCTAGCGCATTCTGTTATTGTGCGAATCTCCCTCTCTGCCCTACCATTCTGTTCTGGTGTGTAAGGCACACTTGTTTGATGAATTACACCGAAACTTTCTAATAAACTTGACATTTCACGATTGACAAACTCAGTACCACAATCACTCCGCAGTACTCTTACTGAATAACCCAGATTCTTTGTCACATAAAACAAAAAACACTTCACTTTTGCATACACTTCACTTTTTTGTTTAAGAAAATATACTGTCTTATATTTTGTGAAATCATCTTTTATTACAAGGTAGTACCTAGACCCACCTAATGATTCTACTTCCATTGGCCCACATAAATCTAAATGTAACATTTCACCCGGCTTTTCAGCATGTGACGCACTCAATGGAAACGATTGTTTATGTTGTTTACCTTCTAAACATGAAACACACGAACTTTTGTTACTCTCATTTACCTGAATATTACTTCTTTTTAAAATGTTTTTTACATGTTCTGTGTCCTGATGCCCTAACCTCTTATGCCATTCACTTAATGGAACAGAAATGGCACATGAAGTGTTTGAGTACTGAAACTCCATTATAAATAAGTTACCTTTTGGTTTGGACAAAGCAACACAATCACCATTAATATTATATATTTTACAACAATTACTATCCATTTTCATGGAAAAACCTTTATTAATTACCACTGTGACAGAGAATAAATTTACCTTTAACTCTGGCACAAAAAGAACATCATGCAAAGTTGTAGCAACCCAATCAACTCCGTTGTAAGCTTGTAGTTGTATGTTTCCAAGACCAGTGGCACGGATAGTAGAGCCATCACCTATAGTGACATTTCGAGGTTCATTTAACTTTTCAAACATTGAAAATAAATCTTTATCAAAACACATATGTTCGGTGGCTCCACTGTCCATAACCCATACATTTCCTCCTGTAAAAGTTGTCAATAGAGTTGCACTTAACGCATTACCTTTTGGTTTATTTTTGAACCAACAACTGTTCTCAGTGTGATTAGATTTCTTACAAATGCTACAGACTTTACTGTCTTTACCAATAAAATTAGAATTGTTTGACTTGCACTCACTTTTATAGTGTCCCACCTTACCACACTTGAAACACTTTCTTGTTTTCTTCGCTAACTTTGTGACTAATGCTGTTGATGAAGCCTCCTCTGCACCTCTACCCCTTGATAAATAGCGCTGCTCCTCCACTAGTAACCGAGCTGTTAGCTCTGCCATAGTTTGCTTATCTTTAGGAGCTGACTCCCACGCAGACACAAAATGACAGTAGTGTACTGGTAAACAAGTATTTACTTTAGTTATGGCCATTGAAGAAGGGATTTCTGAGCCCAAGGCCTTCAGGTTACATAACAAGTCCTCTACTCTGGCCAAAAACTCGGACATAGTCTCCTTTTCGTCATATTTTAATGCAAAGAACTTTTCCTGTACTAAATGCAATGACAATTCTCCTTTTTGCTCAAAGACGGTATGCAGTTTTTCCCAGATTTCTTGAGCTGTTTTACAACTCACTACCTGTGATATAACTTTGTCTGATAGACGCGTCACAATGATACCTTGTGCTTTTGCGTCGCTACTGATCCACTTGGTATCCTCCTGTTTGATATTGTTGCCGTTGACAATGTCGTACACCCCTGCTGCCATCAACAGGACCCGGATTTTAAATTTCCACACACTCCAATTGTGAGGACCCTCCAGTTTGGAGTTCCCATCGATATTATTAAAATTTATTGATGTGTCCATCTTGTTATTCTCACCGTTTTTCGTTGCGATGACGATTTGACCTCGCCGGTACCTCGCTGATTTTTAGGATTTTGATGACGATTTGACCTCGCCGACCATGCCTGCACACGCCTGAGACGCTACGAATTCTGCGATGCTCCTTTTTTTCTTACCAAGAAAGCCCGCCTGACCAAGATGGCCGCCGAATAATTTTCGATTTCAATTTCAACGCTATTTACCGCGTTTCTCACCTTGGAAATCTAAACCCAATAATTATCTCTGCGGTTACAGCGTTCTGGGCCCATAACCTGATGAAATTATTGGGGTTTGGATTCATTAAATAACTGTAAAACGATTATATGCGACGGACGTAGCAAGCCTTTATTTTAAAACATAGACACAAAGTATTGCCAGAGCTAAAACCATAGAGTATAAGATAACTTCTAAAAATAATTGTTGGCAATTTTTCAACAATAATTTTGGAAGAACAATAAGGTGTTACGTTATAGAATATACAACAACAACAACAACAACAACCGCCCATAACGTCCACTGCTGGACATAAGCCTCTCCCATGATGGGAGGAATTTGCCGTAATCTCCACGCTTGGCAGGCGGATTGGAGATCGCAGTGATGAAAGACTAACAGAAAATGCTGCTGCCCATTCTCTGGTCTACGGAGGCGCAAGGTGTTCTGCCTCAGACATTAGTCGCCTTATACGACACCCGTGAGTGTAATGGGTTGGTTCTATTCTACTCTGCCGGATACCACACGGCTAGTTATAGAATATGATGAGTCCTAATTAGTTATACTCTTCAAATCAATCACTGCTTCTTTATAAACCAGAAAGGTGTTTGTTATTTACGTCTTGTACACTTCTATATCTCTCTTTAATCACATCAATCATGATTATGGCAGTTTCTAAAACCAAATAAGTGGTTATCGAAAGTGGTAACCGTCGCCTTACATCCCTGTCCTTTTGAACAGGTCCATCGCGCCTTCCGACCTCTACAAAGTGAGTCTTTACTGAAACGGTGATGACCAATTATCACCACAGGTTTCCCGAATCGCGACGTTCTGAAAACTAGTCCTGGAAAAAACATAAATTTACCAGAATCATTCAAATTTTATTCTTATTATTTTAAAATCGCGTTTGTAATATAGTCTCAGAACCTCAAAATTACATAGACAACTCCCAAGTCATGGTATCCTTCAATTGTTTCTACTTTAGGAAGGTATAAACTGACTTTGATCATCGCTTTGGGAAATGACAAATCGTTGTCAAATAAAAATCGCAAATAAACTCTTGTGACCTTTATTTTTTTTTAAGTAACCGATTAAGTACAACCACCTATATAAAATTCAAATACTTTCGTAGACGACATTCATGATACATTATTTATTACTGTACAAAAATCTTATAAGTATCCGACCAATAGACAAAAACCCCGTGAATATCTGACGGATTCGACACGCCCAAGATGTGCGTCCAGGTAGGCCGCGTACTACACAGTTGTCTGAATGGGTTGGTCTTTGTTCACTAACATGGGACAGAAATCAATGTGTGTGGTCATGTTTAATCGCTATTATAACGTCATCAATGGTGATCAGAGACGCAGGGCAGCCACCAGACCTCGCCTTCACACAGTACCACCAGGCTCTAGAACCACTAGTTCGAGGGTGCTGGTTGTATCTATAACGTTCCATATTAATTACTGGTTTTCCATACCTTGAAACACCAAACTCTATCTGCTCTGAAATGAAAAATCTAGTTAAAACCGTGTTGGAAAGTAGGAAGGCATCATAATATAATTAGATTTAAATACAAGATGTAAACAAACCCTTCACGAAGCCGTCATCCAAATTATGTACATGAAACTAAGTATTAGTTCTAAAATTAATTTAAATCATAAAAAAATTAGATACAGTAAAACATTTCTATCTACCTATTAAGTTACATAAATAAAACACTGATAATTAAATGAGTGTCTGGAAAGGTAAAACTTAATACGAAAGCTTTGAACCACCTTTCTGTTGCCAACATGTTCAATCCTATTGTCGACTGCAGTGTATGATCGTGCTCTATATATATTCACGCGTGATTCAATACCAATCAAATTCATTACACGTTCAGATTTACTAATAAATAAAGATAAATAAATATCGCTGGACACTTCGCAGCAAGGCTTTTTTTTTGGGATGGCCAGAGT
This sequence comes from Xestia xanthographa, assembly GCA_905147715.2. NCBI lineage: Eukaryota > Metazoa > Arthropoda > Insecta > Lepidoptera > Noctuidae > Xestia > Xestia xanthographa. Next base: position 8,576,338 of record LR990646.1, read on the forward strand.
ATTTAGTCACAAGACTCAAGACTAGACACTTTCGTACAAATAGACAAAATAAACAAACAATACAATCATGTAATAGCATTTATAGTTCAATGGTTGTTATAACATTTGAAGGGTACATTTAAGATAAATTGGAATAAATGAAATAGTAAAATGTTTCAACTATAAGTACAGAACGTTACTTTAGAATACATTTTCGGGATCTAGACATTAGACAATGCAAGGTTTTATCAGATAGCAATACGAAGGTTGCCTTCATCAAAGAGAAACATACAATTTATATCTAATCAAATGTATTAAGGTGTGTTGATGTTCCCTTTAACTTAAACAAATTACGCAACATAAATATTCAAATTCACTTCAGAATCCAAAACATATTAAAACATAAAAATACGTAGATGAGTTAATGATTATGATCGTGATCATATCTGACAATAACATCATCCAAGGTGATGATAGTAGCTTTGCAGCCATAACAAGCATCCATTTGTTAAAACGATATCTTCCTATCAATATCACTGGCTTCCCGAATCGAGATGTTGAAAAGACTGGATTACTGTCATCTGCAATTAAGGTCACCATTTATTTGTTTACCAGTTTTGTTGCAAGTAAAACAAATGACAATTGATCATACATTTCACGTAATTTAAGAAAAGACGTGCAGCTTAATGGACTTGAAAGTATTAAAAATTTAAATTACCATCGTGTGTTTCTCTTATTACTTTATCATGCACTTTCATTATCTCGTAATTATCAATGAATGTGTTCATGAGTACTCGTGGCGATAATGTCGTGACGGGTAGTGACTTTTAAGTATGATGGTGAGAACACATCTAGTAGTCTTTTAGTTTGTTTTGGGTAAGAGTCCGTCTATAAAAGCGATATTTTCCTATCTGAAGGCATGGAAAACAGCGTCATGTAGTTGTGAACATATTCCTAAGACTAAAGGACATCAATAAGCTTTTCGTCGTAAAATTATTAATAATTACACAACTGTTATGTTTTCCATTTTAAAAGTGATACTGCTATTTCGTAGCTATTTGGGTTAACCGGTAACAGAAGTTACAATTAAAAAAAAACAAACGGCATTAAATGGAAACGAACAAGGACTTTATTACAACAATTTTTATTGAATAACTAGATTTTGTCCTTTAATGTGTAAAGAGTCTAACGGAAAGATCCGAGTCTGTCTGACATAACTATATTTAGTAAAAGACTCAATGAATAGTTTACACACCCTGCTGTGTTCAACTGTTAATTTATTCAACTATTACTTACACACTACTTTACTACTGAAGTACTGAGTCACGATTTATTTTGACAATATTGTCGTGTTACTCTCAGGAGGCGAACGCACATCAACAGCTAAGTGTTAATGATTGTGTTCGGTTATGGCCTTGACAATTACGTTGTTGATAGTGGTTATTTTTTCTCGGCGTTTGTAAGGGTTGTTCTTAGTACAGATCCAGTGGATCTTAGGTTCCTTGCTTCGAGGCCATTTGTTGAACCGATGCCCACCCATGAGGAGCAGCGGGAAACCCCGTTGAGATGTCGTGAACCTTATTTCTGAAAATGAACAGTGATTATCATATACATTTTCATGTAATAAGATATATGTACAAATGACTGACTGGTTGAGGAGGATCTCAATGAACACATTAACCCAGCATACCCAGATGCAGCTGAGGGTTCAATTGTATCGTGACAGATTTATTTCATTTTACAGGACACAGACTGCCCGTGTGCACAGTTTCACGAGCTTATGAGGAGCCTACATTTTAAGAAAACCTTGACTTGGACAACAAAACAACAACAGGACTTATCGCGTAATAGACCAAGAGAGACGGATAGATCCGAATATACGGACGAAACGTTAGAGAGTTGGGCCCCTGTAACGCGGTTAGCTATCGCAATCATTTGTGACAGTGAACACAATATTGAATTAATTAAGACACGCATTTTTTTCAACTAATTTGTTTAAATAATATCTATTGTTTATTTAAAAATTAAACGACTTAGAGGCGTTTGTTAGAGATTGGCTTGAGAAAAAGCAAAGGAGAGGAGAGGAGGGATGCGGAGTCGGAGTCCGACGTCTCATCCAGCGATATGAGCGCGGGAGGCTCAGAGAGCTCCCGCCGCGTGAGGGCTGGGACGCCCGCGGAGAACAGCAAGTTTTTCCGCAAGCGGCCCAGGCGAGATGGCGACCGCGGGTCGTCATCCGGAGACAAGGAGGCCTCGGCCCGGAAGATCCCCACCAACAAGCGTGGGGGGATCCTGGGCAAGGGGAGGAGGATCTCTGCCTCCGTGAGGTCCGAGAGGTCAGAAAAGCTGGCCGAGGAGGGGCGCCACCCGGGCAACAGTGCTCCCGGGTCGGGCGACGAAGCGGGTGCACCTGGCGGCTCCGAGGCGGAGCGTAAAGCCAGGTTCGCAAAGGCGGTGGAAGCCGCGATAAGGCCGCCGGCACGCCGCACTGCGGTACCTGTGTGGCGGCTGGCAAGCCAGCCGACCACCGGGCTGGGAGCAAGGCCTGCGCTGCACCCACCAAGGCCACCAGAGGCAAGAGAAGGCCCTCCGCCACCACCGCCAGCGTCACCACCGCCGCAGCCGCAACTGCCGCCGTTGCCGCTGCCACTGCCGCTGCCGCAGAGGGGCCCTCACAGGGGTCCAGGGGGGCGGAAGCGGTAATGGAGTGCCAATAACGGCCCCATTACGCTTCCTCCAAGCGAACATCAACCACTGCGCCTGCGCTCAGGATCTGTTGCTCCAGAGCATGGCGCAGTGGTTGATTAACATCGCTGTGGTTGATTAACATCGCTGTGGTCGCTGAGCCGTATTTTGTCCTGCCCAGGGAAGACTGGGTGGCGGACCTGAGCGGTTCAGTGACCAAAGCGTCGTCGGCCGCCGCCGGCACCCCGGCCCTTGAAAGTGTCAGGAGGGGTCGGGGGTGCGTAGCAGCACAGTTCGGGGAGATCGTCATGGTGGGAGTCTACTTCTCCCCGAGCCGAACTCTCGCCTAGTTCCACAACTCTCTCGCAGAGTTGAGTGTCGTCATCGGAAACCATTCCCTCCCCGTGCTTGTTCTCGGGAACTTCAACGCCAAGAACTTGGCTTGGGGTTCCCGTTGCACAGACGTGCAGGGAAGGACCTGTCAGGCCTGCCGACATTAACAATGAGGCAGGGCGATTGCAGGAGGCCATGTCCGACATTTGTGACGTGGCAATATAATAAATATAAATACGCAGGCTCAGTACCAAAAATACCGTCCCGGGACCCGACGGCTTGCCTGGCAAAGCCTGAGTCCTGGCCTCGGAGCCTCTCGGGCCCCAACTGGAGGGGCTCCTAAGCGCATGCTGGTCCTCATTCAGAAGCCGGGGCGCCCTGCGGACTCTCCGTCCGCATACCGGGCCGTGGTGCTGCTTAACGAGGTGGGCAAGCTCTTTGAAAGAGTAATTGCAAACCACCGCGCCGAGCACCTTGTGGGGACGGGGCCGGAACTTGCGGAACACCAGTATGGTTTCCACAAGGAGCGCTCTACGGTGGACACCATCATGCGTGTGAGAGCCCTCACGACGGAGGATGCAGTGTGTGCAAATTTTTTAAAAGAACGCTGTCAATTTTGTCGTACCCCGGTGCTTTGCCATCCTTGAGGTGTTTTATTTCCCCTGCCACTTCAGTAGGGCTCATATATTTTAATGGGAGACACATTTGCTGTGGCACACAAATAAACACTGACAACAATGAAGTGGCAAGTAAGTTGGTACTTGGAGTTATGTAGCACACAGATTTGGTAACACTTAAACTTTATTAGAGTACCGATCACAACAAAGTAAGTCAAAGTTTTGTATTAATTTTTATTATTAAAACATTTAGATATTTGGATAAAGTATAACAATTTAATCACACACACTTAATTACTTAGATACCTTAATAAGTTGACAAAATAAAGAAATTACCTACTAAATCAATTGTTTTTGTCTATAACTAGTAGCACCTATCCCCGAAAATAAATCATGATTAATGTTATATGACGACAAGTAAACCGAAGAACAAATTACAACCCGGGCGCGGATATCGAACACTGGCAGAATTGAGAATAGTATCTGTGCAAGTCCAGTGTCCGAGTCACACCCGCAATTTATCCGTACTGGTTATATCGAACCTTTAGTCAGCTTACATGGTATAGCAATTTCGATATTCCTTTCTTTGGTTCTAGGTTGTACAGACGCATCCAAAAAAAAAAAATTGTCTGTTTGTCTGTGGGTCTGTTTGTTTGTACGCGCTAATCTTCGGAACTACTGGACGGATTTGAATGTTTTTTTTTTGTTGTATAGAAATTAAGTCTGGGCAAGATATAGGCTATAATTTATCTTGGAAACTTGAACACCTGATGCAGAACCGCAACAGATAAGCTAAACTATAAGAGATACAAAAATGGTACCAAAGCAAAATTTGTTCCACGTGATGAGAATTTTCTGCTGAGAGAATAAATTTGAAGATCTGGAACACCTGATGTGGAACTCCAAGAGCCCAGCTACACTAACATATATATAGGAATGACGTTTTAGCAAAAGTTGTTCAATCTGATGAGCACTCTCTGTTGACTTATAAAAATCGAAGATCTGGAACACCTGATGTGGAACTCCGAGAGCCCAGCTACACCATAACACATATAGGAATGACGTCTTAGCAAAAGTTGTTCGGTCTGATGGGCATTTTCTGTTGACTTTTATCTTGGAAACAAACACCTGATGCAGAACCGCAACAGACCAGCTGAACTATAAGAGATACAAAAATGGTACCATAGCAAAATTGTTCCACGTAATGGGGATTTTCTGCTGAGAGAATAAATTTGAAGATCTGGAACACCCGATGTGGAACTCCAAGAGCCCAGCTACACTATAACATATATATAGGAATGAAGTTTTAGCAAAAGTTGTTCAAACTGATGAGCACTCTCTGTTGACTTATAAAAATCGAAGATCTGGAACACCTGTTGTGGAACTCCAAGAGCCCAGCTACACCATAACACATAGGAATGACGTCTCAGCAAGTGTTGTTTGGTCTGATGGGCATTTCCTGTTGACTTATAAAAATGTTTAGTCTGATGGGCATTTCCTGTTGACTTACAAAAATGAAAGATCTGGAACGTCTCGAATCGTCTCGCGCATCCCGTTGTATTCCCGTCCCCGGGCTCTTAAAATCATCATCAGACGTTTTGAGGTCTTCGATTTTGACGACCCCGTTGTCGCTGGCATAAGCAACAGGATCCGCGTACGAAGTCGCGGGCAGAAGCTAGTTTAATAATAAAACCGCTATTAAATTCTTCTTTTTTTTTGGAAAATGATAAAATTCTTAGTACGTGTAGTTTCTGTAATGCGGTTAGCTATCGCAAATCGCAATCATATAAGACAGTGAACACTTTATTGAAACGGGAACAGAAGTCGCTGAAGTTGGAAAAAATCGATTTATTTTGTAGTGCATTTATTATTTCAGACACGCACTTCTACAATTAATCTGATCTACTCGTATAATATTATTTATTTAAAAAATATATATATATTATGTAACATAGACATGAACTAACTCAACTCTTCCATAGTCTTATAATCTATACCATATAAAAATTAATACAATGCATGTACAGTCGAGGACTTTAATTGATGAGCCACTTGCCACTACTCGTATTTTAGGCTGAGCGCAGAATTGAGTCACGACATTTTTAAGACAGACTATTGCTTTACAAAATATATGAAGACACGCAAACTTCTATGTGAGGAAATTACTGAGTCTTAAAACTGTCGTGACTCAAGTCTGCGCTCAGCCTTAGCCATGTAATGCAAATAGGGTTTAGTCAGTAAAATTCGTACTCTTGAATGTATAAAAGTGCAAAATTGGAGAGTAGTGCAAGTGGTTTATCAATTAAAGTCCTCGACTCTACCTATGACTATTGATAGGTGCATAGGTACAGCCCATGATTATGTTTAAGTTACAATGATAATGATTTTTTCGAGCGATTTAGTTAAAATGTAACTATAATTCTAAAAATCTACCAAAACATAAGATATATTATTACACCATTGTATGAATATTCTTAGATATAAATGAGTATACCTAAGGAGAATAGTGTCCCTATTCAAGCTCACTCGGGTGATTATGGTCATTGAGCTTCTTAATGATCTGTTTTTCAAAAAGCACGAGGGTAGCCTTACATCCGATGTTCTTCTTGCTACATTTCCACCACGTTTTGTCGTTGTAAGTCATCTGCTTGCTGAATCGATATCCGGAGTAAACCGCAATAGGCCGCCCTTGCCTGGACCTCTCAAATTGTACTTCTTCTGTAAAAAGAATATATATAAATATTCATACATACATTGCAAATACGTGGTGTATTTGCAATGTATGTATGAATATTTATAAACTGTCCAGCCAACTTTCAGACTACAAGAACTCTTCTCTACATTTTTCAATTAAATCGCATAAGTACCTGTGTCATCTGTATGAAAATAAAATAAATAAAAAGTGGAGCTTGCATCCTAAAACGCTTAAGCGGTTTTCGGTTGATAGGTCGTTATCATAGAATAAGTCACTTTACGAATAAGAAAAAAATTATACAACGATTTTCTTTGAAACACATTATAATGATCTGTGAATGAGACCACATTCCATGGTAAAACATTACAAAGAAAATTATTTGTGCCACACTTGAAGTTTAAATACAGAACACTTCAAGATGGGGTTGATTGGAAAGTCTTATTAAAATAATTTCCTCATTTATAGAGTATGAGTGTGTTTCCTAGTTTCAACAATATCATTGTCGATGGTCCCGAGCATGCCGCGACAGCGATACATTGAGGACCACTTCACACAGCGCCACACCTTCTTTACGCCGCAGTTTGGATTAGACAGGTTGTACTCTTGTCCTTGATACACCAGCTTCGGTTTCCCGTATGTCGATAACGTCAGAAACATAGCTGTAATACAGTTTTCTTGAATCCCGATGTGTTTTTTCTTCGAGACTTTTAACTGTTTAGTTTTTTTCTGTTTCGGGATTTTCTATTAGAAAGTTTCGCATTTTTCAATACCTATTAATCCAGGTAATATTAAATGTGTTTTAAATGGTCTAACATTTCTGTCTACTTAAAGTAACTTAAAAAAACATTATTTTGCAAAAAGTATGAAATGAGAACACAATAACTAATCAAATATTATCTTTATTATAAGGCACTTAAACATGTAGCAAAATAAGGCACTTTTCAATTGTAACATAGGGATATAAAATTTAGTGGCTATGTTTATCTTTAATAGAATGCGTCTCTCCAAACAAAGTGATGATTCTGGCTCTGCAGCCACTGCCCCATTTAATGCACCTCCATACTTGTCTGATGTCCGATTTTAGATCCTTCAGACTATATCGATTCCGTTTGTAGTATATCATTTTTTTTCCTCTTTGCGATAAAATGAAGACCGGCTCTAAAAATCACAGTAATTATACAAAATAATAAATTGGTGAAGATAAAAATGTAAACAACCTTACTAAAAGTAGGACTACTAAAGTACCTATTTTAATACTGTTACTGAAACGGATATTTGTATCAACCAGAATGTTATGTACCCGTACGATTAGCAAGTAGGTATACCTACCTATGTAAGTAAGTAGATATCACTACAATTCAAAATTTATCTTTTCATGTTGTTGCAAAACTATTGCTCTTGCTAGGTTTTTAATTCACATTTATAATGATCTTGTAATAAAGTCATCACTCATTCTTCGATTTGAGTTGAATATTCAAGTAAAACCAATATTGTAAAAGTTATTATTTTAATAACTCATCCTTGATAATACGCAATAATTTACATTTTCAAATATAATAAAATGTGGTCACTGGTAGTACACAAGTTTCCCAGTATGTACTGGGAAACTTGTGTACTACCAGTGACCAAACACTAAACAAAAACATTAACTAAACATTGCTCGTGTTTGTCTTAATGTTAAGACAAACACGAGCAATGTTTAATGATTATGAACATCGCTGATTTTGACAATTTCCTTCTCCACAATCTTGAAGAGAGCCCGACACCAGCGAGATCAGCGGTTGCATCTATTCTGAATATATTCTTCACTTCACCCCTTCGGAAAGTTCCTTCACACTTCACGCTCTTCCGAAAGTATCTACAACCACCCAACTCGATTAGAGGGTTGCCATGACTCGATATCATAAAAACTGGAACTAAAAGGAGGTTATTGCAACAGTGATAGATATATCATGCCTTTCGCATCAGTTTATCCTATTAATTCCAGAAATTCTTCCATAAACCATATAACACTCTATATACTTTTAGACAAAATCTCGTCAGCTTTTTGTGTATTTAAAATTGTAAATAAACCCAACAAATTAGCATATTATTTTATTTTTACAATCTGCAAGATAAATAACACTTAGGCCCTACAAGTGCGTTGGAGTAACTCGCTTACCTACATTATAGTATAGCAACTATCCACATTCATGGAAAATATTTCGATTAACCTTGTATTTGTAGTCTTTAATGGGAATGTTCGTTTCTAATCTTGACAATGTGGTCTTCGCAGGTAGTAATGGTGGCCCGGCAGCCGTGTGCCCATCGCGTGCACACCCATCTCTTCCTTGGTTTGTCTCCTAAAGTGGCCTTGTTGAAGCTAAAGTTGTGGTCATTGTACTGGATCATCTGGTTTACCCGCTTCGATGTTACAAACACTAGCTTTTCTGAAAAAGAAGCGAAGAATTATTTTCTCTTAGTAAATAATACAAATTTTGAACAGAATATTTGAGAAAGCCTTATGCAGCATAATATTAAGCAGGTGTAGACTCAAAATAAAAACAAACATATAAAGTACTAAGGTACATTTAATTTCAACTCAAAAACTATTTTAAGATTTTTCACACAACAGTCAAACACAAAACAATTTCATTTAAGAGTTTTTTTTTTTGGATGAACGTTAAGCTGTTTTCAAACAATCAAAAAGATCTTCCGTTACAAGATATGATGAGTCCTAATTATTTATACTCGTCAAATTAATCACTGCTTCTTGGTAAACCATAAATTAGATGCTTGCGTACGTCTTGTATATCTCCATTTCTCTCTTTTACCACATCACTCATGGTTATGACAGTTTCTATAACCAAACAAGTGGTTATCGAAAGTGGTAACCATCGCCTTACATCCCTGTCCTCTTGAACAGGTCCACCGCGCCTTCCCACCTCTACATAGTGAGTCTTTATTGAAACGGTGAAGACCAAGTATCACCACGGGTTTCCCGAATCGTGACGTTGTAAAAATTAGTCCTGGAAAAAAACATATAAATTTACCAGAATCATTCAAATTTTATTCTTATTATTATAAAATCGCGTTTGTAATCAAACCCAATAGTCTCGGAACCTCAAAATTACATAGACAACTCCCAAGTCATGGTTCCCTTCACTGGTTTCTACTTTAGGAAGGTATAAACTGACTTTGAACATCGCTTTGGGAGATGACAAATCCTTGTCAAATAAAAATCGCAAACAAACTCTTGTGACCTTTTTTTTTTTAAGTAACCGATTAAGTACAACCACCTAAATAAAATTCAAATACTTTCGTAGACGACATTCATGATAAATTATTTATTACTGTACAAAAATCTTATAAGTATCAGACCAATACACAAATTGAAGTCCCTCTTGAATATCTGACTGATTCGACACGCCCAAAATGTGCGTCCAGGTGGGCCGCGCCCTACACAGTTGTCTGAATAGCTTGGTCTTTGTTCACTAACATGGAACAGAAATCAATGTGTGTGGTCATGTTTAATCGCTATTATAACGTCATCAATGGTGATCAGAGACGCAGGGCAGCCGCTAGATCTCGCTTTCACACAGTACCACCTGGCCCTAGAACCACTAGTTCGATGGTATTGGTTGTATCTATAACGTCCCATATTAATAACTGGTTTCCCATACCTTGAAACACCAAACTCTATCTGCTCTGAAACGAAAAATTAAGTTCAAACAGTGTTGGAATTTGTGTGAACAAGGTGTAAACGGATCCTTCACGTTCTGTACATGAAAAAAAATGTTATGAAATTATTTGGGGTTAATCACTGTTTACGATAGGACTCAATGGAACACATTACACATACTATACTTGTATTTTAAAAGAAACTTGTGAAAAAGTTGGAACCTTGATCTCCAATATCTCCGTAACTAGAAGGTTCCCAGGTATGGTTCGAAACCAAAAAAAAATTGTTATGACACGTAGAACCAATACTCATTACCTACAATACAGTTTAATAACATATTTAATAAAAACCGGTTTGTCTCCACTGATCCCGGTGTCAGATTGGATTAGCCACGGATCACAGCGGCGGCGAGTTGTATCCACTGATACCGTGATCCGTTTTACTCATAAAAAATAATTAATGTTTTTACTCGCTGATCACAGTATCTATTCTGTTAATACAAGAAAGAAAGTATTTTATTTTCAACACTGATCACGGTGTACAGACAAGAAATAAGTAAAATATTTCTCAAAACTGATTTTATTTTTATCTCATTTGCCAATCGAAAAGAAGCTATAATTGGAAAAAAAAACATAATGAATATCAGAAAGTCATTTAATAATCAAGAAAAATATAATTATGTTTCCAGTGGCTATACGATTTCTCATAACCCATCATTCGTCCACGGACGCAAATTTTATCTACCACTTATGTCCAAAAATATTCCAATTATTTACGATTCGGCACGCCTGATTAAAACGACAATATCTCCGAAATTACGTTAGTTAGCTCGCTACCAGTTATATAATTGGAATCGTCATTAAATTAGCTAACAGGTTATGTATGGTTTAGTATAGTTTTGCCTTGTGATGTATTAGTAATTGTAATGTGTGTTCAGTGTTAGGGATTTTTACCAGTTTCTTGTGTAAAGGTCATTTTAATAAAAAAAGTAAACCGTTGTTTCAAAAAGTTATTGTTTTTTTTCTACTAGTACACATGAAGTCACATAAATCAATCAAAAGAATACAGCCCGTAGTATATTTTTTTCATCTCACAAGCCTAACAAAACATGACGTCATTTACGAGTATATTTCAAACTGAGGCAACAGAATATAAACTGTGATGCAATGTTTGAGTGGGTGTTTTTACGCCTGTTTTTAAGTGTCTGCTTTGTTTATTTTATACTAATTAACTAATAACTTGTAACAGCTGACACTCTTTCGGTGTCAAGTATGTGAACCAAACATTATTATAAAAGTGTAACTCAAGCCAGTTAGCTTCGAGCTTTCGGAGAATTGAAGCGTAAACAAACCCATTCTTTTGTTTAGAATAATGAGCGAACACACTATCAAGATTCTTCATGTATGGTCATGATACTCAGCAGGCTGAAATTCATTGAATTGCTTTGGAATTTCTACTTCGTTCAAGTTTTTGAAGTGCATTTCATTTACATCTGCTGTTATATGCGAATTTTGTAAAAATTGCTTTTGTGAGTATCCAGTTTTGGTGGTTCCTCGATGAGCGATAATCTTAAATCTTCATATTCTGCAATAGCTTCATTGTAAATAGTCGATACTTTCTCTTGTGTAGACGAGAAATTATCGCGAACCTTTTGCTTTTTTAACTATCAAGAAATGTTTCGCAATGTTTGGTTCACAGATACTGTGCGCTTGTTCTCCTGATATATATCCATCCTAAATAAGCAAAAAAGAGTTTAAGTTTATACAAACAAAATGAAAATACTTGAAGAGAGTGAAGAACAAAAATTGTTTATACAAAACTGGTGGAGAAGTAGTAATGAAAATTGTCCTAAAGTGAATACTCACAGAACTAGTGCATAATGATCCTTTGCACTTTTTTCTCCAATCCACACAGCGCCATTTCGTTGAACCATTTTTGTTCACGCGGTGTTTAGAGTATTGATATCCTGCTCTAAGTAGGACTTGCCTCCATTCCGGTTTATGAACATTAACTCTGGAGGGTTATTGCTGCCTTACATGCAGCCATCTACAAAACCATTAAAAATCAGTGATATAATCAAAACTGCAATTTTAATGATAATCAACCTTTTATGAATAATATAAAAATAATATAAAACGTAACAAGCTCCTATTTGCTAGAGTACGTTAGTTTAGTCTTTTTATTTACATAAAGTTCAAATGAAAAACCTAGGGTACTCAATTTCATCACATTTAATATCATCGTGGTACATGCGTTCTTCACCTTTGCACAATGGATCACTACTTTCTAAAACTGTTAAAAAAACACAAAAGAATCAAATATAATAGCTATTTATTCACCAAGGGGAGTAAGGCACAGATTACTAATCGAGTGTGCATTTGAGGCCCGACGCGAAGCGGAGGGCCGTGAACCACACGAGTTTAGTAATCTGTACTTACCCTCGAGTGATATATACTGCTTTATACTACACTTGCAAGAAAAGCAAAGAAAAGAAAAGAAAAGAAAAGAAAAGAAAAGAAAAGAAAAGAAAAGAAAACGTGTTGCGCCGACCCCAAGTAACATGGGATAAGGGCAGGAAGATGATGATGACGTCATCAAGACTTAAAAAAAAAAAACAAAAACTAAACGCGTTAGTAATGCATTACTACCCTGATTTTCAGGGCAGTAATGAAATTCCATACAATATAACTGCCTAGATTTTTGAGAAGGTTTAATGAACAGCTTTCAAGCCTATTAGTGGGGTAGTATTGGTACACTTACTAAGCAAGTGTAGTATAAATAAATGTAAATGAAGCTAAAGCAATTTTTGATGAATAGTTTTACTGATAATTCAATGATTATCTGCAAACGTAATAGAGTTAAAACGCTCAAAAATTCTTTCGTATAATCGAAGACTACAATCCTTTGGATATTTCTTGCAATTAATACAGACATTATAAACCAAAATGTTATTTATTGGTTATTTATTTATTTCAATTTCACAAATATCTGCAAAATTTTGTCTTTAATACATTATTAAGCTTAAATTACACTTAATAACTTGATTAGTCATTACACAAGTTTGTCTTTATAAACGAATGTTTAGTATTATTTGAATCTCAACTAGTGCCGCATCTACTTATGGTTATGATGATGCAGGATTTTAATAACCTCGTTATAATAAAGGACGACGGTGCACTTACACCCCGACGGAGCCTTCACACAGTACCACCTGGTCATGGGAGGCCTGCTGGAAATGTGCTTGGAGAAGCGGTAAGACTTATAGCAGAGTAACCTCGCTCCCCGCTTCGACGTAGTGAAAGATAGACCTAGGAGATAAAAGGGAAAATTAAATCAAAATGAATACATAAATACCATGGTACAATTGCACCGTGAAAGATTTCCGCGAATAAATGTATTATGGGTACATGTATACAGGACACAGAATATAATACCCATCTTCTTCTTATTCTTTATTGCTCACAAAAAATCAAATATACATAAAAAATTGCAAATATATTAATTAAATTGTAGCTCATGTACAAAGGCGAGCTTAACCCAGAATTGGGTTTTCTTACAGCAAACCTAATCCCATGCCATGCTACCCATGTGCTAAGTTTCATTCAATTCTGTTCACCATCGAAAATTTACAGACTTTTAATATTAGAATTTATGATGTCATAAATCCTAATATTAAAAGTCTGTAAAGAAATTCAATAATGTTCATAACCATGTGGTTATGAACATTATTGAATTTCTTTAGCAAGAAATTAAACCCAAATATGTTCATTTTCCATTTATTTCAGACCATAAACCTGTTAATGAAAATAACAACATAGAAATAAAATATTCAGTGGTTATGATCATTCAAAATCTTTGTAACTACGTCATCTATTAGGACTATGGTGGCCCTGCAGCCAGATTGATACTTGTTGCAGATCCATCTAGACCTCGGCGGCTTACTGCTACTATGTTTCGCGTAGCGGTAACCACGCCAACAAAGAGTTTTTCCGCCCCACCGAGACCCCTCGTAATGCAGACCTTAAAAAGTGTGAAATAAAAAGTATTGATAAACACATTCGTACGGCAACCAAATACGAGACAGAAAGCGTTGACGAAAATATTTGTATTTGACAAATTAACCGCCGAATATTTAAACATACAAAAAGTATGTACGTAGTGTAAATTCACTTTAGTACTATCTAAAAAGAAAATGAATGGAACTTAACATTTATTTAATTACAACGGTTGTATTTCATTAAACTTATTACTGTCACTAGAAATAAAAGAATAAGAGATAACATGTAATTAAAATATACAAAATAGCTGACGTCCCGCGGTTTCACCCACGTAGTTCCCGTTCCCGTAGGAGTACGGGGATAAAATATAGCCTATGTTACTCAGGGTGAATGTAGCTTTCTAATGGTGAAAGAATGTTTGAAATCGGTTCATAACTTCCGGAGATTACTCCTTACATACAAACCTACAAACATACAAACTTAAAACAAATGTTACCTCTTTATAATATTAGTATAGATAAGTATAGATAACAAAGTAAATTGTAAGCTATTTTAGACGACGTTTTCGCTAAGTATTAATATTGACTAAGGAACGAGACTGGACTGGAGATTTTTTTATTGAATATACTGAGGTATATTCAATGAAAAAATTCTCCAGTCCAGTCATAACGTAAACCTATGGTGTTAAAAAATTACATTAGCCAAAACTGTCGTTCGATACATCAAGGATGAATATTTTCCCCGGAAGTTCTGACGACAACGTCCCCTTTATTTAGTGTAGAGTGTGGCCTTGCCCTTCTTCCAGCTACAGCGCCAACGCTGACAAGTTCTCGTGGCTATTCCGTGCGCCCAGAACTAGTGTGTGCCCACCAGGATCATCGGCTTGCCGAACCGGCTCTTACCGAACACCGGCACTGAAAGAAACCACAAGCAAACACATGCAGTTAGGGGAGGACAAACTAACAAAAAGTAGATGCGGTTGATTAAATAAATGACGTGTAACATTTCTAGAAGCTTAGAATTCAGATTTATAAAAACTACGTACCCTTGGTACAGAAAGAAATAATAGATGGGTTTTCAAGCGGTTTTTATTAAAAAAAAGTGGTTCATTACATACTAACGCAAATAAAAATGAAACATTGTTCTAGAAAAGAAATGAATAGAATAGTAATGAACCTTCATACAACAAAAAAACAATTTCTTTGGTTCTTTCACAAAATAGAAAATTAAATTAAAAACGACAAGGTGCATTAATCAACTGAATAACAAATCATACACGACGTAAAGACCTCTACTACTATTATTTTGAAAGCAAAAGCACGAATCATGCCATGCTGTCACGGTATTGGACAAATTAAATAAACAAACAATGCAATATTAAAAAATCACAGCAAATAAACAAAACCCTTTCAACAAAACAAAATAGAATGCGCTTACGAACTATAAACTTGAAATGACATCTAATGCTGATGCTCATTGGTTGTCTTGACGATGACGTCATCGAGAGTAACGATAGCAGCCCGACAGCCCGCCGAATTCCGGGTACACAACCAGCGCCGCCGACGGCCACACGAATATACGTGTGATCTCGCAAACCGATAAAGTCCCAACTTTATTACAGGATTTCCAAAACGACTTTCAATGAACACAGGTACTGCAAATAAAATAAACTTGAATTTGTACCTAACTGAGCAGTTCGTAAAATAAATTTATAAAAACTACAAAAAAATGAAATACATTACTTATGTTTGAAAATTCACCTGATAATTGAAATTAATTCGATTAGGAAAATTAAACAGAAAAAAATGTGATTGGGGCTGAGGCCAAACGAGCGTAATTTTGTGAATCGCGTAATTTCGATTTCATACATACTTGGGCGCATTTTACGTCGTGACAACGCGACGACGTATAATATGTATGAAACCGAAATTCGCGACTCAAACAATACGCTCGTTTGGCTTCACCATCCAACGTGTGCATGTGTGTGTGTGTTTGTGTGTGATTGTTATTTTGTGAATGTGATACAGGGTAAAAACGGACCCTTCACGAAGCTGTTAATACATCAAACTGAGTAACTCTGCGCAGACATTATTGCTGGGAAACGACTTTTTTTGGGATGACAAATCCCGTTTTACAATAGGACTCAATATAACGCACTCAAAATATTGTGTTGATGCAGTGAATATTACGGGGGTCTTGGAGATATTTAAAGTAAAGTAATTATAACATTAAAAACCTGTGAAAAATTTGGAACCATCTCCAAGAAGGTTCTCAGGTAAGGTCTAGAACAAAAAAATATCGTAATGGCGGAGAACAAGTGCATTTCGGCTTCGCTAAAGGTTACAATTTTACAACCGTTACACAAATAGTTGAAATATCTAAATAGGTCGAAGCACAACGCCAACAATGTTTTGTTTTTAAACAAATTTAATTAAAATTTAGCAGATAACCCTTCTAAATATCTTTGTAATGTAGATATAGCAGAAAGTATAATTTGATAAAACAATAATAGCATAGAAAAACTACAGGTAAATAACTCTAAGTAACATCTCAATAAAAGTATAAAATATAGAATTCCGAAGGTGACCGCAAACCACAGTGATTGACCGCAGCGACTGAAGCGACTCTACTTGTTTCAAAGTACATAAAACGCTACCCTTGATAGCGACATAGCCGCCCGTTGCAATGTCATGCTAGAGCTAGATACATAGAATAGTAGGCAGTAGAGTCACTGTAGGTAAACGTTGACGTTCATTTATTTGAAAAATTGATAGCTAAAAATTACTTTTCATAGTCATTCATACCATGAATATAAAATATGGACAACCTATATTTTTACGAAGACAGGTTAAAAAAGAGAAAGAAAAAGAAGTCAATTTAAAAAAAAAATATTTATTTCATGATACTTACATTAACTTAATTCAACGACAACACTTTATTTTCGACCGACAAAAACATTAAATTAATATTAGCAAGAGACTCGCAGATAATACCTATTAGTAAAATGGAAACATTATGAGTATATTATATTATTCAATGATCATGATTCAAATAACTACTTAACACTAAGTTGTCGACTGTTGTGACAAACGCTTTGCATCTAGTTTGGAACTTTTGTGAACATGCCCAACGAATTCTGTTGGTAAAGGTCCTGGACCTGTTAAATTTGTATCTTCGTATTTTCACCATCGTATAACCACATCTGTTCTGTACCCATTCAACTGAAATTTAGAGTAATTTATTCATAAAGTACTCATGCGTCAAAACACCATTTTTCTGCAGTCAAGTTGTAACTAAAGAAATCGAAAGTTGATTGAATTGAAAAAAGTGATAGGTTATTTAAAGTTGGCCAATAATTCATGCGATAAATAAACATGGTAGACTACCCGACATTTAACGAATACAGTAGCTTAAGGTAAACGACAAAAACCAGTCAATTTAAAAAATATTTAATTTATGATATATATTCTTCAAAATCAAAATCAAAAATCAAAATCAAAGCATTTATTTCAAGTAGGCCAGTTACAGGCACTTTTGAATTGTCGAAACAAATATGAAAATTAAATGTAGCTACAGTCCCAGACACAAGACATAAAAACTGTGAAAGTACTGTAGTTGCCCATTCCCTAGCGTAGATCTCTATGGAGAAGAATGGGCAAGAAACTCCATGGACACTCTTTTAAATCAGAATATTTTTACAAAATCTTGGTTACATCATTCATGTTGAGATGGTACATTATGTGAGAACAATGTAGCAAGATGTGCACGTTAAAGGTGTCCATAGTAAAAAAAAAACAAAAACAATTAAAAAATAAAATTATTAAATTCAAAAGCCGTGGCAACCAAGAGCTGACCAGTCCCAACTGACAGCGCTCGTTCACGAACATGACGCATGTATCAGCACCATTCAACTCAACCATTTTGAAGGGAACTAAATGATCCGACACACGCGTCACCATCAGCGAGACATTTGAGTGAGCATGACATATCTCCTAATCGCCACGGCACATTCAAGTCAAGGAAAAACGTAGGTTTCTAGCGACTGATAGCATTCTAGTACATAGCACTCACACAATATGCGATATGCGGCTATATATCTTGATTTAATGACTATGTTTCAGAAAGCTCTTTACTATGTAATTTTCGACGGTACAATCTCGCATCCTGACATTTTTCGGACATGTTTCCCGGCGTGACAACCAGTCCATAGAACGCCTTGTCGTCCAAGGGAAAGTAGAAGGCACTAGACCGCGCGGAAGGTCACCCACGCGTTGGACTGACCAGATCAAGTCTGCCATTGGGGGTTTAATTAACGAATGCAGCAGGATGACCTCTAGCAGGCAGCGGTGGCGAAATGTCGTGAAGTGCATCACATCTGCCCCTTCCAATACTGCTACGAATACGTAACGATCACGACCGCTCTGTCAAGAGCGTACCGAATAAGAAGATGAAGACATTACGTTCATAATTTAGTTTTCTATTTAAAGTTTCCCATAACTATATGTTCTAAGCTGCATTTCAATGTGAATTCTGTAGGTATTTTAATCCTCGACCTCACAGAACATCGCTTCCTGAACTTGCCAAGGCCTGCTGCGTGCCTGGAGAATCAGTCCCATTGACCCTCTAACATAACCATTGCTATATTTAAAAATGGATTTAATTTGTTTGCAACAGAACACACCGGATACTTCGTAAAATATTGAGTAAATGTTAATTTTTAATTAAAAATAAAATCACAGAGTAACTCAAAGAAATCGGTATCTCATGTAACATTATCAGTAGTCGATCCGAGTCTGGTTAATTGTGTATGTGAGTTGAACTGTTTCCAAACACACCCACGAAACAAGAAACTAAATGTTCCTAAAGATGTACTGGTGGTGTACTGTGTGATAATAACTGGTATTTGCTTTTCTTATGATTTAAGTTATGACATCTGATTCCCTATTAGTTTTTTCCGCGTCGTTTTTCCGTAATAGTGTTGTGAAAATTTAAAACAAAACATAGTTTTGTAAAAATATTTTATTTCCTTCATTTACCAATAGGTACAATAACAATGCTTATAATATGTAACAACTTCATATTAAAATAGAAAACTAAAGCTCTCTTCACCTTTATCCTCTTACCATAAAGATTTAATTATGATCTATACAACTCATTCATTTATTAGTACAACAAAATAAGGCAGCATCAATAATTATAAGTAATTAGTACTTAATTATTTAATATTGAAAATTCAAATCCAATCAAAAGCCAAACAACAAACTAAAGTGGTACAAAATAACCTCATCTGAAACTGAACACCCCCTGGCTGTCTGACCAGAAACAGTTTAAATTATAATGTAGCTTCTAACATCTGACCCGCATAATATTTTCCAACACCCAGAATCACCCACATCTTCTTAACTTCTTTACTGATGTTTGACTTTCGTTCTGATGGTGTCTTGGTACCGATGTTTCGTCAGTACATTTGCAAGAAAAAAATAAATTTAGGTGCTGAGCAGCAGAGGGACTATGTCCGACGTACAGACGTGGACAATTTGCAAAAGTTAATGGCCAATAGATGAAAATACAACGCGGCAACCAATAGACAGGCTACATCTCAGCAGTCCTTTCTGTTCGGCAGCGGACAAATAGTCCATCGTCTGCTGAGGGCTTAATCATAACCAATCTTAGTCAGGAACGATTTCGACGATGTTTTTTTTTGTTTGTAATCATACTTAGCACTTCCCCCTTAACCAACCCTTGGTTATGCATGATTATGATCAAAACTTTTCTTAACAACTATTCCATCGATGGTCGTGATGAAGGCCTTACATTTGAAGCGCTTCCTGGACCCACATTGCCATCTTATCTTCGGACCGACAGCATTCTCCTTGTGAAAACGGAAACCACTCGCCACCAATATTGGGTTGCCTCTGCTTGATATGCAACTTAACACTGAAAGGATTGAGAAAAAAATGTATTTACCCATAGTAGATGAATAAATCAAAGCAGGAAGGAACCTGGATATCTTACCTCAAAATACATAATCATGAACTTATTAAACACCTGACAAGCTGACTTCAACTTCATTATCATCCTTCCAGAGTGGGAGGACTGAACAATAAGTGATCATTTCCGGACACGCGTCGGGCGGCGCGGCGGCGCGTTGAGCGGCGCGTCAGGCGGTGCTTCGGGTGGCGCGTTGTGCGGTGCGTCACGCGGCGCGTTGCGCGTTTTTCCGTTTACGGAGAGGTGGCGTGTGCAGCGGCGGTGTCATCTATCATAATTATGTTTGTATTTGCGCGCGCACTGCCGCGTTGACCGCGGCGATGCACGAAGCGGTGCACGCGGCGGGCATCGCTACATTTCAGCAAACGCGCGTAAATAACCCTCTCCGTAAATGCTCTCATACATTGCCATATGTTTGAATTTTAAGCGGGCCGCGCCGCACAACGCGCTGCGCAACGCGTCGCGTCTCCGTAAATGAGCCCTTACTGTTATTTAACAAAGTCTATAAATTAGAGTTGAAATCACAATCTGCATGGAATGAGATCTACCCCATCAAAATGTACGAAACAGGTGATATTTTGGGATGATTGTATAGTAAAAGATGTTCGTACTTATGTGCACTTTAAATTAATTCAAAGGCAGCCAGTAAATTCGGTCACGATTAATAAATTATCCAGATAATTGTAGATTTTCAGTAAAAAGTAGGACCGAGGGATGAATAAAACGACAAAGTAAAAAATCATAAATTATAATCGTGTTATCTGGAGCAGTTAACAGTTAAAGATAAACATTAATCATGATTAAATACTGCATAAAAGATTCTCCCATTTTATCCACCACCGAAACCTAAGTACTTAATATTTATGTTAGAAACAGTAGTGCGAGAGGTAATAGATACTGATGAAGATAGTCGATGCTACAAATATAAAATTAATCTTAAAGCTATATTGTATCATCCACTAAAACCCACCCTCGAACATTATTTAACATACATAAGCTTCAAAATCGTCAAAATTCATTTGATTTCGTCGTCTGAAAAACATTATAAGCCTCAAAATGTAAACTTTAGCAACTAGCATTATCTATTGGAAAACACCTTGTGTCATAATTATTTCTATTGATTCGAGAAGAATTGCTTTCGATATAGCTTCTGGGAATGCAGGATAATTCATGTCTCGACTTTGTTCGATAATATTATAGTCAATAAATTCGAAAACGATTAACTTACGCTAAGGGGCTAAAACTGTCAGAGGCCGACACCTTTACTTTCTAAATTCATCTTAGTTTCGTGATCTAATTCTGTTCCCAGTTCATAGGAACGATGAATGATAAGTACAGATTAGTTTGAACTTCACAGACTGGCAGCATCAGTGTTATTTATTATTCTATTATTATCCTGACTTATGTCACGGCCGATTTATTATTGAAGTGAGCCATAGGAACTACCAAAACGTCAATTTAAATATCCGATGATTGAATGTCTACAGTATCGGAATATTAAAGTTACCTATATCT
This sequence comes from Xestia xanthographa, assembly GCA_905147715.2. NCBI lineage: Eukaryota > Metazoa > Arthropoda > Insecta > Lepidoptera > Noctuidae > Xestia > Xestia xanthographa. Next base: position 8,597,812 of record LR990646.1, read on the forward strand.
CTACGTACAGCAACGTCTAACGCTTTAAGAATGATTGCATATGAATTGTAAAAACCAGACACGTCTTAATTATCTGAGGACTGCAGCCCCGACAACGTTCGATACAAATTCGGCACTAGACTCTATTAGCACTAGTGTGAGCTAGCGGGTCATGGAAGCCCAACACTTGGATGACGGCGTTGTCCACGGTGTGCAACGACGCTCTGCAGCCACCCTTAGCTTTGACGCACACCCATCTTGTTTTGTTGCCGTGTCTATTAACTCGGTTAAATCGGTACTGACCGATTATGATGACTGGGTTACCTCGCTGAGATCGCGCAAAAACAGGGTTTAGATCTGAAAACAATCTTTATTTTAGTTCCCGGTGAATGATTTAATATTTATAGACATTTAACAATAGAAGGGAAAATACCATTACTTTTTACAAAAACACTGTATATAGAATTATGATAACAAATTACATTCATCACACACACGCAAATGCAGTCCGAGCCACGTGCACGTGCACCGGTAACTTGGAGACAATCACTGGTGTGTACGGGATGCCAAGAAGTTAGAATGGTAGAATATTAGTATTGCGCATTACTCTACACATCATCATCATACTCTTGCCCTTATTCCAATCCATTTGGGATCGGCGCAGCATGTCTTCTTCTTCCATACCTCTCTTTTGCTCATCATCCCATCAGACACCGCCTTTTTGCCATATAATTCTTTATACAGTCCGTCCATCGTTTCTTCGGTGTGAGTAAATCTACGTTTGACAGCTGTCAGATATGACAGACGATTAGGTACTGTTGTCCACGGTAGATATCTATATTTTCACTGATTTACATAGAAATAACAAATTAAAACGGCTGTATTTGTTCAAAATTTATTTAGTAAACTGCCAGTTAGAACTGTAAAGAAAACATCTTCGAAAAAAGCGGAAAATGGGAACATCGTACGAAATAAAAGAAACGATTTATAAATGGAGTATTTACTACAATGTAATAAATAAGTGGTATTGTGTAAGCGCTATGATTATAAAAGTTTCTACATAACCTAAGGCTAATATTTCAATTACAGTGTGTAGGTTTTTATGTTACTCATTTGTGACGTAGCTAAATTATGATAGAAAAATACGAAAATGTATATTATTTGATTTTTTCACAATAATATAAAAACTGAACATGTAAACGAACTATTTAGGTAACAGGCAACTTCATGTGATTATTACCTAATTGTTCCGTTATTGGAAAATATGAGAAACACTTAGGTATCAGAATTTTTATAAACAACACGAAATTTATTAATTTATTAAAACTAGCGGACGTCATGCGGTTTCACCCGCGTAGTTCCCGTTTCCGTGGGACTACGGTGATAAAATATAACCTATGTGAGACAAGGAGAAGAGATACAAGGTGAATGTAGCTTCCTAATGGTAAAAGAATTTTTAAAATCGGCGCAGTAGTTTTTGAGTTTATTCATTACAAACATACACACAAAAATACAAATATTTCCTCTATATAATATTAGTGTAGAAAACAATAAGAAAGCAGCTTTGGAAATAGCCCGTCCGCCAACAAGCCGAGAGTCACCTATACTATCCGTCGTTGTGATCATTGTTTTGTACTGGAGCTATATATTTTACACCAGTGTGTCTATATTATATCTATAATATGAAACTAGTAGGTAACTACAATCATAATTATTTCATTTGGTTCACAGATTCTAGACAAAATAAGTGTACGGCACTCGACAATAGCCCGGGAATTATTGTAAATAAAACAACGTTTTTCCGTATGAGCAAGTACCATATATTTTTAAAAAACACCTTGAGGTCGTTCCTCGGCGGAGAATCTTAACACCGCGATGTAGATTTTTGCGTCACACGAACAACGCCATCTATCGAGTATGTCGAGGAACTATCGACCAAACTTGCGATTGAACATCCCGCCCACCATGGACAGAATGTCCAGAATTTAGTGTAAACAAACAATAAATAATTGGCCGCCCACCGTGCAACAAACAATATTCGGTGGGAAGTCAAACAATAGTGGACTGTAATATTTGAACAATAAAAATAACAAACAAAAAAAAGAACATGAATTCTTAATGGTAACCTTAAATTCTAATTTAATCAACGATCAAATAATCTTTAACATAAATAGAAATAACAATAAACAAGAAACTACAGAGTATTTATAAGGACAGCACAACCTATTGGGTGATAGGCAACACAATTAACTTTGACACAGGTCTCTTTATCACCGAATCCTTACAGCGTAAGGTGACAACCCTTGTGATGTTGTCCGAGCCAGTGTGCTTTTCTGTAATGACACCGTAGAGCCATCTTGCAGGTGGAAGATCATCTTCCATGACCAACACTACGTCACCCAACTTTGGTTCTAATGTTTTATACGCCCATTTGTTCCTCTGGTGGAATTGAACCAGATATTCACGAGACCACCTACGCCAGAAGTCCTGAACCATGCGTTGAGTCAACTGCCATCTTCTCAAAGTGCTAACATTGGAATTCTCGAAGTTAACTTCGGGTACGAGAAGCAAAGGCTCGCCTACTAGAAAATGACCCGGTGTTAACGGGCATGGATCATCTGGGTTAGTACTGATGGTAGAAATAGGCCTAGAATTTAGACAGGCTTCAATTTGGGCGAGTACTGTTGTCATTTCCTCAAAAGTGAGTGTGCTTGTACCAATTACTCTTTTGAGGTGGTGTTTTGTTGACTTCACTCCAGCCTCCCAAAGCCTTCCGAAGTTCGGAGAGTGAGGTGGAATGAAGCTCCACGTGGTTCCATTGGTTGCCAACCAATCGGCAATGTCAGCTGCTATGCCGGACCTTTCGTGTCGGAATAATGCCTTCAATTCCTTGTTAGCTCCAACAAACTCACTCCACATCTCACCACAATGGCCTCTCCTCGCTGTAAAGCGCTTAAAGGCTGCTAAAAAGGCTTGGGATGTCATGTCACTGACGACTTCTAAATGTATGGCCCGAGTGGCCATGCACACGAACAAACATATGTAGCCTTTGGTGGAGTGATAACCGCGACCCCTTGTAGGACGGATGCTAATAGGACCTGCATAGTCCACGCCACTTCTAAAGAAAGGTCGGCTAACATTGACCCTAGCAGAGGGCAATGATCCCATCAAAGGATGTACAGACCGAGATGAATGCCGGACGCAATGAACACATTTGCGCACGTATTGTCTAACGATACCCTTTGCACTTATTATCCAATATTTGGATCGTAAATAATTGAGAACTAACTGAGGCCTACCATGCAACGTTCTTTCATGAGCGTCGGCTATCAGGAGGTGGGTTAAATGTGACTTATGAGGAAGAATAATAGGATGCTTCGAGTCTTCGTGAAGGTTGGCCCTGTGCAACCTACCACCAACTCTCAAAATCTGTTCCTGATCCAGGTAAGGATTGAGCGAGGTAAGTCTTCCCTTTTTATTTGTTTCTCCCTTTGTCTTCAATATATCCATCTCCGATTCAAAATGTTCCCCTTGACATATTCTAATGCAGGTAAGTAATGCCCCTTGAATTTCAGCGTGTGTTAGAAAATTAGCGAACTTAGTGGTGTAATTTTTATTTTTAAACTTTAAGAATCTTTTACAGTAAGCTATTACTCTGGTAAGTTTTCTAAGAGATGAATATTTTGACATTATGGAATCCTCACTTATTTCCTTTACTGCTGTATTGCATGCTACTACTGATTTTCTCTCTTCTAAATTAGTTTCCTTTATTTCCTTTCTACAATAATTAATTTCTTTATTTTTCAGCCAACTAGGTCCCTGTGTCCACAGCTCTAGGTCAGTGCACTCTGAAGGATTTACGCCACGCGATGCGATGTCTGCGGGATTATCACTGGACTGGACGTGCGACCACTGACTATTCTCCATAACGGTAAGTATTTCAGACACTCTGTTGCCTACGAAGGTTTTCCAGCGGCTGGGGTGGCTGCTCAACCAAGCGAGCACCACTGTCGAGTCAGTCCAGGCATGTATGTTTTCCTTACAGATACCCAAGGTGCCGGAAACTTCACGCAGAAGTTTTGAAAGCAACAAGGCGCCGCATAACTCCAAACGAGGTATTGATACCTGTTTGACAGGGGCCACCCTGGTCTTAGCTGCAACTAGACTAACATGAACTCGACCACTTGCATCAGTACACCGAACGCTGCGTAAGCGACATTGGATGCGTCAGAGAATCCGTGCAACTCTAGCAAGACGTCGAGTTGACTCGTGTGAATCCACCGTGGCAGACGGAAGTCCCTGAGAAGGTGAAGGTTATTTCTATAACCAAGCCATTCCTTTAACAGGTGATCTGGAAGTACCTCGTCCCATTCGGATCCCGCTAACCACAGGCGTTGAATAAACACCTTGGCTGTTATTATTACCGGCGCAAGCCAGCCAAGTGGGTCGAATAAGCGAGCAATGTCAGAGATTACCTTCCGCTTGGTTATGGGAGTATCGGGCGGGGAAAGTTGCACAACGTATCTGAACTCATCTGACTTTCTCTGATAAGTTAATCCTAAAATTTTTGTGAGCGCATCCATCTTAAGCTCTAGATTGTCCTGCCCAGCAGTGCCCTCGTTCATTTTGGCTAACAATTCGTCACTGCTGCTGGACCACCTTTGAAGCTTGAAGCCCCCACGCGCTAACAACTGATTCAGCTGGTGATAAATAAGTTCCCCCTCAGCGACAGACTGACAACCTGTCAACAGGTCATCTACGTAAAACGATGTAAGGACTCTGTCTGCCGCTAGAGGAAAGTCACTTCCTTCGTCTCGAGCAAGTTGCTGCAGAGACCGGACCGCCAGGTATGGCGCAGAGGACGTTCCAAAAGTAACACGCAATAACCGAATATGCTTCAGTTCAGCCTTTGGATTGTCGCGCCACAAAATGCGCTGATAATCAGCGACCTCATTTGCAACCTTTACCTGACGGTACATTTTCTCAATATCTGCAACCAAACTTATGGGGTGACAGCGCCACCGCATAATAGTTTGACGCAGCTCGGGTTGTAGGGTTGGGCCAACCATTAACTCGGTATTTAGTGCTACACCGTTGTGGCCTGAGCATGAGGCGTCGAAGACGACCCTAACCTTAGTGGTGCTTTTATCCTCACGTACCACCGCGTGATGAGGAATGTAGCATGCCTCCTTACCTAATTCTATTTGTGGGACAACTTCAGCATGTCCCAGTTCAATGTACTCATTTATGACTGCACTATACTGTGTCATAAATGTCGGATCCCTCAACAATCTTTTCTCCAGATTGATAAAGCGCCTACGGGCAATGACCTCTGATCCACCAAACGTGCAGCTGGGCGAATCGGTTATGAATGGTAGTTTTACAACATACCTCCCAGTCACGTCGCGTTTGGTGGTTTTAGAGTAGAACTCCTCACATTTTTGTTCTTCTTCAGTTAAGATAACACTACCAACTGAGGGCTCTGACTCCAACTCCCAAAACTTGCGCAAAAGGTCATTGGCATCCGCTGACTGTACTACAGTATGATAACACACTGGCCGAGCGATTGCCGACGATGGGATCTCACCAGACAAGATCCAGCCTAAATGCGTCTTCTGAGCGACTGGTGATCCCGGCGGACCCTTGACTAAACCGTCCAACAAAACTTCTCCGACCACCCGCGTACTTAAAAGTAAATCAATTTTCCCTGGCGTATCAAAGGTCGGATCAGCTAATTTTAAGGACGAGAACGAAGCCGATATCTGAACGATCTTCTTTTCTGGTAGATGAGATGTGAGTCTATTCAATACATACGCATCGACATATAAAACAAAGGTTGGATCTACACGTGATTGTAGTTTAAACCGAACTATCCACTTAGAAGGCATTGAGTTACCTTGGTCGTCGCCTAGTCGCAATATGTCGGTATGAGCAGGCGTCTTTCTCAGTCCGAGCAACTGTACTGCAGCCTCTGTTATAAAAGAGACTTGAGAGCCCTGATCCATCAGAGCTCTTAAAACAACAGCAGTACCAGTCCTCGACTCTACGTTGACCAAGGCTGTGGCTAGCAGACCGTGGTTGTGAACATCGGCAAAACAACAAACGGGTTTGGTATCGCTTGGACTGGAAGAGGTGGCTGAATTAGCAGCTTCCACCTTCGTTTCTGGTGAACCGTCAACAATTTCAGCAGTTGATTTTGGGTGAAGTAGTGTGTGGTGCTTCTTCTTACAAAGATGACACTTAGTCTTCTGACGACAAGAATAGACCGAATGGTTTGTTCCTAGGCAATTGTAACAAAGCTTACTGACTCGGGCAAACTCACGACGCTCATCACAATTTTTCTTCGCAAAGGTTTTACAATGGCACAATTTATGATCTCCTGCACATAATACACAACTTTGGGAAGCGACATGAAAAGATTTGGCATTATTATCACGAGCACTATTTTGTTTATTTACTTTAGGGTCTAAATATTCTAAGGCTCTAAACCTAGACTCCAGAAAGGTTTTGAATTCATCAAACGTTGGCAAGTCATCATTAGGACTTGAGCTAATTCTAAGTTCCCACAATTTACGAGACTCGGTATCTAATTTCTCGGAGCTTAAGTAAACTACAATTGCATCCCATGAACTGACGTCAATACCTAGACTGCGTAAACCATGCAAACAATCAACCGTCGTGTCTAACAGTGTTTTAACGTTTGTTGATGATTCCTTATTAATTGACGGTTGATGGACAAGTCGTTTGAGCATACAATTAGCTAAAAATCTTTTATTATCAAATCGCTTATTTAAAATTGACCAACACTCATTGTAATTAGATGCCGTCACTGGAATGTGTCGAAGCAATTGTTCTGCTTCCCCTGAGAGATGACCCTTTAGATAGTGGAGTTTTTGAACATCATCTAATGTGTCGTTTTTATGAATTAGTGACGTAAACAAATCACGGAATGTGACCCATTCTGAGTAGAGCCCCGTGAACGTAGGCAAACTAATTTGTGGCAGTTTTACATTTGAATTAGTTTGATTAGAATGGGTATTATTACTGTGATTAGCACCTTTAGGCAGACAAATTTGAAGTAACTGCTCTTTTAATTCAGACTTATATGTTATGTACAACTCTTCAGTTACATCATATATTTCTGACGTAAAATAAACATTCTTGTTTAATTCTTCGTCGGTTGCCTTTTCTATGATGCGCATATGCGTTTCAAGAAATTGTTTCCACTGCACCTCTAAAGATTCTACTCTAGTCTCAATATAACTTTGTGTGAGACGATCTTTGGGTGATTTTTTAAAGTTAATTCTACCTTTTTCAATAATTGTTTTTTTGTTTAATTGCAATTTGCCTAATGATTCCATTATGTACAAAAGCAACAGAGGTATTTTATTTAAAATAATTCAATGAAACCGACGAAAAATTACAAGTCGATACACAAAACAGTTAAAATTTTACAAGTGTTTAATTAAACACGAAGCAAATTGAAACGTAAAAAATAATGATTAAGTATGTGATTAATATTGAAAATTAATTACGTATCAAACTCAAACACACAATACAACAGAAGTTTCAATTTAGGCAAAATTGGGAAAAAGGAACAACTTATTTGTAAATTATTCTAAATCTCTACTACTAAATTTTAAAAGTCTCGAACACTTGTATCTGCACTAAACTGATCTTCAAGATTTGCAAGTCTACCAAATAATAAATAAAACACTGGGTTCACACTCACAGTTATGTTTGCCAAACCTCTCCAAACACGTCGTAACGTCGCTGCTGCGGGTGCGTCGTCGTCGTTGATGATGTCACTGCTGGTACCGCTGAGAGTGTATCGTCACTGTTCGTGACGTCACTCTTGATGGCGTTGCTGCTGTCTCGTTCCCTCGTGGACTCTGCTGTTGTCGCCGTTGCCGCATGAAGTGACCCTCAGCCCGGGAATTATTGTAAATAAAACAACGTTTTTCCGTATGAGCAAGTACCATATATTTTTAAAAAACACCTTGAGGTCGTTCCTCGGCGGAGAATCTTAACACCGCGATGTAGATTTTTGCATCACACGAACAACGCCATCTATCGAGTATGTCGAGGTTCTATCGACCAAACTTGCGATTGAACAATAAGCGATAGAAAACTTGCTTTATATTTGTACACTACGTCATGGAAAATATTTCTTAGTCATTATCATCATTTTCTGGCTCTTTTCCCAATTTATTTGGAGTCAGCGCAGGATGTTTTCTAACTACTCCACAGTATGAAGGTTTTAATAAGATTTTATTCAGAATAAAAAACTTTTAGTGGCCAGTGTGTCAGTACGAGATTGTATGCCAGTTTGATCGCGTTAACGTACAATTTGTACTGAGAACTTAAGTAGCGCTGTCTGGAATAATAATTCATCTTCTCTTGGAGGATGGACAGGGAACAGCAATTATTAAATACAAACTTACAGTAAATGTTAACGCGATCAAATAGCTGGTATTACCTTCAGTTTAGTTGGCAACTACTGACCACCTGAAAGAAATTTTTATTTCAACCTATATATACCACAAAACTTAATGATTATGTTTGCCAAGGGTCTTGACGATGACACTGTCAACAGTAGTAATGGATGCAGTACAGCCGTTCGACTTCTTGGTGCAAGTCCAGCGAACCTTGGACCCCCAACACGCATGTTTGTTGAACCGCCACGGCCCTATTTGTATTACGAGGTTCCCGCGTTGAGATAAGTCAAATGTTGGCTCTAATTGCTCTGAAATTTATCCGAAACATTACCATCTTTTATAAAATTTTGAGTTTGCGATAATCTTCATGCATAAAAGTTTCTAATATTACTACCTGCACTAGGTAAGCAATGGAAATCATACAGGTATAATATAAAAATACAATTTGTCTGAATAACTTTAATAGTAAGGCGTACAACAATAACAGTATTTTTAAATACATAGTTAGGTACAGTCTCACTACGTAGGGTATATAGGGGCTATCTAACAGTGACATTTTCCAAGAGATGTAGAAAATGATGTAACTTTTTACATTGAGATTTATGTTATATTCGTAAGGAGAAAATATAATGACCGCCAAAAATAACTGTGACCACTAACATCTATAACCTAAAATATCAATTGATTACCTAACAAATTTAGTAAATTGAGCACCAAACTTTAATGAAGTGGTTGATGACAAACTAGTTTTGCCTAGGCCGACTTGGGGCATTTTTGTTATAAACCATTCAGAAGTAGGAGACCCGCTTAGCGAGGCTCCGTTGACCGGGTCCCCCTCGACTCGGATTCAAGAGCATACATAAAAGTTAAATTTCTGGTGGTCATTAACTAAAAAAAAACAATTTTTGGTTCACGATAAATTGGCGAAATGGTGATCATTTACTACTTAATTTTGGCAATCAAAAGTGTTTTTTTTGCCGTTATATTTTGATAAATCTGGCCGTTTACTAATTGTTTGATGCCTATTCATATTCGTCATCATTTTGACAGAATTTTACCGATGGGAATAAATTTTATCTATTTATTAATTATTTACTTACTTATTCATAAGGATAAATCCATTACTCAAATTTTGAGATTTATGACGTAACACCTTTGTAATATCGTACTGTCTGATACCATTAAAGCAATAGGTATCCTAGTGGTTATGCCATCCATTGAGCTTGACCAGTCGATCGTTGACAGTGACAGCAACGCATCGACAACCACAGCTCTTCCTCGCCGAACACTCCCACCAGGTCTTCACACGTCGTTACAGCTTCTTGGTAAACCGATACCTGCCCCAAGTTATGATAGGGTTGCCATACCTTGAAACCCCAAATATAAGAGGATTTACTGATGCCGCTGAAATATGAAACAAGGTGTTGATCTATGCTTAGAACTCGCATGTAATTTTTGATTTTGCTTTAAAGGTTTAAACAAATAAAAATTACACAACATAACTAAAATAATATGGAGCCATGAAAAGACATCACAATAACGGGTATTTGGTCATCCGTCATTATTTTGATTTCCTAAATGTTCTGTCGCCTAAATTATTTTAAAGTCATAACGGGAACCGCAATAAAACTGCAAGACATTTTAACAAAAATATTGATTTATATCCTTAGTTAGAATTTTGAAAAACAAACACTTTAATACCTACCTATCATACCATATTACAATCATTATAAACTTGGTCACACACACACTAGTTATGTTGAATTTTTGCCTGTCAGCCGTATAGGATGCTTTGCTTAGGTATATCAGGAACCAGTAGGTTCCGACTGGTTAACGACTTGAAACATTGGAACAGATTTAAGTCCTGCTTGCCCAACTACGAGTACCTATATTTCGTATAAAATGAATTTACAATCATAACAATACAAACAAACAACAACCATACAACAACAATCTCAAACAAACAACAACACAAACCTTCGATATACAAGTCCAACTCGCTCTTTACCGTTTTTTCGTAATTCATGAGTACTTAACTGTGTCTTTTACATAAAATACTTAGGTGAGCAACCTTACTCCAAGAAATTTACATCTGTATCTCATAGGCTTCTAATTCCGCCTCGATACATTCCAGTGAATGACCCTTTTCAGACATGGAGATAATATTACGTCCCTTGGTTCTGATCCGACGGTGACAAATATGCTTGTTGTGACAGATCCATGACACCGTTCCGTCACTCCCCTGGTAGTTCTTGTAGAATTTCTGACCATTGAACAGTGCCCCAATCTGACCACGACCCGTAGTGTAAAACTCCACCGTTTCTAAAAGCACAACATTTCATTTCATTTCAATCCCAACTGATTAAGACTAAATTAGAGACGGCTAAAACAGATGATTTTTAAAGGTTTACAATGAAAAGCAAGTTACAATAAAATGTAGTGTTTAAAGCCGTGTGGTATCCGGCAGAGTAGAATAGAACCAACCGATTACAATCACCCCTAAACTATGAGCCGCCATTGCCTGTGTCCGATTCTGGGACCGTCTGCTCCGAGCGAAGCGTCACGTTTACTGCGAAACAGATTGCTGCTACAATTAAGAACATGGTTAGAGGAAAATCGCCCGGGAATGACGGTCTCAGCATCGAGCACCTGCAGCATGCGGGGATACACCTGCTACGAGTTTTATGTATGTTTTTTAATTTATGTCTAGGTCACGCTTATTTACCTGAAAAATTAATGCGTACAATTGTTGTACCGATCACCAAAAATAAAACGGGTGATTCATCTGTGCTATCAAATTATAGACCTATTTCTTTGGCGACGATAACTGCTAAGGTACTGGACAGCCTGCTTGTAAGCCAGCTTGATAAACATCTAAAAATAAATGATGCTCAATTCGGGTTTCGGCCCGGTTTATCTACAGAGAGTGCTATCCTTAGCCTTAAGCAGACTGTGCAGTACTACACAGCAAGAAAGACACCAGTATTTGCGTGTTACCTAGACTTGTCAAAAGCATTTGACCTTGTATCATATAATGTACTATGGGGTAAACTGCAGCATGAAACGGATGTGCCCCGGGAAGTAATAAATTTATTTAAATTTTGGTACGCTAATCAACAGAACCGTGTCAGATGGGCAAACTCCTTTTCAGCTGAGTACAGGCTTGAATGCGGGGTGAGGCAGGGGGGGCTGTCCTCGCCCATGTTATTTAATCTGTACATGAATAATCTGATTGATGAGCTTAGGAGAACCGGAATCGGCTGTCATATTCATGGGGTATGCATTAACAATATAAGTTATGCAGACGATATGGTGCTGCTAAGCCCATCGATCAGGGTATTAAGGAAACTGATTAACGTGTGTGAATCGTACGCTGAGACCCATGGACTTAAATATAATGCATCAAAGAGTGAACTCATGATATTTAAAGCAGGCAGTAAATGTTACAGCACAATTCCACCTGTTATGCTGGGTGGCAGACCTCTAAAAAGCGTTACAAATTTTAAATATCTGGGTCATTGGGTCTCAGACGATTTAAAAGATAATGTGGATCTAGAACGGGAGCGCAGGTCGCTGGCTGTTCGATGTGGAATGTTGGCCCACAGGTTTGCACGTTGTACGGCTCAGGTTAAGGTGACGCTTTTCAAAGCCTACTGCCAATCCTTTTACACGTGCAGCCTGTGGGTGAACTTTACACAAAGGGCATACAGTGGTCTGCGCACACAATATAACAACACGTTCCTGGTGCTGATGGGGCAGCCGCGTTTTTGCAGCGCGTCTGGCATGTTTGCGGACGCGGACGTTGATAGTTTTTCGGCCATCATGCGCAAGAGATGCGCATCTTTGCTAAGCCGTATTCGCGCCAGCCCCAACGTCATTCTAAGAACGTTGGCTGATAGGTGGGACTCTCCGATCTTGCGGCGGTGGATACGACTGCACGCAGTCAAGTAGAAATTCTCCAGGATCGGCGTGCCTTACCCAGCTTAGAGTAAATATTACTAACATAGTTTATAAGTTTTCATTGTTACTAACGAATATACATATTTAAATTAAATTGTTCATTATTATTAAGATACTAACAATACTAACTTAGTGCATAAGCATTATTGTTACTAATACTAAAATACTAACAAAACTATGGACTTCAGTCTGAAATAAAGTTTAATTTATTTATTATTTTATTACACTTACGGGTGTCATATAAGGCGACTAATGTCTGAGGCACAACACCTTGCGCCTCCGTAGACGAGAGAATGGGCAGCAGCGTTTTCTGTTAGTCTTTCATCACTGTGATCTCCAATCCGCCTGCCAAGCGTGGAGATTACGGCAAATTCCTCTCATCATGGGAGAGGCTTATGTCCAGCAGTGGACGTTATGGGCTGTTGTGGTGGTTGTGGTGGGTAGTGTTTAATATCACTTCCAAACCCATTATAGTAAAATATATCAATCTCTATAAATTTCACTATTCATTTCATAATCAGGAATCAGAAGATGGACAAGAGCATTATGTAATTATTTTCTAGGAATATAACCTTCAAATCGTTCAATCAATAAAAAAACGTTCAATTAAGCGAGGTGGATTATTTTTTACAGCCCATTCCCATCTCAGGCCTGAATCCCAGCAGTGGGAACATTATAGGCTGATTATGCTTAGGTTGGTATGTGATAAAATATTATTGATTTTTCCATTACAGTTACTGCTGATGGATTGTCACTCCGTCTAGCTAGGCCCTTAGGTTAAAAGGCTTGGTCGCAAGATTCACGCACGACAGGCCTTCGGTCAAACTTCACATAAAAACATCCCGGTCGGAGCTTCTGTGATCAATTTGAGACCATGACGAATCGCAGTAGTACTGCACCTGGCGCACTGCGATTCGTATATATACGCCCTTAGGTAATTAAATATAATTGACCAGTTAGGCGTTGCACTGTTAGTCGTTCAGTCCACACGTAGGTAAGTCAGTGGTTGTGACAGTATGTGGTGCATATCAGTTGATTGTCGATAGTCACAGCAGTCGCCGGAAAGCCTCTCTTGGAACACCTCCTCAAGACCCTAGCTAGGCTGAGGAGTACTCCTTCCTGAAGACGTAGCCTTCAACGAGCAAGTTCGTGGAACCTAGTCAGTTCATTGAGAATTGTAGAAAATGCCTATGGCATTAAGTCCGCCTCTGTACTTTGTGCTTGAAGTGTTAAATAAAATAAATAAATAAATAAATTGTACACCTATGACCTAGACGGATTTGTATATTTTTATAAACGGTGACCTCTGACTGTCTCGTTGGTTTAGTGGTCGTAAGTGCGACAGCTGAGCATGAAGTAGGTTTTGTTTTCGATTCCTAGATCGGGAAAAGTGTTAATTGGTTTTTCAATGAAAAATTTTCTCAGTAGCAGCCACAGAGTCTGGGTTTGTGCCTGGTTAACGGCAATAGGCTCACCCCCGATTACATGTTCCTGAAACATAATTGGCTGCCTAATCCTTCGTGGATTAAATAAGGGTGTGAAAAGACCCTTAACGAAGCCGAAAGGCACTTGTTCTCCTCGTCATTGTGATCAATTTTCTGTTCTAGACCATATCTGGGAATCTAGGAATCTTCTAGTTAAGAACGGAGATATTGAAGGTCTAAGTTCCAACTTTTTCTTTAAATACCAGTTTTTAAGGTTATAATTTTACTTTAATTATCTCCAGTGTCCGTTAACTATTCAAAGCATCCATCAGCACAGTATTTTTGAGTGCGTTACATTGAGTTTCACCTTAATACGTAATTTTTTACCCCTAAAAAAGAAGTCGTTTCCTAGCAATCATTTTTGCGTAAGGTTACTTAATTTGATATACAGAATGCTTGATTGACGGCTTCGTGAAAGGTCCGTTCATAGTATATGCGTGATTGTTCATATCATCATCATCATCATTTCAGCCGAAACACGTCCACTGCGGAACATAGGCCTCCCCCAAGTGTTGCCACATCGAGCGGTCCCGTACGACTCGCATCAACGGATTCTCGCAACTTTTACCAGGTTATCGGTCCACCTAAGTAGTGGGAGGTCTTCCAACGCAAAGTCCGGTTCACGGTCGCCACTCCAGAAATTTTCAGCCCCATCGGCCATCCGGTGTTCATATACTTACCTATTTTAATCAAATGCAACAGATTATCTATTAAAACAAAGGGTGAGCATCATATCAACCTCGGACTTGTAATATCCATCGTGTGGTGCCTGCAGAGTGCAGACTAACCAAGTTCTTATTCGACAGTTGTGTCCCGCCTAGGATCCTAAAATATTGTGAGTAGGTATAAAGATATCGTTGGAAATATTTTGTAAGTAGTTAATTTACTATTCTCGTTAGTCCTTCACCAAGTAGCTTTTGGCACGTTCAGCGGAACAGTACAATGAGTGCCTCTCTAGGTATTCCTAACTTAATTAATTTCAGGTTACTTAAATCGTTTTATATTTGGGACTAGCGGACGTCACGCGGTTTCACCCGAGTAGTTCCCGTTCCCGTGAGAGTACGGGGATAAAATATAGCCTATGTTACTCAGGATGAATGTAGCTTTCAAATGGTAAATGAATTTTTGAGAGCAGAAGTTTTTGAGTTTATTCATTACAAAAATACACACACACAAAAATACAAATCTTTCCTCTTTATACCTAATATTGCTTTGGTGTGTTACTTTATTAAGCATGAACTCTATGTCGTACGATTATTTATTTTTCTTTTTAACTTACTAAACATCCACTTTATTCTCAAGATCAGGGGATCGTGCTCACAGGTCCGTTTTGGGAAGTATTCTAGGGAAGTTGAGGGCATGGAGGGCTAGAGCTGCTACAGTTGGGGAAGAAATAGGGGAAGGGAGGATAGCTGAGGGTAATCCCAAAATGTTGGCCAGACCTCTGGGACGGAGTTGCACTAAGGCACCGTTACCGCGCGTGTGACGGAGGCGCGTGGTTGTGTTTGTTATCAGACGGCATCAGCTTCTCCGACGTCAGCCGAACCCACGCTCTGCATGGGTGCAGAGCGTGGGTTCGGCTGACGTCGGTTCTTCAGAAGAACCGTCCCCCAACTTGTGAGTAGGTACGTGTAGCTACGAAGCACGAGGATATATTTCCCCTTCTCCGTGGGTATGAACTGGATGTCTGTAACAGGGGTACATTTAGAGACTATTCTGAAAGACTTCGACTGTCTCAGAATTTATTTGCATTTTTTATTTGATCAGCCAGAGAGCAGTGGTGGCAGAGTACAGCAGTACTGCGGTAGCCAAGTCGTAACGGCTCCGACTTTCGTGTCATGGGTTCGAACCCAGGGTGGTGAAGCAAATTACTCAGAGTTAACGCGCCTGCGTTAACTCTGAGTAATTTGCTTCACCACCTCTCCTCTCATAACTGTGAAAGAAAACATCCCGAAGAAATCGTTTTAGTGGTCGCTCGGTTATACCTTCACTTTACATTTCGAGAGTATTCTGTCGTCATCATCATCAGCCTACAGCAGTCCACTGCTGAACATAAGCCTCTTCAATTGCACGAACTCAATTCTCGGCAACTAACTCTCATCCAGCACGCGTAGCATGACCACCGGAAACGGAAACGGGTTTAGTCGACGGAAGAATAGACAAAATGACAGATTTTAGAAAGAGCCCGGCAAAGTTAAAAAATTAAAAAAGAAAATTAATGTTTCTATTCTTCAGTCGACAAAAGTCTACAAGACGACATTTTTTTTTCTAATTTTGACACTTGGGGAACATTTTCTTCTCAACAAATTTCAAGGTCTACATCACATCGGACCTAGACAAGATTGTATTTATACATTTTCATTGTGTTTTTAACCGACTTCCAAAAGGAGGAGGTTCTCCATTCGATTGGTATATTTTTTTATGTATGTACACCGATTACGCTGACATTTATGATCCGATTTACGCGATTCTTTTTTAGTTTGATGCGGAATAGTTGCCATTTGGTCCCATAAAAATTTAACATAGTTTGGCCCAATAGTTTTTTATTCTATGAACATTTTTACTTCAGTTGTGTGGTATAATTTCATGTATGTTCACCGATTTCTCCTCCATTTGTGGAGCGATTCTCAAAATTCTTTTTTTATTTCAAAGAGTATACTCCTGAGATGGTCGCATTTAAATTTGGTGAAGATCTGATGCTGGTCTTCGGAGATATACAATGGAACTCTTCAAAACTAGATGGTAAATCGGTCGTGATTGCTGCATTCGCTTGGATGTTTATTGTTTATACAACATCATGACGTAACATCACGCCTGTATGCTGTGAGGGGTACGCAGATGTATACAATACACCCAAATTTCGACAGTTTAGTTATGTTAAGTTCCATTTATTGGGGATAAGCCTATTACCATAACATGTATTGTTAACTATGTAAAATAAATGCAAAGCAAATATTTGTATAGGACATTACAACTAAAAACGGAAAAATAAATAAAACTTCGCAAAAAAATAAAACCGACTTCAAAAAACACAAAAAAGTGAAAAATAACTTTAGCTTCAGAAGTCGGTGACAAAAAAACTAAATGAATCAAACAAAGGTCACCGACTTCTGAAGCTAAAGTTATTTTTCACTTTGTGTTTTTTGAACTCGGTTTTATTTTTTTGCAAAAAAGTTTTTTTTGACCTCCGTTTGACCTATATTGATTTTAAAAATATGTCTAGGTCCACTGGGTCCTACCGTCACCGTCTCCTCAGTTTTAAGGCCGAAAGGAATGCTATACGAGCAACCGGTGCCGTTGGTTACTGTGTACGCCAATGATTTTATCAGACAATGCCTAGTGCCCGTTTTCACCAACACTAAGTAACGCGTAACTGACTGACTTTATTCCTGTTTTTACCAACACTAAGCGACAACTAATTCAATGTTTAATGCCCGTTTTCACCAACACTATGAGGCACTCAATGCCCAATTGCCCGTTTCCACCAACACCAAGTGTCACCCAACTAAATGACTAATTCCTGTTTTTACCAACACTAACTGTCACCTAACTCAATGCCTAATACCCATTTTCACCAACATTAAGTGTTACTTATGTGAATGCCTAGTGTCACCCAACTAAATTACTATTTCCTGTTTTCACCAACACTGTCACCTAACTCAATGCCTACTACCCGTTTTCACCAACATTAAGTGTCACCTAAGTGAATGCCTAATGCCCGTTTTCACCAACACTGTCATCTAACAGAATGCCTAAAGCCCGTTTACACCAACATTAAGTGTCACCTAACTGAATGCCTAATGCCCGTTTTCACCAACATTAAGTGTCACCTAAGTGAATGCCTAATGCCCGTTTTCACCAACACTAATTGTCACCTAACTGAATGCCTAATGCCCGTTTTAAACAACATGAGGTGTTATCTAACAGAATGCCTTTGCCTAATGCCCATTTTCACCAACACTAAGTGTCACCTAACTGAATGCCGAAGCCAGAAGTTTTTTACTTCTTGCCTGTCAAAATGTGAACATTGTAAGGCCATTCTTAGATGCTTCGATTGTACTTCTTGTCAGGCCTATAGTGTCCTATCATACATAGGAATTAACACTGCAACAGGAAAATATTGTTAAAACTATTTTTTTATTTGAAGGAGAAACATCGAGTTTTCCTTATGAAACAGCCAACTCGAACCATGCACCTATATTTTGACATTCCATAAGCGCTCATAAGAGAGCTTGTCCACTATTCATCACCACTCATTTGCAGTACTCACCTCAGTCTACACCTACTGCTAATCTCTAAAACGGCTTTTCTTGGCCTTCTGTTCTATAGATTTATGACAGTTCTTTATTGTACCACCTTCTTTGGTGTTGGGGCGCTGTCTCAGTGTTAATTCATTAACTAATCATACACATTTTGTGATGTGAGTATCAAACTCAACCATGATGACGGTAACAGCCTGCAATCAGTAAAATGATGAATGAATGTAATATATGTTGGTCCAAATTTCACACTTCACTAAAAACAATAAAATGAAGGCAACAGAAAAACAAAGGTAATGGCAAGCATTTATTAAAATCACACAACAAAAAATATAACACAACTAATACAGAAGAAAAGAAGACCTCAAATCACAATATTGAATAATTTTTACTTTACCTCTAACAATAACAACAGTATAGTTCGGTTCAAACTTAATGGCGGCTCGGAAGTTAGCTGCGAGTGACGGTCTGCGCAGGAATAACGCTTTAAATTTTATGGCGATTCGCAACATCTTATGTAAAGCTGCGCAGACAACAATTTTAGGTATCAACGGGGCGCAGATGACGCATCGTTTTGTCTGTATAATGCACAGACCGTCACTTGCAGCTAACTTCCGAGCCGCCATTAAGTTTGAACCGAACTATACCTACCTACATTCTTTTTTTAATGGACAGTGATAGTGGTAAAAAAAAACGCCAGACATCTCAACTCGAAATGTTTTTTATTTAACTTATACGCAATTCAACTCAATTTTCATAAAAATGTTATCAGTGTATACCTTAACACAATGGGAACTCACATTCGTGTGACTCAAGCCATAATTTACACCATCTGCCAACTCATCATCTCACATCACTAATATCACTACTATTACTGGACCCTAGTGTTTAATTTGGTGAGATTATTACCGCACAGAAAAACCTCAATGACAGTGTCATCTGGATGATGTGTGATTTAAAACACAAATTCAGTGTGTACTAGTTGTCATAGACACCGTGGCAAGCGTTACTGAAGAGGTTCGGATGTTTAAGAGTTAATTTCAGCATGCTCGGTCTACATTGGGGACGGTGTAAGACTGTGAATCAGTCTCACATTAACCTATTAGGTATAACAGATTAACATTTTAGAAACCAGGTATACTACGGTCAGGTAACTACGGTCTGGAGAGCGATGATAGTTCTGAAGGGTTCTTCCATCTCCGTCAAGGCGCTTCAAGAACTGATTTCGCTGCTGGCCAACTATCCCAGGGTACAAAGTTCTGGTGATACCCTGCAAAACAAGCCGCGTTGGTACCATATTTTTTAACTAACATAATTCACGCATTAGATACTTACGTAGGCTGTAATTACCTTTGAATTTGATATATTTAATTGTTAAGTTTGTTAGGATAACCTTTAAAAACTTTTGTCTCATAATAGCAGTGAAGTTTGTTGTTTTTTTCACAGTTTACACCACTACGATTATAATTTACAAGTTTCTCACATTACAGAGTTTCCCCTCAGCAAGCCATATTTATTTTTCAATCACACAACAGTTTATTTACGTTCCGAAAGCCAAATTGACATGATTGATTGTCTGTCAGTGTCAAATTAAAACAGCTTCAGGGTTGCTACATCAAGTTTTTAATTTTCCTCATATTTTTTGCCACCGTTAAAATGAAACCTACCTGTTACCTTTTTTATACAAGAAAATCTATTTTTCAAACTGACACATGAAATACACAAGTTACTAATAGCTTTAAAAAAATACTTAATTGGTTTCAAGTAATTGTATGGAAAAATTACAGGTTTGGCGATAAAATAATTAATAATTAATTAATTTGCAGCGTTTTTTTATCTCGTTTTGGGAAAAATCTCCAACGATTTTATGTTCTCAAAATTTCCCTAATCAGGTTTTTTTTCCCACAAAAAAAGCTGAAAGCTCCTATACACCAACACTGAACAGCACAAAAATGACGTTTTCTAAAATCGGATGCGTTCACAAAAATCAGTTGAAGGCTTGTAGGGTGCGTTCCGGATACTAAAATTCGAATAAAGTACTCTATAAAGGCTGCTTTACACCGGGGCAACACTGTGCGGCATTGCGGCATGCAACAAGGCCACATGCTACAATAATATTATAATATTGCACATGGTGGCAAGAATCACGCCGCAGGGCAACACCTTGCGTCATGTGGCAAACTGTCACAGCCAGTTGCAGCTTCTATCCAAACACAATGGATTCCATGCTACATTTTTGGGACGTCATACAGTTTATTGGTCATGTTTTACGATACTTCGAAAATTGTCTAGGCACGATGTTGCCTCGGCGCGCGGCGCAAGATAGGCTGCCGCATACCGCAATTGCAGCATAATGTTGGTTATTTGTAGCACACCACATGAAGACGCACGCCACAATTTGTAGCATGCTGCAATGCCGCACAGTGTTGCCCTGGTGTAAAGCAGCCATAACAGGTTATATTATTTTATTTTACTAGCCTAGTATTTTACGTGCCTTGTTTTTCTATTAATCATCATCATCAGCCTATTAATGTTCCCACTGGGACATAGGCCTCCTCTCTTTATGGGGTTTTTTCTAATAACACGCTTTTATTACCTTCACCTGCAACTACTGAGAAAAATCTGACCGACTTCCCGGTTCTATGTATGAAAAAAAAAAACTTATTTGAGCTGTATTTATTTTTTTATACATTGGACTCATTCATCTTAAATAAGGAATAATTTATTGTATTAACCAGTAGGTAATTGGTTTGTGGAGGCGAGATAGGCAGTTGCTATATGTAAAATACTGGTACTTTGCTGCTCCCGGTTGGACTGGATACCGACATCAATAATGTTGATAAAAGGCAGGTGGTAGGCAGGTGGTAGGTAGGTGGACCGAATAGTAAAAATACAAGGTGGTACTTAGGTAGAAAAAGTGCATTGCAACGTTTACGCGTGCCATAGCATAGGGGTGAGTTCAGTAGCGATAAAGGAACCCGTAAAAAATAAAATGCCTTTTTTTTAAACCTTATATTAAGGGTGTTAGTGTGAACACCGTTATCCTTGAAACCAGTGGTTTTGTTTCATTAGTAGAAACTTAAACCATTAAAAAAGCAGCCTTTTTTTTTTTGAAGAAAATCCACTTTTTTCCTCTAGATCATTTCACCCTAATGCGCTCAGAAACAGCTGACCGCCGAACGGGCAGGCACTCGGGGTCATCGACCGCGCCGCAGTCGGCTGTCGCTAGAGGCACAGAATAGATAATAGTAGGTACTAGCGTACTAGAGGCTAGTTCTATTATCTATTCTGTGGCTAGAGCGAGCGCGCTCCGAGCCATTTGATTCTAGCATGAAAATTGATTATGAACAGTGGACAAAAATGGTACGGCTTTACGCCATCGCGGGTGATAACCTACATGTTCGATAGTAGGCAAGTAATATAAGCATTTAAACAAATAAAATAATTTTAATTCTAGTTAGTAAATAGGTACTTATTTAGGTATATCTTGCAATATTTTTTTTAAGTTTTTTTTTTTTTATTTGGAAATTATTTTTATCTTTCCTGGGTTCCTTTATCTATAATGAACCTACCCAGCTATGCCATGCGACTATTTTAACACCCTGTATAAAAAAAAAGTAGGTAAGTTAGAAATTACTTAAATTAACTGTATTGGACATCATGAGCATTTACCATTTACTTACTTACATACCTACCTAAATCCAAGTGACATCAGAACAGTTAGCCAAATCCAGTCTTTTTATTATTACAAGCTTTTATTTAGTTTCACCTGTCCCAATGTTTGTTTGTCTGTAATCAAATCTTGCAAGTTAAAGTTGATCCACTTCCCGGTTACCGATTGAGCTGAAATTTTGCACGCATATATATATCATAGGGCAATGCAATATTATGATAACATGGAGCTGATCTGATGATGGAACTGGAAGGTAGCCATAGGAACTCTGTAATAAAATGTCGCAACCCCATCGAATTTGGACTCGTTTGATTCGTCCTTATGAGTACTTTGTCTTTAGATAGTATCCAGGTTCTGATGATGGAGCTGGAAGGTGGCCATAGGAACTCCATCATAAAACGACATAACTATCGAATTTGGACTAGTTTGATTTGTCTTGATGAGTACTTCGTCTTTAGATGGTATCCAGGGTCTACTGATGGAGCTGGAAGGTGGCCAAAGGAACTCCGTTATAAAACGACATAACCCCATTGAGTTGGGGCTCGTTTGATTCGCCTTGACGAGTACTTTGTCTTTGGATGGTATCCAGGGTCTGATGGTGGAGCTAGAAAGTGGCCATAGGAACTCCGTTATAAAACGATGTAACCCCATCGAATTTGGACTCGTTTGATTCGTCTTGATGAGTTCTTTGTCTTTAGATGGTATCCAGGGTCTGATGATGGAGCTGGAAGGTGGCCATACTAATTCCAATATAGAACGACATAACCCCATCGAATTTGGACTCGTTTGATTCGTCTTGATGAGTTCTTTGTCTTTAGATCGTATCCAGGGTCTGTTGATGGAGCTGGAAGGCGGCCATAGGAACTCCAATTAAAAAATATATAACCTCATTCAGTTGAGTCCCATACGGTATATCGAATTACCCTTGAACGATATAACTGTCTACAGAAAGCATGGTTCACCGACGAACGGTAATACGAAAAATCTATTAGTCGATACCATTATTTAGCGACAGCACGTTTCGCCGAATAACGCTACATAGAATGAATGGTTGGCCGATACTAAGATTTGCCGATGTCTTGTTTCGCCGGAACACGCTTGAACTAAATAATCCTTTTTAATTGCAAAACAGCACAAAGTTTTTCATACATTTTTATTTCATAGACGCTTTCTATCAGTATAAACAAAATACTTAGTTACGAGACTTTTATTACATTGATTAATTGAACACAAATATTAATGTTGCCTACTTTTAATTTATTGGCACAGCAACAGTTCTTCACTGCGTTAGTTCATCTTAGTTCAGTTGTGGTCTTTCACTGAGAGGAGGCATTAAATGAGTCCCGGTAATAAGATCATTATTATGCTTAAGAGTAGGTTTACAAATTATGAAAGCGGTAGATCAGGTGGATGGTTATGTTCGTTTTTGTACCTAACGATACAATCGTCGATAGTGACAGCAACGGCTGTGCAAGCTGGTTTCCGACAAACCCATCGAGTTTTACTATTATTAGAGCTTTGTTTTGACAACCTGTAGCCATCAATATTAATCGCCGGACGACCACGCAACGTGCTTATGTATTGCACTGAAATTGAAAAAATGAATACGAGTTAATAATTATACCTACAAAATTTGCTTGAATATAATTCGAATCCGTGTACCAGGTGATTTAGGTTGGTTAAAGTAATATACTTCAAATTTAATTTAATTTGTTTTTATTTCCTAATAACTTTTGAGCATGCGTTGAAATTCACGTAAATCGCGAAACTTACACGTAATAATACATACGTTACCTATAGACTTTTTCTGCCTTTACAATCGTATTCCTTATAATTTAGTTGTTTAATGTGGCAGTCTGACTGTAAAGATATTAACTCCTGAACATTAAACATATTAATTACAGGCTGCTTATATAATTATGTTTAGGTGGATGGTTATGATTGTTATCACACCTCACGATCGTATTTTGGAAAGTGAAGGCAAAGGCAGTACAGCCAGGTTTCCAGCACCACCACCGAGTTTTACCATCATTACTTGACCGTTGTCTATACAATTGATAACCACCAATAGCAATCCTTGGAGCTCCTCGGGACGAAGTTACGAATACCGGCACTGAAATTAATAAGGTGAGCTTAACACAAAACAATAGATAAGTGTAGATTTAGGCATATTACGTTTTGGGTTACAATAAAACTGTAGATAAAAACGATTTAGGTATGTCTTATAAATGAAACTTTTCTCAAAACACAGGTTTGTTTGATTCATATACTACAACTAGTGTGCCTCAAGATACGTACCAACTATCTACGTAGCTATTACGAATAACATGTATAGGAAATGGGTGTGAAGAAAAACTGCAGCGGTTTGAGTAGTTAGGGATATCTAAATAAAGATGAAAATATACCTTTATAAAAAGATTTAGCGTTTATTCATTTTACTTAATAAATGTGATTTGATCTATATTTTTATTCAAATAAATATGTTTATGAGTAATAATTAATACTTGTTTAGAAACACAATACACATTATAAGCAACGTTTCATGAACTACAAATAATAATAATAAAAATAATGTCTTAAAATATTTTATGTGCTTTTTAGCGTTTAATTGTAAGGTCTACTTGCAATGTAAATCCAAAATGCGATCAACGCTAAATATATTTAAAAACATCATTTTGTCTCTGATATCTTCTACGATTGACAGAAGCTGATGATTGACAGTGCTATATTTTCTAAGTGATTTGTCGTACAAGCCGGCCTTGGAATAATTGTATAGTACAGTATTTTCTCAAATTTACATATCAAGCGTTGACTAAGGAGACACAATTAGGTAACTAGATGAATGGCACTACCTTCTAATAAATTTAAAAATAATTTATTCTATCAATCAGCTCTGCACGAGTGCAACTAAGGTGGATGGTTATGATGGTTATTGCAGCGAACAATGGTATCTCCAACGGTGAACACGACTGCAGTACATCCTCGGTGCACATTCCGGCACCACCAACGAGATTTCCCATAAAACGTCCGTTGCTTGTAAAATCTATAACCACCAATTGTGATGATCGTAGCTCCTCTAGACCCTTTTGTGAATACGGGCTGCGCAACACCTGTTATCGATCTAGGTAGTGCACGGATTTATTAAATAAAATAACAAATAGAAGTTATTGAAAAAGTGTTTTAAAAATCGTAATGTTAGTCATCCTGGTCTCCAGAGTAGGTAGTAGTAATCAACGCTTTTTATTTTAAGGCTCAAACACACCGCAGCGCATGTAGAGGCCCTCTCTAAAGTTTCGTCCGTATATTCCGATCTATTCGTCTCTCTCACTCGCACTCATCTGCAGACATTCGCGGGCTGCTGTGCACGGGCACGCGGCGCATTTATGCTTCGTTAATTCATTTGTTTGACAACGTAGCGGTCTACGTTTCCACTGCAGTACAAACTACACACCCATAAAATATTGTAACGTTAGATGTAGAAGAAAACAATTACGTAAACAGTTAGAATAATGTCTGCTACTTGTAAGATTCCCTATAATCTAGTCATAAGGATTTCTATTAAAGCGTACCTAGGGCAGTTTATTACGCTGTAGTCTTACTAAACAGAAGATCCATTTGATACGAAAAGTGTTATTATTTTTAGTTTGTCTGGATACTTCTAGCTAATAATGCTGTACTCCGCGTGTGTGGAGAGGTACCGAATTGCATACCAAAGCTAGGTTTACGGTAGATAACGCAATCCAATATTTCTTCCAATACTAATATAATGTCACTTTATCTACGCTTACCAGAAAAAATAAATCATAAAAGTCTTAATTTACAAGTGCAAGGCCCACTTGCTACACAAAAAAATTAATACGTTTTGCGCCTTCCTTCAAATCTTTCTCAGACACAAAGATGTTTTTGAATTGCAAAAATACTAAACGGGCAAGCGGGCCTCAGACAGAATCAAACTAGTACTGAAATATCCTCTCTCGTTGAAGTACCTGAAAAAGAAAAACCTGCTTTATAATTTACCAATAATTTTATCTTCTACAAATATCTTTCTAGCAAGATTATCGTTTTTCAACAAGAACTTAACTGAAAAAATAATTAATAAAAAAAAATATATATAAAAATATATATACATAATAAAAAGGGTGTAAAACACCTCTTAACGAAACCGAAAGGCACTTGTTCTCCTCGTCATTGCGATATTTTTTTTGTTCTTCCTTCTTCACCTTCTAGTTACGGAGATATTGGGGGTCAAAGTTCCAACTTTTTGACAAGTTTTTTTTTTAAATACAAGTTTTTAATGTAAGATTTCAAACACCTCCACGACCCCCGTTCTATTCAATCCATCCATCAGCACAATGTTTTGAGTGCGCTACATTGAGTTTTACCACAAAACATGATTTTTCACCCCAAAAAAAAAGTCGTTTCCCAGCAATAATTTTTGCGTAAAGTTACTTAGTTTGTTGTACAGAATGCTTGGTTGACGGCTTCGTGATGAGGTCTTTTACACCCTGTATATAATAAAATAATTATAAAAATAAAAATTGTTGTGATAAATACAATCCGTATTTATCACAAAATTTTCAATTAAGAAACAGTAAATTTATTAAAAATAATTTTATTATAATCATGGTGCCATTACTTTTTTTAAACTAAAAATACTACAAATACAGTGCAGAGTACATAATTCTGAGCCGCCCCATACATAATTTTTTCAAAGATTATTAAAAAAAAGAGGTTTCCTGCAAAATACCAACACCTACATACACGGTCAAAATGTACGGAACCGTTTTTTTTAATAACCCAATACGTGTTGTCGTCCGACGTTGTCGTGTCGGTGTCCATCAGCCCTATTCACCACCGTATAATTATGATATTTGAAAAGCATCACAATTAAAAATTATGTTTTGTGTGCCATTAGCATGTCATTGATGAAAGGATAC
This sequence comes from Xestia xanthographa, assembly GCA_905147715.2. NCBI lineage: Eukaryota > Metazoa > Arthropoda > Insecta > Lepidoptera > Noctuidae > Xestia > Xestia xanthographa. The sequence goes on from LR990646.1 coordinate 8,624,542, forward strand.
ATTGTAAAGCAAGTAAATTGACCTCGAGCCGATTTCACACCGATAGATTCACCAACCTATATTCACAAGTTTTATAATTAGGTAACGATTGTTTTACACGATTGTTTAGGTGTATGGGTATGGCTCTCATTTATCTTTACAATGTCGTCCTGATATGTATGTAAGTTCGCTCTGCAACCCTTATGGTGATGAGTAGAACAGTACCATCGGCATCTGTCACCGTTCTTTAGTTGCAGACAGTAGTTATAGCCACCACGGGATATCATCCTTCTTCCATGAATTGATGTAGTATATACAAAATCTGAAAGTAGGTAAGTCTCGTCTATAACTGTTTACAAATGGCTGAAAACAGGAAAAGAGAGAAAAAAAGGAAATAGGTAGTTTTTAATGAAAAAACAAGAAAATCACATCAATTTATATAGTTTAATTAAAGAGAGAGAAAAAACTATTCGTAATCTTAATGAAGTTTTTGTACAATCAAAATAACAGTCAGTTCTGGCAGAGTCAAATTAGTTCAGTCTACATTAAAAACTGCGCAAGGATTCTTCTTAAGGGCCTATACTACCTCAAATGGCTTAACATGACCCTCCGTTACGCCTAAAATACTGCAGCATTAATTTTGAAATAAATATATGGTAAAGTTGAGGATTAATGTTAGGTCTTATGTTTGGCGAAAACACGATTTTATAAAATTTTCTCGATAGAAAAAAATCCCAAAGTTAACTCCAAATCGAACAATAAATCGCTGGTATTCAAAAAGTACTTCAAATTAGATCATGAAACTTTGCATACTAACTGAACTAACTATAAAGCAGGTCTTATGTTTTTTCTTTTTTCCAAAAGACGATAATTTGATTTTATAAAGAATAAAAACCACTCATTTCGCACTATTCGGCCGCAGTGACTGACGTAACAACCGCTTTGTAGTGCAAGCTGATTAGAACTTTATTCTAACAGTATTACAAACGTAGTTTTTACCACCACAAATAGAGTTGCTAATCTGAGGTAGTAATAGGCTCTTAACAATTAATGGTTATGCTGATTATTTATTTTAATGATCTCATTAGTACCATTGAGGGAGATTATTGACGCTCTGCACCCTTTGCCATGGTTTGTGGCGCAGAACCAGCGAGTTTTAGGACCATAGTCACACTGTCGATAGAAGTTGTATCCTCCTAAAGTTATAACGCGTGCTCCTCGTTTAGTCCGCGAGAACACCGCCCCTAAAACAGAATAAGACATTACAATATGAACTTAATCAACCTACGAGGCCAGCACCAATACCAGTCTGAAAAAAGGATGACGCTATAATGTAAAGTTCATGTAATCGTGATGGCATTAAATCGTCATACTACACCATCAGGGTGCTGCACATAGGGATGTCCATTCAAATCACCAAGTTGGTTTCCAAATATAGGTATATTTCATTGTTATGTACAGTATTTAGATATGTTTTAACAATAAAAAACAAACGTCTAATTGGAACTGCATACCTAATATAAATTAAACTCAATGATCTTCCAAAATATTAAAAATCTCATCCAAACTTTTTCAACATTGGATGGTTATGCTTATTATTGATGCTTTCAATTTCATCGCCCACAGTATAGACATGGGGTCTCAACCCGAACAAATTATAATTAGTCTTGAAAAAAATCAATAGATGGCAGCATAGGTAACAGTAATGAAATTGACAATCCCTAAAATGCGTTAAACGGTAGATTTCGGCCGAAATAAGATTAGCAAAAATCAAATGTTCACTGTTTAATGCTAATTTATCTATTTACACTCATAAATCACGTTATTTTAACAAAAAAGATAAAGGAGGCCTTTTACTTCAAATCGAACCCTTAGATTGGTAAAGTTGTCAAAAGTCGGCCATCTGTAAATCATTCTGTTTAGATCTATTTGGTATAGATGGCGTTTTACTCAATTTACCTCACCCACGCAACGGAACAGTTTTGTTTGTGTTAGTGAGCTATCACTCACACAAATGAAACTGTTGTCAACTTGAGCACAGTAAAAACTCGAGCGAGATATTTTTTGTGGTTTTATGTACCCATTGTTATTACTTGTCCTTGAACGCAAGGTGCGATTAAGAGAATCTAAACAAATAAATAATATTAAAGTGTCTTTTTACTGAATGAATAATGAATGAATTTAATAATGAATGAAGAAATTTAATGAATGAAACCTACATTGTTTTTAGGGTTCCGTACCCAAAGGGTAAAAACGGAACCCTATTACTAAGACTTCGCTGTCTGTCCGTCTGTCCGTCTGTCCGTCTGTCTGTCACCAGGCTGTATCTCATGAACCGTGACAGCTAGACAGTTGAAATTTTCACAGATGATGTATTTCTGTTGCCGCTATAACAACAAATACTAAAAACAGAATAAAATTAATATTTAAGGGCTCCCATACAACAAACGTATTTTTTTGCCGTTTTGTCTAATGTATAGATAATGGTACGGAACCCTTCGTGCGCGAGTCCGACTCGCACTTGGCCGGTTTTTAATTTTTGTCTTTGTCTGCCTGTGTTTCGGCGTTTGACGGGACAACTGGCAGATAGCTGTTCGGAGGCCGCCTTTTAATACATCAATGAAGACTACTTTTATATTAGAACTAGCTGACCCGCGCAACTTCGTCTGCGTCACATGAGCTACCTACCTACCTACCTACTACCTACCTACCTACCTACTACCTACCTACTACCTACCTACTACCTACCTACTACCTACCTACTACCTACCTACTACCTACCTACTACCTACCTACTACCTACCTACTACCTACCTACTACCTACCTACTACCTACCTACTACCTACCTACTACCTACCCAAGTAACACAGGAAGCATTTTAACAAACGAATAGTAAACTTATTTAGAACTTAAGGTCCGTATAAACTCTTATTTGAGTTCACCAAGCATCTTGACGCTTTATATTGGTATTTCAAAACCATTATGATGCTTTACGATGTATAACGGTTGCATAATGGCATATGAAAATGCTTTTGTAAAGCCTTTAGTTTGAGTGCAGCAAATCACAAGGCAGCTGTATGGCTTTCAGCTGTTTTTAGTGCGTTTGGATCTACAATAGCATTTTTAAGTAGTACGATAATGCCTATTGCCGCTTAATAGCATAAACTTGTACCATTATAATGCGCCGTAAATCCGTCATACAGCTTTGAGCTGTTTTTAGTGCCCTTTGTTGTATAATAGCACTTTTAAGTGGGAAGTAACAGCCTAGTACCGCTGAACAGCATCAACGTGAATCAATGTAATGCTTGCATTAATAGAGATCAACTGAGTTCTGTTGTACAGCTAACAGGTATTTAATCAAATACACGTGAGTTATTGTAGTGCGTAAAGCTGTTTATACATTCATTTCACTGTATTCGAAAAACCATTTGTCGGCCATATTGGGGAAAAGCACCTAATGTATGATCAACAAGACAACAGCCATTTTTAGGGAGGACTTTTTATTTTCATTTCTTCTTGATTTTGAACTACGGTTGTCCAGGGTCCAACCATGCTTATGTCATTCGAATCTGTGTCTGATTTTTCTCCATTATGGATAATTCAAGTCTACTGGTATACCGGTGAACCCATAAAGAGCTACTTTATAGACAATGGTATTACAGTGGCACATCAAAAGTCTTTTCTCTGGCCTCTAGCTTAATAATTGTTCACGTGTGAGTATTGATACTACCGGTGGCATTAATTACCCTTTTTAAGGGCTCATCTGGCTGCTATAGATCGACACCATTTTGTAAATATTTTATAACCAAAAAATATTGTCATTTGGACCTACATATTTGTGAGAACATGTTGTACAACAAGTATTACAGAAAAATCCAATCTATTGCACAGCTGTTAAAAGAAACATATTTACAATAAAGAATGTCAAACACATTATAAATGAAGTACTTAAAAATAACAAGGAATATTTCCTCTTTCGTGCATCCTCTCACACAAGTACAATAATGAAGTCGGTTTCGTTCATCCACTCACAGAAACTTAAACATCCACAACACAGGTCTACCTATGTCTGCCAGGGCGCGAACCAAGGGAGAGTTCGAATGAGACACTGTGAGTACAGATGGAACATCCAATAATAATCTGTGTCCACGCGGTCTCAGTTGGTATTTGGGCACAGGATGAACAAAACTCTCACAAGCTGAGCTACTAGTTCCTGGCAATCAGACTCACCACGAAGGACACGACAAGCAAACGTCAATAAAAAATGGATTAATATGTCAATAAATCAGATGAATGGTTATGTTCTCCAGATTGATAAATCACTTCGTCCCACATAGTAATGGCTACTGCTTTGCAGTTTAAATTTTGTTTGCTGCACCTCCAGCTTTTCCTGGTTTTGTTAAGGTAGCATTCGGATCACGGCAGTAGCGGCACGGCAGCCGCGGCCCTGCAGCCGCAGCCGTGGTCGCGCCGCACTGCTTTGTAGGGATTTATAGGCGCTAGTTTCCGACGCAAGCGACCGAGCAGCGCGGCCGGGGGGCGTGGCCTACGCGCGACCTTGGCAGCGCCGCCGAGCCGCTCCGGAGGCAGTACGGTCGCGCCATGGTATAATAATATACTTCGCCAGGTATAGCATTCCGAGACACAGAGGTCACGTGGGTGACACAAGTCTACGTCATCAACACTAAACAGTTTGGGAATCACTATTTGCACTGGCACTGAGCGAGACAGACACACGTGTTAAAAAAGAATAGCGATACACGGCGAAATGGCGGAATGTCAATGAGACAGCCCGTTTCTGTGTTACCAGTAGTGTGAAATAATAACTCCCTAACCACCTATAATACCTGTGCGAATCCGATCAAACATTAAAGTTTTAAATTACAATTATTTTAGTATATGATTAAATTGAATTTTTTCGTTTGATCAGGCAAACGAAAACAACTATTTAAATGCTTATATATATTTTTAAACATAATGGTGGCCGAAAATGTTTCCATAATTTAGTGTTTTGTTGCAATAAAGTGGCAACTGAATAGTGACGTAAACATGTGTCACTCCCGGAATGACAGACCTTGTTTTTTTAGACCATGGGTCGCGCTGCCCGCTCGCAGTGGGTGACAAAATGGCGACGTTTACAGATGAAAATGACGAGTTATTAGTTGAGTTAATTGCTAAAAATCCACCGCTTTATGATTCTCGACTCAAAACCTATAAGGATAATATTGTTCGATTCTGGACTTGTATAATGAATCAATTTTATTCCTCTTTGATGAAAGTAAGAGCAACATTATTTCATCATCCTCTTCCTCATCCTCTAGCAGTTTCTTCACGAGATCTCGCTTTTGTTTATTTAAATTGTTCGATACACGACTGGAATGCACAACCGCTCGCACTGACTCTTGTTTGGCTACTGCGCGTGGCAGTCGCTGCCCGGGTCGCGGACGCTGCTATCCGAAAGCTTCTGGCAGCGCCGCACAGCAGCGACAATGGGCCGCGGCAGTTAGCCGCCACTGCCAGGTCGCGACTGCCGTGATCCGAATGCTACCTTTACGCATTTCCTTACGCGTGCTGTAGCGGTAGCCATCTATCACCAACATTTGGTTTCCAACGTTAGACACTTCGTACTTTGCCAACTTCGGTAGTCTTGAAACTAAAAATTTAGGGTGACTGGTAATTAGTGTACGATACTTAAACACGTGATTGTACTCATGATAACAAACAACTTTTACTATGGGACCAAACTGGAAATCGCGAAAAAAATCAGCTGTTCAGCACATTTTGACCTCGCCTAACTGGTGAAACAGCTCTTTTTTTTTAGATTAGAGTTTTGTTTTTAATAAGAAGTGACTAGAATATCTCATTCTTATAAAAATACATTAAAACAAAATGAATTTTATTAATCATCACAGTTTTTATACACACACTCAACTAAAAGAACACACAAATAAAATGGTATCTTTTGTTCTTCTTTCAAATTATTTTTACTACATTTTTACCGTGGCTGGAAAAAAGCTGAATGAACTGTTTCGCCCTTTTAACCTTTTTAATCAAAATACCAATATCTTATTCAACATTATTTTATTAACCTAAACTCTTCCAATTTCATTCTTTGTCATTTGGTTCAAAATTCATCTTAAAATTAAGTAAACCAAGAAAGTGACAATTAAAAGGTTCTATTTATCACATTATAAAAAGCTCTGTCTAAATAAATCATGTATTTTTTTATGGAATTATTTTTCATTGCCAAAATTAATTAAATTATTTTCTGCAATATTTTATCCGGTACGATATACTTAGAAAAATGTGTTTTGATTAATCTGCCTTAATTGTATTGTTGCGGAAAGCCATTTGATTAAATTCTCAAACAAAGTTGCTGTCTTCCTCTACGTATTGTAGCAACAGATATTTTGCTAAAAACACCTATAATGTGTTCACGGATACTTATTACTCTTTTTATGATTCTGGACCGGACCAGTATGACCACATTATCTTTGTGGTGACAGTAGCCTTGCAGCGCGAGTGTTGACTATTGCACCTCCAGAGCTTCTTGACATCATCACTGCGCTTCTTCTGCAAAGAGAACCGATACCCATCTATCACCAGTATTGGGTTCCTGCATTTAGACCGCACGTATCGGCACCGCCTGCGGTCTGAAAAATAAATTTGTGTAGTAGGTACTACCTATCGTGAATTAATCTTCACATGATTTAAAGCATAGACAGCAGTTAGTGATTTTAAAAAGACGCTCCAAAGACACCACAAAAAAGAAAACTTTGTGTGAATAGTCATCTAAAAAATACAGTAATTAGAATTATTCAGTTTTGTCATTTTTCATATGGATACACATAATAATACACATAATACGTTGGTTTAAATAATATGGTGAATATTATAACTATAATTGTTAAATATTAATTTTTATAAGCTAATAGTCAGAGTAATCAATTCAACACATTGTTGTAAAAGTGCCCTAAGTATTGGTGCTAAGTTATGTTGTCATGACTTCTTTCTTCCCCACTTTATTAAATAAATACTACGAACCACAAAAACTTAATATAGTAACACTACTAGGAATAGGTGGGATAATGACAACTACACAAACTTTGTTATAAACAATCACTTTTCGAGCTTCACTATCAAAGTATAAAAGCCCCTTAACAATAAATATTTAAATATTAACGCGGGCTATTCAATAAAACCGATAGACCGCAACCCGATAATTCCATAGCTTTTTTATACAATAAGAAAGTACAGTAAAAACGCTTTCCTTTACCAAACCCTCGGTTCCCTTTTCTGCCGGAACTATCCAAATACTTATTGATCCTGCTGCGTTTGGTCGACTATTAGTCATGATCGTGCCATCCACGTACATCCACCAAATTCTTATCGATAGTAACTGCAGTAGCTCTACAGCCACCACTATGACGACCACACCGCCAGCGAATCTGGAAACCGTTACTCTTTATTTTGGCGACGGTGTATCGGTATCCATTAATGGCCAACATTTGATTCCCCCTACAAGACTCCACGAAGGAAAAGGTGTGTGTCACAACTGAAACATAACATAAATATCAAGGTCAATCATTTTTTTGTTTCTTTTTTAACTATGGACATGCTGGTTGTAACAGACGCCGAGCTCCATTGTATCACTAGGAGATAACTAGCTAAGATAAGGATTAATAAAGTAAAAAGACAGGCCCGCACAAGGCGGGAAAAAGGTGTAGACTTTATTAAAACCACATACCATGACATACGATTGCCTTATATGGTAGCGAAACTGACGGTTTCATAACAAGCCAAAAACGTTACCATATAAGGTAACAAATCACCATTTCGCGTGTTGTGGGCGGAGCCTCCGACAAGTCGAAACTTGACCGACCCGCAGAAAGATGGGAAAGTCCATTATAGAGGGAACGATTAGCCAAAAGGGTTGAGTACAACGAGGCCCCGCCACTACTTGCGACATGGTGTTTTGGTATAAAGATAGGCGACTAAAGTCAGTCGACACAGTTTTATATTTTTACAGTGTTCTATTTACAAGTATCTAGTTTTAAGTGTTTATTGTGAGTCCCACGTGCCCTAAGTATATTATGTTCTTGTGATTATTATGTTCTGACTATTGTTCTTTGTGATTATTGTGTACTTGTGTAAATCAGTTTATGTAGAATAACGTGCCCGCTCTAAAATATAGACGAAGTAATTAAACAGTGCTGAACCATCGAAGAGTTTTAATTGAAAAGGAAATCCCATAGTCACCTGAAGCTATCGAAGAAGGGAACAATAAATAAAATACAGTCCACCCATAACAGCTGGTCCATACGAGCCGGATAAGTGAAAAAAGTGCCGATAACAAATACATAGCGCGTAAATAAGTGTTGTGAGCGGTTACATAAAACTGTAAGTACTGAACAATAATAACTTATGTGTATCGCGAGTGAATAAAGTGTTAATAAGAAAAGTGGTGTTCTCTGTGTCGAAAATCGCGATCATAGTGCGCGTTAAGGGGACCGGCAGAACCGTGGGACTCACAGTAAAATAACAAGTGTAAATAAGACTCTGTGCGCGTGTAACAAGTGACCGTCGCGTAAATAGTAAATACGTGTAGTAAATAAGCGCGCGCTATACACAGTGCGCGCCGCGTCTTTCGTCGGAAGTATATAGTGTCGTCGCGGTAAATAGGGCTAGTCGTAAAATAATAAAAGTGCGCGTAAAGTGTAACGTCGTAGTAAACGAATCTGGACAAGTCCAAACCGAGCTACGAACTGTCGTGCGCCGTGCTCCCCGCTTAAAGTCAAGTGCAGTTGGCCATCAGTTTGAAAGATGGTGATCACCCGAAGCCAAGGTGATGCTGCAGAGGCAGAGGACCAGAGGCGGGCCCTACAGAGAAGGGCAGAGGAGCAACGGGAGGCGGTTCTTCGCCAGGAAGCGGAACGGATTCAAAGAGAAAGACTACGGAGGATTTCACTAGACCCGCCAGAATCGCCAGTAATAACAGGTGACCAAAGTACGATTAATTTACGACTAAATACCGCGCCTCTTACGACGTTGGACACGACCACGGCGGGACCATCATCGGGACTTCTAATGAGTGAAGACCATGGACAACGAAGGAGGTCACCCGCCAGGTCAGAGAGGTCACAGAGGTCACAAAGGTCAACGAATAGTTTTACAACGCGCATAAGGCTAGCAGAGTTAGAGGCTGCAGAAAAGCTAGCAGCCATACAAAAGAAGTCTCTTGACTTAGAAGCAGACTTAGTCAAGAAGAGGCTAGCCGCCGAAATGTCCGTGATACAGGACGAACAGGAGAGCCTGCGGGACGAGCCCCTCGTTCCCCAGGAGGAAAGCCACCACAGTCGAGTGGACGAATGACTTCATACGAACCCCCTCAGAGCACGGGGGGAGGGGGGCACGGGAGCCCCTCGGGAGGACCCAAGACGTATTAAATTCGACATGCCACGGGGAAGGTCGCCGACACCGACGAGGCACAGGAACAGCATCGACAACTTGGCAGCGACCTTAGAAAGGATGGCAAGACCCCGACTACGGCATACGGATTTACCAGCGTTCTCCGGTGGTGTCAACGAGTGGCTGCCATTCAAAGCGGCCGTGAACGACACTACAAATATGTATAACATATCGCCTGCAGAAAACATACAGCGGTTAAGAAGCTGCCTTAAAGGGGAAGCAAGGGAGGCGGTGTCCGCCCTCCTACACACCGCTACAGATCCAGAGGTCATCATGAAGACACTCGAACAGTGTTTCGGCCGACCGGAAGTACTAATCGATCGCGCTATTGACGAACTGAAGAAGATGACGAAGCCCACTGCATCAGCCGCGGACTTGAATAATTTCGCCATCAAAGTACAAAACACAGTAAGCATGATCAAGTCGGTCGACCGAAGAGGATACCTGTACAACCCATTGTTGACTCGCGAGGTACTGGAGAAGTTAAGCCCGCACATACGGTCAAGATGGTGCGACTTTGCCTACGACAACGACGACACAACGGAGCCGGAGATAGTGATGCTGTCTCGTTTTCTGATGCGGGAAGCGGACAGGGCGTTAAGATACACATACGCCCCACCTACCAGCGCCGCGCCCGCCAGCCAGAAGAAGGAAACCAGGCAGCCAGTGACAGCGAAGAAGAAGGCCAGCCCCGTCTACACAGCCGTCGAAAATCAAGAGGAGAAAGGTCAGTGCCCCAACTGTAAACAAGACCACGTGCTACCAAGGTGTCCGAAGTACAAGGGCATGAGTGTCGACCAGCGGTGGGAGTACCTGAAGGCCAACGGCATGTGCTTTCGATGTGCCGAGAAGAACCACAGGCGGTATAGCTGCAAGGCCAAGGCGTGCGGCGTGAACCAGTGCCGCCGACCTCATCACGCCTCCCTCCACCAAGAGAGGGTGGCAAACAAGGAAGAAGCGACGACCGCGAAATCTACCGCAGAGCCCAGCAAGGAGGAAGCAGTACTGTCGGTGGCAAGCAAGTCCGCCGCCGGCTCGAAGAAGGTGCTGCTGAAGATGTGCCCCATCATAGTCACCGGGTCACGGGGGGAGGTCAAGACGTACGCGTTGTTCGATGAAGGAGCAACCGTCACCCTCATTGATGAAGACCTGGTGACCAGCATCGGAGCAAAGGGAACTTCACGCCCGCTGCGCATACGCGGCGTGAACATGTCCTCAGAGGAGCGGGACAGCAGAGCGGTACGGGTGCAAGTCAGAAGCATCCGGGAAGACGGCCAGTCGCACGAGCTTCAAGCAAGAACCATCAAGGACTTGAGGCTCCACCAACAAACCATCCCAGACACCCTGCTGGATCACGAACACCTGCGAGACCTGCCGAAAGAAGAAGTTTGCTACGAGCAGGCCCGCCCCGGACTCTTGGTGGGCACAGACCACTGGGAGTGTATAGTGACCAGGGAACTCCGAGTCGGCGGCCCCAATCAGCCAGCTGCCTCACGAACAAAGCTGGGATGGGTGGTGCACGGAACAGCGCCACGAAGCATCATCGCTGATGAAGAAGATGTGCTGCACGTCATCGAGTCCGGAAGAAGAGACGAACAACTACACGATCTAGTCGAAGCGCACTTCAAGATAGAAGCCTTGGGCGTCGCCAGGAAACCCCGAGTGAACGAGGCAGACCAAAGGGCGGCGGACATCGTACAGAAGACAATCAAGAAAATCAATGAAGGCTACGAGGTAGGGCTGCCGTGGCGAACAGACGACGTCGTCATGCCACCCAGCTACGGAGCAGCGCTGAGAAGGTTGAAAAAGATCGAGGAGAAGATGGATGCGTCACCGGACTTCGCCGTGCAGTACACTACACAGATAGACAATCTGTTGAACAAAGGATACGCAGTACCATGCGACGGAACAGAGAAAGAAAGCAACGTCTGCTGGTACCTCCCTCATTTCGCCGTGCAGAATCCGAACAAGCCGGGGAAACAAAGGCTAGTCTTCGACGCGGCGGCGACAAGCTACGGGAAGTGTCTCAACGACGAGCTGCTGGAGGGTCCAGACCTGCTGCTGTCCCTGCCGGGAATAGTCTTCCGGTTCAGAGAGCGGGAAGTAGCAGTCACCGCAGACATCCAAGAAATGTTCCTGCGGGTGAAAATAAGACAGGAGGACCAGCCAGCTCAGCAGTTCCTGTGGAGAGGACAAGAAAGGACATCGCCCCCGCGCCACTACAAGATGAAGAGCATGATCTTCGGAGCAGCAAGTTCCCCGTATATGGCTCACTACGTCCGGAACTACAACGCAGAGCTTCACGGCAGTGAGTATCCCAGGGCCTTGGAGGCCATAACAAAGAGTCATTATATGGATGATCTAGTGGCTAGTTACAGCGATCCAGAAGAGGCGTGGAAGGCAGTAGAAGAGACAAGAAAGGTGCACGCGGCCGCTGGCTTCACACTGCGAGGCTGGAGCTCCAGCGAAGCGACGGTCCTGCGCGACGTGCCCCAGACGCTCCACGCCACCACCCCAACGCAGCTAGGAGGGGAGCAGCCGGAGAGCAAGATACTCGGGCTGTACTGGAACGCAGAACTAGACGAACTCGGGTTCAACACGTCCATGAACCGAGTGCCATCCGAGGTGAGAGAGAGGATCCGTGCGCCCACCAAGAGAGAAGCACTGAGCGCCGTTATGTCGATTTATGACCCGCTGGGCCTGTTGAGTCATTTCACAGTACGAGCGAAGATAGTACTCCAGAGCCTGTGGCGTCTGCAAACAACATGGGACACGCCAATTCCGGAGGAGGAAAACGAGCTCTTCGCGGCCTGGCTGGGTCAACTACAGGAGGTGAACAGACTGCGGCTGCCCAGGTGCTGCCTCAAGAAGAACACACAGCGCATAGAGCTACATGTGCTGTGCGACGCCAGCGAGCAAGCGTACGCGACGGTGGCCTACTGGAGAGCGGTGAACGAGGATGGAAGCATCGACGTCGTGCTGGTCGCGGCCAAAGCAAAGGTGGCACCGCGGCGAGCCCAGACGATACCACGTCTGGAGCTGCAGGCAGCGGTGATAGGAGCCCGACTCGCCGACACCATCAAGAAGGAACACCGCATCGAGGTCGACAGGACGACCTACTGGACAGACTCCTCTACGGTGGTCCACTGGATCCACCACGACATGAAGAGGTACACACCGTTCGTCGCGCACCGACTGGGTGAAATCGCCGAGCTCACCAGTAAGGAAGAATGGCGCTGGGTGCCTACGAAGCACAACGTAGCGGATGACGCCACCCGACTCACCGACGCGCCGATCAGCGCGACCGACCGCTGGTTCCGCGGGCCGGACTTCCTGTATCTACCGGAAGAAGACTGGCCCGGGAAGCCGGCGACAGAAGAAACAGAAGAGGAGGTCCTGCACATCGCGCCGGGCCCTGAACGAGACAGCTGGCTGCCCGATCCTGCCCGCTTCTCTAAGTACGAGACGCTGGTGCGCACTGCTGCACGCGTGCTGGCATTCATAGACGCGTGCCGCCGCGTCTCGACTCGACTGGAACATCGGCACATAGAGCGCGCCGAGAAGGAGCTCCTGCTAAAAACACAGCGGGATAGCTTCACGGATGAACTACAGAAGATCCAGTCTGCCCGCCCCCTCACTCGGGCGAGTCGCCTGTACAGACTGGACCCCGTACTCGAAGACGGCCTGTTGCGCGTGCGAGGACGTATTGAAGCCTCAAACGCGCCAGTGGAGGTCAAGCGACCCATCATTTTGGATGGTCGCCATCAGGTCAGTAAACTAATAGTAATGCGCGAGCATTGCGCCGCTGGTCATGCCAACAGAGAACGAGTAACGAACGACCTGCGGCAGCGATACTGGATCATCCACCTGCGGCCCACGGTGCGGGCCATCGAGAAGGCCTGCACGTACTGCCGGAGGATGCGAGCAACGCCACAACCGCCGGCCACGGGAGACCTGCCGCGCGCCCGCCTGGACCCCTTCCACCGCCCGTTCACCAACTGCGGCGTGGACTATTTCGGGCCCATGATGGTGAAGGTGGGCCGGCGCCGAGAGAAGCGGTGGGGCGCACTATTCACGTGCCTCACCTCCCGCGCCGTGCACCTCGAGCTCGTCGCATCGCTATCTACAGACTCAGCAATCATGGCGCTGAGAAGGATGGCCGCGCGCCGCGGCTGGCCGCGGCTCATGTATTCAGACAACGGGACCAACTTCAGGCGAGCCGACCACGAACTGCGAGCGGCGTATGAAGAATGGGCACCAGCGCTACAAGAAGAGGGACTGCTGCACAGGATGGAGTGGCGGTTCATCCCTCCCGGCGCACCCAACCAGGGAGGTGCGTGGGAGCGGCTGGTGCGCTCCGTGAAGACTGCCCTCGCTGCGACTCTGCGCGAAAGGGCACCTGCAGAAGAGGTGCTGCTAACTCTGCTCACTGAAGCGGAGTTCGCCATCAACGCGCGCCCCTTGACTCATGTCAGCGTGAGTCCCACCGATCCAGAGGCCCTCACCCCCAACCACTTCCTGTTGGGGTCCTCCACGGGCCTACCCTCGACCGGGCCTTGTGACGAGGCCGACCGACGTGCTTGGCGGGCCAGCCAGGCTCTTGCCGACCACTTTTGGCGACGCTGGCTGCGAGAGTACCTCCCCACATTGGTACCCCGCGGCGAGCCGCAGAGCAACCGACGGCCGCCGGAGATCGGCGACGTCGTCATCGTCGTCGACAGCACACTGCCACGGAACGTGTGGCCAATGGGAGTCATCGAGAAGCTCTACCCGGGACCTGACGGCGGCATCAGGGTGGTCGACGTGCGAACGAGAACCGGCGTCTTCAAGCGTCCCATCAGCAAGCTCGTCGTGCTGCACAGAGAAGAAGAGGCTGCGCAGGCTACGCCGGGGGGAGAGATGTAACAGACGCCGAGCTCCATTGTATCACTAGGAGATAACTAGCTAAGATAAGGATTAATAAAGTAAAAAGACAGGCCCGCACAAGGCGGGAAAAAGGTGTAGACTTTATTAAAACCACATACCATGACATACGATTGCCTTATATGGTAGCGAAACTGACGGTTTCATAACAAGCCAAAAACGTTACCATATAAGGTAACAAATCACCATTTCGCGTGTTGTGGGCGGAGCCTCCGACAAGTCGAAACTTGACCGACCCGCAGAAAGATGGGAAAGTCCATTATAGAGGGAACGATTAGCCAAAAGGGTTGAGTACAACGAGGCCCCGCCACTACTTGCGACATGGTGTTTTGGTATAAAGATAGGCGACTAAAGTCAGTCGACACAGTTTTATATTTTTACAGTGTTCTATTTACAAGTATCTAGTTTTAAGTGTTTATTGTGAGTCCCACGTGCCCTAAGTATATTATGTTCTTGTGATTATTATGTTCTGACTATTGTTCTTTGTGATTATTGTGTACTTGTGTAAATCAGTTTATGTAGAATAACGTGCCCGCTCTAAAATATAGACGAAGTAATTAAACAGTGTTGAACCATCGAAGAGTTTTAATTGAAAAGGAAATCCCATAGTCACCTGAAGCTATCGAAGAAGGGAACAATAAATAAAATACAGTCCACCCATAACACTGGTAGGTATTTCAAGCGATCTTCAATATATTCGGGAAATGTACATCTGTGTAAACCCATACCTCAGCCTACCCTTTGTGAGAAATAAAACGCTTCAGGAAGCAAGCGTATTAAAATAGATAATTATACAGAATCTAAGTATTTTATTATCTATACATATAATAAATCTGTAAAAAAATAATTTTTGTACATCCAGAATATTAAAAAAAAAAAATTGCCAGTGTGTGAAAGGATAACCAACAGAATTCATTTCCAGCATTTTTGGAATTTTTGTCTGTTTATCTGTTTGTCTGTTTCGATGATCAAGCATCACGTAAAATATACGAAACCAATACAGATAACTTTGATACATAAACATTGTGCGTATCTTGAGGTATTATTTAGTTTTTGTTTCATCGTAATCGGTTAATTCTATCAGAAGATATACGAATTTAAAGTGTTCAAGAAGAATTAATAATCATCAAATGTAAGATGCAGTGACATCTATTGTGCTAGAATGGTACTAATGACTAAAAATGTGCTCACCACATAACTTTTAAATTGACTGACCAGCTTTAGAGTCATCATCATCATCATCAGCCTATTAATGTTCCCACTGCTGGGACACAGGCCTCCTCTCTGAGAGGGAATGGGCTATAATCCACCACGCAGGCCCAGTGCGTATTGATGTTATCCTTCACCGTTTTGAGAGCAGCGGTGATGAAATAAATTCATCAAATGACTCCTCCCGCTCTGGGCGGAGCAGGAGGGAGTGTCAGACTTTTACTGACTAAAACCCATCCATGTTCCTTCATCGCCCTTTGCGTCACGGTATCTGTTTCGAACAGTCCCGCAACCCCGGCAGGCATCGGCCCTTGCGGACCCCTTCCTTTTGCTCACTCTCTTTGAGACGCGCGTGGAACACGAACGCGCCGTTGACACGGCCTGTCGTCATGAGATGGACCGACGGCGAGCTAGCCCATAGCCCACCGTTCCTGAGAGGTTCTCTCCCTCTCCCGTTCCGCCACCTCCTTCTCTAGCATTACTGCTTCGCAGAAGGAGGTGATGGCGGCGGCGTCCCATTCCGTCTCGCTCCGGACCATGGCTTGAACCACGGCCGGACGCGAGAGTCGCCGCCGCCAATCTCCGCTTCGAGGTCACGGTGGTGCTCCGCCCACGCAGAGCACATCTCCACCGTGTGCTCCACCGTGTCCTCCGGTCGATCCTCGCAGTGGAAACACCCGGGCGTTTCCTCCTGCCCGATTCGGTGCAGGAACCTCAACAACAGGAACAAACAACCGTGTCCGGTGAGGACCTGCGTCAGGCGGAAGGTGAGGACGCCGTGGCGTCTCTCAAGCCACTCCTCAAAGAGGGGACTTATCACCACTATTGTGGCGTGCCCTGCTCGGGGTTGCGACAGTCGCTCTCTCCAAATGGAGATAGAATCCTGGGTTCGAACCCACGACTTACTGTTCGTAAGTCGGGGCCTAAAATGACCCATTATATACGAGGTAGTTTTACTAGCGACAACTCACGCAGTAGCGTGATGATGTAAATTTAGTAACTAATAGGAGTGAAGCATCAATGATAAATGTTGCAAAAACGGGGAAAATTTATTTCTTTTGAGAACTTCCGTTGCGAGCGCTGAATAAACGGTTAAAGTTACGCAACAATCATGTATTAGGGAATTGTTCCTCTTAAAAGGTTCAACATAAAATTAGCAATAGCATAATAATGTCTATCTTTTGGGGTCTCACATTCTCTCTGACCCTCTCTCTCTCTCATGTGACGCAGACGAAGCTGCGCGGGTCAGCTAGTCAAAAATAGAAATGTATAAAAAGACATCACAATCCTTCTGAGGCAGTCGGGTTGTAAATAAAGTACAATATTTAGGTAGGCAATGAAAACATAATGCTGTAATTTCGGGTGTAAAATAACTCTTCTGGATAAAAAAAAAATCGTACAGGTAAGGAAACATAACATTTATTATAATTTTGTTAGTCTGTTCTAGTTTTAATAATAATAAAACCTTCATTTTCAAGCAACTTTGACCTATAGATAAATACCTTACAGACTAACATACATATGATAAATTACAAAGTGTGTTAATAAAAAGGACCTTAGAACTTTTTAAATCTTGAGTTACCTACACAGTTAACAGTCACTAGAGCTCGTTAATATTTTAGTTACCCAAAAAAACACTGAACTTGAACACTTGATAATCAAAAGACTATTTTAGAAATTTTATTTCTCAGAAATACTCTACGTAGGTTTAATATATTATTATGTAGACACAGAGTTAAACACTTTATTATCTTAAACATCTTATTGTATGGAATGACATAGTTAGGTACCTATTCTGTTTTTATTCCACAAAGTATTACATTAAATAAATGAAAAAATACTATTTGTATGATCAACTATTGATAAGAAAGCCTTTATTATACACTGAAAAAATTTCGTGTCGTCTTTACATAGGTAGGTAAAAACGACAACTCTAATCCTTATGGACAGCTGTATAACATTGTTTTTGTAAGTATCCCCTCTGCGGTGACACTCGCGCGGAGGAAAGAGTCGCACGCGCGTGGCTCTTGACGCAGGTAGCATCGAGGTGTGAACAAGCCTAAGCCTCATGAGTATGAATATTATTACAAGCAACAATAGTAACGTCATTAACTAATACCAATTTTGCTCTACAACCCTTGGTTACTTTTGTGCAAACCCATCGGCTCAGCCCACCTTTTTCCCGTTGCCTTCGTGATTCATTTTTCTTGTAAAACTTATATTCACCGACAGCTATGTTCACCTTTCCTTGTCTCGATACAATGAATTGTGCTTTTGTGCCTGTAAATATATAATAAGACATGGGGTAGCTTTTACATAATTATTTTACACATTTGTATTACTTTATGAAAATAATTATGAAAACAAAGATCAGATGGAACGTCAGGTTAGATATTCAAAAAAAAAACTTTGGAACTTGTGTGAAAATATTTTATTTAAAAATAATAATTATTGCCGGTAACAAAATAAACAAATACATACACAGAAAAAATGTGAGAAACGTTCTTTGTTTCTAGTTTTCTTTTTGTTTGTATTTTACAAGTTTATTCGGTTACCTAGCTAAAATATTTCAAAAAACTACACAAAAGATAAAACGAACAGTGTTGACATTTGTCGGGTCTGTGTTGACATGTAGTGAGTTAGCGTGGGAGTGAAGTGTGTACATACATGTGTGGTTTTGAAAAAAAAAAGTACGTTCGCTAACAATGATTATAATAGGATTTGCGTCTAGTCTAACGTGAAAATAGATTTACAATATTCACTAGCGAATACTAAAATTCTATTGCTTGTATGGTAATCAGCAAATAAAATGTTTGCAATTCTTTCGGGCACAGTAACTTCCTTACTTCCTTTACTTATTTCGTTTTCGATGGAAATTGTTTTTAACATTTTTAAATTCAGGAATATTTGTTATTCCTTTATCTTTTAGTATTGAAACAGTCTGTCGGAACGCATCTGGTACAGAAATAGTACACCTTACACTTACACACACACCACACTACACACACACACACACTTTACACCTTTTCAATGCACTTGTTAAAGTCAATCTCCAATTCATTTGACACAAAATCAGGCGCACAGTTGTGCCTGTCCTCTCGTATGATGCAGTTATTGCTAGCAATAATTTGTCTCGCTTTGCATATACTTTTCTTTGAACACCTCCAAATACAGGAACCATCTTTATTTTGTTTGTCTTTGTTATATTTATATCCTCCACGAAGTAGTCTTGACTTTCCTCGCTGGGATGTTATTATTTCATGTCCAGTTCTATCACAAGCCGAGCCGTGTGGTATCCGGCAGAGGAAAATAAAACCAACCCATTACACTCACGGGTGTCGTATAAGGCGACTAATGTCTGAGGCAGAACACCTTGCGCCTCCGTAGACCAGAGAATGGGCAGCAGCGTTTTCTGTTAGCCTTCATCACTGCGATCTCCAATTCGCCTGCCAAGCGTGGAGATTACGGCAAATTCCTCCCATCATGGGAGAGGCTTATGTCCAGCAGTGGACGTTATGGGCTGTTGTTGTTGTTGTTGTTGTCTATCACAAGACGGATCTATTAGTGATCCACTTTCTGAAAAGATTTTTTACAGTTAGATATCATTGAACAAAGGAGATGGATAATTTATTTAGGACACTCTGCTTATCATCTAAAAATGAATGCATAGAAACGAATTAATTTGCTTTAATTTGAATTTAAGTTGACATAATCCACTAATATTAGATTTCTTAGGAATTAACAGAAACATTTCTTGATCATGAACATTGTTGACAATGTTCAAAAAATAAGTACAAACAAGTCCGCATTAATAAGCACTAGATAATCGTTGGGCAATGGATTCCGTGTAGAATAGCAATGGTTGATATGGAGAAAAGGTAATAGCAAATTTAAACATTCTTGAATGCGTTTCGTTTCAAGATTATTTTATGGTTGCTGGAAAATTTACAATATATTTGATTAAGTCTTAAAAGTAACATTTTCAGTCGTGTAACATGAAGGTAACATGAGAAGGTCAAAATTAACATTCTGGTAATGCTGGATAGCATGCTTGGGTATCGTGCGTCGTCGGCCGCGTCTCCCTCGCATGATTCCGCACCTCATTTTATTTGAACATTGATAGGTTAAAAACAAAGTCCGCTCGCTACAACCCAAGTTATTAATGATTATGACGACCAATACAGAACACAATATCTTGGTCTATCGTATGGATCCTCGCCTTGCACCCCTTGTTGCAGTGGGTAGAACATCGCCATAAGCGTTTTCTTGACCCTAGAGAGTTCCTTTTCAAACAATAACTGTAGCGCCCGACCCACAGGATATAGCTCCCGCGTTTTGACTTTGTGAAGAAATGACCTGAAATATATAATTAAGTGAGTACATAAAACCATAATATTAACTTTTTTTGTTTTTTAATTTAAAAAAAAAAAAACATAGATCGAATTCTGAATTTAATTTATTTTATATATTAGGGACAAAAAAACAGTTACATAAATTGGTAAACATATGAATTGGTAAAAATAAATGAACAAATATAGAACGCAAAGATAATTTTGTTGAAAGTTGTTTTTTTTCTAATTGCATACACAAAATATAATATAATCATAACAGATACAATTTATTGTTCATGAATAACTAACTATTGACTATATTTATGAAATGCAAATCAGGTTAAATGCAACAATTTGGCAATAGCAAGTCATATGTCACTTATACACTATACGGAATTTTACTGCATATTTTTTTTGAAGTGCATCATTCGGTCTTGACAGTGTAAACCTCCATGAAGTGCAAAATGAGATGGAGCGATATTTTTCTGAGATCATGATCAGTTGGGTAAAAATATGCACACTAGTGCAACATTAGCCTGCGTGGTTGGTACGTATTTGTTCTTAGATTATTATTATTATTATTCATTTATTTTCAGATAAACATCCATAAAAAATTCAAGAAAGATAAGATTAAGAAAGTTTGATTTTGAGATTGATTTTTAAGATTAGTCATTAACAGATTAATACTTATTTATAGAGACTATAAGTAAAGAAAATCCACTTCATTTGCTTTATTCCTTAACAACTCAATGGTTTTGTTCACCCACCACGCTAATAATACTATTCCCGATAGCTAGGATGGAAGCCTTACACCCTTTGGCACTTCCAAAAGTCCTTGACCCCAAAACTGTAATTCTTGAAGAACGTGTAACCGTTACATTGTAAAACCAGATTCCCTTTTTGCGGTGTCGATCTGGTAACTCTACTGAGACTGAATAAGGATTTAAAAACTTATACCAAAATATTCAAAATGGTTAAATACTAATATGAAAAGAACTTTTGTCAATGCAAAAAAATACATTTCAAAGAAAATAAAAATCTTTTTAATTCTATGTTTACAACTACATAATCCACTTGTACTACTATTATACAATGTGTTTGGCTATCGTTTACCGATACTTTAATGTTAAAAATATTATAATAATTATACTAATTTCTACCGACAAATATTTGTTTATAAATACTCCTAACCCCACACCCCGCAAATGGCAGCCATTTTGTTTTTCTAATCGGCTGATCTAGGGTATGTTTAATGAAATGCAAGAAACCTAGAGACATGCTATACACTTTTAAAAATTTTAAATAGAAAAATATACTGAAAAGTATTAACACAATTAATTGGATCAGACTAATTTTAATACAATGAGAACCGCCCAAAAACGATTGTCTTAACTGTAGATCTAAAGTATAAATTCTTAAGATGTCACTAATAAGAACAAGAGTATTACTCAGATATCGAATAAAAATCAGCTGATTACTGAAACCAAAATAATAATTTTCTAATTTTATTGCAAGCGTACCTAACTTAACTCGACGAACTTGGATTGCAATTATTAGATTTGCTCAGTATTCATGCTCGTTAGCCCCATCAGCTAAATAAAACAAATACGGATGGTCTTGTCTACACTCAAGGGCGCAGCAAAAATAGTGAGAAATATCCATATCCAAAGCACAAACTCAAACAAAATTTACGGAAAGTGCGAGTGATTGTTATTAACTCTTATAATTTCATTAAAAACAGTGTGAGCAGTCGCCTTGCATCGCTTGTGGTTGTGTGTTGAGCACACCCATCGTGCTTTTGGCCCCGACACGTGTTTCTTGCAAAATGTGAAGTCTCCGATGCGTAGGAGTGTTCTACCACGTCGTGACATTTCAAATGATGCTAAAACAGGTAAAAAACATGTTTAGATTTTTTATACGGGAAAGTGGTAATTTTGGAATAGTCACAAAATTACTTTTTTGTGTTTACGTTTTTATTATGTAATTGCAAAAGGACACAATGGATAAAAAAATTAAAAGAAAAAAAATCTTTTTAAAAACAAGCTTTTATTACTTATTAATAAAAAGAACTAAAAAGTTAAAAATAATTTAAACCTTATAAGAAAAATAAAAGCGTGTTACATTTTTTAGCATATACACCTTCATTATTTTTCGTTTGCAATCAAAATGTAACACGCTTTTATTTTTCTTATAAGGTTTAAATTATTTTTAACTTTTTAGTTCTTTTTATTAATAAGTAATAAAAGCTTATTTTGAAAACGATTTTTTTTCTTTTAATTTTATTTTTAACTTTTTAGTATTTCTTTGTTCATGTTGTTTCCATGAGTATAGGACAAAAACGGTTCATCCCCCCAGAGGTCCGTTGTAGGGGGATAAGTGTTTCAGTAAAACAGGGTCCACCCTGGTACCCTGAGGCGCAAGCGCAACGTTAGAGATATGACATATTTATACATCCTCATACCATTTAGCCCTGCACGTGCTCACCTTGGCATTAGGTCATCCATCTAATTAAAAACAGAATCCACATTCATAACAAACGGAACGAACGAACGGATGAACTTATTTTCCCGAAGATGGTGTCGCATATTTACGTCCACCAAACCACCACCACTCACACTCACCACCCATTAAAAACGATCCACCCATCAAGACAAATCATACTCGACACGGTAGTGACGCATAATTACTGAGTTCCTATGGCCACCTTTCTGCTCCACCATCAGACCCTGTTACCATCTAGCACCAAAGTACTCATCAAGATGAATCAAACGAGCTCAAACTCGATGGGGTTATGTCGTTCATTTCTGAGTTCCTATGGCCATCTTCCAGCTCTATCATCAGACCCTGTTACCATCTAGCACCAAAGTACTCATCAAGATGAATCAAACGAGCCCAAACTCGATGGGGTTGTGTCGTTCAATTACTGAGTTCCTATGGCCATCTTCCAGCTCTATCATCAGACCCTGGTTACCATCTAGCACCAAAGTACTCTTCAAGACGGATCAAACAAGTCTAAACTCGATGGGGTTGTGTCGTTTAATTACCGAGTTCCTATGTCCATCATCAGACCAAGGTTACCATCTAGCGCCAAAGTACTCATCAAGATGAATCAAACGAGCCCAAACTCGATGTGGTAACGTAGTTTTATTACGGAGATCCTATGTCCACCTTCCAGCTATATCATCAGTCCCTGGATACGATCTAAAGACAAAATACCCATCTAGACGAATCAAACGAGCCCAAACTCGATAAGGTTATGTCGTTTTACAACGGAGTTCCCATGGCTACCTTCTAGTTCCACCATCAGACCCTGGATACCATATAATAAGAAATATTATAAATATTGCTGGACATTACACACAGCGCCATCTAGTGCCCTACTAAGCAACGAGGCTTGTGTCGTGGACACCAGATAGTTGATATAGTACATAGATACTTTTTGTTTGTAAATACATACTTATTATACATATAAACATCCATGACTCGGAAACAAATGTCCATGTTCATCACACAAACATTTGCACCGACCGGGATTCGAACCCGGGACCCTAAGAACGTAAGGCAGCCTCACCACCGCTGCGCCAATCAGGTCGTCAGAGAGAGCTATGGAGACAAAGTACTCGTCAAGACGAATCATACGAGCCCCAACTCGATAGGGTTATGTCGTTTTATAACGGTGTTCCTATGGCCACCTTTCAGCTCCATCATCAGACCCTGTGTGCCATATAGAGACAAAGTACTCATCAAGACGATGTGAGCTGATGTATACGTATTGAGTTTGACACGGATACTCGAGCTGTGGTATAATATGTTCCTACGTCAATCTTGAATTAAACACGGAGCAGCTCGAGTATTTGTGTGCAGTTAGGCGTGGTGTGATGTGATGCGTATGTCTCTGTAATAAAACTATGTGTTCCCTTACCTTTTATAATAATGTAAGTATTATTGTTATGAAACTAAAAGCTGTATCCACGAGAACACTGCCGACAAACTTTCCTGCAGTTTGGCAGAAGATTTTTGTAAAATACTCCTGTGTAACTTTTTGTTGGAATAAATAAAAAAAAAAAAAAAAAAAGACGAATCATACGGGCCCCAACTCGATGGGCTTATGTTGTTTTATATCGGATTTCCTATGGAAATCTTCCAGCTCCATTATCAGACCCTGGATACCATCTAAATACAAACTACTCATCAAGACGAATCAAACGAGTCCAAATTCGATGGGGTTATGTCGTTTTATATCGGAGTTCCTATCGCCATCTTCTAGCTCTATAATCAGACACTGGATACGATCTAAAGACAAAGTACTCATCAAGACGAATCAAACGAGTCCATACTCGATGGGGTTAGTTCGTTTTATAACGGAGTTCCTATGGCCACCTTCCAGCTCTATCATCAGTCCCTGGATACGATCTAAAGACAAAGTACTCATCATGACGAATCAAACGAGCCCAAACTCGATGGAGTTATGTCGTTTTACAACGGAGTTCCCATGGCTACCATCTAGTTCCACCATCAGACCCTGGATACCATCTAAAGACAAAATACTCATCAAGACAAATCAAACGAGCCCCAACTTGATGGGGTTATGTCGTTTTATAACGGAGTTCCTATGGCCACCTTTCAGCTCCATCATCTGACTCTGAATACCATATAGAGACAAAGTACTCGTCAAGACGAATCATACGAGCCTCAACTCGATAGGGTTAGTTCGTTTTATAACGGAGTTCCTATGGCCACCTTCCAGCTCTATTATCAGTCCCTGGATACGATCTAAAGACAAAGTACTCATCAAGTCGAATCAAACGAGCCCAAACTCGATGGGGTTATGTCGTTTTACAACGGAGTTCCCATGGCTACCTTCTAGCTCCACCATCAGACCCTGGATACCATCTAAAGACAAAATACTCATCAAGACGAATAAAACGAGCCCCAACTCGATGGGGTTCTGTCGTTTTATAACGGAGTTCCTATGGCCACCTTTCAGCTCCATTATCAGACCCTGGATACCATATGGAGACAAAGTACTCGTCAAGACGAATCATACGAGCCCCAACTCGATAGGGTTATGTCGTTTTATAACGGAGTTCCTATGGCCACTATTCAGCTCCATCATCAGACCCTGGATGCCATATAGAGATTAAGTACTCGTCAAGACAAATCATACGAGCCCCAACTCGATGGGGTTATGTCGTTTTATATCAGAGTTCCTATATCCACCTTCCAGCTCCATCATAAGACCCTGGATACCATCTAAAGACAAAGTACTCATCAAAACGAATCAAACGAGTCCAAATTCGATGGGGTTGCGTCGTTTCATTACAGAGTTCCTATGGCCACCTTCCAGTTCCATCATCAGATCAGCTCCATGTTATCATAATATTTCATTGCCCCACGATATACATATGCGTGCAAAATTTCAGCTCAATTGGTAACTGGAACGTGGGTGAAATTTAACTTGCAAGATTTGATTACAGACAAACACCGGGACAGGTGAAACTAAAAATAAAAGCTTGTAAAATAAACTGCTCTCTATTCATACTTTATTAATAACCTGGAATGGTGAGAGCTAACAATCTTGTTAGCCTAACAAAATAGATTACCACTGTCTTCTTACTAATTATTTAAGTAACAACTAAAACTTTTAACGTTTTCAACAATTTTTTTATTTCTTTGTTCATCTTCTTCTTCTTAATCTTGATAACTATCCAGGTTTCCTTGGCATTCAGTTTATTTGCCCAATAGATAGATATTGATTTATTTCCTTCCGACCCAGTCATAAGGAGCAGGCATATCAGTGTAATGTACAACAACATCGTCGACAGTGTGCACTATAGCTTTACATTTCAATCTATCGTGAGACGGACACCGCCATCTTACTTTACTGCCTGCAACACCGTTGTATCTGAACTTTATATTTTTTAGCATCAAAACCCTGTTGCCTTGAGCGGAGTATTGAAAGTGTGCAGCTAGATCTGTAGAAATTACATTTATGTTAGACATCATGACAGTTATTCTTTAGTGTAAAAACAGAACTTGCACAAAGTGAAGCAAGTAACTTAACATTGCGATATAGCTACCTTTGTTAGCACCAATTAAAAGTTATTTTGGAACAAAGAAGAATCAACTAACGGGTAGGTATTTCTTTTGAGGCGAAGAATTTTAAAAATTAAAATAAAGCACAAACAAATGATTTTATACATTATGTAATTGGCTTTATTTCAAATATTATTTCATGCCATTTACTTTTGAATATTTGGAATCTCTAGACTCAGCGTTTTGGGCTGTTTATTCATTTTTAGAATTTGTCACGCCATTTCCCCCCTTAGGGGTTAAATTCTGAAAAAACCTGAAACCCGGCCGTTTCTGCTCATTTATCAATAGGAGCACTTCTGTGAAGTTTCGAATAAAATAGTCTAACTAATCTTGTTTCCCCATACAAACTTTGGAGCCCCGTTTAACCCCCTTAGGGGCTGAATTTTGAAAAATTCTTTCTTAGTGCACCCCCAGACCACATAAAGAACCTACTTACCAAATTTGGAATCTGTAGACCCAGCGGTTTGGGCTGTGCGTGAGTCAGTCAGTCAGTCAGACTGATTTTTTCTTCTATTATATATTTAGATAGACTAAGAAGGAGTCGTGGAAGTAGTATTTTTTAAACAAAAATGCGACAAGGTGGTTTTGTGAACTAAATGCATTGAACTTTTAAT
This sequence comes from Xestia xanthographa, assembly GCA_905147715.2. Classification (NCBI taxonomy): domain Eukaryota; kingdom Metazoa; phylum Arthropoda; class Insecta; order Lepidoptera; family Noctuidae; genus Xestia; species Xestia xanthographa. Next base: position 8,651,163 of record LR990646.1, read on the forward strand.
TCATAATTTATTAAGTCAGGTAGACAATGCACAGGCTTAAGATGAATAGTTACACTTATGTACACACAGCAAATTGGTTCGGTTTGCAGAGCACACCAACATAATGTTGGTGTGCGTAAAATCAACTGGTGTATTACTTCGCCTCACGTCTCACAATATGTCAGCAGCACGTGTGCGTGTGAGTGTGGCTAATCTTCGCTAAGATTGGCCGTCGTAATTGAAAACGGTAAGGACTATTTTGTAGGCAATGAATATGAAGCATAAATTTCACAATGTTACTAACTGGTCTGGTGGCGTAGCTGTAAAAGCAATCGACTGATAAAGCAACGTTCGTAGGATCGAATCCCGCCGCCGACAGCGCCGATAGCTTTTTGCATTTTTAAAAACATTTTGTTGTCATTTTGTTGATTTTTTTTTTAGAATTTTATCTGATAATAAGAAAAAAATATGGAAGTGGAAATTAAGCAATTTGTAATAAGAAATCAACAATATTTATTGACTAGGTTTTTTAATAAGTATAATTAGGTATAGTACAAATAAAAAAATTTCGTATCATGCCGGCCGTCGCTTCCGCGGACAAGTTCCACTGGACAGCCAACACAAGTGAAGTGTGTCTAAGTGAAGTGATACTAACATAGTTTTAAGTCTTATTTACTAACACAAGTTTTGTACTATTATGATATATTATGTTAGTCTGTAAGGTATTTATCTATGGGCCAAAGTAGCCTGAAAATAAAGGATTTATTATTTATTATTATTATTATGCTATACTTACGCTTCATGTTCACCATTCATAATACTATTCATCATCCTTTTTATTTGTTTATATTTCTACACTCAGCAAATCGATCTAAATACGATTCATTTACTTAAAAACAGCTGAAATAAAAATAATATTAACTTATAATTTTCATGTTGTGACACTTACGTCAAGCGTCAAATTGTCAAACTCTCAGTTTCTGCTTAGTCTATGATATTTACTTTTTTTTAAAAAACAGTGTCACTGCACCAAACATCATAGCTTTTGCGAAGATAACACCAAGAGAAAACACACTGGAATCATATCAAGCATCGGTAAGAAAGTTTTCCAACGATCTACATATTCAAATTTGTTTAAATTTGCGCAAATAACACAGTTATTTTATAATTTGTGGATGACTCATGTGCTAAACAGAAACATCTGATTGGCAAAGCTTTATTTCTGACGTTCGTGCATGAAGTTGCCAGCTTAGAAAATTGTTTTAAAGGAAGACATTCTGTTATGACAGTTTTGGTAACCGTGAACCATAAATACCGAATTTGAATACTGGTTCTTTGAGACGAAGAATTAATCTTCGAACCCTATTTTCAAGCCTCTGTTAAAATTGGAGTTTACTTATAAATTGAATACTTACTATCATGTCAACTTCACGCACTACATCTAAACCAACCAAAACAAACGTGGATACATTGCAATTTGCGCACGACTCTGATACTGCGTCTGATAGAATCCTCTCTGACAGTGACTCAGTGAGTCTTCCTAACACCTCAAGAAATCCAAAGCGCAAACACGGGGACTTGCTCATGGCGGAAATAAAAACACTTTTTGAAAAATTTACTAAGACTCAAAATACTAAATTTGATTCTCTAACGTCCGCCTTGACTATGATGAAGGAGGAAACAGCTAAAATGAAAACATCTCTCTCCTTCATGTCCAACAAATATAATGAAGTCCTGGAAAAAACACTAAAATTCAAAAGGAAAACTCCACGTATAAAATTCAGGTTGAATTGCTTGAACAGAGAATCGATTTTTTGGAAAGGAAAGCCAAGTCCACCACTATAGAATTAAGGAATGTGCCTCAGTCCCCAACTGAGAATAAGGACAACCTCACACAGATAATAAACAATGTCAGCAAAGTGCTTAAGCAACCCGTAAACCAGTCTGATATTCGAGATGCTTATAGATTGAAGACCAAAAATAAAGCAACCTCTCCCATTATAGTAGAATTTGCATCAGCGACTATCAAGGAAAATATGATTCAGAAGGCTAAGTTGTTCAACAAGGGCAATAAAGAAAATAAGCTGAATAGTTCGCATCTCATGATTGACGGCCCAATTCAACCGGTCTATATATCCGAGTCACTTACGCCACTTGCGAAAAAGCTGTTTTACTTGGCTCGGCAGCATGCTAAGAAACATTCTTTTACGGGTTGCTGGCATTCATACGGAAAAATCTACATGAAGAAAACAGATGATCTACCAACCATACGTATAGATAGCGAAGATGATATTCTCAAACTTGCCCAAGCATGACTATTTATTAGAAGTGTTCAAATTACAACATTGTTATTTCTTATTAATAGGATTACAGCCGTCTGCTTGTTTCTTTTAGTTTTTGTTTTAGTCTTTGAATTGTATTTTTTCTGCAAATGTGTTTTTTCTCATGTTGATACCGTCTTGACGGCCATACCACACACATACTTACTAACACACCTACACTTACTTTCACACTCCCAACTGAAAACTGTACACAAATTCCTGCGTGATTCCGTTCATGCAAATCTATTCTCTGTTAACACCCTTAGTTTGAAATTTAATCCAAAATTCGATAACATAAATAGTCATGATAACTTTTCGACAGATATAGACTTAATATCCGTGGCTAGTGCGTCTACCTGTAGCATAGACCAATGCTCAACCCTAATCACATCGTCTGGAAAATCATTCAAAATGTTAATTCAAAATATAAGAAGCATTAATTGTAATATGCCTGGTATGCACATTCTTTTGGCCAGATCCAAGGTCGATTGGGACGTGATAATATTAACCGAGTGCTGGTTGCTTGGTGTTCATAATCCTCCGTTATTGGATGGTTATGACTATTATGCAACTAATAACAATAAATCCCAAAACGAAGGAGTAGTGGTTTATATCAAGAAGGGAATTAATGTATGTGTAGAGGAGCCAGTAATTATGGACTGTAACAGTCTGCTAATAACACTCGAAAAGCATACTGCGATTCTTGCTGTTTACCGATCCCCCAGTGTTAGAAATATCGATGTATTTTTGCAAAGCTTACATAACCTACTGCATGACGTTATTTCAAAATTTAAAAACTTTGTTTTAACTGGTGATATTAACATCGATATATCGGAACAGACATTGGATGTACGAAAACACCATTACTTAAACCTTATGGCTTCGCATGGCATGTTACCAGCTCATCTTATTCCCACTAACACTAAATCTTGCATCGATCACGTTATGCTGAAAACCAAGTTTCCGGCATCATGTTTCGTAGCTGAAACATCCCTTACTGATCACCACACTGTTCTTCTTTCCATTGACATGTCTATCCCTTCAAGACCGAACGCAAGAACGCTAAAACGAATAAACTATGCTTCTTTAGACTCAGTTGTCCCCAATATCGACTTCGCGCCCCTATATGCTATGACTGATGTTAATGATGCTGTTGTCTTTTTCACTGGTTCTATTAATTCTGCTTTGGAATTGTGCACTAACACTATAACTGTAACCAGAAGGCAAAAAAACTTGAAGCCCTGGATTACTCCAGGTCTTTTGAAATGCATGAGAAATAGGGATAAACTCCATCTGAAGTCGAAAAAATCTCCCAATAATACAATTCTAAAAGTAACCTATACCAGATACAGAAATTTTTGTAACGGATTGTTAAAAAAGCTGAAAAGACAATATGAAAGGAACGAAATCGATAAGGCAGGAAATAATTCTAAAAAGCTATGGACCGCTATAAAAACTATAACTTACACTACTCGACTAAAGGAAGTTGCCTCTGAATTAATATCTGCTAGTAACCCTCAACTTTCCGTTGACACCATAAATGCATTCTTTGCAAACATGGGCAAATCTCTAGCAGAAAAACATCTATCTCAGGAACCTGCGCCCGACTCACCTTTGCCTCCCAAATCGTCTTGTCCATTCTCTTTCGTAATGTTCCCAACAGATGAAAATGAGATAAACAATATTATCCTCAATCTTAAAATTAACTGTGCTGTTGGACGTGATAATATATCTGCAAGTATTCTATCTCAATATAGACTTATATTACTCTCCCCGCTGGCTTATATTTGTAATTTATCATTTCAGACCGGTTCCTTCCCACGAGACTTCAAAAAATCCCAAATAACACCCATATTTAAGTCTGGTGACAGAGCCTGTGTCAATAATTATAGACCAATTTCGATATTGCCTACATTATCTAAAATCCTAGAGAAACTTATGAACAAAAGACTGATAAACTACTTGGAAAAAAATAAGCTGTTATCTGACTCTCAATTTGGTTTTAGATGCAATAAAGCTACTAGTGACGCAGTTCATGAGGTTACGGACTTTATTGTAAACAATATCGATGACAAAAATAAAGTATTAGCAATATTTCTTGATTTAGCTAAGGCTTTTGACACGGTCTCTGTCCCCAGACTAATAGATAAGCTTGAGAGACTGGGAATCAGGGTTTTACCACTTGAACTCTTCACGGATTATCTCAGTGACAGGTCTCAGTGTGTAAGAGTTGGTGAGTGGATAAGTGGCGATCTTCCCATATCCTACGGAGTACCTCAAGGAAGCATCCTCGGACCCTGTTTGTCATTTATATCAATGATCTCTGTGACCTTGAACTTCTAAATGGAAAGATTGTTGCCTTTGCAGATGACACGGCCCTCATTTTCAGAGATAGCTCATGGGACAAAGCAATTCAGCACGCACAGCTTGGCTTTAACATTGTTAACCGTTGGCTGAGAACCAATCTTCTAACCCTAAATGTCGACAAAACAAAATTTCTAACTTTTTCTCTCCGGAATGTCCCACAGACGCTCTTGGCTAACGCACAAATTATCGCCCACTCGCACATGTGTAGTTGCCTATCACCTTGTGACTGTCCTCCACTTCAGCAAACTTACACAATAAAATACCTTGGCGTACAACTTGATAGTAGACTAAATTTTTCACCCCACATCGACCTTGTTTCATCTAGAGTTCGTAAATTAATATATATATATATTTAAAAATCTTAGACATATAGCAAACTCGAAAGTTTTATAAACAATCTACTTCGCTTTATGCCAATCTCTTTTAGTTTATTGTATAACGTCTTGGGGTGGGGCGTGTAAAACCGTAATGCTGAAACTGGAGCGCGCCCAGAGAGCGTTACTTAAAGTTAGTGCATTTCTTCTGTTCTATCATCCCACTATCACACTTTACCAAACCTGTGAAGTTCTTACAGTGAGGCAACTTTTCATACTTCACACCATCATCAAAATGCATGGTCGTCTGACTTATGATCCTATTACTCTCCTACATAAAACGTAGGAAACATACAGTTTGTGAGTCCAGAGCCTGCCGTACTCAATTCGCGCAGAGATTTTTCACATTTTTAGGTGGCCATATATATGATAAAATTAATCAGGCACTGACAATTTATCCCCTAACTAAGCAAAAATGCAAACAAACTGTCACACGATGGCTTCTTAACCTTGATTATTATCAAACGGAAAAAATCATAAATGTTCCGAAGTAACATCAGGCCAGAACTAACATCATCATCATCTTCATTCTCTGAACCAACATACAGAAAAATTGCGTACACACCAAAACAGTCACACTCATTTTACACCAGTAACACACTCACAAAAGCACCCATACACACTATCACACCCATGCTCACTATCACACCCATGCTCTCTATCACACCCCACACCAAACACAAACTACTACCACACTTAAACTCCTTGTTTAATTACTTCACGATTTTTAAATTTTCTTTATTTCTTACTCAGTTTTCATATAATTATTGTATAATGTTTTTATATCTAAATTTTGTAGTCTAGTGTTGGAATTGTCATCAATTAATTCTATAGCTTTAATAACGAAATTGTGTCCATGGAAGTGTACTGATTTCCAAGATACAGGTTCTTTACCTAGTTTGAAAGTCAGGCGTCCTTTTAGTTTTTTTTTGCAGCCTTCTTTGTACACCCCCTAATGGATGACATTGTATTAGGCTATATTTTTACTGAGTCCAATAAACGATTTATTATTATTATTACTTTTTGGTTTGTAAAATTTAAATTATTTTTATCAATATGTGTTTAGTCATTATATTTTGTAGATTATTACGATTGTGTACTAAATAACTTAATATTAAATTATATTATAAAATTCTTTACGCACTCATGGATACGTCCTGGCCGACTACACTTGTCAGATGAGATGATGGCCACACTAAGAAAACTAAGATTTGAAAAAGGAAGACTACTTTGGAGAAACGAGCTGACGGACGGCTGAAAAGTACTCTGGGATCTGATTAGATGAGCATCAGATAACCGCTTGGTTTTCTCTGAGATACTTAAACTACCCAGAGGATCCAGCTAAAGATCCACCTGGGACTATTACTCCCGATCTTCGGAAGCTAGCTACGTGCCTGACTTTCCACTTGTCTCGCAAAGATATCCTGACGCAGAGCTATTCTGGCCCTGAAATCTACGCTGCCCTCCTACAAAGCTGACCTGTTGGACTCTATCTGCACGACGCCCTTCCAGCTGAGGTTTCCTGCAGGTGATCCTCAACGTTTCACTGGTATTGACCTGCTACCCTGACGCCTGTTTCCGTTCCTTCAGAGGTGAACTCATTCTTGTCCATCTAAGTGCGTAAACTTTAAAACTATAGAGAGTGCGTGCTACGTAGGTTTTATATAACTAGCTGTATTTTTATCTTTTTCCTAAATTAAAATTTAATTGAACAAGTCTGCTTATCCTTTTATTTTAATAGGATCAAGTAGATTTGTTACAAACGACATCATCTAAATTGGATTTGGACCTGACTTCAGACGAGTCCCAATTTAGCACCATATGACCCCATAGGTTTTCAATGGGGTTCAGGTCAGGACTTTTTGATGGCCATTCAATGACAGTAAAATTTTCTTGAACGTTTAACCAACTTTGCACAAGTCGCACGCGATGCACTGCGCAGTTATCATGCACGAAGTAAATGTTATCTTGCGGGTATGCAACGCGCACACTTGGTAGCATCAGGTTATATAAAACGTCCAAGTAACCGTCACTGGTATTGCGACCCCCTACCTGCACTAATTCACCAGGACCCATTGATGACATCCATCCCCAATATCCCAAAGTAATGCGGCCACTAGACCTGCATGGAAGAATATTTTTTTTATAATAGCGTTCACCATCTTTTCGCCACAATATTTTGTGACCGTCTCTGTCTGACTTAAAACATTTTTCATCGCTAAATATAACAACATTATTGCACCAATCGAAATCCAAATATTCTCTTGCAAAGCGTACCCGGTTTTGTCTGTGAATATCTGACAGTAATATTTTCTTGGCCGGCCTACGACATTTCACACCAGCTGCACGCAAGTGGTTCCGTACAGTTTGTAATGTCACGTCATGTTTAGTCGCCGTTGAACGAGTAGTGAGGAAGGGCTCAGCGATGTGCGTCGCAACTATATCACGGTGCCGCTCATAGGCATCTGTGTATGCTAATCCAGCCTTTGGTCCCGGTCGGCAAGGATCAATGCTTCCCGAATCTGCATAACGATGGACCCACAATTGCACAGTCCTTCTCTGTGAACAATAATAAAATATTGTTACAAATAACAACAATCAATAGGTAACATGTGGATTATATTAAAAACACATTAATCTTCTAAACATATTAATAACATTTTGTTACTTTCCAATATCTTTAAACGCCTCGCAATTTCACTAATTGAAACGTTTTGCTCACGCAAAATAATAATCTCAGCTCTTAAAAGTGTTGTTAGGTGATTCATAATGGTTAACAAATAAAAGCACTGCTCAAAACACGCAGGGTATAATGTCTAAAAACGTAACGAAAGCCATTATGACGATGAATTTAAAACTACTAACTTACACATGATTTGTCATTTTTAGAGGGTAGATCTATAATAATATATTCTAACTCAAAATAAAGGAAACTTGCCAATAGTTAAGCAATGAATTGAACAAACAAATGTAAAATGTTTTATTAAACATACAAAAACATTGAAATGTTGGCAGTCGGATTCGAACTTACGGCGCTACGTCCGACCATTGCGCCACGGAGACGATTGTTAAAATGGCTAAATTTATGCTTCATATTAATGCAACATCAAGTGACAAAAACTTGCAAGTGTGTGGGTGGACAACGGGTTATTGTGAAGCGCAAACACTAATAAATAGACGAAGCCAGACCACGTTGATTTTACGCACACCAATAACTATGTTAGTGTGCCCTGCAAACCGAACTAGTTTGCAGTGTGTACGTTTTCACTAAAACCTAGGTGACTCGTGAATTAATGAGATTTTCAACCCTCGGCTCAGCGTTGGAATGAAGAAGTTTATCGAATGGGTATCCTGTGGTAGGCCTAGGTTCGGTTTCATGTTTAATGAAATGTGTGAGAGCCGGAGACTGTTTAAGTCTAGACTCAAAGGGTGCCAAGATCATCAAGGCCAATTGAAAATGGACGCACTAGCTCGTTTGCATTCGAAGGGTGATTTTCGCGGATTCTGGAAGAATACAAATAAAGTTAACGTAAAACCTGGTCTTCCGGTGAGCGTCGACGGGGTGAGTGACCATAGGGACATTGCAAATACCTTCAGAAATCATTTTTCTGTACAGTCGCCACTGGGTCCGACGTGTGGGGCCTTCGGTGCTGAGATACCAAATAAGACAATGGGAGTCCGTTTCACTGCAAAGGAGGTCTCAAAAATTATTAAAGACATTACTAAAGGCAAATCTCCAGGCCATGATGGTCTCAGCATCGAGCACCTGCAGCACGCTGGGCCTCATATATCTAGAGTTCTGGCAATGTTTTACTCGTTGTGCGTGAGCCACTCTTACCTGCCATCCGATTTAATGAGGACTGTGGTAGTGCCTATAGTGAAAAATAAAACAGGCGACCTTGCGGATAAAAGTAACTATAGGCCTATTTCGCTAGCCACAATTGTAGCTAAGGTGTTTGACGGTCTGCTTAATACACAGTTAAAATAGGTTGGTGGCGCTGCATGACAATCAGTTTGGATTTAGACCACAGCTGTCTACAGAGAGTTTCGACCTGGTAGCGTACGATGTTCTATGGAAGAAACTCGAGGACATTAACTTACCACATGAGCTTGTTGGAATCTTCAAGTATTGGTATACGCACCAAGTCAACAGCGTAAGATGGGCGGGGGCTATGTCGGCGTGAGGCAGGGCGGATTGACTTCCCCAACCTTGTTCAACCTCTATATGGATGCACTGATCGTCACGCTCAGCAGTGCCCGTGTCGGCTGCCATGTTGATGATGTTTGCGTCAATAACCTTAGTTATGCTGACGACATGGTGCTGCTGAGCGCTTCGGTCTGTGGCTTGAGGAAGCTAATGCAAGTTTGTGAGGAGTACGCGAGTGGACACGGCCTCGAGTATAATGTGACCTGTTGAGATGTGAATAAAAGATTGGTTTTTGTATAACACGTAAAATATATTCGGCTGTTTTCTAGCCCTAGTTACCACGCTTGTTGACAAAAGGTGACATGACCGTCTTTACTTATAAAGAGTACATAGAGTATATGTTTATCAAAAGAGTTTAAGACTTCGGATTAAATTCTCATCCAACACCTCCCCTCGAAGTCATAAGCTTCTTTCACTCATCTTCACGATCATGCCGACACATGCCTAAGCCATGCAAGCATTCTTGATGTTTTGGTCCACTCAAAGCCTTGGTCAAAACATCAGCTGGCATTTTGTCTGTACTCATATACTTCAGATCAATCACGCTTCGTTTAGATGGCCGCGGTACAATTTCCCACGTGCCATTCTTAATCTGTGCCAAATAGCAGTAGCTATATTCCCGCTATCAACTGTTCATTACTATCTTCATACTCTGAGCCAGTTCCACTGTCAGCCCTAGCCTTGGCTGGCGTATATACTTTTCGTGGTCTTCCCACCGAACCTGTTCTAATCAATTTTGGTCTTCCCCGTCCTCTTTTAACTAATGGGACTAAATTCTTTCTCTGAATATTTGCATCATCAGGATCTTGTTCACTTTCTAGCCTTTCGAGTGATGAATGACAAGAATCACTCGGAGCTCTGTGTTCTTCTCTGTCTTCATGACTGACTTCAGGTATATTTAACTGAACTGTCACTTCATCAATACTCTCTTCTTCATCAAGTATATCTTTATAGTCATCACGACCGAATGCCTTCTCATTCATAAAATTTACATCGCGGGTCACAACAATTTTTCTTGTCCTTGGATTTTGAATCCGATATGCTTTGGATTGCATGTCATATCCCAAGAAAATTCCTTCTTCAGAAACTGAGTCAAACTTCCCTTTGACTTTATTCGCGCCTTTGTTTTTATAATACACCTTAGATCCAAAAACTTGCATGTATAAAACAGTAGGCTTCTTTCCTTTCCATACAGTGAAAGGTATCTCACCCTTCAAAGCCACAGTCGGACATCGATTCCGAATGTAATTCGCAGTGTTAACTGCTTCTGCCCAAAATTTAGGAGGGCTTCCAGCTTGTCGCATCATGCAACGTGCCATTTCGGTTAGCGTCCTGTTTTTCCTCTCCGCTACCCCGTTCTGTTGCGGTGTATAAGGAACCGACAACCTTCGAACAATACCATTCTTCTTCAGAAAGTTTTCAAATTCTTTGTTAATGTATTCTCGCCCGTTATCTGATTACAAAGACTTAATCTTCTTCCCTGTGAAGTTTTCCACCTCAGCTTTGTAATCCTTGAAAACATTTAGCACGTCATTCTTATTACGTACAAAATAAACTTCGCACCATCGAGATTTATCGTCTATGAACGTAACGAAATATCTCTTACCTGAAAATGATTCATGTCTCATGGGGCCACATACATCCGTATGTACTATTTCCAATAATTCGCTGGTACGATCTGCATTACCCTTTGGAAATGATTTGCAGGTCTGCTTCTCGCTACTACATATCTCGCATTCTGACATGTCTCCACCATCCAGCTTCATTCCGTGAACAAGCCCGCTTTTCGCCATGGCCTTTAAGTCACGTTCGTTCAAGTGCCCCAGACGTTCATGCCATATATCTATGGGTTTCTTGACTTCAACATTATTGACATCATTTTCATTCATACGCACATGGTATAAATTTCCTATACGATCGGCACGCATAAGCACTTTATTGTCTTTTATGACAACAGCATCCTTCTTTCTAAAATTAACTTCATAACCATCATCAGTCAGTTTCGCCACTGAAAGGAGGTTAGTACGCAGATCTGATACATAGAACACTTTTTCAATGCTTATGTTTTGCATTTCACTGCCTATATCTACTGAAATATTTACCTTCCCGGTTCCACTAATATTGGTTTTCCCATAATTAGCTAAGTTCAGCTCAGAATCCATTTTCTTGAATTCTTTAATTATATTTTTTTCGTTGCACATTATGTCCCGTGCAACCACTATCAATGCACCATATATCATTTCCTTGTGCGCTCAACATCACTTCTTCAGTGGTTCTCATCGACATCAACACCTTCGACGTTTGTGCATGATCACGATTACGATCTGATCGACGATCTGATCGATCCAGGTTTTGTTTTCTTTTATTAATATTTTTTACTCTGCATTCTCTTGCAAAATGCCCACGACGACCACAACGATAACAATCTATCATCTTTTTAGGGCCTTGATCGTCATTTGACTTGGTCTGATTTGCATTTGTTTTGGCGCGTCTGACAAGCATAGCTCCCTGGTCCACCACTTGCGATTTGCGACCTTCGTGGTCTTCGAGGATCTTCACCTTTAACACTTCTGTTGTAGGTAATTCGTCTCGCGATTCTATTGCCGTTCGGAACATGCCAAAGGAGTCTGGCAAACTGTACAGCAGTAAAATGGCCAGTAGTTCGTCTATGACTACCAAACCGATTTCCTTCAATTTCTTTACGCTATCGAAGAAATCAGAGATATGCTTTCGCAGGTCATCTTTTTCCTGCATACGTGTTAAAACAAGCTTCTTTAATAACGAGGCTTTTCTCGCAGGTCCACTCGACTGATACATCGACAACAACTTGTCCCATATAGCTTTTGAGCTTTCTAAGCCATCCAAAGAACTTAATTCGCTTGGACTTATTGCTAATAAAATGTCCGATTCAGCTTTACCATCCATTTTGATCCATTCTGAATATTTTGGATCGGAGCGAGGCGGTCGTGGTAGTATCCCGGATACATATTCCCACAAATCGTTCTTCTTCAGAATCGCACGCATCTGAATCTTCCACGTATCATAATTTTCCCCAGTGAGTGGATTAATTTTAATAGTCGCAGCCATGACGTAAGTTTCTTCAACTTTTTCACAATTTATTTTCGATTAACGGAAAAATATTTATCGCTGCTTACCCATACTTTTATTCACCGTAGCACATAAAGGTCGTTTTTTTACGCACCTGGGCCCATAACCTGTTGAGATGTGAATAAAAGATTGGTTTTTGTATAACACGTAAAATATATTCGGCTGTTTTCTAGCCCTAGTTACCACGCTTGTTGACAAAAGGTGACATGACCGTCTTTACTTATAAAGAGTACATAGAGTATATGTTTATCAAAAGAGTTTAAGACTTCGGATTAAATTCTCATCCAACATGACCAAAAGTCAGTGCATGGTCTTTGAGACGAGTAGTGCGAAATGCCCACAAAGTATACCACCAGTTTATCTAGATGGTGTGCCCCTAGACTGGGTGAAACAATTTAAATACTTGGGGCATTTAGTCACGGCTGACCTCAGAGATCATGCTGACATCGAACGGGAGCGGAGGGCATTGTCCAAGAGGGCGAATATGTTGGCACGCAGGTTTGCACGCTGTTCTGATCAAGTTAAGATCACACTTTTTAAAGCATACTGCACATCTTTGTACACGTGCAGCCTGTGGGCTAACTATACACAGGCCAGTTACAGTGCCCTCCGCGTACAGTACAACAACGCGTTCAGGGCGGTATTGGGGCTGCCCCGCTTCTGCAGTGCCTCGGGCATGTTTGCGGAAGCGCGCACCGACTGTTTTCACACCACAATGCGCAAGCGGTGCGCAGGGTGCGGGCCAGCTCTAATGCTGTCCTGGTGATGATCGCTGGACGTTTGGACTGCCCATAAATTAGGAAGTGCTGCAGTAGGCATATAGCCAGGGCATGTTAGCGATGAACGATTTGCATTATTGCTGAGCCCTTATTAATTATATAGTTATTATATTTTATCCAAAAGGAGACAATTTTTTTTGTTTGGAGAACAGGCCACCCACATAAAATTGTATCAGACATACAGATATTAATGAAACGTATATAGATTTTTTCCTTATAATTTCTAGATTACAGTGGTGATATTAGCTAAGCCATGTCTAACCGGAGTGATGAGAAATACGAAAATGAAAACGTGAATCTAACAATAAACAATAACAATAACACGTCAAATGTCAAATGAAGTTGTCAGTCAACCACCAAAAAGACGAATTTACAACGTTCCGTGCCATGATGATTTTCTATACCACCTAAAAGATTTTAGCGGAAACCTCTAAAATAGCATTAGAAAGCTCACAGTTTAATATTATATTATATTTTAATTAAAGCAGATATTAGTACCAATGGATACCGTACTTTTTTTTGTAAATGGAAAAAACGCCCCTATTTACGTAAGTATTTTCCGTCAAATGGCATTGACCACAACAGGAATGATTTGACTCGCAAAAAAATATCATAATACAACTTATTTGTTATGATTTTAAGATTCCGGTTTCGTTTCTATGTAATCTTTCGTTTATTATTAGAATAAAATGGTTACTTTTTTTTGGTGTAAGTAATATGAATATCCGCAACATCGAAGAGGGCCTAAAAAAAACTGTCTCCTTTGCCACTCTCATAATTATATTTGTATTTTAAATTAATTAATTTCAGACTCTTTCTTTTTTATGTGACATTGACTCTGATTTGATTTCTTTGACAGTGTAATTCTGATTTGTTGACATTTAATTTATTATTATTTTGTTTTTATTATTATTTTTAAATTCTATGTTATATTGTGATATTTTGTATTATCTCGTGTTTCGTGTAATGGACATATGGGAGAACCTGAAATAAATGAATTTTATTTTTATTTTTATTATTTTATTAAATGAAACGACAATAGTGCGCTTGCAATCATGTTTAGACATTCATGTAGGTGTCGCTTAGTGTAAGTGAAAATGAATACACATTCTCAATCCAGAGGATGAGTCATGTGCTTAAACCTAGAGATTAAACATATAACATGCATTACTACCCATACTTAATTGTTTATTGTAATATAACTAAATCATTGAATAAGAAATAAAGTATAGTTTGTAATTGAAAAATAACGCAAATATTTAAACAAAAGTTACGTTCGTCGTCACCGCACTATATTTCCAACGATGGACATATCTATGGAGCTTGTATGGCATACTGGTATGTAAACTACTAGCAAACCGTAGTGCCAGTCATAAGACATTGAATTTTACAGCTTCATGCACATAGATAGGTCTACCCAATTCTGATATACTTTCCCCCAACTAAACGATAATTCGGAGGTTGATGTGTGTGTTCATAATGCCCATATTCAATAACATTTTGGCGGTCAAACACTAGTCTTGCTTTGCAGCCTTTACCATAGTGTGAGGAGCACCGCCAATGGACTGTCCCTTTCGTCTCATATTTCCGGTAATGGCTATACATGTAGTGGTATAGAAGAATCAATTGTTTTCCCGTTTTCGATTGTACAAAGATGTATTCTGAAAGCATTAAATATATTAGAAACAATACCAATACAAACAACAACAACCAACAATACAAACAATACTTTAATCTAAACTACACACGACGTGAACTCACTGCTATCACAAGCCATTGGGAACTGTTTTTTTTCTGTGTTGTCTAGAATCTTACTTCTATCACCAATCTGGTAAAAGAAGAAAGTTTTCTTCTGGTTCTTAAAAAGTGATTTATTTCTCAAACTACTGTTTAGATATAAACAGTAGTAAAAACCGCCGTGTGGTATCCGGCAGAGTAGAATAGAACCAACCCATTACACTCACGGGTGTTGTATAAGGCGACTAATGTCTGAGGCAGAACACCTTGCGCCTCCGTAGACCAGAGAATGGGCAGCAGCGTTTTCTGTTAGTCTTTTAACACTGCGATCTCCAATCCGCCTGCCAAGCGTGGAGATTACGGCAAATTCCTTCCTTCCATTCCTTATTTCCAGTAGTGGACGTTATGGGCTGTTGTAGTAGTAGTAAAAAAGTTCGATAGCTTAATGTTGTGAACACGTGTAAAGATCATAAAATTTGACCAAGATTAGCATTTACTTTTGGAAAATTCGTATACTTGTTTATGGAAAGGATGGATTAAAAAACTTCATCACGGTGTACAGTTTAATTAGAATAATTAACAAAACAGTAAAACTTATTTAAAACGAGCACATTTCATGACAATTTAACAAACTTTCCGTTGAGAATGAAATGCTGTCTGTGGTGGTGGATGACTATGATGACTGCTCACAGAAAAAATGTTCTTAAAACTGTCAAGTAACAGTCTTGTTTTGCATTTCTTACTATTTTGCAATGGACACCTCCAAGTTTGAGAACCTTTCATACCAGAACATTTAAGATTAAAATTGTAACTTTTATACATTAAAAATTCCTTTCCAGATTGGGTTTACTTTTAGTAGTCTGTATTCTGAAAATAACAATATATAATATATATTTGTCATTCGGATAAAGTGAGCTACGGAAAATATTTTGTTAGTACTGTTAAAAGTCATTGAGAGATATGAAACGCTTTGTAAGCGATCACGTTGTCTCGGGCCTTTGGTTACTGACTGATACAATAAAACAAAAACTGGCCAAGTGCGAGTCGGACTCGCGCACGAAGGGTTCCGTACCATTATTTGAAATAATTTTATTCTGTTTTTAGTATTTGTTGTTATAGCGGCAACAGAAATACATCATCTGTGAAAATTTCAACTGTCTAGCTGTCACGGTTCATGAGGTACAGCCTGGTGACAGACAGACGGACAGACAGCGAAGTCTTAGTAATAGGGTTCCGTTTTTACCCTTTGGGTACGGAACCCTAAAAATAACTTTAAGGCGACTACATGAGTTAAACGCGAGTTTTATAATGCAAAAAAGCATATGATTCACTGCAATAAACAAAACCAGAAAAATATATTATTCAGGATCTAAGCAAGTACGATAGTGTTTTGAAAACATCATACAACAGACTAATTTTATTCGATAGAAAAAAATCACGAACTTATCTCCAAAAAAATATTTTAACGAGTAAAAACCATACTAAAATACATGCAATCGTTCTGATTTTTAGGCAAATAATTCTACAAGCAACATATTATCATCATAGTGTTTTACTTTTTTAGTCCAATCAATGGATTTTTTGTAAATCGCAAAAAAACTGCCCGCAGTGACTGACGTATCAACCACTTTGTAGTGCAAGCTGATCAGAACCTTATTCTAACAGCATTTCAAACGAAGTTTGAACCACCACAAATAGAGTTCTCGACCTGAGACGCATAAGGTCGAATTTCGAGATCAGAGCAAAATAACTTTAACAGTCAGCTGAAACCAGTATCTCGCGCTCTTTCTAAGCATATAACAATCATAATTCTATCTCTTTTTGTTCTGATAATATACAAATGCATAAGGTCGAATCTGTCGATTTTTTAAATTTATATCGTGGAATAAGGCTTGATAGCAACTACAGTATTTATGCTTAAAATTTTGGTTTAATAGAAGGTCGAACATTGACTTCGGCTTCTAGGCTTTTAAATTATTTTATGCGTAAGGAAGGGACTATTTTGTCATTCGACTTTATCCTACAAGGATTGTTGGTAAAAATAATACGTATTGTCAGATAGAACTTTATGCCTCTTGAAATGAAATAATCAGAAGTCGTACCTTGAGATATAGTGTTATGCCTCGAAAATTTTATTTGTTTGGTTAAGGTCTACAAGCATAATTAGCCCTTATGCCTTTAAAAAGTGCTACTTTATCGTTGTAAAGAAATGCCTATGCGAAGAAGAAGCATTATTCCATTAAATTCGTGACCGCACATCGACGCGATAGAATGACATCGGACATTATCGCCCGTCACTCAGCCGTTTTCAGCGCCACGGTGGCTTGACCTATCTAGTTTTGTTTACAAGTTATTCGCGATCGAGTCGTTATTCGTGCCGAATTATTAGTGAATTTAATTACTTCTAAATCAACCAACATATTGAGAGTAATTATATCATATCTGCCTCTCAGAATGGATGTAGGAACGGGTCCCGCGGTACTACGGAGCTGCTCTGCATTAGCCATAACAGGTTTGCTGCTCCCGAAATAATGTCTACATGTTGGATAGATTAAGAAGGCCTATGATGTGCCTGTGCCTCATACATGGCTCATAAGGGTGCTATAGTTGTATAAAGTAGATGCAACTCTACGTATTTTCCCGATGTCATGTATGAGGCACTGAAGAACGGTTCTTCGCTATCCAGAATGTCGACAGATCCTAGGGAATCGATAAGGATCGAGCGCGGTATATTCCAGGGTGATAGTCTGACTCCATTGTGGTTTTGTCTAGCCTTGAACCCTCTCAACACACTGCTGGAGGGTTCAGGTCTAAGCTGTCTGTTTAGGAAAAATGGTCAGGCCATATCTCACCTTCTTTACATGGATGATCTGAAAGTCTTCCCCCAACAATTTGCAACTGATGAAGCTACTGAAGGTAACAGAAACTTTCAGTAACGCCATCAGGATGGAATTTGATGTGGACAAATGTGCGGTCATGCATGTGAAGCGAGAGGAGATTATGGAATCCGTGGGAACTCAACTCTCGGATTCGATACACCTTTTTTTTTCGGATGGGAAATCATCAAATGACTCCTCCCGCTCTGGGCGGAGCAGGAAGGAGTGTCAGACTTTTACTGACTAAAACCCATCCATGTTCCTTCATCGCCCTTTGTGTTCCGGGGCCACGGTATCTCTTTCGAATAGTCTCGCAACCCCGGTGTTTCGATACACCTTAGATCCCTCTCCTCAACAGAAACCTACAAGTATTTGGGTATGTCGGAAGCGTTAGGCATTAGCGTAACTGACATGAAGCAATCGTTGAGGGAGCCCTTCTTAAGTCGCCTGAAGAAGGTATTAAATAGCCTTCCATCAGGTGCGAACAAGGTGCACGCCTTTAATGATTGGTTCATGCCGGTTTTATTGTACTCTTCCGGCATACTCAAATGGACACTAGACGGAACTCGATGCCCTGGATAGGAGGGTACGCACACTGCTGACCGCAAATCGAATGCACCCACGGTCGTCGATAATGAGACTGCATATCTCGCGGAAGTGCGGGGGCCGAAGCTTCTTAAATGCTGAGAATCTGCACAAACGTGAGGTATGCAGTCTCAGGGAATACTTCCTAGAAGCCGATGTGGGGTGCACCGAGATGTGATTTCAGTGGACAAGGTCTCCCAAACTAACGCGAACTGGCGCAAACCTAAAGTATTAGACACTAATGACCGCAGGGAGGAAAGGCAGGGTAAAGAGCTTCACGGACGCTTTTACCGGGCCCTACACGGCCCCGATGTAGTCTTCTTAGCGTCCGTATCCTGGCTGCGCTTTGATGAACTCTTCGGGGAAACCGAAGGTTTTCTCTGTGCAATAATGGACGAAGTTATGATGTCGAATAACTACTGGAAACACATTGTGCAGGACGGCACGGTTGACATAATAATATGTCGAGCACGGCACCGTCCGGGAGAATCAGTCTGACACATTATTTTCGGGTGTTCAAGTCTGGCTAATGGAGAGTACTTGCATAGACACAACCTTGTTGCCAGGATTATTCACCAGCAACTTGCTTTCAAGTACAACCTTGTGGAATCAGAAGTGCCATACGATAAGTATGCGCCCGACCCAGTTCTCGATAATGGTAGAATCACGTCGTATTGGGATCGACCTATCACCACTGACAGTACTGTTGTTGCCAATAGGCCTGACATTGTGGTGATAGATCGATTGGAGCGTCGCAGAATGATTGTTGATATAACGGTCCCGCATGACGAGAGCCTCGTGAAAGCAGAGTAAGATAAACAATTCAAAGATCTGGCTCGCGAGGTTGTCGATATGCGGAACGTGAACAGCATTAATTATGCTGATAGTCGTGTCGGCCAATGGCTTAATAGCCAAGAGCCTCGACCAACATCTTAGGAGGCTCTCGCTTGGCAGTTGGATTGATCCATCCAAGCTGGGCTTCATTCAGAAAGCAATACTTCTGGACACGGCACGTATTGTTAGAAGGTTCCTCTCTCAAGGGCCCTGACCACCGGCAGCTCGGACCCTGTTCCCAGCGCTGGTGGGCTACTATTTTATATTTTTAAGTGTTTTTATTTATATTGTTTTAATTAAAAGAATATTTAAAAATGTAATTTATATGTAACGAAATGAATAAAGGAAATTTAAACTTATATTGTCACTTACGGGATATCTTCCGTGATTGGTAATTTTTTTGAGTTTGCAATCGGAAATTTAAATGCCTCATAAAATAGATATTAACAAGATCGGACGTTACTAAATTTCTATTTTTGGTCTAACATAATGTTATATGTTTTAAAAAAGCTTACAATACGTATTGAATTTACCAAAAAATTGCAAGCATAAAGTTGGATCAGTAAATAGAATTAAAAGAATTCGTCGTTCAATAACTCTGTACAAGCATAAGGTTGGATGTCACCAAAAAAGTAGTTTTTGATTAATAAAATATTCATATTTTACTGTGACTGGTTTTATTACTGCTCTATACAAAGGTACACGACTTAGCTAAAACATTATATTATTTTTGTTAGCCTATTCGATAAGAAACAAAAGTTTTGACACGATTTTGTCAATAACTTTCTTTTAGCTATCCTCTAAAGTTGTAAAATTCCATATCAGACCTAATGCGTCTCAGGTCGAGAGTTGCTAATTTAGCTCCTGTAATCGCCTTAAATAAGTATTTCTAATAAGTTCATACTCAGTAGGTTTTAGGCCGGGCCTCCTCTCGTTGAGTGTAAATGGGTCATACGGATAGTGCAGGTTGGAAAGTCACATGATTTTGAATTTTCGGTGCTAGGAAAATACCTTTATTGTACCTTAAACATTTTAAGGACAAAGGTAAATTAAGAAATAATTAAATTTTCTAAAAAACAATATAAATACTTTGGTTGTAATCATTTACTCTCTAATACTCTGGTGGTACATACAATGAATTTAACATAGATAATGGTTCTGGTGTCGGTTATTTATATACAATCATTACAATAGTCATTTTTACACTTTATTCTTATGGTAAAACCTAATATTTTATTAATCCGTCTTCCTTTGCCTATAATTATAAAACATAGGCCGTGAATGTGTATGCTCATATGTCCCTGTTAGAATAGTAGTATTGTTACTATCCAGCAATAATGTCGCTTTACAGCATTTGCTTTTCATAGACGAACACCTCCAGCGGTTGAACCCAGGCTTCGACTGATGAGTATTGTAATACGTGAACCCATCGAACATTACTAACCAGGTCCCTTTTTGCGATTTGACGTACTTGAAAGCTGGAAGAGATTAAAGAAGATTAAGAACTGTCTGGTTTTTAATAATAATAAAAAAAAACGTTTTTGTACCTAATTCAAATAGGATTTTATGAGATGATATAATTAAAGAGTAAAGTCTTAAAAATATAAACTTAATGGTACATACAAATTGCTGTTTAGCAAAAAAAGAGTTTTAAACGTAATTCTAGTATGTTTAATTTCAGTTTTTCAAATATACACATTATAATGAAGGTCTAAAGTAATAAGAGGTCTACACTAACTTATCCCCTAAAAATATTCAGATTGAACTACATCAATTGCATATTGAAAATTTTGTAACTTATTATCAATCTGTTGGCGTGTGAGTGCTGGATGACTATGGGTAAAGTCAGCATAGACAACTTTATGATCTTCATCAAACACTATTCTTGCTCGACATTTCCTCGTATTTTGACAGGAACACCGCCATGCATGGTGGCCTTTCTTTGGGATATGTTTATGCCAGTAGTAGGTGAAACCATTGTGCAGTATCAAATCGTTTCCCTTTTGTGACTTGACGAACATGAATTCTGAAACAAAAGTAAATAATCAGGTTTAGGTGAAATACAATAAGTATTTTACAAGCTTTTATTATTATTTTATTTTATTATTATTATTATTATTATATATTTTTTTTAGTTTCACCTGTCCCGGTGTTTGTCTGTAATCAAATCTTGCAAGTTAAATTTGATCCACTTCCCGGTTACCAATTGAGCTGAAATTTTGCAGGCATATGTATATCGCGGGGCAATGCAATATTATGAGAACATGGAGCTGATCTGATGATGGAGCTGGAAGGTGGCCATAGGAACTCTGTAATGAAATGACGCAACCCCATTGAATTTGAACTCGTTTGATTCGTCTTGATGAGTACTTTGTCTTTAGATGGTATCCAGGGTCTGATGATGGAGCTGGAAGGTGGCCATAGGAACTCCGATATAAAACAACATAACCCCATCGAGTTGGGGCTCGTATGATTTGTCTTGACGAGTACTTAATCTCTATATGGCATCCAGGGTCTGATGATGGAGCTGGAAGGTGGCCATAGGAACTTTGTAATAAAATGACGCAACCCCATCGAATTTGAACTCGTTTGATTCGTCTTGATGAGTACTTTGTCTTTAGATGGTATCCAGGGTCTGATGATGGAGCTGGAAGGTGGCCATAAGAACTCCGATATAAAACAACATAACCCCATCGAGTTGGGGCTCGTATGATTTGTCTTGACGAGTTCTTAATCTCTATATGGCATCCAGGGTCTGATGATGGAGCTGAAAGGTGGCCATAGGAACTCCGTTAAAAAACGACATAACCCTATCGAGTTGGGGCTCGTATCATTCGTCTTGACGAATACTTTGTCTCCATATGGTATCCAGGGTCTGATGATGGAGCTGAAAGGTAGCCATAGGAACTCCGTTATAAAACGACATAACCCCATCGAGTTTGGGCTCGTTTGATTCGTCATGATGAGTACTTTGTCTTTAGATCGTATCCAGGGACTGATGATAGAGCTGGAAGGTGGCCATAGGAACTCCGTTATAAAACGAACTAACCCTATAGAGTTGGGGCTCGTATGATTCGTCTTGACGAGTACTTTGTCTCTATATGGTATCCAAGGTCTGATGATGGAGCTGAAAGGTGGCCATAGGAACTCCGTTATAAAATGACATAACTCCATTGAGTTGGAGCTCGTTTGATTCGTCTTGATGAGTATTTTGTCTTAAGATGGTATCCAGGGTCTGATGGTGGAGCTAGAAGGTAGCCATGGGAACTCCGTTGTAAAACGGCATAACCCCATCGAGTTTGGGCTTGTTTGATTCGTCATGATGAGTACTTTGTCTTTAGATTGTATCCAGGGACTGATGATAGAGCTGGAAGGTGGCCATAGGAACTCCGTTATAAAATGAACTAACCCCATCGAGTTTGGACTCGTTTGATTCGTCTTGATGAGTACTTTGTCTTTAGATCGTATCCAGGGTCTGATGATAGAGCTGGAAGGTGACCATAGGAACTCCGATATAATACGACATAACCCCATCGAATTTGTCCAAATTCGATGGGGTTATGTCGTTTTATATCGGAATACTCATCAAGACGAATCAAACGAGTCCTCGTTTGATTCGTCTTGATGAGTACTTTGTCTTTAGATGCTATCCAGGGTCTGATGATGGAGCTGGAAGATAGCAATACGAACTCCGATATAAAACAACATAAGCCCATCGAGTTGGGGCCCGTATGATTCGTCTTGACGAGTACTTTGTCTCTATATGGCACACAGGGTCTGATGATGGAGCTGAAAGGTGGCCATAGGAACTCCGTTATAAAACGACATAACCTTATCGGGTTTGGGCTCGTTTGATTCGTCTCAAAGAGTACATTGTCTCTTTATGGCACCCAGGGTCTGATGATGGAGCTGAAAGGTGGCCATAGGAACTCCGTTATAAAACGACATAACCTTATCGAGTTTGGGCTCGTTTGATTCGTCTCGAAGAGCATTTTGGTCCTAAATGGTAACCAGAGTTTGATGGGTAGGTCTAGGTGGGTACTTTGTCTTTAGATCATATCCAGGATCTGATGATAGAGCTGGAGGTGGCCATAAGAACTCCAATATAAAACGACATAACCCCATCGAATTTGGACTCGTTTGATTCGTCTTGATGAGTACTTTGTCTTTAAAATTTTCATTTTTCATTTCATTTTTTTATTTTTTTTTAGATAGTATCCAGGGTCTTATGATGGAGCTGGAAGGTGGACATAGGATCTCCGTCGTAAAACTACGTTACCACATCGAGTTTGGGCTCGTTTGTTTCATCTTGATGAGTACTTTGGCGCTAGATGGTAACCTTGGTCTGATGATGGAGCTGAAAGATGGACATAGGAACTCGGTAATTAAACGACACAACCCAGTCGAGTTTAGACTCGTTTGATCCGTCTTGAAGAGTACTTTGGTGCTAGATGGTAACCAGGGTCTGATGATAGAGCTGGAAGATGGCCATAGGAACTCGGTAATTGAACGACATAACCCCATCGAATTTGGGCTCGTTTGATTCATCTTGATGAGTACTTTGGTGCTAGATGGTAACAGGGTCTGATGGTGGAGCAGAAAGGTGGCCATAAGAACTCAGTAATTATGCGTCACTACCGTGTCGAGTTTGATTTGTCTTGATGGGTGGATCGTTTTTAATGGGTGGTGAGTGTGAGTGGTGGTGGTTTGGTGGACGTAAATATGCGACACCATCTTCGGGAAAATAAGTTTATTCATTCGTTCGTTCCGTTTGTTATGAATGTGGATTCTATTTTTAATTAGATGGATGACCCAATGCCAAGGTGAGCACGTGCAGGGCTAAATGGTATGAGAGTGTATATGTCATATCGCTAACGTTGCGCTTGCGGTAGGGTATCAGGGTGAACCCTGTTTTACTGAAACACTTATCCCCCTACATCGGACCTCTGGGGGGATGGACCGTTTTTGTCCTATACTCATGGAAACAACATGAACAAAAAAATACTAAAAAGTTAAAAATAAAATTAAAAGAAAAAAAATATTAATAAAATAAAATAATATATAATATATTAATAAATAAAAACTAAAAAGTTAAAAATAATTTTAACCTCATAAGAAAAATAAAAGCGTGTTACATTTTTTAGCATATACACCTTCATTATTTTTCTTTTGCAATCAAAACGTAACACGCTTTTATTTTTCATAAGGTTAAAATTATTTTTACCTTTTTAGTTCTTTTTATTAATAAGTAATAAAAGCTTGTTTTTAAAAATATTTTTTTTCTTTTAATTTTTTTATTTTAGATTATTATTTTTTCATAGAATGTGATGTGTGTGCCTTTTAACATGATAAGCTACTTAGTATTACGCGTATTAATGATTTTAAGCTCTGGAACAAACCGGAACAATTGCGCATGCCCTCTTTTTTGACAGTTCTTCAGGTTTTTACCAAAAGAACTTTCAACTGTCTGAGCGGTATGTCAACTCTATATACATGTCGTCGCAAGCGATTATAAACGACAACATTTTCAAATTATTATCTGCCAACCCGTTGATTTCTTGATATTGTCGAACCATAATGTAACTCGATTCTCATTGGTTGATTGGTTACTACAGTGGACGCCGTGTGGTGGCGCTTTATTTTCCCGCCATATACGTGGACAGAGTCGATTCCGAAAATTCTAGACAGACATTGCTGTAGCTGACTCCACACAGATCAGATCATACGATCGAAACTGTCACGTCCACCGTACAAGCCGTATTAGTTTTCTTATATCTGCAACTTATTGTAATTACTGTTTAATAAAAGTAACTTGTGATTTGTGTTGGACCAAAACTTTCACTGGTTTGCCCGAGTACCCACCTTCCTCATGGAACCCGTACCAAGAAACGATACCGATGACGACCCTGTTATCGTTACGCGCACGCTCCCGCCGTCATACATATTTTTTAAGTATGGAATAGGTACATAAAAGGCACGAGAAGTTCAAAGACAACCACTAATGACATCTGAAGAACACAATTATAGAATCAATTAATTAAATATACAAATAAGAGTAAAAATAAATACAGGGTTAAATTATCTAAGCTAGCGAAACTCCGAAGAAATGATAAGTATAGGTATTTAAACATAATGAAACCGGAATTAAAGATTTATGGTGATTTGTGTGGGTCAACGAACGTAGCTAGTAATAGTTAGCTGTACTTGAAATATCCTCATACGTCTGCGGTGTATCGCTAGTTAATTTTGTTGACCTTGTGTCAAATGAACTTCAAAATTACTCAAAAAAAAGGAACAATATAGTTTTCAAAATAGCGACAGAAATTCCAGACTTTTTTTTATTACATCGTGAAATATTCTCCATTCACGATACAGTATTTGGGCGGGACATGACAGTGATTAAAAATACAATTAGTTTTGATTTGCACTTTGCATTTCCAGTAAATTGTCCTTTGTGTTACAGTGCGGTAGGTGAAGCAGAAAGTGTGTTGTTTGTACAGAATCAACTGCTTGCCCTTTCTCGAATTTATGTACTTGAAATCTTAAAAAAAACATTGTTTTAAAACAATACGTTTTTCAGCTATCCAGGTCACAAATTCGAAGACGGGCAAGCAGTTAATCCTGCTCAAAGAGGTCACTTTCAGCTTCACGAGATCTAATCCTATTATAAACACTACCTACTGGCAATGCACATCACGGACAACAGCAAGCAACTGCAAAGTTGCTTGATGCTCTTGGTAAAATTATATATGGTAACCCAGACCACAGCCATCTACCGCCAAAATTTATCATAAAAGATGGAGTATATTTTAGGATTTAAAATAAAAACACTTGAAATGAAACTGTCTATAATCTTATATTATTCTCAATCTAATATTATATTAAACGCTAATCTTTTAAAATTAGCCTGTAGTTCGACTAACACATAAGACCCTTTTTTGTAATTTGTACTTTTGGGTTTATATTTTTTGGGTTCTGTAATCGACTTTTATTATCTAGTTAACGTTTTAGATTTAATGTTTATAAGTAGACTGAAGTCAGCTTTGCAGTTTAATAAAACCTTTTATTATTAGTTCAGAGGTAAAAAGTTGGTAATTTGTGTTAGTAATCCACAGTTACACTTATATTATTATAAATATAAAAGCAGAATGGATTTCGATGGAGTAGACTATTATCCGCATTCAAACCTAAGATACCGAGATGGAGAGGCGACCGCAAACCAGAGGACGTTGCGTTGGAAGGCCTTCTACTAGGTGGACCGATGACCTGATGAAAGTTGTGGGGATCCGCTGGATGCGAAACGCACAGGACCGATCAATGTGGCGATACTTATCAGGCCTATGTCCAGTAGTGGACGTCTTCCGGCTGAAATAATGATGATGATGATAAAACCTAAGATACTTGCTATCTCAGTAGTACACGATCCGCTGGGATTATTTTGATCTCCGCGCGGGATAAGCTGCAGAGAAAAGCCAGAAAAATACAAAATATTATCTTTATATTTTTTTATTATTATTAAATGGATAACAAACTTTCACAAACTAAAGGAATGTAATGTAACAATAAACTAGCACATACTTTATCGAAAACTAACCTAAGTCTTTTTCGTCTCATAAGTGTGTTAAACTATTTGTTGATGGATTCCTTGAAAGCTTCTTTCTAAGAAGAATGGTGGGAACACAAGAAAATAGAAAGGGGAACCAGAGTATGTTATTAAAACTTATATTTATTATTGTAAAGTGAAATTTATTCCTTTTATTGATAGATTCTGATATATTCCCCATTTTTGATGTAGTATTTGGGTGGTAGATGGTTGTGGTACTGGTGAGACGTAATGTTGCCACTATCATCAACGTTTAGTGTCGCCTTGCAGCTATTTGCGGTGCGGCTTGAGCATCGCCAGTGAGAGGTTCCTTTTACAGAAGAGTATTGTCCAAAGGTGTATGGATACTGTTTGTACAGAATTAACTTCTTGCCCCTCTTGGAACTGATGTACTGGACATCTGAAACAAAGAAAGATCATTATCAAATTCAAAAGCTATTGATATCTTCAGTTAATCAATAAATTTATATGAAAACAACGCCTCAAGAAAATCAAACCAATATAATAAAACGACGTAACAAGTTTCAAAGATTTTATTAGGATGAAAGCAGAAAACAGAGAAATCAATCTGAGAAATAGAGAAGGCGAGGCCTTAAAAACTTTACACTCCTTAACGGTGGAAGAGTTTTCAACGAAATGTAGCAATCAGGAAGATCATGACCATAGTTTTCGAATTACATGCGGGTGAAGCCACGGGAAAAAGTTAGTTTTTCTAACATAAAACATATGAAACCAGACACTAAAGCTTCACCTCCGGCCCACCCCGGCCGGCCCCCCGAAACATTCATGTCAAACCGAGTTAAATATATAGCATTGAGAGAACTTAAATAGTAAAAAAAATGACAAAGGCAAAAAATACTTGACTCTACATTGTGTATTACTAAACGACAGTGTCATCTTAATTGTTTCTATTTTAAATTCTGAAATATGTTCCATCTTTGACGAAAAATTGTGGCGGTGGATGGCTGTGGTCTGGATTACCAGATATCATTTTACCATGAGCATCAAATATTATTTTTGCTTTGCATTTTTTTGCTCGTCCCGTTGTGCATTGCCAGTAGGTAGTAAGTTGAAAGTGTACCCTTTGTGCAGAACTAACTGCTTGCCTCGTTTTGAATTGATGTACGTGTATTCTGAAATAAAGCAAACTATCAATATGCAGGTTTATATTTAAAAGGGAGGTAGCTGATTCATTGGTATTAAAGGGTAAAAAAAAAAAAAACAATTGGTAAAAACGAACCAATAACTGAAAGACGAAAATTGTTAAAATATTTTATTTGGATAACGTATACACAAACACCTCTTAGAAATAAAATAAATGAACCTTAATTTTCAAGAAATATTATTAAACACTATTAACATCTAGTTAAGGCTCAGTTAAACCGGTACGTTCAAATTGTGGACGGAAGCTGAAACCGGACCTTAACGGAATCTTCAGTACAGTATCTGTCAGTGCCCGGTATCCGGAGCCGCGACGTCAATTCGTCCGTATCGCTTTGACCATACCTCTTAGGGGCTACACACAGTCATGTTCGAGACGGCACGGTTTGGCACAAACCGGGCCGCAAAATGAATAATTATTTATTCGTTCGAAAAAATGTCGACTCGGACATGATTTACCAATCAGCACTAACTTGATGAAAGCCATTTAGTAATTGCTTCGGGTCAGCTTCCTTGTTCAAGAAATGCTTCCGAAGAAAGTACCTACTTCAAACTCTGAAATATTGTCCGTCATTTATGGCGAATTTAGGTGGTGGATGAGAATGGTCAAAGTGACCAGATATAACTTTAACATGATCATCAACCACTATTTTTCCCTTGCAATAATTCGTTGAGGTTCTCCTTGAGCATTGCCAGTAGGTAAATTTTTGGCTGGAATAGTTTCTAGCGAAGGAGTATGTGTACCCTCTGTGCAGAATTAACTGATTGCCTCTCTGCGAACGAATGAACTTTATATCTGAAAAAAAAAACAACTTAGTGTGTTATACTATGTATTACTTCGATAAATAATTCGGTAAATAAACGAAAGTTAGTTCAACCATGACATACATCTTTCCCAGTCCTATTTAAGTTGGGCAGCCTTTTGAGCCACGTCAACGATTGATAAATGTAAATTAGTTTGGGAAAACTAAATGGCCTAGCTTTAACAAATTAATTTAACTCGACGATTAAAGTGTTTGTAAATACCATTTTTTTTTTTAAATAAACATAATTTAAGCATTTGAACATTTATTATTACTTTACCTAAAACAAACGTTTATAAATGAATAGCAAGAGTTCGATTAAAAGTTTAATATACAAATACCTACCACTAGTACATACCTCATCACATCTTTAGATTCTTTTAAAATTACAAATAATACGTTGATAAATTTTACACACAAAAATCAACACAATATTTTAAAACTGAGTAAATTTTTACATTTTTATTGTTATACAAACTAAAGGAAAGCAACTTAACATAAAACTAAACTACCTAACACTTAAACAAAATGCTTCAATAACAATATATCTTGACATTTTATGTGCCTCGTTGGTTTATTGTAAGCGTTACTGCTGAGCATGGGGTCTCCGGTTCCCGGGACCGATGTCATCGGGTTTATCATCAGGAATAACGGAGCAGCCCGGAATGTGGATTTAACCCGGTTCACGGCTGTAAGCTTCCCCTTTACTTACATGGCGAAATATGCTGTGTACACTTCTATCCGCCCCTTCAGGGAAAACCCGGCATGATGTTTGTCAAGTGTTCCAATTCTAAATTTTAAAATATTTGCCGCAATTGAGGAAATATTGTGGTGGTGGATGAGTATGATCTAGGTGAACCGATGTAATTCTGTCATTAGTATCGACTTCCATTTTCGCCTTACAACCCTTTGCGGTCCGAGCTGTACATAGCCAGAAAGAAGACTTTTTTCTTTTAAGGATTTTACTGAAGCAGTATGTGTAGTCTTTATGCAGGATTAATTTATTGCCTCTTCTCGAATTTATGTACTTGATATCTGAAATAAATGTATTTGTCAATCAATAAAAGTTTCTGTTATTTAAGTTTAGGAGAGCAGCGGTGGCCCAGTAGTGGCGACCGCGACTTACGAACAGTAAGTCGTGGGTTCGAACTCAGGCAGGCGCATTACTTTGTGTAATTTATTTCATCACCACTGTTCTCAAAACGGTGAAGGAAAACATCGTGAGGAAACCGGCATGTCCTAGAGCCAAAAAACCGGCCAAGTGCGAGTCGGACTCGCGCACAAAGGGTTCCGTACCATTATTATCAAAAAATCACGTTTGTTGTATGGGAGCCCCCCTTAAATATTAATTTTATTCTGTTTTTAGTATTTGTTGTTATAGCGGAAAAAGAAATACATCATCTGTGAAAATTTCAACTGTCTAGCTGTCACGGTTCATGAGATACAGCCTGGTGACAGACAGACGGAGAGACAGCGAAGTCTTAGTAATAGGGTTCCGTTTTTACCCTTTGGGTACGGAACCCTAAAAATTCGAAGACATGTGACATCTACCAATCCGCACTGGGCCCGCGTGGTGGATTATAGCCCATTCCCTTTCTAAGAGAGGAGGCCTGTGTCCCAGCAGTAGGAACATTAATAGGCTGATGATGATGATGATGATGAAGTTTAGGAAAAACCTTCGATAAAACTAACAACTACTCGTTAAAAAACTTGAGGCGTCATATCATTAAACATTTTGGTCCAGGAAAATGGTCTATGAACATTAATGTAAGATAAACCATAATGTTTAACGCAAAACAACAAGACGAAGTAAATGACAACTAGTCAATCTAACTTGGCTGCACGTGCTTGAAGGTTGGGACAGCTTTATTGCTTAACCTTTAAGTATGGACGTGGAGTCTCACAGGCTCCGCGCGGTTCTCAAGTTCTTAGTTAAACACACTTCCCCACGTTACCCGAGTGTCTCAGTAGCTTCACTTCTAGTAGCAAAAAAGACAGTGAAGGAGGGAGTTGCGTCCCTGGATGCATAGCACGTGAGTAATATTCATTGAAAGATTGGCTCGAGCCTGACAGGCTCCACGTCCACTGATGCCATATAAAATATTTTGATTTGTAGTTGTTTTAGATTTCTGTAATGAAAAATGGCAGGAAATGGTAAAGCAAGTGGTTTTAGTTCAAAACAGCCTTAGAAAAAAAACATACGATTAAATGATCCATCTTTTAAAGAAGAATTAAATTCTATATTGTTGGATTCGAATCAGCCAGACGATGGATAAAGATATGGTTACTAAAGATTTCCAGAGACACCACTAGTCAGTCAAGGACCTAGAACAGCATGTAGAATATGTCCCGCGAAAAAGCATAGAATGACCACTTATGTTTGTGTGGGTTGCAGCAAACTTGTGTGCCAGCAATGTTCTCATCCTTTATGCGCTGACTGCCAGTAATTTTCATGTATTATGACTGCTGTCAGAATTTTTTGTTTTTGTTTGTGCAGAAGGAGCTTTTATGTTTTTTCTTACGTTCGCATATTATACTAGTAGATAAAGAAGTTTTTTTTTTGTTCTAGTGTTAGATTTAGTAACTTTTAATGGGTTATAATGATAACCCAGAAAATTCTTGAAAAGTGGCATGACTGTTAATTTTTCATATTTTCTATAACTATGATAAAGAAAGTTGATTACAAATACCTATTTTTTTCTTATTAGAGACCTATATTCAGATATAGATAGGGTTTTGACGCGGTTCGGAATCAGTTTCTCGAAAAAAGTTCCATGTGAATATAGTAGCCTGAGAGGCTACACGTCCGCACTAGTGTTAAAAATATTTGACGTCCATACTTAAAGGGTAACACACTCGCACTTTATTTAATTTAGAGTACTGGGCTTGTGTGTGTAACAGAGTTGAGAAAATAAGATGACTGAAAAATGCAAAAAAAATAAGAATTTTATTAGTAAATTTTAAGAAAAACAAATATCTTTATCAGAAGATACCATATGATTAATCACAATCATTACAAATTAAAAGTACGTAAATGGAAAGTACTGAAATAGTTATTAGAACTAGTTTTCGTCTCCTGCTCCCAGCCAAAGATAGTTACAGGAACACCGAGTGATTTTAGCTACGTCCTTCTCATTATGAAACAGCTTGTCACGTTATTCCAAGCTTCATTAAACCTGAAATGTGACAGCTTGTCTTTTTTGTGACGGAGTTTAAGGTACAGGGTACTGCAGGGCACTAGCTAAATGATATCCCTGATCCAATAGGACATTCATGCAGATTTCCATAGGAAAGAACAGTCCTTCTTCTTCAAATACTGATGTACTGACCATTACAGATGACATACTTCGGCGGGGGATGTGTGTGGCCTCCGTCCACAGATTTAATGTCACCCAGATCATCTATTACTACTTTAGCCTTGCAGTTCTTGCTGATACGTCCAGAACACATCCAGACAGTGTGACGTTTGGTAGCAGAATAATTATTGAAGCAGTATGTGTAATATTTATGGAGAACTAACCTCTTGCCTTTTTTCGAGTTGATGTATTTGAAAGCTGAAAGAAATTGTCATTTAAAAAGTTTAAAACGCCATTTTCAAACGTGCAAGTGGCTCATCTCCTGGTATAAACAGGTTATTTTTTTATTTGGTGAAAACAAGGTTTATTAACAAAAGGGCTTGTCAAGAAAAAATAATTTTATTTTACGAGTGACCCATCTATTACGGTTACAGTACTACTGTACTGTAACAGGCTCAAGCGAATCCAGGATGTTGATGAAAAAACAAATGGGCTAATGGCAAACAAAATGTTTTATAATTGCAATTCTATTTAATTACCTAAATACAATCAATCATCGCCAGTCTACGAAACAAGACTTATTTATTTCAGCGAATGGAGATTCGCTATTCCATATATTTTACATTATTACATTGTTAGTAACACAAAGATGTACCTAAAAATATGTCAGTATTTTTAGTACCTATATCTAACCTAAGCCTATGGCTGTCCTTACCCACTGATTCTGGAAAGAACAGTCAAAACGGGCAGCAATAGCATTTAGAATGCTGTTGCTGCTGCTTCGCAGACGGTGCAGCAAGGAGTTTGCTTTCTTACGCGTGATGATTTGAAAACCATCCGTACGCGCTTTAGCAAACATACCAGACGTGCTGCAGCGCCACGGCAGCCCCAACAGTAACCCAAATACGTTTATTATACTGTGTATGTAGGGCTGTATAAGTTACTCACAGGCCACCCGAGTAAAACGACTGGCAGTACGCCTTAAAAAGTGTTATCTTCATCACGTTGCTGCAGCGTGCGAACCTGCGAGCCAGCATATTGCTTTTTAACGTAATGCAGGGCTACCGCTATTTATAAGCAGGGTTCATTTTAGGATTTTTCGGATGGTTGTGGTCATTAGAAACTATTACAATGTCGCCGCTACTGTGCAGTATGCGCAGTCTAGCCTTACAGCTTGTACGGCGTTGTGAGGCACACGCCCACTGGACATTATCCTTTGTCGTGCGGTGACGGTTGTAGGTGTAGCCGTCATACACTACTACGGTACGGTTTTCTCTTCTTATTGTTGTGTATTCGAATTTGTAATCTGAAAAAAAAATAGGTTCATTTGGTAGGTGAAGCGCTTCCACAATTAAGCTTAACCATGTCATTGTATAATATCAGTAGCTTTTTCCTTACGATGGTGAAGAAAATATAAACGTATTAGATTGACTTAACACGTTAGCTGCGGCACCAATTTTTGCAGCACGAGGCTCCTGCGGCGCGAGGTATTATCGGCCCGCACCATGACCAGACGTTAGGGCGACACGCGGTCTATTAGACCCCACCTCCTTTAACAGACTAAAATCCATTTTCTGGCGCGAAATCAAAGATAAATGAAAATTTTTGGTCCTTATCGATATCGACAGTGAATTGATGAACCCTAATCTACCGTCGCCGCGTCGCCCAGGGATCTGATAGCTAGTTTAGGAATTATTGGCAAAACAAAAGGGATAATTATAAATTATATATGTCGCCGCAAGAGGCTCTATCTGCTAAGATTTAATCTAATTAATAGCACTCATAATTCTATTCCATGATAAAACTGGTGAACCTGCCATCTCTGCTTGGCAGTACAATTATTACATAAAACTTAATTAATTGACAGATGAATTAAGCGCCATCTATTGGCTTACCTAGTACTTAGATAGTTCGTGGTTTCAAATAGTAATTTATTAAACAAATCTATAGTTAAAATTATGATAAGCAAGTATTTTATGACATTGGATTTGTAATTATTATTGTTCATTTTGACACAAGATTGTTTACGAGGCAACACTATAGGCCGAATATGATTTGATCAATAAATCAATTAATAATTTGAAACTACAACTAAATCAGATTATCTAACTAAATAACAAACTAAAAAGTAACAAGATTATTTTACAGAACAATTTATTAGTGAAAGACTTCGTAGGTGTTCTTTGTACTAAATACTTTGATTTGCCGGAAATGGTTTTAAAACAAGATTGAATATTGTTGTAAAAAGTATTGAAGCGACTAATTAGCTTTAACTTTATAAAACCTTTGCATTTGTGAATATTGGTATTGTTTAATTATTAAAATGATTAATTATGAATTACTCTAGTATTGTTTGTAAGTTTTAATGAACTTATTATGTAATGAGTTACCTGTACTGTGTGGAGGACTTCCGCCCACTCAGAATGAACGCGTGAGCAACGAGCAGTCACGTTATCCTACGATTAGCAAAAACAATTGAAATACTATGTAATTATAAGTGTTTAATGAAGTGAACGTTAAAAGTTAATCAGTTTCTGTACCTAAATGGTTTCATAGAAATAAACGTTTGGAATTTGAGCCAAGTGCTGTGTGTGATTTCAAATACCCACCTACCTATCTACCAATAATGAAGAATTGTAGGTGTCGCACGGCGATGTGATGGCTAGAGAAGTAGAGACTGAAAGACAAAGGCGGATTGGCGGCGGATGTCGCCAATATATGGGCAGAGTGTTCCTCTAAGCTTTCCCTGCCGTGATATATATATATATATATTTATAAATTTTCGCTAAGATTAGTGATGGGAAAAATAATATCGACGCAACGACGACGTTTATCTATTTTTGTGTGAAAATCTTAATGCGGTTCACAGAATAGAAAAAAAAGAAAACCAGAAGTAGAAAAGAAACTATCCTATGTATTCACATAGGATAGTTTCTTTTTGCCTCGGGCTTTAAAAATACACTTATTAGAACTTGATTAACATAAAAAAATCAAAACAACATATTTTTTTATAAAAAATCGCAATATATATTTTCTACTTATTTATGAGTGTTTTTCATTGAAACAGGGTAGACAATAAGATTTTTTGCACTGAGAGCACTGAGTCAAAATCTTTTTTGTTTTTTTGTCAGCTTCACGAGATGGTAAAAATGTGCGTAGTTTCTGGTAACAACCAACACATCTTCTTCTTCTTTCACCCTTTTCGAGGCAATGACGTGCGCTGCTTTCAGGTGCTGAATAATAACAAAAATGTAAAGATAACGTAATAAATTACATTGGATTACACTGGATTACATATTTAAAATACGACAACGGTAAGAAACAAATGAATAGATCAAAAATATTAGATATCTGCACAAAATTTTATAAAACCCTTTACTCTGACGACACTCAACCATCCTCAATACCCGACTACTGTTGTCCTGAAAGCATACCACCCATAACTGGACACGAAGTCCATGTAGCACTCACCAAATTGAAAAACAATAGGTTATGTGGCGAAGATGGCATCAGCACAGAGGCTTTGAAAATAGGTGAACCTATTCTCCTCTCATACATCACCAAGCTCTTTAACAGCATTCTACAGACCGGTAATTTCCCTAAAGATTTTTGTCACTCAAACATCATTCTGCTCCACAAAAAGGGTGATAAGTCAGACATTAATAATTACAGGCCCATAAGTCTCATATCACATATATATAAAACTTTCATTAAAATAATAGAAAATCGTATAGCCGGTGAATTAGATAAACATCAACCTCCTGAACAAGCAGGCTTCCGCCCTGGCCTTTCTACTACTGACCACCTACATACAATCAATCAAATTATAGAAAAATATCAAGAATACAAACTCCCACTACATCTAGCTTTTGTCGACTACTCCAAAGCCTTCGACAGCATTAAACACACAGCCATTTTTAACGCTTTAAGCAACCAAAACATCAACTCCACATACATACATCTACTACGCAATATATACAGA
This sequence comes from Xestia xanthographa, assembly GCA_905147715.2. NCBI lineage: Eukaryota > Metazoa > Arthropoda > Insecta > Lepidoptera > Noctuidae > Xestia > Xestia xanthographa. Next base: position 8,687,175 of record LR990646.1, read on the forward strand.
AATAGTCCAGCCGCAATAAAATTACAAACCACAGGTCCAAAATTCAAAATAGAGAAAGGAGTCAAACAGGGCGACCCGCTATCTCCTAAACTTTTTACCAGTACCCTCGAAGAAATCTTCAGGAAGTTGGCAGCCGATTGGAGGGAAAGAGGCATTGTTCTCGGCGATACGAGACTGTCAAATCTACGTTTCGCCGACGACATTGTTCTCTTTGCATCCTCAGCTACTGAACTCCAGTTTATGCTTCAAGATCTAAGCGATGCAAGCCTTGAGGTTGGACTGAAGATGAATATGTCGAAGACCAAAGTTATGTGCAATGAAAGACCTAAACTAATAAAAGTAGACGGGGAGACAATACAACATGTCCAGGAATACCTTTACTTGGGCCAAGTAGTCTCATTCCAGGCGAGGCAAGACAAAGAAGTCGCAAGACGAACAGAAAACGCCTGGAAGAGCTACTGGTCCATGAAGGAACTATTCAAGGGTGAGTTGCCTATGGCACTGAAACGGAAACTTATGGACATGTGCATTCTCCCCGTCTTAACCTATGGTGCACAGACTTGGTCTTTGACTAACATGCAGAAGTCCAAACTCAAGGTTTGCCAACGAGCAATGGAGCGCAGTATACTAGGTGTTAAATTAACGGATCGTGTTCGAAACACAATACTGCGCTCCAAAACAAATATAGCTGACGTGGCTCAAAAGGCTGCCCAACTCAAATGGGACTGGGCAGGTCATGTCTGCCGCATGCCGGACAAACTGTGGGCCAAAATTGCAGGAAACTGATGCCCTGACACAGTGAGGCGGGGTCGCGGCAAGCCACGAAGGAGATGGCGGGACGAACTAGACAGGTTCCGTCCAAACTGGAAGGAGGACGCGCGGGTTCGCGAGAAGTGGAAAGAATGGAGGGAGGCCTTTGCCCAGGAGTGGGACAGAGCAGGCTAGAAAAAAAAAAAAAAAAAAAAAAAAACGTAATAAAACTGGCTTTGTTACTTAGGTTAGATCGTATATGAGAATAGCAGTGATAATGTATAACTGCATTAAATGAATGTGTTTGCTTTATGCTTAAAATGTTGAAAGAGTAGGTAGGTAAGGTAGCTTAAATTAACACATAATGTCTGTACTCTTACCATCGTACAATAATATACCTACTCCGCCTGGTGCTCTCTTCCGACCACGTGACTGACACAGGCTTACGTAATCATATAGTATCGTGTAAAATTTACATAAGTCGAATCTAACACACTCAACAAACTTGGTGATTAAAAATAACTCTGTACATATTTTGTTGTTTTTAACGTTTTAGTATTGTTGTTATAGCGGCAACAGAAGTACCTACTTAATTTGAGAAAACTTCAACTATCTAGTTATCGCGATTCTTGATATATCTGGTGACAGACAAACGGACAGACAGCGAAGTCTTAGTAATAGAGGGTCCTGTTTTTATCCTTTCGATACGGAACCCTAAAAGTCGTTAGGTAATCTTTATTTACTTTCAAAACCTAGACAAAGAACTACTGAATTATTAATTAATTACTTACCTGTTTTGTCAACGGCTGCTTTGCGTTTTTTGTGGAGTTTTTCACTACCTACAAAAATATCAATTAAAAACTTACCTGTTTTGGTTCTGTTTCTGTATTTTTTTAAATTAACTTCTTCCGACATCGTTTAGACATGTTCGGCGATGTAAAAGGACGTGCTCTCCAATCGACGTGATGCACAACACTAGTCGCGGGAAGCTCGCGTTGGGTGCGGTACGAGGTCCGGGGAGATATGAGACGTTTTAGCCTCGTTCCGCACTGCATTAAAATTATATTAATTCAGTGCGGTACGAGGCCTAAGACATCCGGTACCAAGGTAGGTATACCACCGAGTCCGGGACCATTAGCGCGTCTCAAATATACATTTATCTCTTTTCTATACTGGACCATACCAAAGCTATGCACTTCGCACGACAGAGATGTTCACGTTTTTCCTTGCCGCACCACAAGGAAGTTGCATGAGGGGTGATTTAGACATGTTCGGCGATGTAAAAGGACGTGCTCTCCAATCGACGTGATACACAACACTAGTCGCGGGAAGCTCGCGTTGGGTGCGGTACGAGGTCCGGGGAGATATGAGACGTTTTAGCCTCGTTCCGCACTGCATTAAAATTATATTAATTCAGTGCGGTACGAGGCCTAAGACATCCGGTACCAAGGTAGGTATACCACCGAGTCCGGGACCATTAGCGCGTCTCAAATATACATTTATCTCTTTTCTATACTGGACCATACCAAAGCTATGCACTTCGCACGACAGAGATGTTCACGTTTTTCCTTGCCGCACCACAAGGAAGTTGCATGAGGGGTGATTTAGGCCTCGATTCGCACTTAACGGCTACCGGAAGGGTAGTTTCAATCCTGTTGATATATCTGATTGCCATTTGTCTATACCCTCAGTTAGTTACGACCTTGGTCTTGTTAGAAAACGTGGATTTAAATTTGAAGGCCTGATCGGTTTCCATCTGGTTTTATGGACTTTCCTCTTTTTGCTATCTGTATCTGATTACATATAATAGTAAATAAAAAATAAAATAAAATAAAATAAAAACTATTTATTTCAGATTTACGGAATCCATAGAATGTTAGTACAGTAAGAAAAACTTAAACAACTAGTGTTAGTAACTAAAATGAAAGAAAACAAGACACAGAAAAACCATTATTTTATCACATGGGCCCTGACCCAGTGTTGGACATACCGCGTGTCCAACCGATCCGCAATAACGGCCAGGATGGAGTTGGTGCTGGCGCGCAGCCTGCAGAGCGCCGCGGCGTAGCGCTTGCGGAGCACGGCGTGAAAGCCGTCTACGTGCGCGTCCGCGAACATGCCCGACGCACTGCACCAGCGCGGCAGCCCCAACAACGCCCTGAACGCATTGTTGTACTGGACGCGCAGAGCGCTGAACGATCGTTGCGTATAATGAGCCCACAGGCTGCACGTGTAAAGCGATGTGCAGTGCGCTCTAAAGAGTGTTATTTTAACACTCGCAGCACAACGCTTGAACCTGTGAGCTATCATATTCGCTCTGATCGATAGCGCCCTACGCTCCCTGTCCATGTCCTCGTCATCACGTAGGTGTTCAGTGACCATGTGCCCAAGATATTTAAAGCGGGTGACCACCTTCATCGGTATTCCGTTTAAGGTAACGGGAGGGACCTGCTCCGGTGACTTTGTACCCGCCTTAAATATCATGAGCTCACTTTTTAAAACATTATATTTGAGGCCATGCTTAGCGGCGTATATTTCACATACATTAACTAATTTCCTAAGGCCACCGATCGTTGGGCTCAGCAAAACCATGTCGTCCGCGTAACTCAGATTGTTTACACATATGTTGTCTACGTGGCAGCCGACATGAGTGCTGCTGAGCTCAACGATCAGCGCATTGATGTATAAATTAAACATTAGTGGGGATGACAATCCACCCTGTCTCACTCCACATTCTAATCCATATGGATCTGATAACATGCCTGCCCACTTGACATAGTTAATTTGACTGTGATACCAAAACTTTAGGATAGCAATAGTCTCACGAGGTAAATTGGTGTCTTTAAGCTTCTCCCAGAGTTTGTCATAATTGACAAGGTCAAACGCCTTTGACAGGTCTAAAAAACAGGCATAAATAGGCGTTTTTCGACTGGTGTAATACTCAACAGTATGCTTTAGGCCCAGTATAGCGCTCTCCGTAGAAAGTCCGGCACGGAAACCAAACTGAGCATCATGTAGGTGGATACATTCCGCCAACTGGGCCTCAAGCACACTGTCTAGTATCTTCGCAACGACTGTAGCAAGCGAAATCGGCCTATAATTCGACTTCAGCGAACTATCTCCTGTCTTGTTCTTCAAAATGGGAGTAACAATTGTTTTTGTTAGTTCACTGGGTAGGTAAGAGTGTCCAATGCACAAATTAAAGAACATCGACAAAAGTCTAGCAATGTGTGGCCCTGCATTTTGCAAATGCTCGACGCTGAGCCCGTCATGCCCCGGTGACTTTCCACCTTTCATATTTCTAATAATTTTTCTTATGTCCTGAGCACTAGTTTTAGACACTACTTTCTCACTAACCGGGTCCACGTCCAACATTGCATTACAAACTCCTAATGGGGATTCTACAGTGAAGTGATCTTTGAATATGTTTGCGATCATCTTCGTGTCCGTGACACCCTCGATGCTCAGAGGAAGGCCAGGCCTCAAATTCAGTTTATTCGTATGTTTCCAAAATTCACGAAACTTATTATTTGAATGCAGTGTAGCTAGCCGATCCATTTTTATCTGCTCCTGATGTTGTTGGCACCATTTAAGTTTAGTTTTGAAAACCTTTCTGCTATGACACATTGCTTCATGAATAAATCCTGCTTTAGGTTTACCCCACTGTAACCAGTTCTGAAAATCAAGCCTGGCCACCCTATGAGCTTCTGCAACATACTTATTCCACCCCATAATTTGCCTATTTTTACCACTTGTACCTACCCTATAACTAGACTCAGAAGCCTCACTAAGTGATAAGACAATGTCATTATATAACTTATCTAATATTTGCCTGTGTTCCACAACATTACACCGTTTATCCCCGCATTCTCGTAATTCTATAGGAAAGTCAATTTGTCTCAACAATTTGTTACAAAGGTTTGTATACATACCAATTTGTTCTGGCTTCCTTTCACCCCAGGTCACTTTACTTTTAGGGACTGCTTGACTCACATTTTTAGATTCAATTATCCCCAAATTACATTTAACAGACACAGGATAGTGGTCAGACCAGTAAACATTATAATCAACCCAGACATCTAAAACAGAGGGCCATGCTGCACTAGTTACAATGACGTGGTCTAACCAACGCTGACAGCCATGTGCTTCGCTAACAAAAGTATGCGTGTCAGAGTCCACCCCACACTTGACAATATCAGCACATACCCAGTCCATATCCTCACAAAAACTAATTAGTTCCTTATAAAAGTTCTCATTTGGATGCGCATTGTAGTCACCAAGAACATAGATAGAATCTATACCACTCTCTTCGATTACAGCGTTAATAGCACCCATACACTGCGTAAAGTCAGTCATATTTTCCGCACAGTCTGTAGGCATGTACACTGACACACACATAATGGGCCGATCACATAACACTGCTTTGATTGCACAAACTCGAGGGTTGTTACAATCAACCACTGCCACCGACGGGAACACACTTTTACGCCACAATATTGCCGTTCCTCCATGAGGTCTGCTACGCACGATTCCTGAAGACGTGTCAACTGCCGACGTTCCCGTATAACCGAAGTCAGGATTTATGGCACTAAGCCAAGGTAAGTCAAATGGTAGTAGCCACGTTTCTTGGAGGGCAACTACGTCAGAGCTCTGCATTAGATGCCTAATATCTTCAAGCGAACGCTTAACATTTTTACAGTTAAACGTTGTAAAAGTAAAACTGGTATTGTGATCATCCATTTATTTTAATTTAAGTAGTTGGCGGCAAAACGTTTTCCATGCAGGTATTAGAGATCACCTTTCCAGCAATGTCACGATGACTAAATTCTACAAATCGTCGATACCGAATGCCATCTGGCCAAAAATTCTCATCCATGAACATGCTTAGTTGGTGTCTTGGTATTGAAATCTTGAAAGCATTGTATCCTCTCTGTGACTTCATATTTATTTTTATTATGGGGACACGCAAACTTGTCTTCTTAAAAATGTGTTCAGAGATGTCATCTTCGGCAGTACTTTTATCCACGTTATATATAAACAAAGGTACCTTATTATCCGCCGCCTTGAATTTTGCTTCAGGCTCAAAGATTGCTTTACCTTTCTGTCCAATAAACTTATTTTTCAAACGATTTTTCTGAACAAGTGTCCATTCTTCTGAAGGTTTCACTTTCTCCGTGTGACTGGGCACATTTACAATCTCAGCAAATGTCTTGGTTATAGGAGAGCCATCCATATTTAGCGTCAACGGAATACTTTCTTGTAAAACAGTCGATTCGTTTCCGTTGTTTACGCGCAGACACGTCGTAGATTTCAAAGGCGAAGCCACATCAGTCGTTTTGCGCGCACATAATGACGCGCAAGTAGTACTTGCTACCAGCTGCTGAGCCCGCGCCTGCGGAAGGACATCGACATTCGTTGTTTTAGACGCGCACTCGTTATCAACAAAATCCACTGAGTGCGGGTTGGACGCGACAGAACCGGTTTCTTTACGCTCGGGCAAACTAACATTTTTGTTTGAAGATTTGTTGACACTTGCTTTTTGAAAACTTTGTTCTTGTGGGGATTGAGTTGAAATTGATTTCATGGATACATACTCCAGCCCCATTGGCCCACTGTCGTAGGAATGACTGTTAATTAGATGCGCACCTCTTTTCATGTTCACATTACTTTCAAAGTAATTAACAATAGACGCCTGTTTTAAGTTATCCACTTCGCTTTTCAGCGAGTTGAACGTTGTTAAAGGCACATATCCCTCTTGCATGCTCTTTAGATCACTACGTAAAAGCACTAGATCTTTTAGAAGCCGCGTTACGTCTACGTGATCAAATGTAACCGGAGGTAGTTTTTGTAGGTCACGGGCCACAAATATCGGGATTTTTTCAGGGTCAGTGTTCTTCAGCAACGTAATCACGTCTTCCAGATCCCTATGAGACCTCCCTTCCCGTTTGCGACTTTTCATACGCTGCGATGTTGGCAAAGAATTAAAAAGAAGTTTCTTTGCTTCCAGTATTTCTTTTGCGGAGAAAGCACTATCACAAATTCTCACAAGACTTTCTTCGTCCATTACGTCTATTTTATTGCTCACAAAAGCTAATACTTCGTTAATAACGATGTTACATTTATCACATTTAACAATATCCGATTCCATGATTCTAGTACACATTAGCACATCCGTACTTAACGGCGCGGCGCGCGTGACTGAATAGTACATTGTTACCCGAGGGGTGAAAGTAACTTATTTAGTCCCGAGACGGGGTTTGGTGCCCGAGCGAAGCGAGGGCGCTAATAGTTCGAGGGACTAAATAAGTCTTTAACCCGAGGTAAATAAACACTGTGCTTTTCATTTCGAATACAAGGAAAGTAAAAATAAAAACATTCAATCAACAAATGAAGATCGGATTGCCGCTTTTCCGCCTATTTTTCTTTTTTTTTCTGTGGTCGGCCAGCTATTCAGCCATTACCTATTTTTCATTATCATCATCGAAAAAATGGTAAATATTTTGCCCTAATCTATGTTATTTTAAAGAAATAGTTGAAACTTAATTATAATAAAGTTATTTAAAAAATATATATTCTCTAATTAATACTTAACTTTATGTTATTTCAATTTTACATCGAGGCTGTATAGAAAGTTGGAACATGGTTCAATAGAAAAATGAACAATTTTTTTTTATTAATTTGACAGCTGTCAGTTGAAAACGATTCTCCCTAGGGCTGAAAAGTATTACTTTCAACCCGCTCTTCAGGCAACTTTCCACTTCCGAGTATGCGTAATGAAAATATGTTTACCACAGTTACTTAAACTAAAGTTAATACTTGAACGGGACTATGAAAGGGGTGATAATGTAAAATAAACAAAAAGGGCACGCATCATTTTTTAATAATTCTATATTTCTTAATTAATTTATTTATTTATAAAAACTTTATGCACAAGCAAAAAAAAAAAAGCTTGGGCATTTTCTTAATTCAGCCGTTGGCTGCGTTAGTGATAACAAAGCATTAATATTTTCATTATAATTCACAATTGATAATAACTACAGTTTTCTTTTCTAATTTATTTTACTCTCCATCAATGATATTCTATCAAACAGATATGTTATACACCTACAAAACCACCGAAAAAAGTGTGCCGCGGGGCAGAGCCAGCTCACATACACGCAGTGATGCAGAATAAAGGAAAAACAGGCCAATTGGCCGGTTTTCGAGTCTTCATGATTGCGTGCTCACAACATATCTGTATAGTAGAATATCATTGCTCTACATATAATAAAGCTGTACTACGCAGGCAACGCAGAAGCACAATACCATGCTCTTTTCGAGCACATAGTACCTAGAAACATACAATATGTAGCATGTATGTTTCCAAAAAATATGATTTATTATACTCCATTAGTGTAGTGGTGCGAGAGGACTGTGACACGCTGGGTTCATACGGAAAGAGTTGACGATGTCGCGTCTAGCAGCGGCCGCCAGAGCGTCTCCATGCTACGTGTAAGTAACTTTACATAATGTAGATTCTTAGTATTTATTGAAGATTCTTATTATATAATGAAGATTCTTGTTATTATTTTAGCGTTACGTCGTCTACAAATTATAACATTCTAAATTAACAAAAAATAAAAGCTGTTTCTTTATATTATTCTACATACAGAGATATAACACGAAATTAGATTCAACATTAACTTACATTAATTAAACTTAATGCTAATGAGATTATTCTATCATTGGTGGTGGTAGTGATCATAATGTATACCTAATCCACAATATTTCAGAATTTACATCATTTGTGTTTTTGTAATGATTTAAAAACATTTTGTCATTAACTAACTTTAGTCTGTACATAACGTGAATCTGAATAATATTGATTGATTATAGACACGAAAGGGTCTCGATACGGAATGGATGGTCACCAATCCACGATCCCGACCTCGACAAGCGGTAGCTTAACTTTAATTCCTAACTAAATTATAACCTTTTAAAATGCACGCCATCATCAGAAATATAAAATTTTGGCGGTTCATGATTGTGATCATGGTTTTCAGTTATTACATTTTGCTCAGAGTCTAACACTAGTTTCCCTCTACACTTCCTACTAGTAACAGACGTGCAGAACCAGTAGTCAATCGCTTTCGACTCAACTTTCCGCTGGGGGTAGTAAGTGTATCCGTTGTACTGTATTAACTGCTTCCCCTTCGTCGATGTTATATACTTGATTATATCTGAAAAAATTAAATGAGACACTTAATTTTGTTCTTACACACACAGATACCGGCTTATTTAATAAAAATCAAAAACACTTATACCTTTCATATTCACTGCACTGACACTATTGATGCGTTTTTCAGCCTTCAATTCTGGTAGCATAACGATTGGAATTGTTGGGTAATTCAGATGTGTAGGAGAAAATTGGTGTTTTCGTAGATGTATGTGCCCGACGTTAAAAGTACAAGCATCGTCCAGAGTAACTATGTATGTTCCTTGTAGAGACTCGTGGCTCACGACGTCATCATAGCATTTTCTGCTTGCTATAATGTTATATTTTGAATATAAAATCCAACTTTCACGGCCAATTCGTTGAACTTTCAAATCTTCAATGTCAACTGCGTGCTGCTCGCATGCAGTAGTATTAGAATGGAACTTCATCAGCTGTTCTTCACAAAATGGTTCTTTATGGGTCAACACATCATCATCGGTACATAAGAATTTTTCATCTATTGCAATCTGTGCACAGGCTTTCACGACTGGTATGTAATCTGAGTCTTTCACCAAAAGGTAGGGATATTTAGGAACGACTATTACAGTTTCTTTTAAATCTGTGTTAATCACAGGTAAGGAGTAAAGTTTAAGATAACTATAAGTGCTGTTTTCTATAAGTGGAATCTCTAATATGAACGTGATCTGGTTTTGCTTAATATAAGCTTTAACAGTAATACAATCTTCAAACTTAACTAAATTATTTTCATTAACAGTATATAACAGGTTTTCTGTCTTGGCTATAGATTGTAACATGTGCAATAATTCAGTAGAATTAACAATCGCTCGATGCAGTACAGACACCTTACTAAATGCTAAGGCTGTTTCAATCTCACTTAAAATCATGTTAATGGTTCTAAAACTAGCTAAAAACATATTAAACATTCCTAAAATATAAGTAGCGTAAATAGAATTTTCTTCTTTAGTAATTAAGTTCTTAACTAATCTCTCAATCCGTTTTAAAAGTTCATCCAAAATTAATGTATTGTTGTGTAAGATTTCTGTACTGTTAACAAAACCATCTAACATTTTGGAGACCAAAGTAATTTTCTATCTATTATTGATTGTTTTTTAAGTGAGAAATAAGGGAATCATATCGGATCGCGTCACTGTGATCTAGTTACCTGTCACGATTTTAATTATAGACCCAAGTGGATCAATTAGTCCTCGCTTGAATCTTGTAGATGGTACCAGTTGCTGGTATTTTTCTATAGTCCTATCCCTTAGGTAATCTGTTTGAGTCCGAATGCCTAAAAACTCATGGCTGTAAGGTTTGTTAACATCTACTAATCTACTGAATTCATCATACTTAATTAGACTTAATTCTAGATTATTACCTAAATTATTTAAATCTAAAAGTTTTATAATTAACCACTTATCTACTTGTTTAAATGCCTGTCCTTTTCTCACGGGAAGGACACCGGGGTTTTTCTCAACCTTTTGAAGTTGAAGGGCCCATGTGATTTGCGCTACTGCCAATAGTGTGAGGGTCCACCTGCGGAGGACATTTAATATTTTTAATTGGGACTTTTGTGTTTCTAGGTCCAATTGTAACATGAATTACATTATGTTCTACATTACCGTCTTTACTTAATCTTTTATTAACCTCTTTAGCATAAATTACGTCACCTATTTCAAACTTTTTACTTGTCTCACCACCCTTGCTATCTCTAATCTTTAGCTTTGCTGATGTCATCTGATCTGATCTGTAACTATAGAGACGTTTAGTATGCTTCGCATGATCTTTTAGTAATTGTTGTGTATAGTTTAGTTTTCGAATGTTGCACTTAATATAGAATTTGAATCAGTATGACCGAAACCAACTTCGAATGGTGTCAAACCTGTCGTTGTATGTATGGTATGATTATAAGCCATTATTGAGTAGGTCATAACGGAGGCTGCATCTGTGCATTTTCGATCGTATTTAGCTAAACGGTATATTTCTATGATAGTTGAATGAAAAGGCTCTACTATGCCTGTTGAATTTGGGTTATTAGGTGTACTGATATGTAATTGTATGTTGTACATTATCATTAATTCCTTCAATAATTCGTTGTTAAATTCACTGCCAGGATCGCAACTAATTTTCTTGGGGGTTCCGTAAATAGAAAAATATTTAATAAGTGCGCGTACTACTTCGGGTGTCGATCTGTTCGATATTTCTATTGCTTGTCCCAATTTACTGAACGCGTCAACTAATGTAAGATAATAAACAGATTCTATAGCAAAAATGTCTATGAATATTTCCTGAAATGGTGCATTTTGTGTTTGAGTTAACTGTAGAAAAGGCTTTATGGGTTTTCTGTCATACTTTGTTTTGCGGCATGCTTCACAATTATTTATTACGGCTGAAATCGTATCTTGCATGTTATTCCAAAAGTAATTTCTTCTTATCCTAGACATGGTCTCTTTTATACCTCTATGACAAGTTTTTCCTTCATGATGTTGTAAGATGATTTCTTTTTGTTCGTTTTCATCTTCAACAAAAACTACACGCTCTGTACATTCCATGAATTCTACCATCCCCTTTTTAAATAACTGTATTATAATTTTGTTAAATTGTTTCCTATGCTCTATGCTTTCAAAATATATGAAGTATTTAATTTTACATTTAACATATTCTTTTAAAAACTGTTTAATTAATTCATCATTATATAATGGTAAAAATACTTCAAGAATTTTTTGTTTGTCACGGGAAAGATCTTTAACTTGTATATCATTTTTATGCCAGGTAAAGACTAATATCTGGTTGGGTTTAGTGTCTATTGCTTCTTGTAATATTGGAATACCGATTGATTCCATGTCTTCAGCTGAATGCACCGTGAATGTTTTATCTTCCGCAGGATTAAATGGAATGGGTTCATTTGTATCATATTCGGAACTAGCTGTTACAGTAGCAGACAAATCCGAGATAGAAATGGTTCTAGAGTCGTCACTATCGTTGTCAATTAAATTTTCCATTTTATGAGTAGCTTGGATTTTTTCTGATCTCTGTTCTTTTTCATCTATATTAACTTTCATAGATAACTCGTCTTCATCAGAACCTAATGCATTTAATTTAATACGTGATAGGGCATCAGCATTTGTGTTTTGCTTGCCATTTTTATATTTAACTAGCTGTTGCCCGCGGCTTCGCCAACGTAAAGTTCGGTAATTGTCCCACTGAATCATAATAAAGGGATAAATAGTATCCTACACGTTAATCCAGGTTATAAACTATGTATGTGCCAAATTTCATAATAATCACAATTTATTATTATCATCAAAATCACCATCACTATCACAACCACCATCACTATCACTATCACAATCACAATCACAATCACAATCACAATCACAATCACTATCACTATCACTATCACAATCACAATCACTATCACTATCACAATCACAATCACTAACACTATCACTATCACAATCACTATCACAATCACTATCACAATCACTATCACAATCACTATCACAATCACTATCACAATCACTATCACAATCACTATCACTATCACAATCACTATCACAATCACTATCACAATCACTGTCACAATCACTGTCACAATCACTGTCACAATCACTATCACAATCACTATCACAATCACTATCACAATCACTATCACAATCACTATCACAATCACTATCACAATCACTATCACAATCACTATCACAATCACTATCACAATCACTATCACAATCACTATCACAATCACTATCACAATCACTATCACAATCACTATCACAATCACTATCACAATCACTATCACAATCACTATCACAATCACTATCACAATCACTATCACAATCACTATCACAATCACTATCACAATCACTATCACAATCACTATCACAATCACTATCACAATCACTATCACAATCACTATCACAATCACTATCACAATCACTATCACAATCACTATCACAATCACTATCACAATCACTATCACAATCACTATCACAATCACTATCACAATCACTATCACAATCACTATCACAATCACTATCACAATCACTATCACAATCACTATCACAATCACTATCACAATCACTATCACAATCACTATCACAATCACTATCACAATCACTATCACAATCACAATCACTATCACAATCACTATCACTATCACAATCACTATCACAATCACTATCACAATCACTATCACTATCACTATCACTATCACTATCACTATCACAATCACTATCACTATCACTATCACTATCACTATCACTATCACAATCACTATCACAATCACTATCACAATCACTATCACAATCACTATCACAATCACTATCACTATCACAATCACTATCACAATCACTATCACAATCACTGTCACAATCACTATCACAATCACTATCACAATCACTATCACAATCACTATCACAATCACTATCACAATCACTATCACAATCACTATCACAATCACTATCACAATCACTATCACAATCACTATCACAATCACTATCACAATCACTATCACAATCACTATCACAATCACTATCACAATCACTATCACAATCACTATCACAATCACTATCACAATCACTATCACAATCACTATCACAATCACTATCACAATCACTATCACAATCACTATCACAATCACTATCACAATCACTATCACAATCACTATCACAATCACTATCACAATCACTATCACAATCACTATCACAATCACTATCACAATCACTATCACTATCACTATCACTATCACTATCACTATCACAATCACTATCACAATCACTATCACAATCACTATCACTATCACAATCACTATCACAATCACTATCACAATCACTATCACAATCACAATCACAATCACAATCACTATCACTATCACAATCACTATCACAATCACAATCACTATCACAATCACTATCACTATCACTATCACAATCACTATCACAATCACTATCACAATCACTATCACAATCACTATCAAAATCAAAATCAAAGCATTTATTTCAAGTAAGCCAGTTACAGGCACTTTTGAATTGTCGAAACAAAGATGAAAATTAAATGTAGCTACAGTCCCAGTCACAAGACATAAAAACTGTGAAAGTACTGTAGTTGCCCATTCCCTAGCGTAGATCTCTATGGAGAAGAACGGGCAAGAAACTCCATGGACACTCTTTTAAATCAGAATATGGTTACAAAATCTTGGTTACATCATTCACGTTGAGATGGTATATTATGTGATAACAATGTAGCAAGATGTGCACGGTAAAAGTGTCCACAGCAAAAACACACAAACAAAAAAAAAAAATACAATTCAAAATAATTCATTCAAATAAGCCATGGCAACCAAGAGATGACCAGTCACAACTGACAGCGAACCTGAAGTAGGGCATTATTCACGTCATCTAGATTTTGGGCCCGCCTATTTATCTTAAAAATTAGGGAAGTGTCATCAGCAAATAACACCATATTTTGAGGTTGGTTTTTCAGTAAATAGGGTAGATCATTTATATATACTGGAAAGAGGAAAGGACCCAATATTGAGCCTTGTGGAACCCCCATTTTTACTTTTAACCCCTGTGAATTAATACCATTCATTTGAACATGTTGTTGTCTATCATTCAAATAAGATTTTACCAAACTAAGTGCAAGTTTACCCAGTCCGTAATGCTCAAGTTTCAAAAGTAATGTGTCGTGATTTACGCAATCAAACGCTTTGGAGAGGTCACAAAAAATTCCTATGGCGTCTTGAGACTCTTCCCACGCAGTAAATATGTGCTTTAATAAGGTTACACCGGCGTCAGTTGTACAACGTCCCTTGGTGAAGCCATACTGTTGATCATGTAAGATTCTGTTGGTGTTAAAATGATAGAGCATTTGATTAAGCATTACCTTTTCAAAAACCTTGCTAAAAACTGGTAACACGGATACAGGTCTATAATTATTAGTATCTTTACTGTCCTCGGATTTGAAAAGAGTTATGACTTTACTGTATTTCATTAAATCAGGGAAGACTCCTTGGTCTACACATAAATTAAAAATTAAAGCTAAGTAAGGGGCTATAGTCTCAAGTATGGATGTACAAACTTTGACAGACATTCCCCATAGATCTTCGGTTAGTTTGATTTTTATTTGCCGGAAAGTTTTAATAACAATCATAGGGTTAATGTGTTTAAATTTAAATTCAACCAGGCAGCCAGACACATTCGCCTTTAATAAACCAATTGAGAGTTCAGGTGAGGAAATAAGAGCCTCCGTTGTTTTTTGTGGTATATCGGTAAAGAACTTTACAAATTCTTGAGCTACTTCCTGATTAGAGCTTTTAGGACCACATGCTGTATCTAATGTGTAGCTAGTGTTACGTATTTTCTTCCTGTTAGTCTCGTTATTTATAACTTTCCAAACTGTTTTTATTTTATTTTCTGCTGTTTTGATCTTGTTGCTAATGTGCAGTGCTTTAGCAACCTTGCATGTATTTCTTAAAATGTTTGAATACTTTGCAACATACTTGTTAAAAGTTTCAGTGTTTATAAAAGGCTTAAGGCCATAAAGCTCAAATAGTCTTTCCCTACTTTTTCTGATACCTCTAGTTGCCCAATCACTAAATATGAATTTAGGGCAAATACTTTTTGTCTTCTTTTCAAAAGTTTTATTGAATTCCGTGTGAACTATTGAAAAGAAACGATCACACAATTGATCTATATTAATATCATCAAGGCCCATAACGCTTAACTTGTTTTGTAGCAAAATATTATACCTATTTAATCTGCTAGAAGTTATAGGTCTAAATTTAATTTGAACTTTTTGCGCTGGGGGTGTATTACACCTGAAGGTTACAGTTTGTCCGCTATGGTCAGAGGGTAGACAATTTACTATTGCTTTATCTAAGTAATCACAATCGCAGAAAATATTATCTATACAAGTAGCAGAAGATGGAGTGACTCTAGTAGGTTCTGTAAAAGTGTTGGTCAAGTCAAATGACTTAAAAAGATTTAATAAGCGACTGCTATTTGCACATTCTTCTAAAATATTGATATTAAAATCACCACAAATAATTGTAGATTTATTACTGACTGCAAGTTTTGCCATCACATCTTCCATTATTGATTCAAATAAAGAAAAGTTTTGATAGTTTGGGGGTCTGTACACACACACAATTACATGCTTATCTAGCTCAACACAGGACAGTTCAACGCAATGTTCAACCGAGAGACCTACTATGTCATTACGTTGCTTATATTTAAAACAATTTCTTATTAATATTAGGGAACCTCCACGAAGCATAGTTTTACGGTTAAAGCAGCTACCCACCATATAGTTCTCATAATTGATAAGCATTTGGTAATCCTTAAGCCAATGTTCAGTAAAACAAATAATGTCAAACTTACTATTTTCTAAAAACAATTCAATTTCTAATAATTTGGAAGAAATGCCTTGGATATTTTGGTGGAATAATTTTAAAGTGTTCTGCTGAGGCCCTTTTTTACTAACTAATTGAGTGCAAGAAGATACGTTGGTAGGATTAACAATATTGTTAATCGTATCTCCTGTTGTCTCATTTCCTAGTTTAAATTATTTTTTGGAGTGAGGCTGGAGACACCCGTACCATCCTCAGACAACAAGACCCTATCACTAATACTAATATACCCTAATTGAGAATTCTCCACGGTGACACATGGATCCTCCTCAGTACAATGTTTGTAAACATTTATAGCACTAGTGCTATATTCACTTAAAGTCACCTGTATATTAGTATTACTACTAAAAGTCGCAGTGTTAATAATAGAACTAAACTTAGACATACTATTTATGTCTGTGTGAATATTATAAGCTAATAGCCGAGCTATTTTGTGTCTACATCGAATAGGTAGATACACCTTACCCCGTGTCGACTTCAGTTTACCAACAATAGTGTTGATATCCAGATATATAAGTCTGTCACTATAGTGACCTACTAAAAAATGTACATGGTTATTTAACATATGTATATAATTGTTTTTTCTATTACCCAAATTTTCAAAAAATGGAAAACCACACAATATTATTTTGTTACAATTTAACTTCAACAACTCTGAAACACAGTCAGTGATGTCTTCCTTTTTAATCTTAGAACTATTACCAACACATATAGTAATGGTGGTACTAGGATCACAAACAGTCTTTGTTACTGATGCCATAATCTGTTTGTAGGTTGATCCTGGCATGCAATAATTTTGGGTACAATAACTCAGGTTATTACTGATTAATTTCCCTAACCCTACTACCCTACCTATACTATCAGAGAACATAACTGAAAGCTCATCAGCTATCACAATCACTATCACAATCACTATCACAATCACTATCACAATCACTATCACAATCACAATCACTATCACAATCACTATCACCATCACTATCACAATCCCCATCATTAACACAATCACACCCACCATCACATTCACAATCGCTATCCTCGTTATCACAATCATTATCATCGTAATCACAATCATCTTCGTCATTATCACAATCACCATCTCTGTCACAATCACAATCACCATCACCATCACTATCACCATCACAATCACCGTCACTATCACAATCACCATCACAATCACCATCAAAATCACTATCACAATCACCATCATCGTTTTCACAATAATTATCGTCGTAATTACAATCATTATCATCGTAATAACAATCATTATCATCTCAATCACATTCATCATGATCACAATCGCCGTCACTATCACAAAATCAAGTTAAAACAATCACAATCACCATCACAATCATTCTCGCAATCACTATCCTCGTTATCACAATCATTATCATCGTAATCACAATCGTCTTCATCATTATCACCGTTGCTGTCACAATCACAATCACCATCACCATCGCTATCACTATCACAATCACCGTCACTATCACAATGACCATCACTAACACAATCACAATCACCATCACCATCACAATCACTCTCACAATCACTATCCATGTTATCACAATCATTATCATCGTAATCACAATCATCTTCATCATTATCACCGTCACTGTCATAATCACAATCACCATCACCATCGCTATCACCATCACAATCACCATCAAAATCACTATCACAATCACAATCATCATTACTACAATCATTATCATCGTAATCACAATCATTATCATCTTAATCACAATCATCATTATCACAATCTTCATCGTAATCACAATCATCATCATCATAATCATCAGCATCATTATCACAATCATCGTGATCGTTATCACAATCATCATCACAATAAATCAACAATAACCCTGTATAGAAGTCGAATCCGCCATCTTCTGGATCTCAAAATAAATGCCATTTTCGTAATCAGCGCCCCTGATAATCTCGGTATCGACACCCATATTGATTTTTAGACATTTCAACCCCATCGCACCCCAACATGGAATGATTGTATTTCAGGTCCGCCACATTAAATCTTAAAATCGTTGTTTTTGTAATACACCCGGTATTACAAAAACAACGATTTTAAGATTTACCATAAAAACAATACCTATGTTGAATTTCAGGCTTTGTTACCCCATTTCCCCCTTAAGGGGTTGGATTCTGAAAAAACCTGAAACACAAATGTTAACTCATTTATTGATTGGAGTACTTCTGTTATGTTTCGAATAAAGTAGTCTAACTAATCTTATTTCCCCATGTAATCTTTGGACTCGCGTTCCAACCCCTAAGGGGGTTAATTTTGATGCACCCCTAAACCTAATAAAGAACCTTTGTGCCAAATTTGGAATCTCTAGATTCAGCGGTTTGGGCTGTGCATTGATTTTTATACTTTGCCACCCCATTTCCCCCTCTTAGGGGTTAAATTCTGAAAATACCTGAAACTCGTTTCTACTCATTTATCAATAGGAGCACTCCTGTGAAGTTTCGAATAAAATAGTCTAACTAATCTTGTTTTACCCATACAAACTTTGGAGCCCCGTTTAACCCCTTTAGGGGTTGAATTTTGAAAAATCCTTTCTTAGTGCAACCCTAGACCACATAAGGAACCTACTTGCCAAATTTGGAATCTCCAGACTCAGCGGTTTGGGCGGTGCATTGTTCTTTATACTTTGCGACCCCATTTCCCCCTCTTAGGGGTTGAATTCTGAAAAACCCTGAAACCCGTTTCTACTCATTTATCAATAGGAGCACTCCTGTGAAGTTTCGAATAAAATAGTCTAACTAATCTTGTTTCCCCATATAAACTTTGGAGCCCCGTTTAACCCCCTTAGGGGGTAAATTTTGAAAAATCCTTTCTTAGTGCACCCCTAGACCACTTAAGGAACCTATTTGCCAAATTTGGAATCTGTAGACCCAGCGGTTTGGGCTGTGCGTTGATAGATGAGTCAGTCAGTTTCTTCTTTTATATATTTAGATTTCAAAATCATATTCTTGAAGACGAAGTCGCCAACGGGTGAGCTTGCTATTCGGCTCTTTAAGGGAGTAGAGCCAGGCTAAGGGTCTATGATCCGTATAAATGATGAATTTATTACCATAAAGGTATGGCCGGAAGTGTTTAACAGCCCAAATGATCGCTAATAGTTCCCGTTCTATTGTACTGTATCTAGTCTCTGTATCACTTAAGGTTCTGCTGGCGTAAGCCACTGGTTTATCGGTACCTATGGTGCCTTGCGATAGTACTGCGCCTAAGGCGTGTGACGAAGCGTCTGTAGTCAAGATATAAGGCTTATCTGGATCGGGATATTGGAGTAAAGGAGCATTAGTAAGAAGCTCTTTACACTTTTGGAACGCATTTATGTACGCTTGATTTATAATAATTTTATTCCTTTTCTTTAAGCAATTAGTTAATGGTTGTGTTACCTTAGCGAAATCCCTAATAAATCTCCTATAATAACCTATTAAGCCTAGAAAACTTTTAATTTCTGTCACGGTTTTTGGTAGTGGGTAGTTAAGGACTGCTTTAATTTTGTCATTATTAGGCTTAAGACCGTCTTTAGTTATAACATGACCTAAGTATAGAACTTCTTTCCGTAGAAATTCGGATTTATCAAGTTGAATTTTGAGGTTATTTGTCTTCAAACGATCAAAAACTGCTCTTAATTTCTGGATGTGTTCGGCAAGTGAATTCGAGAATATTATAATGTCATCCAAATAAACCAGACAATGGATTCCATGTAAGCCTCGTAAGATATTGTCCATTGCTCGCTGGAATGTCGCTGGAGCGGTTTTGAGACCAAACGGCATTCTTAAAAATTCAAAGTGTCCATTTTCTGTGCTGAATGCTGTTTTCTGTCTGTCATTTTCATTAATTTCTATTTGATGATAACCGCTTGCTAAATCTAATGTAGTGAAGTATGTACTTTTACCTAATTTATCAAATAGATCAGTGATATTAGGAAGTGGATATTTGTCGTCAACTGTAATTTCATTTAGCCGTCTATAGTCAACTACCATTCTATATTTCATTTCTCCAGATGCATCTGTCTTTTTTGGAACTAAATGAACTGGGGCTGACCAAGGTGAATAAGATTCCTGAATTACATTTTCTTTGAGTAACTTCTCGATTTGATTTTTTATTTCTTGCGACTGACTAGGGGGCTGTCTGTATGGCTTGACGTAAATTGGATCTTCATTTTTCGTCCTAATACAGTGTTTGACTTGGTTCGTGAAACTTAATGGAATGCCGTCACAATAGAATATATCTTTATATTCTAAACATAATTTGCTAATGGCTTCACTTTCTTCAGCTGACATGTGATTCAAGCGAAGCTTCTGTAAGTTATCCGTTAATAAGTTCTCTATTTCAATATTTTCAGTTTCTTTTAAGTTATTAACATTGCAATCATTTCTACAATTATTATCGTACGGTTCTACTTTAAATGGTTTAGTAATGGCTAATGTAATTGGTTTGTCAAGGGTATTTTGAATTACGGTAGTAAAGTAACCATCTTTACATTTAATTAAAGCGCTGGGCATACGCACGCCTTCAGTTAATTCTCTAAAATCTACTAAAGCATCACCGGAATGATAATTTGCAGGGATTTTAACTCTTTGTTCTGATCGGGGTGCTAACTCTAATATGTGTTTATTCTTATCGCGCATAATTGGTATTACCGTAGTTTTGGTTTTCAAGATCTTATTTTTTAAATCTATTACTGCTTCCACACTATGTAAAATATCATTACCTAATAAACCATCGAAGCTTGGGTCGACTTCATAGATATGAAATTTGTAAACTTCATTAACATTCAAGGTCGGAAATGCTGGAATCAAAAGTACTTGTTCGTGTTGGCTTGTACCATGAGTACTTCTTACTTCAAATGGGTCGTGATAAATATAATCGTGAAAATAATAATTGGCTTTTCCCGGATTTATAAATGATTTTGTACTACCCGTATCTATCATAAATTTGGCATCTATTTCTGGTATATATATGTACGGCAATTTAAGACATGTATTGCAATTTAGGTGTATTATTTGTCTATTTTTTCCGAGGCCACTAGTTGAAAATCCTCATTATTTTCCGCTAAATTTTCCTGGTTAATTTCTTCCGTATAATTCTCATCTTTATTTTCATTAAGAGGGCTAAAATCGTGATAATATTCATTGTTAAATTGGTAATCGCATGGAAGTTGACTATCATCGTAATGATCAAGGTCAAGCTCATTTAAATTATATCCTTTTATGTAGGCTTTGGCTGGAGGCGCTGTACGCATTGTGACGTCACTAGATTCAATTTTAGGTTGCTGAATACCGGGTACACGTAAAGGTCTATTGAACGATTGGTTCTGGTTGCTAAATGGTTGTAGAGGTTTATTAAATGGTTGTTGGTTTCCAAATTGCTGAGGGCGCATCCCAAAATGTTGGGGGCGCATCCCAAAATGTTGCGGACGTATCCCAAATTGTTGCGGGCGATAACCAAAGGGTTGACCTTGAAATCCAAATTGCGAAGGCCGCATCCCAAATGGTTGACCTTGGAAGTTTCCAAAATATGATTTGGGTTGTGTATTTGGTTGCGCAAAAATAGGTTTATTATTAACAGGTGTATTATAATTATTTGTGCCGAATTTAAACGTTGGTGTGGTATTTTTACTGGAGGACGGCTGCAGTGTTTTATTTCGGGAATTATATTGGTCATGGAAGTTGACCTCTTCTAATATGAACGCTAAAGCCTGTTCCAAAGTGGACGGTGCTTTTAATCTCACAACACGCACCATATTTTCCGGTAGATTATAAAGGAACACGTTTAAAGAAGTATTATTATAAATGATTATTTTACTTTCACGCATACTACTCGATAATCTATTAACTTTTGATATTAAAATACTACGCACTGATTGTTTCCAATTCAATAGCTAAACATTCTTCACTTCAAGGGTCTCCAAAATGTTGTATTAATAACTCCTTAAATTCTTCCCATGTAACAATATCCTCGCGCTCACTGATAAGCGCGGCTGCATTCCCCGCTAATCTACTCGTTATAGAATGCATTAGATACAAGTTTTGCTCGGCACTTCCCTTGTATTTATTTATGATATATTCGCTCTTACGTATAAAAAGATTTAAATGGCGCTTATCGCCGTCAAAAATAGGAATAATTTTAATCATTTCATTCGGAATTATCGTGATTTTTACGTGATCTTCCATTTTAAACACTATTAATTAGCTAACAGTTATAATAAAATCAAAAGTACAAAAGTATAGTGTTCCCTAAAACACTTCTTAATACAAAGTAAGTAAGTAAGTATAATTAACTATTACAAACTTTAAACAATTTATCTGAATAAAATATTTTTTAAATTCATTAACAATATTTCAATAAGTATTTTTTTTAATATATTAACACATTCAATAACTTTTTTATCACTAAACTAGCCTTACAGATTTTATGCAAAACCAGATAACGTTATAACGCGAGACGTCTAATCGCAAAATAACACAAAAAAAAGGAAATAGGAAAGGAAGGTGAAAATTTGGACTCACCAGCTCGCCTTTCTCATTTTCAGCTCCAACATGACGAATTTGTTTGGTTCGTAGAATCACCACAGCTGCTTTCAGGGCCACCCGAACGCGTTACTCGAAAAAGTTATATTTCGGAAAATCGCGAAGGACAGCGCAACTCTATTCGGCGATCCGACCCGGCTGCGCCAGTCAAGTTTTTGGAAGCGTTTTTTATATTAAATAAAAGAGTAGAGTTACGTGTGAGCAGAAGCGCATGCTCCAATGTAATTCTCAATACTAACTCTAGTCGCTACATGTGTGTCTTAAAGCTACTTATCTGCTAAGTTGACAAAATGCATGGAAGGTTCCAGATGGACCACCCTAAACTGCAACGGTGCACTTTACGCTCTCACGGTGATCACGCGTTGTGGTTCAGGATGCATAACTACCTACTAGTAGGTATTTAAAAAAGTGTTTATGTGAAATAAAATACTGTTTATTTCTTGGTTGGTATGATAAATTAATTAAAAGAACTATAGCCAGTTTAAGAATACTACATACAAAAAATGATAAGAGTTATAAAAGTTTTATTTTTCTTATACTTAATACTATGGGGCACAAGAAAAGAAGTTCTAAAGAAGAAGTTCTACGTTTTAGTTTCAATCTATCAAATATACATTCAATACAATAAGACAGCGAGGAACAATGTTTTAATAGGTTTATTCAGTTTTTAAAAGCCTGATCAGAAAAACATTAGTTTGGATAATTGCAAACGCAAAATATACATAATTATGAATTGGTTACAAAAAGAAACAAGAAAGTTTTATGTCGTTTTATTTACTCACTTAAAATACAGTTACAGAAACAGTATCGGCAATCATCACAAACAACCAAACAAACTCTAATACTTTTATTATATTAAAAAGTAAATCAAATTAAACACCCTAATGAAGGAGTAATGCTTATGCTTTAGACACATTTTGCTTGACATCCATACTAATATTATAAATGCGAAAGTAACTCTGTTTGTTTGTTTGTCTGTTTTCTACCTTTTCACGACTAAACGGCTGATCGGTTCGTAATGAAGATTTCCAAAAATAACTTTGGTTCGCATGTGTTCGATCCCCACCCGGTTTTCACGTTTTGTAACTGAGCATTTTGTTTTTTTTAAGCTTTAACATTTCTAAAT
The DNA here is from genome assembly GCA_905147715.2 of Xestia xanthographa. Classification (NCBI taxonomy): domain Eukaryota; kingdom Metazoa; phylum Arthropoda; class Insecta; order Lepidoptera; family Noctuidae; genus Xestia; species Xestia xanthographa. The sequence goes on from LR990646.1 coordinate 8,711,232, forward strand.
CATTACTACATAGTTTTATACATACTTTTAGTTTTTTTTAACCATTAAAACGACACTTAGGGAATCATTTATTTCAATCAAAATGTATCTATATTTATCAATATGAATCTATACATTTAGTAAATCTGTAGACGTGGAGCTTCTGTATGCATGGAAAGCGAGTCGATCGCTTTCCATGCATATAATTTAGCAGTTTAACTTCAGTTGACTCCATTTTCTGAATCGCGGTGTTAACATTTTTGTGAAAGAATGAGACTGTCATTCGCCCGTGTCAGCTGTCTCAAGTTTGGTTTTTCTTATGTATTGCTACGCATAACTCAAATGGAGTTGGGCAGGACACCTAGCAAGGCGCGGTGCAGGCAGGTTGAGTAAAGCTGTGACCAAGTGGCGTCCTAGGAACGGAAAGAGCGTGGAGCTTAGCACAAAGAGAGGCCTATACCCAGCAGTGGGTGAAGTCGGGCTGTGGATGATGATGATGATGACGCATAACTTTTTCCAGAGAGGTCCGATTTGCATTATTATTTTTTAGTGAAAAAAGTATATCTCAAAGTTGGTATCCCACATAAAATTGAAAAAAATCGTGTTCGAACCCAAGTCATGCACCTCTGATTTTTCGGATTCATGTGTATCATTATCACTTGCATGACATTGCAAAGAAAAACATAGTGAGGAAACCAGCATGCCTGAGAGATATTTATCGTCGGCGTGTAAAGCCAAGTCAGAGGCCCTTGGGTGGCATAAAAACTAGGCACTAACCACACGATAAAGAAGAAGAAAATCGTGTTTTATGCTCATTTCATGCACCTTGATGAGAACTTTAGACCTGGGTCAAGTATGACTATCAAAGAAGGTCTGACGTTGGAGAGGGAAGGCAGTTGCGAGTTGCGAGAGATTCGCAGCAGTTTATAGTAGCTTTATCGTGTCTCGGATCATTTCATGCACCTTTATGAGAACTTAAAAGTATCTATTAGTGTTGGATAGCACATTTATCGAGGAAGACTATACGTTATATAACACCACGGTACAACCAAAAGGAGCGGAGCATCAAAGAAATATTTTGCAAAAAAACTGGAGATTCCTTTTGGGAGCTTCCGTTGCATGCGCTGCATAAACGGTTAAAGTTACGCAACAATCATATGACGGAATCGTTCCTCTTAAAAAGTTCTGAATAAAAGTCCCCGATAACTTAATTAAGTCTATCTTTTAAGGTGGTCTCAGGCTCTCTAACCTAACCCTCTCTCTCTCTTTCTCTTATGTGACGCACGTGTGCGCGGGTCAGCTAGTATAACATATTTGTAAGGAGGATGATTGTGTTCATAATTACTTAACAGAAATACTTCCTTACACCTCTGAGTAGATCAGTGCCAACGAGTAGTAGTTTTATTTTTTTTACTAGCTGACGTCCCGCGGTTTCACCCGCGTAGTTCTCGTTCCCGTGGGAGTACGGGAATAAAATATAGCACTCACGAATAATGTAGCTTTCTACCAGTGAAACAATTTTTAAAATTGGTTCATTACTTCCGGAGATTACCCCCTACATACAAACTTACAAACAAATGTTACCTCTTTATAATATTATTTATTTATTTATTTAACACTTCAAGTAAAAAGTACCTACAAAGGCTGAGGCGGGGTTTTGTTTTGCTATAATTAAATAAATATTGCTGGACATTACACACAGCGCCATCTAATGCCACATTAAGCAACGAGGCTTGTGTCGTGGACACCAGATAGTTGATATACTACATAGATACTTTTTGTTTGTAAATACATACTTATTATACATATAAACATCCATGACTCGGAAACAAATGTCCATGCTCATCACACAAACATTTGCTCCGACCGGGATTCGAACCCGGGACCCTAAGAACGTAAAGCAGCCTCACTACCGCTGCGCCAATCAGGTCGTCAAACACAAACACATAACACACACACATAACGATACCGAACATAAGTGTAGCCGTTAATTAGAATTAGTTGTGACCCTTTACGGAACGCTACGTATTTGATATTTATAATTATAGATAACGATACCGAACATAAGTGTAGCCGTTAATTAGAATTAGTTGTGACCCTTTCCGGAACGCTACGTATTTGATATTTATAATTTATTATAGATAACGATACCGAACATAAGTGTAGCCGTTAATTAGAATTAGTTGTGACCCTTTCCGGAACGCTACGTATTTGATATTTATAATTATAGATAACGATACCGAACATAAGTGTAGCCGTTAATTAGAATTAGTTGTGACCCTTTCCGGAATGCTATGTATTTGAAATTTACCGAATAATAAGAGAATTACAGATTTCATTTAACAAATTGTAAATCTCGTCCGCAGTTACCAATAAAAAGAAAAGAAAAAGTAACTAATACATTATACTAAGTACATAGCTATATTCGAATATATCTACCTTTACATACAACGTATGTAAAGGGAGAATGAGTATGTTCATAATTAGCAGAAACAATTTTATTTTCGTCATTAGTGACGAGCACAGCCTTGCAATTCTTATTATTGTGATTAGAACAGCGCCAACGAGTAACATTTTTGGTTTTTACATACTTATGGCAACTATAGGTGTAGTCATTAATTAGAATTAACTGATTTCCGCTCCGGGACTCGACATACTTGAAGTCCTCTGAAAAATAATACAATTACAGATTTTATTATTAAAGTCGGGAATCTCCTCTTTTGTTACTAGAACAAAGAAAATAATGTAAGAAAACACAACAATAATTATATGAGTGATTATAATTTTTATTTCCTTCACACAAATGTACATAGTGAGTGCTTAAAACTATCTTATGGAAAAGTTTACATTAATTTGTGAGGGACTGGTGCCTGAAATAGGCATTGCAAGCAACTTCTGCGGTACAAGTGACCAGGGTGCCACGACGCTACATGTCTACAAGCCAACATTATTTTTATGAGACCGAAGTGAATTAACAACAACACAACTGCATAGTTCCTTAAATCCGAAAATATTTCCCTTGACATACAATGTACTGGCCTGGAGGATGATTATGTTCATAATTAGCAGAAATAATTGTATTATGGACATCAATGACGAGCTTAGCCTTGCACCCCTTACTTTTATGAGTGGAACAGTACCAAGGGGTAACATTTTTCACTTTCAGCTGACGACGTGCATAGCTGTAGTTGTTGATAAGAACTAGTTGTCCTCCGAAAAATAAGATAATTATTTATAACATATTTTTCTTCATTTACGTTATCTAACAATTAGAACGGTGATTAATTAATGGGTTAATGTTGGTAATGGTTTCTTATTTTTTTTGTTATAATGTTTGAAATCGCTATAATTGCGAAGCCTGACGACGCCTGAAATATAATCAAAACTATCACATTTAATACCTTATTTGTGAGCTCAAAAAGCAAACATTTATCTTATGTAATTTTAATTGAACACAACAAAATATTATAAATAAATAAATATTCCTGGACATTACACACAGCGCCATCTAGTGTCACATTAAGCAACGAGGTTTGTGTTGTGGACACCAGATAGTTGATATACTACATAGATACTTTTTGTTTGTAAATTCATACTTACTATACATATAAACATCCATGACTCGGAAACAAATGGCCATGCTCATGACACAAACATTTGCTCCGACCGGGATTCGAACCCGGGACCCTAAGAAGGTAAGACAGCCTCAATACCGCTGCGCCATTCGGGTCGTCAACATTATGATTCCCTTAAATAAAAAAATATTTACTACAAGATATAAGTCAACAAATTCTACGTGATCATCTTATACAGGAAGCAAACCTTATTCTTACTAAAATCTCTAAACTACAGCCTAAAATATTCACAACCGTCTGTGGGGTCAGTGGGTGGTCTTGGGGCGGTACTAAATAGTCATGTTGCTACAAATCAAGCAAGCAAGCAAGTTTAGTAGTGATGGTCTTTACAGAAATATGAACTTGCAACATGATCAGACGTCTATAGTGTCAAATCTTTATGTACTCCCCATCGTCGATACAGTACTTAGCTGGAGGATGAGTGTGTTCGTTCTCAAAGCCTACAATGGCGAATTTCTCATCCAACTTCAGCTTAGCGTTGCATCCTCTACAGTTATGTGTGGAGCAGTACCAATGGAAGTATTTGGTCTTCTTGCATTGTTTCTTGTAGTAGTCGTGAAACATGACCAGGTGTTTCCCTGAGTAACGCGATTTCGCCAGCAGAATCAATGGAAAGAAAAACTGGTGAATATTGATCTTCGAGCAATAATTTTATCGACCGCGCAGTCTTAGACCACCTTACCACATAGCAAACATAGCATGCCATTAAATTTTAACATAGTATCCTTCTGCTATGATGAATTTTGGCGGTGCATGAGCGTGATCCAACCTAGCTGATACCACGCTCCTATGCGAGGCTATAACGTCATTGGTGATGGTGAGTCTTGCTTTGCAATACCCCCCTTTAGTGCAAGTCCAAGTCTTGGTCTTTACATTACTCTTGTGGCAATAGAAAGTGTAGCCGTTGACAATCGCCAGTTCCTTTCCATTCTGCTTTTTCACAAATTGCAGCTCTGGAAATAAAGTTGGAGTTTTATGCTGTTCTGGAACGTACGGGTGGATATGGTTACCAGCTAAGTTAAACAGTCAGAATGCGTTAGTTAATCAAACTTGTCGATTACAGACATGTTAGAAAAGGTATCGTAGTCTGACTGACTGTGTCATGCAGTACTAGGTTCACGTATAAAGATATAGGAATGCAGAGGGGTCGTGAATCAAGGTTAAGTTACGCTTGCCGCCGTCGTTCCGTAAGTGATTCTCCGATTCGTATCTAGACCCTGCAGTGCCACGGAAAGCACGTTCATCTACGAATTAAAACCAAGAAAGAAGTCCAAAGATCACACAAAATGCATTATTTAATTAGGTTTAACTAATTTTACATTTGACTTATTTTATCACATTTTACACAAATGAAAGTTTTGATCACACATGCACAAACAAACTTAATGTAATATTTAAAAAAAAAACAGTTTAATTGTTAATTTTAACATTCTCGATTGGCAAAAGATACTTCTACGATTAAATAAGGTAAGTTATGATTTTGTGCATTTTATTTAATCAATTAGGACATTAGACCAATAATAAATACTCACACTAAAATACAGTTTGTTGCCCACACTACGTTAATACACGAACACAATGTTTTATTTTGATTGTCACTTATTTGCACTCACTATGCTTAAATTTTAAAATAACATCCGTTTCTAATTGTAACTTGGGTGGAGGATGTGCATGAGTGTTTTGAACTGATATTATATGACGCTCCGAGAGGTGTGGCACCGTTCGTGAAGTTCAGCCTGGCTCTACAAGAGTTTCCTTTGGTACAGTCCCAGATACTTGTCGCACAATATTTTTTTTTACAGAAAAATGTGTCATCATCATTCATCATTCTCTTGCCCTTATCCCAATTCATTTGGGGTCGGCGCAGCATGTCTTCTTCTTCCATACTTCTCTATTTTTCGTCGTCTCATCAGACACTTCTTTTCTTGCCATATCATTCTTTACACAGTCCATCCATCGTTTCTTTGGTCTTCCTCTACTCATATACCCATCCACATTCATACTCAAAACTTTCCTCACGACATTTTCCTCATCCCTCCGCATCACATGCCCATACCACGACAACCGATTACCACACAACTTTTCAGTCACCAGTCTTACAGAAAAATGTGTAGCCGTCCATAATAGGAAGCTCCTTTCCATCAGGTTTTTTCACCCATTGAACTGTAAATAAATAAACTAGTTGTGAACTGTGTGAAAATAATAACAAAGTTCCATAATATGAGGAGCATTTTAAACGTTAAATTACACAAAATAATATTAATCATAAATATTTATTTACACTAACATTAGGAATAAGCACAGAATACAAAATGAAAATCTTAAATAGAGTCCTGACCTATAGATCACCCAATTATGAATATTAAATTATGTTCATGTATTTATTTAAGATACTTATTACAAAAACTGGTGAAGGTTGCGGGAATCCGCTGCATACGAGTAGTAGAATAGATAGGGTTAGTTTTCAATGACCAGCCAAAATTTAAAATTAAGATCTAGATATAAATTGTATTATAAATATTATTGTCGAAAAATATAAAATAATAACATTCATTTGAAAATGTCCTAAAAATGTCCTAAATCATAAACGTAGTGGGAATCAATGCACTTGTGTTCGTGCATACAACGCCAAATAGATATGTGTGCTAACTGCTACCTACTTAGGTTGTTGAAATGAAATTGTGCTGTTGCAATATCCACATGTTGGCTTTTTAGTGGTGGACAGGAATACAATTGTATTAAAAAAATGTTGTTTTTGTCTTCATTGTATCAAAAATATTATCGATTCTAAACCATCTCTGAAAATTTGGCCGGTTATTGATAACTAACCCTGTATAGAGAAGTAGAATATTATGACATTCTTTTTTATAATTGAAAACTATATTGTTTTGTGACAAAGCACTTTCATTTTTGCGAGTTTAACGATGGCAACCTTTTAGGTGTGCTACAGCACATAATTATGCGAAGTAAAATAAAATAAAACAATGACATTGTTATACTCTATTACATATAACAAATAACTAGATGTAATAATATAACTACTACGATACAAATGTCTAGTATACTAATTCTCAGATCCTTAGAAGCGAATCAGTATTAATTACATGCATTAGGTCGACTGGACCCACGGGTCCCGCCTATGTGGGATCAGTTGACTAAAGAGCCATAAATATGAGATGAATACATTCTATTGCAAAACAAACGAATATAGGTTCAGAGAGATGATTGTCAGCAAGTATTAATTTAATTCACTATTGTACTCTCAGTTCTTACTGACTTCCTCGTTGGTCAGGTCTTTAGGGTACTTCGAGGATTATAGCTGCTATTTATATTAATTTAATCATATTATTGTCGGCGCCTCACATATGCGTGGACAACCGCGGGGAGGGCGCGGGGCGCGGCGTACCGAACCCGGCTACGCGAGCGCTGCTGCGCGCCCTTCCACTCACTGAGCTCACAGACGTCGACCACTCCGGGCATTTCTTTGTACGGTCTTCACATGTTGAATCAATGTTAATTGTGGTACCTATTACAACTATATTAATACAGTCCACTACTTTTATTACAAAGTCCCACCGAGTCTATTCATTGGTCCTACGATTGCCGTAAATAATTACCGGTATTGCCGTAATTAACGCCGTCAACATCATCGGTCATCGTGTTCACCTGTGCGGACTTTGACCGCGCACGAACGCCACGCGGTACGACCACGAAGATTGAAGCGAAGAAGTCGTTCCCGAAGCAGCCTGCATCGTCATCGTGGGAGCTCATGTCATACTTACGGGAGTATAATACTGTATTTGAGTGAGTCCGTTCCAATTAGTTATTTTTCTGCTTTCTTTTCAGGCCGAAAAAATCGTCTTTCTATCTTCTCATCTTTTATATTCATACAGTGTTTCAAAATTAGTGCTTTCCCATTATTATCCATACCACTGCTTGTAAAACACGCATATTTTGTAGCAAAACGCGTGCTAATTAGCTGATTTGCACGACGTTAACACGTGTTGACCGCTTGACCTTGACAGTGATTCTCGAATCCTTTCACTTATTATACGTACAGCTGTTTTGTCGTTTTTTATCTATTAAGCTCATTAGCGTTAGTGCGTACAGCTGTTATTTTTTACTCAACAATGTCAGATAACGTAAAAACATTGATCAAGAAACGTAGTTCAATTAAATCGAAGCTTACTATTTACAGCAACTATTTAAATTTAATAAAAAGTAGTTCCGCAGTTTCAGAGTTGCAACGTTTAGATTTAGAGGAGCGTTTTAATAAATTCGAAAACTTACACAGCGAATTTGACGCCTTTCAGACACAGATCGAAGTGCTTTCCGATGACGACGAGTCTGCGTTGGCTGAGCGTGAGGACTTTGACCGTCAGTTCTTCAACCTGGTGGCACTCACGCGCAGCTTGCTCGGTGTCTCGGCCAGCAGTGCAGCGTCGGAGGCGGGCTTCAAAGATGCTGACTCAGGTGCACATATTTCATTTAGGAACTCTTTTGTTCGTTTGCCAAAGATAGATTTGCCTCATTTCGATGGGAACTACCAATGCTGGCTTGAGTTTAGGGATACCTTCGGGTCATTGATTCACGACAACACTAGCATAAGTGACGTCAACAAGTTCCACTACTTGCGAGCTTCACTCCAAGGAAACGCGGCTTTAATTATTAAAAATATAGATTTTAAAGCCGACAATTATAAATTAGCGTGGGACCTGTTGTGCGAACGGTACAATAACGACCGTCTATTAGTGAACAACCACTACCAAGCATTGTTTGATGCCGAACCAATAACAGACGAGACAAGCGTTTCCATCAGAAACCTTGTCAACATTATCAATAAAAATATTAGGGCACTTACAACATTAAAAAGGCCCACTCAATATTGGGATGACATTATTATTTATTTCATGGTTAAGAAATTAGACTCAACAACACTGCGTGTATGGGAAGAGCATAGAAACACTTTTAAAGAAGATCCGACTTTAACACAATTTTGTTCATTTTTAAGCAGGAAAGCGGACTGGTTAGAGTCAGTGGAGTCCAATCACGGTACTACTGACAGGAATACTGTTCTCGCTTTGAACAATAGCCTTAATTCCGACAAAGCTGATTCTAAGCCTAACCAAACAAATAAAAAACTAGACAATTCTAAAATTAAAAATAAAAACAGTAAATGTCCACTTTGCTCCCAAGCACATACATTATTTAAATGTGAATCTTTTAGAAACTTGTCTATAGAAAATCGTTTACAAAAAGCAACACAATTTAAAGTGTGTATTAATTGCTTACGCTTTGGACATAATGTAAACAAATGTAGATTTTCACATTGCAAATATTGTACAAAAAAACACAACACGCTTTTACATTTTGAATCAAACGAGCCCAAACTTGCTTCCAATCCATTGCCTTCTGCCATGCCTTCTGCTTCACCTTCTTCAAATGTGTCGCTTTCAGCCAATTCCATGCAGCTTGCTACTTCTGCGCATGTATTACTGTCCACAGCGATGGTGAACGTGACTGGCGTGACGGGTAAGAAGTACACTGCGCGCCTACTACTGGACAACGGCAGTACGGCGAACTTTGTTACGCAGAGCTTGTCAGAGAAGCTGGGTTTGTTACGACGCGGTACGAGCACCAAGGTAACGGGTATTAACAATCACATATCCACCAGTACACAGTCTTGTCACCTCTCAATAGAGTCTTTATGCTGTGCCTTTACTGTCGATATCGAGTATCATATTTTGCCTGAAATCACAAAGGTTCTACCGTCATCATTCGTACCTATTAAACACGTCCCTATTCCTCCAGGTCTTCAGCTAGCAGACCCGAACTTCAATGTTCCGTCGGTCGTAGACATCCTGGTAGGGGCTGAAGTTTTCTGGAATGTCTTAGGTAGCAAAACGATAGACTTAGGGAAAAACCTGCCTAAATTATGCGAGACCAAGTTAGAATGGTTAGTTTCAGGTAGTATTTCGCGCCAATCATGTTTTTCCGCTATTAATTTTTGCCATCATTCCAATGTCACTCCCGACCTCACTTACTTTTGGGAGCTTGACAACGTCGCTTCAAAACATTCACTCTCACTTGAAGAGAGAATGTGTGAGCAATCTTTTGCTCAAACCACTGTTCGTAATGACAGTGGGGGATTCGTCGTCACTATGCCTTTAAAAGGGGATCCTAGTACATTAGGTCATTCTTTTACTAATGCTAGAAATCGTTTTCTTTCCCTTGAACGGCGATTTAAACGCGATCCATTATTTCAAAATAAATATAACGAGTTCATGAGAGAATATGAGCGCCTAGGTCATATGACTTTAGACTCAGACTGTTCTTCTCCACCAGAAAACTCCATGAATAAATATTACATTCCACATCATGGAGTTATTCGCAGTTCTAGCACCACTACACAACTACGCGTAGTATTCGACGCATCAGCTTCGACCAGTTCGGGCGTGTCGCTTAACGACATTCAGATGGTGGGTCCCGTAGTTCAAGACGATCTGTTTTCTATTTTAACACGTTTTCGTCAGCATAGGTACGTGGTCTCAGGTGACGTAGAGAAAATGTACAGGGCCATTGAGTTAAATCCAGTCCAAAGACCTCTTCAAAAAATAATTTTCAGGTATGAACCTTCAGAACCTCTTAGGACATACACTTTGAACACGGTTACCTATGGTACCGCTTCTGCACCCTATTTAGCCACTAAGTGTCTTGTCAGTCTGGTTGATAACATTGAGGATAGTCGTGTCCAATGTGCCATACGACGTGACTTCTACGTTGATGACTTTCTTAGTGGAGGGGATACCATAGCTAATACTGTTGACATTACAAAAAAAGTACATACGGTTCTAGCATCTGCAAAATTCAATTTACGTAAATGGCGGTCAAATAATCCTCAAATTCTCAAACAAATCACACATAGCAACGAGTTACATAATACTTTACATTTTTCTGAGCAAGGTCCAAACTCATCTCAATCTAAAACTTTAGGTCTTAATTGGGTTTGCGACTCAGATTCACTTACTTATAATATAAATATCACCTCCACTACTAAAGTCACCAAACGTCATGTCCTTTCTGTCATCAGTATGATCTTTGACCCACTAGGCCTCGTAGGTCCGTGCGTCGTCGAAGCAAAGATGATCATGCAGCGTCTATGGCTAGATAAATATGACTGGGATGACGAAGTATCGCTTGAAATCAAAAACCTTTGGTCTACATTTGAAGGCACAATAACAGCATTAAACAAATTAAAAATACCTCGTTGGGTTTTGCGTGAAGACTCTATTACGCATGAAGTACACGTCTTTACCGACGCGTCCGAAAGGGCGTATGGCGCTTGTGTGTACATTCGGTCTTGTAATGGCAGTGGATCCATAGGCGTACAACTTCTAGTCTCTAGAAATCGTGTAGCGCCCATCAAACCAACGACGATACCGAGGCTTGAACTTTATGGAGCTTTGTTGGGTGCAAGGCTGTGTACTAAGGTTCAGGAATCACTTACAATGCCCATTCATAAATGTAGATTCTGGTGTGATTCAACCATAGTCCTGGGTTGGCTCTCTACTCCTTCAAATCAATTAAAGCCTTTTGTCAGACACAGAGTCAATGAAATACAGGAAAGTACATGTGGTCATACCTGGAGCTACGTACCGTCGAAGGACATCCCGGCGGATCTTGTTTCCCGCGGTCAAAGGGCTGACGTTCTCATAAACGAACCTCTGTGGTGGTCTGGACCCTCATTTTTACAGCATAGTGAAAATGAGTGGCCCAGTATGCCAAACACCGGGAAAGATAGTCTGCCGGAAGTAGTGACTCATTTAATTAGTGATGATAGCAACAATCATTCATTCAGTAGTAATCATTCTGATCTTACCTTTCATTCATCAATCATTCATGATTTATTAGTAAAGTATTCTAGCCTAACAAAAATACAAAATATATTTACATATGTACAACGTTTTATTTACAATGTAAAAAATAGAAATAAATTGCAAGGTAATTTTTCAATAACAGAGCTTGAAAATTCATTAAATTTAATTATACACCATTCACAGCTTGAAATGTTTCCTGAAGAGTATAATTTGTTAAAGTCTGGACAAAAATTACCACGCAAAAGTAGATTGCTTCCTCTGACACCGTTAATTGACAATCATAACATCATCCGCGTGGGCGGGAGGCTCGATAACTCCCCCTACGATTTTAAGGTGAAACATCCTATTGTTTTATGCAGTAAGCACGTACTTACAAAACTTATATTTCAAATGCAACATTTAAAGCTTGTGCACGCTGGTCCACAGTTGTTATTGTCTCATATACGACAAACTTATTGGCCTCTAGGTGGCAGAAACTTGTCTAGGTTTGTCGTGAATAAATGTCTTAAATGTTTCAGACACAAGGCTCAGAACGTACAGCCTATAATGGGTCAACTACCGAGTTCAAGAACAAATCTTGAGTTACCTTTTTTGAATTGTTATGTTGACTATGCTGGGCCAGTATTGGTGGCCAATCGTAAAGGCCGAGGATGCAAACTTACAAAATCCTATATGTGCATCTTTGTTTGCTCGGCAGTAAAAGCCATACATTTGGAGCTCGTCACCGACCTCACTACTGAGGCCTACATGGCCGCTTTAAATCGTTTCGTGGCGCGTCGTGGCAAGCCTCGAAGCATCACGTCCGATAACGGGACTAACTTCGTAGGCGCATCAAATGAGATGTGTAGGTTCTTGCAATCATCAAATGTTGCATCTGAAATGGCGCAGGAAGGCATTGAATTCATTTTCACGCCTGCTTATAGCCCTCATTTTAATTCATTGGCTGAAGCTGCTGTAAAATCATGCAAGCATCATTTAAAACGATTACTGCATCTTACTCACTTCACTTTCGAGGAGATGGCTACCTGTCTCACTCACATAGAGGCGGTGTTGAACTCACGCCCTCTTACTCCTCTTTCTTCTGACCCTAACGATTTATCGGCGCTTACTCCCTTTCACTTCCTAATTGGACGGCCATTCTTATCAGTACCATATCCTCAGTTGACTGAAGCCAACATCACGCGGCTGGATCGTTGGAAGCGGATTCAGCTCATCAGGCAACATTTCTGGGGACGATTTCATAATGAATATACCTCTCTGCTGCAGGCGAAATCGAAGTGGTTTGATTCCAGAGGTGAAGTGAAGCCGGGGTCATTAGTCCTGATCAAGGACAAGACGACGCCACCTCTGCTCTGGTCCCTGGGTCGGGTCACGAAGACCTATCCCGGCGTAGACGGGGTCACGAGAGTGGCTGAGATGAAGACGAAGCGGGGCACCATTCGCCGTGCTTTCAACTGCATCTGCCCCCTACCAGTCGAAGATTGAAGACTTCTCTTCAACCCGGGGAATATGTCGGCGCCTCACATATGCGTGGACAACCGCGGGGAGGGCGCGGGGCGCGGCGTACCGAACCCGGCTACGCGAGCGCTGCTGCGCGCCCTTCCACTCACTGAGCTCACAGACGTCGACCACTCCGGGCATTTCTTTGTACGGTCTTCACATGTTGAATCAATGTTAATTGTGGTACCTATTACAACTATATTAATACAGTCCACTACTTTTATTACAAAGTCCCACCGAGTCTATTCATTATTTTGATCTCTGGAATTTCTGAATAGAATCCTTGGAAGAAATATGGTTATCTTGGGCACCTCTACCTAACCCTTCCGGAAATACAGTAGAAATGTTATAAATATCAATTATAAAATTAGTTGATCTTCACATAAAACCCAGAAGTAATTCTAAAAGTGGGCGGCTTGTGATTATGCTCCAGTTTAGATGTCAGGACCGTTCGTTGTGCTGGGTCGGCTCTGTTGGTGATCATCATCCTCGCTTTGCACCTCATCGCGCTAGTACAAGTCCAGGTGCTCTTGCTCATATTCTGTGTGTGGCAGTAGAAGGTATATCCGTCCACAATGGCCAGTTCCTTGCCGTCAATTTTTTTACCCATTGTAGTTGTGCTAAAAATAAACAATTACTGATTAAGGTCGTTATAAATTTATAAGCCTGTAAATATTAAAATAGAAGAAGTTTACAGGAAACATGCGTTTCCGTGGGTACAGCACCAACTGTTGGTCTTATGATATGAGTATGGCAATTTATAATGTGTAGCCATTCAGAATAGCTAGCCCGTACCCATTCTGTTTTGTCACCAAAGTTACTAAAATTGATCAAAACACTCGCAACGAATTTTCAATTTGTGACTTTTAGAGCAATCTTCAATACCCAATGACAGAAAAGAAGAAGAATTCAATCAAGTGTATTTTTGTAGGCTTTAACGAAAGCAGGGAGCTACAAATGTACAAAAACTTCGTCCAGACGTTACAATTTATTGACTTAGAACTAAAAAATAAAAGAAAGCAATGCAAAATGAAAACCAGGCTAATGTCAACCCTTCATACGACATGTAGACCTAAAATGTTAAATAATTGATCATATTGTCAATAAATTGTAGTTAATTTTTCATTTATTCTTAATTTATCTAAATATAACATTAAAAAACATGAAACATTTATCTTAGTTGATATTTCAATGTTGGCGGTCGATGTGTGTGGTTCATTGAGGCCGATACCACCCCCCTTTCCACAAGTATCATATGAGGCGTTGTAACCATCTGAGCTTTACATGTCTTCCCTAAACTGCACAGCCAAGTCCAATTGCTGCGGGCAACTTTTTTACGGCAAGTGAACGTGTATCCTTCTACTATAGCAAGTTCCTTACCGTCCATTTTATTCGCCCATCTCACTGAAACTATTATTTAATGACATGTTACCTGAGTACGTAAGAGGAAGTATGAAAGTGGCGCCGGAGGCTGAAACGTTGTGTGGTAATCGATTGTCGTGGTATGGATGTGATGCGGAGGATCGAAGAAAATAAAGTGAGGAAAGTTTTGAGTATGAATGTGGACGGGGTTTAAGATAAGAAGAAGATCAAAGAAACGATTGATGGACTATGTGAAGGAAGATAATTATGGCGAGAAAGAAGAGGTGTCTGATGAGATGTCAAGTAATAGAGACGTGTGGAAGAAGAAGACATGCTCCGCCGACCACAACTAAATTGGTATAAGGGCAAGAGATGTTGATGACGATATAAGTATACTGCTATTTTTAGCTGACGGGTCATTTTTGCGCCAGAATTCGGATAAAGCATCTTTGATAACACACTCGTAGACGACTCCGCCCTTCGGATGAAAAAGTCATGAGGATTAGCTAACAATGAGAAAAATAATTATACACATTTCAGCCCAAGTATTCTTAATAATTTTGCGTAATTAAAACATCATTTTTTATTATACAAACATTATTTATTAAATGTTCCTGTAAATAATAAACTAGCGGACGTCACGCGGTTTCACCCGCGTAGTTCCCGTTCCCGTGGGAGTACGGGGATAAAATATAGCCTATGTTACTCAAGGTGAATGTCAAATCAAATCAGTCGAAATCGGCGCAATAGTTTTTGAGTTTATTCATTACAAACATACATACACAAAAATACAAAAATACAAATCTTTTCTTTTATAATATAAGTGTAGATATTGCTTATAAATGTGGTGGTTTTTCCAGAACAATAAGTCAAAAGATCATTTCAGTCGCTATAAAGTAGAACGTGCTTATAACAGAGAGAAGATAATATTACTGACTACGTGTAAACTCACAACACTACTTAACATAATATGATTACGTAGAAACTGACTCTCGAGCTACTTCGTAACTTAACACTTTCATCTTCTTTTTTTTCAGGACATACTTTGATGTAGTATCGGGACAAAGGACACAGCGCAGCGGGGCGAAAGTTAGCGTTTACCTATATCTAGTTTTTTTCAGAGAGATGCGCGGCCGTGCTAACTATTATACTAGTCAAATGTATAACCTCTTTCTTGCTTTCTTGAAGATGTTTAAAAGTGAAGCGCACTATAATCTAACATTTCTGATATACACATTTCAAACGTTAGCTACAAACTACAATAACCTAATTACCAAGCTACAATACCCATTACTGATACAATACTTAGGAGGTTCGTGCTTGTGTTCCAGTTTCGCTGACAGCACAACCCGACGCGATGGTTTCTCGTTCTTGGTGATATCCATCCTGGCATGACATTCCCCTCCATAGGTACAGTTCCAGATCTTCGTAGACCTCTTCAAACTCTGCTTGCGACAATAGTAAGAGTAGCCGTTCACTAGTGCCACTTCTTTTCCGTTGAGTCTCTTCATAAATGTTACTGTAACATTTTTTAAGTGTTAATAACGACGTGAAAAATTTGATCACACCTAATATGAGTTTGTTTCATGCATAAAATATAAAATAATGTGGTAGTTGTGGACATTTAAAAGAGCTTTATCAGGTAAGAAGCTCTCTTGGTATAATTAAGAAAACTTTTATTACTAAGCAACAATGAGTTTAATAACGTAATGTCTGGAGTAGGTCTGAAAGGTAGGTGAAGTAATATCTGGTCTATTGTAGGTACCTACCTAATGAAAGAAAAAATGAAATAGAAAATAATAGTAGCTAGTTTGTTTCTCATCGTATTATATTTTGCAATAATATTAAAAAACTACTTAAGTAAATTAATTACTTTCATATAAATGTTACATTAAACAAAGTAGACACCTTAGTACAAATTCTACATTGAAATTAAATCTTAATCTACGAGGTCACATATTACTTTTAAATATGAATTGGGAGTACAGTTTTAAGCATGGTTATGCTCTTTCTTATGTGAAACAATTACATTGTCAATAGTGATGATAGCTGATTTACATCCCAATGACGCCCGAGTACAGGGCCATCGCTGCACCCTTTATACAGAGTAGCGCGATTATACCGATAGGGGCCGAAGATAATCACACGGTTGCCACTCCTCGTCGTGCTGAACAGTGGCTGTAATTCTGTAGCTGTAATAAAACATCAAGGCATTGTAATGTTTTGTCAAAAAATAAAGTGTAAAAAGTTGACAGTCAATATTATATTTGCTGCGTGTTCCAGCCGGTGAGTGTCTGCGTAATGGCTTTCAGGTAGCGGTCCATAGACCCAGCAGTGGGAACAACAAGGAGATTAAAAATGATCTATAAAAGCACTTTTTGATTGGCACTACCTTTTAATTTTTTCAATTATGAACGAAACAAACACTACTTGCGATAATTGCTCAGGAACTGCCTATTTAATTGAAACCAATTTAACGTTTATTTTTGACAAATTCAATAATTACTAACTATCAAACAGTTCAAAAAATAATAAATTTAATTAATAAAGAGGTTCAATGAAATCGTCTCAATGATTATGTTTAGTCTTGTGGCTAATAATTTGACTATTAAAAGTAATTATTGTAGATTGGCATTCCCGTGAGGTCCGGGAACATTTCCATCGCACTTTGGTTCCTTTACAACTATTAACTCGATTATACCGATAAGGACCAAGCACGATGACATCTTTACCAAATCTTGACTTGCTGAAAACTGGTACGTAATCTGTAATATAACAGAATAATATAACACAATCTGAAATTGTAAATTTGCATTTCCTTTTATTTATTAACAAAATTAAGTAGTAGTAAGTAGTAGTTAGTTAGTTGTTATCATCGATGCGTTTGGGGTTACAACTTATAGTTTTGGAAATTGACAGTTGTCACCACACAGAACCTGTTGGAGGAAATCCTGTTGTATTAATTTTAATTGGGATTCCCATGTTTACAGAAAGACTGAAAATCATTTTATTAATAAAGACGATGTTTCATCACCGCTGCTCTCAAAAGGGTGAAGAAAAACATCGTGAGGAAACCGGCATGTCCTAATAGAACCAAAAAATCTGAAGACATGTGACATCTCTACCAATCCGCATTAGACCCGCGTGGTTGATTATAGCCCATTGCCTCTTATAGAGGGGAGGCCTGAGGCCCAGCAGTGGGAACATTAATAGGCTGATGGTAATGATAATGATGATATTTAATCATTCACACACTAACAAATCTTAAAATAATTTCAATATCTAATTAATATAATTATAATGATTGAGAACTGAACAATTAAATTAGATTAAAAGCAGTAATTATAAAAAAAATGTCAAATTAGTAAAATATAAAGTTTTCATTTATATAGTAAGTACTCGTATCTACAGTAGCAAGCCTTACATTTAAAACAAAGCATCACAACAGGAGTAAGTTATGTACTATCAAAATTCTGGAATGAAATCAATATAACTATTAATTATTGAACTATTTTTACTACAGCACTACTTTTTATATGAACAATATAATTTATTCAAAGCAGCCGATTCTACCTAGTGATTATGTGCAGTCCTATCGCTAACGATCACACCGTTTACAGTTACGATAGTAGATCGGCATCCCGATGCGAGCCGGCTACAAATCCATCGCACTTTGGTCCCTTTACAACGACTAACACGATTATATCGATATGGACCAACGATGATCACAGGTTTGCCACGCTGTGACGTACTGAATACAGCACGTGTATCTGTAAAACATAAACGTTTTGTATAGTTTTGTGTTTAGTAAACAATGACATAGCAAGAATTTGTAATAATCATAAAAAAATGCTCTAGAAGACGATGTCACGGCTAGAGGTAGAGTGGGAGAATCAAAAGTATTTTTTTTTAAATATTTTACTTATTTAAAGCTTAATTATTATTATTCACTATGGATAATTTAAGGAATAAATTATAAATATTACATTGTGAGTATGTTTCACACGACTTCGAACGGCTGGTAACATTATTTTTAATACTATTTGACGCTTTCTACATGTCCTCCTAAGAATAGCGTCATAAGCACTCTTAGCTGTTCTATGATCTTCTATTTTATTTAATGGTTATGTTCATCCTTATGACTAACTATCACACTATTGACAGATACGATGGTAGATCGGCATCCCGATGCGACCCGGGTCACATGCCCATCGCACTCTGGCCCATTTATAAGTATTCACACGATTATATCGATAGCGACCAAAAACGAGCACAGGATTGCCACGCTGTGATGTACTGAATACAGCACGTGTATCTGTAGATCATAAACGTATTGTATAGTTCTAGGCGTAGGTACTAAAAACTGGCTCGTAATCTGTAATAACAGTTTATTGTTAAAAATGAAGGCAGGATAAAAATAAAGGTTTGTTGTCACCTAAAAGTAAGCACAATTAAATAACCACCACAGTGGTATCTCTTTTTTACTATGGGTGAAGGGTGTAGTGTTACTTCACAAGGAGCTTTTATCCAGCATAGACTTCTACGTGGAATCCACGGAGTGACTACGCAGATCTATGCAGAGCGCCTACACGCGGTCTAATCCAATTTATTTTGCTCGCCTACGCTACTTCTTAAGTCATGTCTTCGTCTTCTTCTTAGTTTAAAAAAATCTTTTAGGTATATTCAAGCATTTAATAAATAGGTACAACAAGTTCAATAGTGATGTTTACATTTAAAACAGCTATTTCATCATTGACTGTGATCAGAACTGATTAACATAAATATCCGCTCAATCTACTAGCACATCGCCGCCGGATCGTCCCTTTGCCGACTGACGGTATTGATAGGAACCAATGAAAAAAAGGATTTCCGTGCGGAATTGTTGTCAAGATTGCATAATGAGTGATGTAAGTGTAATATTCATTATATATTTTTCTCTTCGACTATTTTTACAGGTATGTTTAAAAAGGCATGAACGTCTTCACAATTCACGTAAAATCTTTCAATGTAAGTAACATTGTCTGCACTTAGCTGTACCTGGTTTCTGGTAGGCAGATAATATAGTACCTAATGTATGCGATTATAAGATTTTTTTTTTATAAAGCAATGGTCTTTAATGAAAACCAAATATGTGACAAAATTATAGGAACTGTATCAAAAGATGACCACATCAGCATCACAGATTCAAAAATAACGGAGGTATTTCTCGCATTCACCAACAGCTGCGGTCTGCAGTCGCTATTACAATCGTATTTGAACATATTATGAGGATAAGACGTTCTTAAAAAATATAAAAAACTATAATGTTAATTGGCAGAAGACCTCAATATGAATTAAAATAACTAGGTACTTTATAATAAGAACTATTTCAATTTTAATGGTTATGTATAAAACTAAACATTCCATCGACCGTTACAACAACGAACTTAATGGCTATGTTCACTTCTATGGCTAACAATGACACTGTCGATAGTTACGATAGTAGATCGGCATCCCACTGAAACCCGGGAACATGTCCATCGCACTTTGGTCCCTTTACAACTATTAACCCGATTATACCGATAGGGTGGGACCAAGAACTATGACATCTTTACCAAATCTTGACTTGCTGAAAACTGGCACGTAATCTGTAATAAAACAAAATAGTTTATAATGTGTACTATAAGTAGTACAATATCATTTCATTTTATTTGTCAACAAACTGATGTTCTACGATTTCGGATTATCAAAGAAGAGTTTAGGAAATTGAAATTAGTCACCACACAGAAACAATTTGAGCCAATCGTGTTGTGTTTGTTGTTTTGATTATCGTGTCCACGGGAAGAGTAAAAAATTGGCCCACGTGTTTGGTCTCTAGAGCGTCATAAAGAAACAAACAACCAAATCATTGGCTGATAAACCCATGATCTTCCCCAGTCGGGTAAAAATAATAAGCTTTTCATTTATAAAAATATTTATACATTCACACACAAGCAAATATTCTATAATTATATAATAATTAACCTACCTCTTATCTATGTTCAGGTTGTGAAATACAAGCAATATAACACAAATCACTGGAATAAAACAATGTAACTATTGCGTGTTAAACCATTATCTTAGATTTAAAGTCAACGCACGTAAGGACAGCAAGGGCACCACCTCGGCTCCGAATCAACTAGTTAACAGCTTTCACCGAGTTTTACCGATACTGATCCCGTGCATAGTTTCGAAGTGAGTGTTGATCTTTAAAGAGCTAATTCTAATGGTTATGTTCAGGCCTATGGCTAACAATCACACTGTCAACAGTAAATATAGTAGATCGGCATCCCGATGAGTATCGCGTACATGTCCATCGCACTTTGGCTCCTTTACAAGTATTAATCCGATTATATCGATAGGGACCAATGATGATAACATCATTACCGCTCCTTGTCTTACTAAAAACTGGCTGCCAATCTACAATTAAACACAAAGATTTAATTTTTAACAATATTTACTGATACCTACAATTAAAATACAACATCAAAACTAGAGCAAATTACATAGAAACCACCTAAAATCATTTATCCTGGAATTAAATGAATATACTATAATCATAATCATTTATTCATTTGCGAATATGGGTACAAAATAAAGGGTCTATAAACAATAGTGTCCATTAGCCTGACTACTGATTTATTGAACAACAAGTTTTATTCAAAACACTAATACTAGTGATAATGTTCAGTACTATGATTAACAATCAGTGGCAAAAGATAAATGTTGTGCTGTGCCCGACAGGGACCAAATTTTTTTTTTTTTTTTTTTTGGTTACCATCATCTATGTAATATGGAATGCAATAAAGATTTGAGATTTGAGATAAAATATTGATAAAGAAATTTAATAGAATCTTTTTTGAAGATGACCTGGATCTGGTATAAATTTTCATGTTTGTTTAATACTCTGGCATGTTTCGATGACTCATCTAAATATTATTAGGTAGATATCTACCATCATCCTATACGTAAAACGGAACGAAGTTGTAGATTGTTTTTTAATCGGAATACAAAATTATGAAAATATAAAAACGAATTCATCGAAAAACCTTTGACTTTGACCATATGGTTATGAATATCGTTCACACTAAATGGTTATGAATATCGTTCACAATAATAACGATGATATTTTTGAATGTATCCACTCTTGTTCGGCAACCACTGTGGTGCCTCGTGCAGTACCACCGGATTTTAGGCCCTTTACAACCATTCTTTCGATGATACCGGTAGCTTCCCAGAAATATCGCAGGATTCCCTAGTTTAGTCACGCCGAAAACTGGCACTGGATCTGAAATACCATAGGATCTTCAGGCGTTGTGGTATTAGGTAATACCTACATAATTGAATTGCGGAAAGAGAACTTCCACAATGTTTTAAGAAAATACCAAATCACTACATTGTATACAATGAAGTCGCTTCCCGCTGTCTGTTCCTATGTATGCTTAGATCTTTGAAACTACGCAACGGATTTTGATGCGGGTTTTTTGAATGGATAGAGGGATTCAAGAGGAAGGTTTATATCTATATTGCACCTGTATAAAGCCCGGGCGGGTCGCTAGTAGTAAATAAATTAATAGTTTTTATTTTGAGGAGTCAGATATGCACATTTAACAACACTAGTTGACTCGCCAACGCACCACCGCTCAGTCCGACAGTCTGACAACGACCGATCTCCCCACCACTCGGACCGGTACTTATAACCGAGCGACGTGTGCGCCCGAGGCAACGTCACAATACTATTATCGGTTTGTAGTGCGATATATATTGATATCTACATACACTACATCCCTCCCTTATTTTAGTTTCTTTTAATTATTTTTATTTCTATAAGGACACTATCTGCTTACTACCTATAGTGCTCACTATCACGGCTATCACTACTAATCGCTATATCACTGTCTCACTATTACGCGCAGCAATGGCTCAATCGTACGTCCACCTCTCACGGTGTCTATCGCTAGACTGACCGATTCCTTTTATTCCTCCTTTGATTTCCTTTTTAGATAATCATACTGATTTACATTTTATATTTTATTTATATAACCAATTCTCCCTTTTACTAGATAGACAACCAGTTTCTTTTTTATTTGTTTTAATGCTTTACCTTCTCAGGGTTTACCCAGTTACCCCATTTGAACATCACTTCCAATAACCACCACTAACTTATCTATAAACTTTATCGTCTACTCTAACCTCTGGGTCAGTATGATCTCGTTTTCCTATTTCCATATTCCTTTCCATTTTTTTTTCGTTTCCTTTCATAATGACTTATGTTTTTTTTTTCGTTTTTTAGCCATTACGCATTAGGAATTTGATTTTTTGTACAGGGAATATAATTTAAGGTATAGAAGTATGAATATTGTTTTACTCCCTTTACATGACGTTCACACAACCGGTCATAGAGATGTACAAAGACATTCAAATATATTACTTGTATAAGTCTTTTTAGATCTCTTTGGAGATGTAGCATGTAATAGAAACTGTTTTGATAAATCGACAGTCATTCCAACAGTTTCTTTTTATTTTAAATCATAGATATCTAAGTTACACTAGATTAGCAATTACCGCGCCAAGGCGTTGCCACGGGCATATGACCAGGGTCATATGCGTAGCTTATGTCAGTTCAGTGTTCTGTTTGACGCAGTACCGAAGTGACACGCGACAAAATATGGGCAAATGCGTAGTGAAAGAGTGCGATTCAAAATCACAAAAACATGACAAATTAATCGCAATAACTTTCCACACGTACCTAATTTTATTGTTTCTGTGTTCCCACATGTATACGTCCCACGTGTATTGGTTAATATCACTGTCAAAACACAATTAATTCAATGAAATTTTGAATTTTGACAATTAGGTTCAGTGTTACCACTAAAAACTTGTTTTAGTTTCCCACATTTGTGGGAGAGTTTTGTAATTGATGAAATAAGTGATTTTAATATTATTTAATTGTTTTTGATTTTTAAACGTTTTTCATATTGTTTTAATATTGGAATATTTAAAAAATGTAAACAAATAAAAAAATGATTTCTTTTAAATGTTTGTGGTTTCAAAGCTACGTCGTCGCGTTTAAAAAGTGTTTTTTTTTTTTTTTTTTTTTTTGACACATTTTATTGAGGTTTGCATCTCTAGTATATTTAACTCAATGTTATAAATACTTATGACGTTTGCTTCAAAATTATTTACCAAATTATTTATTACATAATTATTTTTTACAACTTATTTTCTTTTTTATAAAATTACTCCAAAACTCCGATTTTATTTACAAAAGAACTCTTGAAGGAGTTAATATGATAAGTGTAGATTAGAAAACAAAGTTTGATTTTGACGCAGCATGGTACGGAATTCCAGATAACCATGAGCATTCTCCTTCATACAACATGAGATATACCGAGAGAATTTCTCTTACCTCTTTGACTTTTATCAATATTATAATATATCTTCAATATTTTGTGGTCGGTAATCAAATTGCTTCATAAAATAAAGATGTTTAAATGATTGATAGCCCAGACAAGAGCTAAGCTTCTTCCTTCTCTATCTGGCTATATCTTCGTACACAATCTGATTGACATTTACACCAATACTGTAAAGCTGAAGAGGTTGTTTTATACGTACGCTCAGTTTCTGGCCTATCCCTCTGCAGCGCGGTATGAAACAGGGAGACGTCATATCCCCGAAACTGCTCACCACCGCACCGGAGGACGCCCTCAAGGTTCCGGACCAGAGAGGGCCAGGCATCAACGCCAACGGCGAGCACATCACTCTCCCACGGCACGCCGGTAATACAGTAGTCTTGGCTGAGACCCTGCAGGACCCCAGCACAACGCTCGATGACCTCAGCAGAGCTTCCAAAAGAGTAGGTCCCAAAACGAACATGGACAAAACCAAGGTCACGTTAAACGCCCATGTAACACCCACTCCTATCAAGATCAGAGACACCACACTTTACTTTATATTTCGTGTACCTACCTGGGACAAACGGTCCAGCCAGGCAGGTTCAACCTCGAGAAAGAGGTCAATCGTCGAATCTGACTTGGCTGGGCAGCTTTCGGGAAGCCGTGCGGAATCTTCTCGTTGAACTTACCGCAGTGTCACAATACGAAAGTCTATGACCAGTGTATGTTGCCAGTGATTAGATCTTCTTTTTCTTCGTTGTCAAACACTTGGCAGAGTGGTCGTGGTCGTATCATCAGGGGTAGTGGCAAGCTTCACAACCCGTCGCCATTCCTCCTGTACTGTGGCTTTTCCATATTTTTCCAAGCTGATCCATGGAGGATCTGGTAATAGCCATACGCTGTTTGATGCGCCGTGAAGGTTGCGGGGATCCGCTGGATGCGAGTCGCACGGGACCGGCCAATGCGGTGACACCCGGGGGAGGCCCACGTCCAGCAGTGGATGTCTCTCGGCTGAAATGATGATGATGATCCGGATTCTTCTCCAATCCGATGCCCAATACCTCCAATTTCATGATTGTTAATTGCTTTTAATTTGATGTATGCCCAATGCTACCAATTTAATGGATCACATGTCCCTCGAAGCATCCGTTCCAGGACATACCGGTCTCCTCAAGATGTTTTCCTTCACCTTGTCAATTTAATGACCAGTAGCTATATTCCACTGCAATTCCGCTTCCAATTTAATGGATGCCCAATGCTTCCAATTTAATGGATGCCCAATGCTTCCAATTTAATGGATGCTCTTAACCTACCACGCGAAAACAGTGCGTGGTAAGTGTCACATGTCTTTCGAAGTATTTTTTCTAGGATCGGCGTTTCCTCAAGATGTTTTCCTTCACCTTTTCAATTTAATGACCAATAGGTATATTCTACTGCAACCACCGTCGTCCTTTGACGACTTGTCAATTTAATGACCAGTAGATACAATCTACTGCGGTTACTGTCAATTTAATGACCAGTAGATATATTCTACTGCAATAACTGTCATCCTTTGATGACTTGTCAATTTAATGACCAGTGGATATATTCTGCTGCAATAACCGTCATCCTTTGATGACTTGTCAATTTAATGACCAGTAGATATATTCTACTGCAATAACCGTCATCCTTTGATGACTTGTCAATTTAATGACCAGTAGATATATTCTACTGCAATAACTGTCATCCTTTGATGACTTGTCAATTTAATGACCAGTAGGTATACTCTACTAACAAAAAGCGTCCACTGGTGATGAGTGGAATAATAACACAAAATGCCTGTCTGGTTTCGAACCCACGACATATGTCGGACAAGGCCATCAACGCTCTTTAATAAAACACAGTCACGTACGATTTACAATTTCATGTAGGTTCGCACTACCTGACACAAACAATCACGTACGATTTACAATTACAACTACTACTAGTGCACAACTGTCAATTGAATGACCAGTAGGAATGTTCTACTGCTTTTGGTTTCATATAGCACAAATCTAATAACCAAGCGTGAGGTCCCGGTTTCGACCTTAATTGTACTACCCAAATATTTAATACATATCTAAGGTGACATAGTACTTGCTTGTTACTTCGTAACCTATCTACCCATAATTTATTTGTAACATACCATCTATCCAATCGATGTAACTTATCCCAATTAATAATGAAATGTTACAAACTGGTACCCTTTTAAAAATTAATTTCTCATGTTCATTTCCACACTGTATTGGTACAACACCCATTGAAACTGCACCTTACACACTTCAAATCATTGCTTAAAAACTGAAACGGTTTTTATTTAGCCAATGACTGTGTGTTATTTACTTTACATTGCTCACTTTTATCACGTCAGTTTAATTACCAAAAAAGCTGTTGAGGATATAATTCCCCTGAATATTGTCAATCAGTGTCAATTAAATGACCAGCTATGCTGCTTCCATAATATCAATTTAATGATCAGTATAACCTGTTTACACTGCATAAACAAAACTAAAAAATAACTTTGCTATTTCAGGCACTACGCCAGCTTACTTGCTTCATTATGTTTTGAAATTATCCAAAGTAACCACTATTAAACACCACTGCCTATCTCTTAAATATAAGAGAAATAAAGCGTGATATTGATTTGATCATGATTTTTGTTAAAATAGCAGACGTACACACATCACACATATCACTTGGTGAGTTTTATAGGCGTGATTGTGATTATTTGCACTCCACATTACATCCACACAAATACCTTGTTTGTATTATAAAAACTATAAACCTCAGTAATAGTCAGTTTAGCAATAGATACCTACTACTAATAAAATAACCAAGTTAATCATTTAAAAACACTGTTAGCAATGCAGCTGCGTACTGATCTAATGAGTCGTAACACTCTAAAGGCTGTCGTCACTTCCATTACTTATAAAATTGTTTTGGTTACTTGAATCATAACATCTCTTTGGTAATTGTAATAACACAATTATTTAAATATGATTATTTAAAAATCATAGGTAGGCTGTACTGGTCTAGATAAGGAACTCACCTGATAGTGTCGCGCACTTTAGTATTCCTCCCATGGAACACTATTATTTCACTTAACTCACCACGGGGTTTTTTTTTTTTTTTTTTTTTTTTTGTTTTTTTACTTTACGCTATACCCCACTTCCACTTAATTAAGTTTTATCCTCGTCGCCAATGTAAAATATGCACATTTAACAACACTAGTTGACTCGCCAACGCACCACCGCTCAGTCCGACAGTCTGACAACGACCGATCTCCCCACCACTCGGACCGGTACTTATAACCGAGCGACGTGTGCGCCCGAGGCAACGTCACAATACTATTATCGGTTTGTAGTGCGATATATATTGATATCTACATACACTACACATGGTTATGCTCAGGCGGATGACGAATGATTGCATTATTATAAGTGAGGATTCTAGATCGGCATCCCCTGGGGTACTTATTACAATACCAGCGCATTGTGGACCCTCTACAATTATTTGTCCGATTATACCGGTAGGGTCCTAGATAGACCATAGGGTCCCCATACCTAGTCGTGCCGTAAACTGGCTTTAGACCTGAAACTTAAGCTTTGTGTGAGTCTTTGTAGCGTAGCCTCAATAATTATGTTCCATGTTATGGATTATTTTACTGCGAGATAACTTCATCAAAGACTTCAGTTTACTTCTTAAATCATTTCTTGGTCATTAACCATTTCCTTTTAGGATCTCCAATACCTTTGTATTGTTTTTTCAAATAAAACAATAATTCAAGCAGATTTAGAGATGATAACAGTCGCAAACATCTTTACAACAAATTCCACAGTTAAAATCTTTGACAAAAAAAAAAAAAATAGTCTTTTTATTGATTTAATGATTATGTTCGGATTTATGACCAATTATCATTCTATGGATGGTAATAACACTAGATCGACATCCATAGCTGTATCTATTACAATACCACCGTTCCTTTGCCCCTTTACAATCGGGTGCTCGAGTATACTGTTAGGATCCTAGAACCAGCACAGGATTCTCATATGCATTAGGGCTCTATACGGACTTCATCCTGAGGAATCATGTCAGCCAGTATTTAAGAAACTTGGCTTGTTACCGCTACCTTGTCTATATATTAATGAAATATGCATATTTGTATTATATGGAAACATAAGGAATTATTTAAAGTAGCAAACGATGTAAATCCTCGAAGCCGACGAGATCCTCACAGACTTGTACTTAACAGTGCTCCCAGGCTTGCTAAGTACAATAAAAGCTGCTTAACTATGTGTGTACGAATTTACAACAAATTACCTAGTGATCTGAAAATGCTACACTTGAGATATACTTTTAAGAATAAATTGAATGAATAGTTAAAATAACTTCTATAGTCTAAAACAATTCCTAGAACGAAAATAGCGTTGTTGTAATATGTTATTAATTTTGTTAAGGAAATTGTGATTACAAATATTTGCATGCTATGTTTAATCTTGGCAAAACATGTCTGTCCTATTTTATACTGTAAGACCTTTTTATACCATGTTTTACGCAAATAAATATATTATTATATCTAGACGTGCTGAATACTGGTACTAGATCTGAAACAAACCATCAGAGTTAGGTAAGACATTTTGAAGATGACTGTGATCCTTTTACATACATGACGCAAACCGGCGCCGAGCGTTTATGACAGGATGTACTTACGAACGTGGACGAAGGAAAAGGTACATATTGCAAAAGGTACACACTGTTCCTAAACCATCTCATCGGCATAAATTGTAGAGATGTAGAGAGGGTAACTCAACAGTTATAACGAGTCCTTACACGATTTTCACATTCCACCTCATGGTGCTGGACTTTTGGAAAAATAGACCTGATTAGATTACCATATAAATGATTAATGAACGCATTCAGGATTATTATAATAAAATTAGCACTTTCAAATCTTCATAAAAAAACACATCATCTTCAAATAAATCAATCATAAATTTCATGGATGTTTGGCCGCTTGACTGACAGTATTAGGAGGGTGCTGTAAAACATATTGGCGTCCGATAAAACATTAGCACATTTCGATCCGACCGCTAAATTAATATTAACCGTAGACGCGTCACCGTCAGGGTTAGGCGCTGTACTATCCCAAATAGACATTGAAGGGTTAGAACGACCAATATCATACGCGTCGCGGACGCTGTCGTCTGCAGAGAAAAATTACGCACAGATTCAAAAGGAAGCAACGGCGATCATATTTGGGGTAAGACGGTTTCACCAATATCTATACGGACGGGCGGAGCCATTCGTCCTACGCACAGACCATAAACCGCTGTTGGCTATATTCGGGCCCCATAAAGGCTTCCCTGAAGTGTCTGCCAACCGCTTGCAGAGATATGCTATATTTTTAGCGGCGTATAATTATACCATAGAGTATATTAGTAGCAAGCATAACAGCGCGGACTATTTATCGCGGGCGAGCGAGGGGGGTGAGAACGGGACGAAAGCGCTAGCAGAGCTCGCAGATTGCGTGGAGCGCGCGTCCTACGTCAACTTTATAGTGGACGGAGACTTACCGGTGACGCTAAGCGACTTGCGCCGCGAGACGGCTCGCGACACTCATCTGGCCACTGTTAAGCGTTATGTTTTAAACGGTTGGCCTAGGAAGGTTAATGATGACGGCTTGAAACCATTTTTTAACTGTCGGACACAGTTATGTATAGAAAATGAGGTCTTAATGCGCGGATATAAAGTCGTAATTCCCTCGACCTTACAAGAGAGCGTGTGTAAGGAACTGCATAGTTCACATTTCGGGGTGGTGAAGATGAAAGCAGAGGCTCGCAAGCGGCTTTGGTTTCCGAACGTGGATGCAGCACTGGAGCAAATAGCGGGCGCTTGCGGCGTGTGTTGTGCGCTGCGTCCTGCACCACCGCCTGCCCCTCTCGCGCCTTGGCCTTTGCCGCCGTATTCTTTTCACCGAATCCACATAGATTTCTTGGGCCCGTTTCACGACTATATGTTATTAGTTATTGTGGACGCATACAGTAAATGGGTAGAATGTTACGACATGTCCTCAACTCACAATTCAAAGGCGGTTATAAGTAAACTATATGATTTTATGTCGCGGTTTGGAATTCCACACACGTTGGTGAGTGATAACGGTACGTCGTTTACATCCTTAGAATTTAAGGAGTTTTGTAGTCTAAATGGTATAGAGCATGTCCTATCTCCGGTATACCACGCAGCTAGTAATGGGCAAGCCGAGAGTTTCGTAAAAATAATAAAAAAAGGGCTAAAGGCTATTATATTGGAAGGATGTAATAAAAAAAATATGCACGGGAAAATAGCAAAATTTTTATTCGATTACCGGAATTCTAAAAGTACCACAGATAAGTCACCCGCGGAGTTAGTATTCGGGCGTGCGCTGCGCTCGCGGCTAGATCTATTGAACCCTATCGCGCCGTCACCATCATCCACAGATCTAACCCGAACCGTCGCACACAATCAGTCCTTACAGGGTAAATACTTCCGGGGAAAACACAGAACAGACTATAAAGAAAAAGAAAATGTATGGATAACAAAAAATACAAACAGTAAAAAATTCAGTTGGATTCAAGGTATCATACGGAAGAAAATCGGCAATGTCATGTACTTGGTATACGTGCCACACCTAAGAAGTGAAGTCACGAGACACATTGACCAAATAAGGACAAGATAGGGCTCATCACCGACAGACCACCAAGACTGGGACCCAGACTTGGTGCACGATGTGGCGCCGCCAGAAGCAACTCACCCCGACCCAATGACGCAGCATGGTGGGGGAGGAGGACCGGGAATGGACCATGGTCTCGGAGCGACGTCGCCGAGTACTCCGGTGGCCCCGTCATGCGCCACTGCCGCCCGTTGCCAAAGGCAGCAGGCAATTAGTCCGATCTTCACGACACCTACTACGAGCCTGTACGGCAGTGAAGATGATAATGATGAACCAACTGATATCACCATAGATTAAGTAGAAGTTACAATAGTAATAATAATAGTTATAGTTAGTAATAGTTACAGTAATAAGTAGTTTTAATAGTTGTTAATTAGGTTACGAGTATTTCCTAGCTAAAGGGGAAGGGATGTTATATATGTACCTACATATGTCGACGGATGCATAGTGTAGGAGTGCGGGCTGCGCCCCGCCCCTCCCCGCTGCGCGGGTACCCGCTCTAAATATATGTTTAGTGTGCAACCAACTAGCGAGTTTGTTTGACCTCCGACACTTCCGTATCTAACAAGCATCAATTGTAATATTATCTAAATGTAACTATGGAGAAAAGGAAAACCGCATTTCATTCAATGTCTTCCTTAAACAATTACGCTTAACT